>JANRMT010062807.1:38904685-38960520 GCA_026402145.1 Polypterus bichir lapradei
TAGATAGATAGATAGATAGATAGATAGATAGATAGATAGATAGATAGATAGATAGATAGATAGATAGATAGATAGATCTCCCACATGAGGACTAAATTCTCCCAGTAGGATGTACCTTTTAAAACACAAATGCCTCTAAAAATGTTGAATGCTTCAAATAATTGTTCAGTGTATAAAGAAACAGCCAAATGTTTTCACTTACAGAAAATTGTGGCATTGTGATATCTGCACCATTAAAGTCCCATCCTACTATATATAGTGGCAAATTAATGTATGCCTCAACTGTGACCTTATTGATTATAAAAATACCAAACTTATCTTTTGAGATTTCTTTTTGCAGGTTTTTATATTGCACATGACCATGTGGTATGGCAGAAGTACACATCGATATGTTAATCTTTTTGCCTCCAAAACACTTTATTGGGTTTTACATGTAAAATTCACATCAGCCTACCTGCTCCTTCACACTATTCATGACTACCAGATAAGCCCCCATGCTAGTGCAGTTGTCACGACTGAAATTCCAGTCCATTTTGTCATTGGAGAAGAAGTAACAACTCCTGTTCAACATCAGCCAGTTCTCTGGACAGAGCTTGCAAGAATCTTGTGTAAATAGAAAGAAATGTTTTAAATGTTATGAATGCACAATTATCATCTCATTGTAGGCAAATTGAGTCTGTATAAAATAATTACAATTTTTAGTATATCTGTTAATTGCCATTTGTATTTACTTTTTATGCGGTGGGCTATTGAAGTTGTACACTAATTACTTTATGATATTAAACTTTATTAGCAAAATGCAGCCACATTCATTTATTTAATTATGCTCAGCATCCATATCTGCCTTACCATGCAGACATACTTTTATTTATTAAACCAATGTTTTAGCTCTGGGGTCCCACTGAACAGGGGCATTTTCCATATCACCCTGTGCCAAGACTCTCCAGTTCACACCTCTTGCCATTGGATTGCCACTGGAGGTCATATTCTATTAGGAAGGTTCAGTCTTCCTTGTTCCTTCTTGAGTTGTTCTCTTTGAATAGAGGACAATTTTGTGGAATGATACGAAGTATAAAAAGTGGTGCATTAATTAGTTAAGCCAACTATTTGGGGGAAACACAAAAGCAAACAGAGAAGTACAAACAAACTGAAGGAAAAAAAACGCTGTGGTCACTTCCTATACATCATTTGAACCCTAGTCTATCAGGTGGTATAGCTTACTAAAATACTAAACTCTTAAGTATCTCAGTTCCTCTCTCTAACTCTTACAACCTTAGTCTCATTCTTGTCTAGTGAGCCTTTGCTAAGAGTTCTCATCCCAACTTGAGGGGGTCTTAAACCTTGTCCTGTGTGAATTCTAGCCAAATTTTGAATTAATCTCTGGGGTATCCTAGAAGTCTGTCTTGAGAGCACCTAGGGTCTCTGCACCTCCGAGCCCTCCATGGTAGTTCCTCAGCCCTCCTCACTGACAAAGCAGCCACCAAACCTCCTCAGCTGTTTTAACACAAGTCCTTAATTTATAAGGGGTAATATCTTTCTGCCACTTAAAATTCCAAAAGATTTGTTCCTTTCTGCCAACCTCCTTAACCTCTCACTTTTTCCAAAATGCAGTGTCAGCCATCCATGTCACTTTTGGAGTCACCTTTGTCTAGTATCCTAAAAGAACAGTTTATGTTCCTACCCTTTGAACTAGTGTTTTTCTCCTGCCCTACATTGTACATTTAGAGCACCACGCCTTACAGGGGTCATCTGAGCTATGCCTTCTCAAAGTGGCATACAGTGCAGATTTCTCTCTTGGATGAAGATTTTTTGTTGAACCTTCTTTCACTCTGTGCTCTCTTGTTTGTACATCTGCTGGGCACCTCTTCCTGCTTTCTTTACTTTCTTTATCTCAAAACTTGTTACTGCCACACATGGGAAATCAATACCTTTAACATGAATGATTTATTTACAGTGTTATCCTACCACCACGGAAAAGCACAGAACATGTCTTTTTACTGAGTACAAAAGTGAACATCCATGGATTCCTGTCCATCAGTAAGGTTCTATCAGATCAGCAAATTCTGTCACCATGATTTTTGTTTCTTGAATGGACTGCTTACCTTTCTCAAGCTCAGACTTAAGATTTTCAAGAGCTGTGATGTTATCTTGCATTTGTTTTTTTTTTTCGGCACTCACTTGCAACAACATATCATATCCTCTGCTCATATTGAAATCTAGAAGAGAAGAGACCAGACATATTATCTTATACAGCAAATCCAAAATCTAATCATCCCACTACCTGCCCACTTGACCCCAACCCCTCAGATCTCTTCCAGGCTATCTCTCCCTCATTAATTTCTGGAATTACACACATCATCAATACCTCAGTCAATACCAGTACCTTTCCTATATTACTCAAAATGGATCTTACTAACTCCTCTCCTCAGGAACCCAATCTTGACATATCTCAGGTAGGTTATAACAGACCAGTGTCTCACCACTCCTTTCTATGCAAAACACTTGAATATGGTGTCTCTAACCAAGTCTCTTCCTATTCTACAGAACATCTTAATCCTAATTAGTTAGGATTCAAGAAAGGGCACATCTCAGACAGTTCTACTCACTGTTGTCGACACATGATGACCAACATATCATCTGTGCTCAACCTGCTAGATCTCTCCTCTGTTTTTGACACAGTTAACCACCAGATCTCCTTGGCACCCTCTCTGACCTTCATATCACTGTGACTACCTTTAAATGGTTTGGATCCTACCTCTTGGGCAGATCCTGCCATGGGTCCTGACATGGATAGATGTCAAGGGTGCACCAGGCAAGCACTGGGTTGCTTCAATGATCGGTGCTGGGCCCTCTCCTCTTTTCTTTCTATACACCCCACTGGGCCTATCATCAAATTTAAAGGTTTTTTTTCCTATTAATGCTATGCTGATGACAAACAGCTATATCTGTCATTGCCTCGACAGGATTGCATGGTATCAGATGGAATGTCTCACCGATATTGCAACCTAGATGAAGAAACAACATCTCCAGTTCAACATGAAAAAGACAGATCTACTTATTATCCCAGTTTGTCCTTCTATTAAGCACTCAATCTCTATGCAGCTTGGCTCGTTTTTGGTAAAACCTGCCAAGTTGGTACGCAACCTTGGGGTGGTGATTAATGAATGATCAGCTAACCCTCAGGGACCATGTTTGCTATAGTCTTTCAGTTTAAAGGGACTAGATTCTCAGTCTATATTCACTCTGATACAGCTGACTGTATATGCATCACAAGTCCTGGTTTAAGCTTCAGTCTTGTCATGTCTGGATTACTACAACACCCTGCTGTCTGGAGCACTGGCATGTGTCACCAAGCCGCTAGAGATGATTCAAAATGCAGTGGCACATCTAATACACTACCAGCTGAGGTAGGCACATGTCACTCCTCTTTTCAGAGCACTAGACTGACACATATTAAGTTAAAATCCTTGATACTTGGCTACAGAGTGGTCAGTGGGTCTGCTCCTATATATATGGAGAGACACTTCTTAGGTGCTATGCTCCTGCTTGACCACGCAGGTCTGCTGTTGGATAGCGTCTGGTGATGCCACCTCTGCACGGTGTCAAGTCTCAGTGTAGTCTTTTATCATGTACTGTATAGTTCCTGATTGGTGGAATGAGCTCCCCACCGCCATTGAACATGCTGACTCCCTCAACATTTTTATGAAGCATTTGAAGAGTCCCCTGATGGGGGAATTTCTATCTAACTTTTATTAGCTGATTATTATTTTTTTTCTTGGAATTTTGTTCTAAAGCTTTTCAGCTTTTCATTTGTCATTATTAATTTGTACCCTTGTCCTGTAACATTTTTTGCCATGCAGTTTCGCAAAAACTGATGTTTACTTGATCATGTTGACCACTTTTGAAAGTCACTGTATCTGCTAAGCAAATAAATGTAAATATAACTGGTGAATCTTTTTGTTTAATGCCACTTTTGAAACCCCATTCTTCTGTCCCAACTTTATGTGTATCTTTGATCTAAGAGCACAGGAGTAGCTCTAGATCCTTTACAGTCTTTGCTACTCTCTTTTAATAAGTAAAACAGAAGGAAAACATTCTGAATGTTGGAGGCAACCAGCTCAACTCATGCTGGTCAAAATGGTGAGAGACACAAATTCCAGTACAGAACAAATGAAAGTTGATGCAATAGACTAAGAGGGAATTTTCATGTGGAATCACAAAAATATGGAACTACTTCAGAGAGACATCTCACTGGTGATCCTCACTGTGCTAATTGGGGACAGACTTTAGTTATTGCATGGCCTGTTTAAATGTTTAGCAAAACATAATCTCTCCTCATTTGTTATTTATTAAGGTACTTTTAGTGATTTCAATTACAATAAGCAGACTTATCATTTACAATAAGTAATCTTTAGTGACGAGAAACTGAATTTGCAGCAAAGTCACCTCATTCACTTCACAAAAACTTCACAAAAGGTGCTTAGTTACTACACAGAATCATTTTCATGCATCAGCTTTTCATATGTCTGACTATTGTTTAGTGTTTAAATATTGAACTCTAGTGGGAAAAAAGAACACCAAAATCGCTCATAACCTCAACTAGCAAATGGCAGGTGCTAGGTAAGAACAGGGGTGGGTAAGGCAGTTTTCTATATACTGAGAATTTTCTGAATGTGCAAACTGTTGTGTTTGGTTGAGTTTTCATATGGAAAATACAGAGCATATCACATATTTAAATTTTTATTTTTAAATGTACCACACACCTCCACGATAATGTGAATGAGAGGCATAAATAGACCTGATTTTACCAGTAAGGTACGGATTACATGCATTAAGCCACTGTACAAAAAATTCAAAGTAAACAGGGAAGTGTAAACAAGGCTTTAGGAAGCAGTATTCATTGTTTGTCTGAATGTCTGAAATCCTAAAAAACTTTTTAGTAAGTTTTACATTTCGTAATTGTAAAATCAGATGTGAATTTTAGTATCAATTTTGTAAAACTGTACAGAAATGGTAACTTGGCTGCCTGCTTCACTCATTAATAGTTGTTTTAATTCATCTAAATTATCTAAATATATATATGAAATCCAACATCTGTCTGTCTGTCTATATGTATGTCTGTTCGCTTTTCAAAAGAGAACTACTTCTATTCTATAATTTGCTTGAATATTCCAGTTGATTTTACAGCTGCTCTCATCGTGCTAAGTATCATAGTTTGCTTGCAATACCGATTTATTTCTGCAAATCTGAGAGAGAGGTTGTGAGCCGAGGGGAGGTTGAGCGGGGCCCTCCTCACGCACGCACCAGCCTCCATTTTGAGTCAGTCTACCTCTCGTCATGTGTTGGAGTGTACCTTGCCTCCGCTTAGCTAGCTATACCTATTTTTTCAGCAGACATTATCATCTAGAGATTGTTAAGGAGTAACTTTTGATGTTTTTGAGAGAGAGATCAAGGCTACGTGTGTTTTAGTGGGTAGCTGCTGATTGGCAGAGACATCACAGCCATGTGCTTTTCTTCTCACATGGGAGACACTCTCCCGTCAGAGCTGAATACAATCAGATACAGTGCCATCATTTAACATTGGAGTGTACCTACCTTCTGATTGGCCAGAATTACATTTATTTTTTTATTGATTTTTAAAGTTTGTCCTGTTTCACTACCACGCAGGGGACAGCTAGTTGTAAATATTCTGTTGCTCGATCTGTAAATATCCAATTTTCTCAAATAAAGATTTCTTCTCTATCAGTAGTTGGGATAAATTGTTTAAAGTAGGTTGTGTTACGTAGTCAGATTATTTTTTAAAGTAACATAATGTAATACTTATTTTATTGAAGTAAAAATACCTCTGTTTCTTAAAAAAAAAAGATGTGCTACTGTGTTACTATCAAAGCTTATTCTGAAACTCCAAAAAAAAAATTACAGTATTATTTTGCCGAAGTATTTCATTTATTTAGTAACATCGTGAACGTGTGTACTTTGGCATCTAGTGGCAGCTAATAATAAAGGGTTAAGTGCATACATAGCACACAATTAAGTGAATGAAAGTTATAGGTTGTCACACATGAGCATCTGAGCCCATTTAATAACTGTTACACTCCAGGCCAGAGGGAGGCACTGTTGTCTAATGTCTTTTCTCTTTCCCCTCTCTGCAGAAAAAGAGTGAAAAAAAAATCAAAGTCATGAACAAGCTCAGGTTGTAAAAGGAGTCAAAAAAATACCAAAACGAGCCAACCCAAAATGCTAATGTCAGAAACGTTAGCCGACAAGACATATACAACTTCCAAACATTAATAATATTTTTTCAGACACTAATTCCCACCACAAAATGTTTTTTATTAAGTAACTCTAATTTTGTACAACCAAGACGTGTGTAGTTTCAGGTCCTTTCAAACAATCAAATCCACAAAATAAGTGCAAAAATTAATTCCCTGCACTCCAAAACTCCCCAAAAGAGACAACAAAGAAGACATGAATTCAATTCAGAGGAAAATTGACAGAAATGGAACAAGTTTATAATACTGAAATGTATGAAAGGCTTTTTGAAGGAAAAAGTAGATGTTGCTATGATATTAATGGACTTAAGGGTGAAGTATGACAGGCCCACTGTTTTCGTTAAGAGATAGAAATGGATCCTGCAATACAAACCACATTTTCAGAAAAGTTTAAATATTTTCTAAAATGCAATGAAAACAAAAATCTGTGATTTGTTAATTGCCTTTAACCTTTATTTAAATTATAAAGGAACAAAAAAAATTTTTTTCAATTTTTTCACTGCCAAATGTAATTGTATTAAATTTAGAATTTTTTTGCCTGTAATAATAATCATTGGCATTTATATAGTGCTTTTCTCACTACTCAAAGCACTGAGCAATTGCAGGTTAAGGGCCTTGATCAAGGGCCCAACAGAGCAGAGTCCCTTTTTGGCATTTACGCGATTCAAACCAGTAACCTTCCGATTGCCAGTGCTTATCTCTAGCCTCAGAGCCACCACTCTGTCCTAACATGTTCAAAAACACTTCAGAGGCAAAGAAAGACTGAAACGTTTCTAGAGTATTCAATTAATACCACTTTAAAAGATTCACAATATGCAGTTTAACTGGTAACAGGTGAGGGCATTGTGATTTGGTATAAAAGGGGCATGCACCAAAGGCTCAGTCTTTGCAAGCAAGGATGGATGCATGCTGGGAACAGTAGGGAGCATTGCAGCACCCCAGACTTCAGACCCAGTGCAAATACACAGCCAAAGGTTCAAATAAAGTACATTTTATTATCCACAAATACATTTTTCAGGTCAGTTCTTCAAAATGTACTCACAAGAACAACTCACATATGAATTCTACTTCTCTCTTCTCCAGGCAAGGCTTGTTCTCCACCTCCCGACTCCAACTCACCAGGATGAGGATGAGCAGCTTCTTTTATTCCAGACCCGGGAGTACTTCTGATGCCACATGATTAAACCAAGGAAGCACTTCTGGGTCAGGTGTAAACTCGTTAAAATTTGTGAGTCCTTTCCCCACAGCTCCCACTGGTGGCACCCATGTACCTCAACAGAGTTATCCACCAGGACTACAATTCCCAAGGTGCCCTGTGGGTGTACAAGTGGGAGCTCTATGCGAAGGACACTGCCATTTGGTGAACTGGGGAACTACTGTATATGACCCCAAGAGGCAGTCCTTCCCTGTCCTACTGTTATATCATGCTGGGCAGGAATGGTATCCGCTACCATCCTGCCCGGGACACTTGTACCAACCATGTCCTTCTCTTATGACCTCCGGTCTGGTTGGAATGCCAATCTCTCCACCTTTGCACATACAATGATCACTGCTTTGTGACAAGCTTTGTGAAAGAATTGGCAAGCAGTTCAAAATGAACAATTCTCTGCAGTAAATAATATTGTGAAAAGATTCAGTGAATCCGGAGAAATATCATTGCGTTAAGGGCAAGGCCAGAAACCGCTGTTGAAAATTTGTAACTTTCGAGCCCTCAAGTGGCATTACATGAGAAACCGTCATACCACTGTGATAAATATAGCCACATTGCAGTGTGGCTGAGTGGTTAAGGATTTGGACTTCAAACTCTGAGGCTGCAGGTTCAAATTTTGTGTCTAGCACTGTATGAAAACAAGCAAGTCACTTTGTTTGCCTGTGCCCCATTAGAAAATGTAACCAAATGTAACCATCTCAAATGGTTATGTCATCTTGGATAAAGGCATCAGCTTAATAAATAAATAATAACCATACTTGAGAGTAATTCTGAAAACTGTTATCACTTAACACAGTCCGCCGCTGCTTCCATAAATGTAACCTGAAAATGTGAAATGCAAGGAGGAAGTCACAAATCACCTCTATTCAAAAATGCTACCAATGCTCTCTGGGCCTTAACTTATCTTAGACGGACTAAAAGACAGGAACTTATGCTGTGGTCAGATGAGTTTATGTTTCAGCTAGCATTCATGACAAACAGATGTGACAAGAAAGATGACAAAGAAATCTAGACTGTTATCAGCAGAAGGTGTAAAAGCCGGCAACTGAGGTGGTATGGCAGTGGATCAGTGTCCATGGCATGCGTGAAGGTACCGTTGACGCAGAGGTGTCTGTTGGGATGTAAGAGAGACATTTGCTGCCATATTTTCCCTGGGAGGTCCATGGTTATTCTGCAGGATGATGCTAGGCCTCAGTTTGCACGTAGCTACAGTAACGTGGCTTCATAGACATAGAGTGTGTATGTTTGAATGGCCTGCCTGTAATTTAGAGCCGTCTCCTATTGAAAATGTATGGCACATCATGAAGAGGAGAATCAGACAACAGTGAGCACAGACTGTTGAGCAACTGAAGTCTTGTATAAAGAATAGGCAAAAATTCCACTTGCAAAACTGCAACTATTAATATCCTGAGTTCCCAAATAATTAAAAAATGTAATCAAAAGGTAAAATGATGGAACACAGTGGTAAACATTTTTGTAATCTATTGTAGTCATCAAATTCTACATTTTTTGTACTTTTGAAAGTTAAATAAGGAATAAAGGAAATTAACAGGTCAGGTCAGGTTGGGGAGCATGCACTGGTACAGCATGTTGCTGCATCCACCACACAACGAAACAGCTCGGGATCTGGGTGGCAACCCCCCAGGCAGACACATGGCCGAGTCCCACCCTCCAGAACTGACCATCTATCTGCTGCAGGCAGGTGTTATGGGGATGTTATGTGGATGTTGCTTTTTATCCAGGTCACTCGCAAGCCCACACTCAGAGTCCTCGCTCAGTCTCTCAAGAACCCTGATCAGAGCCTCCTTTGACAGTTCACAGCATCAGCAGCAAAGTCAACATCAGTGAATCTTTCTTCACCAACAGATTCCCCCAACACCCTGCCCAACGCCTAGTCCATGCAAGCATTGAACAGAGCAGGAGTAGAACACACTCCAACAATCCACAGAATCACCTGGGAAAAATGCAGAGATTCTACAGTACCTCCAAACTGCACATCACTCACAGTAACAGTGTACAGGCCGGCCATGATATCCAGCAATGTCAAGGAGATCCCGCAAAGTCTCAGGATGTCCCACAGGGCAGTTCAATCAAGTAAGTTGAATGCTTTACGAAAATCAACACATGCTGCAAAAAACTCTGCAGATATTTGTGTTTGCGCTCAAATGAACAAATCACAGATTTTTGTTTTTATTGCAATTTAGAAAATATTGCAACTTTACTGGAAGCAGAGTTGGTACTAGACTGATCCTAAACATTCTGTATATGGCAATGAAAGGATGAACAGAAAGTTTTCATCCCAACTAAAATGTGGCATACTTGAAGCAATCAGTGTGAAAGACTGATCATTACTGACACTAAAGGTTTGGTTGGAGACATGTTTTGTGCCACCGTCTATTGAATTAAACAGCTGGCTTACTTCATTTGGCATTTTAAATTTGCCTGGTGTGAGTGAGTGTGTCTTAAGATGGACTGGTGCCCTGTCCAGTACTTGCTCATTCAATGCATCGGTACTGTTGGAATACACTGGTTCCCCACAACCCTGATACAGATTTCGTAGGTAAAGACAAATTAATGGATAAATGGCTTGATCAGTTTTTCCAAAATTTAAGCTCTTTTCTAATTTCAAGTAGATATAAATCATGGTTTCTGTGTTATCAAGAATAGAAAATTAGTTCTTAGGATTCTTGTTAAAAAACAGAGGTTAAGGGCTTACATTTCAGTGTAAGTAAGACAACTGCCACTACTAAGAGGAGACACAGGACCGATAACACTGCCGTGGCACATTTAAATTGAAATGCCTTATCATAGCCAGCACCTGAAATAGAAAGAAAATGCAAACATAAGGTTCAGCATGAAACATCCAGAATTTGCAAGGGAGGATACCAGGGACATTTAAAAATCTTACCAGTGCCATGGCTGGCAGATGGCAGCTGTGGGCTCTTCTGTGTTGTGTTTTTGTTATCAGCTGTTGAGGTCAGAATAAGTGAATCACAAAGAAGTTATCAACTCTTATATTTGTCTTGTTGCCTTTTCTATTCATCATAAAGCAATTAGTGATTAAAAAACAATATATTTTTAAAGCTCATAAATTCCCAAAGGAAAAAAAAAACACTCTGAAATTGAAAAACATGTGTTGCCTTAAAAATAAAAAGTAATTTATGAAAATTATAACTAGTCTCCATCCATCCATTATCCAACCCGCTATATCCTAACTACAGGGTCACAGGGGTCTGCTGGAGCCAAACCCAGCCAACACAGGGCGCAAGGCAGGACACAAACCCTGGACAGGGCACCAGCTCACCGCAGTATAACTAATCTACAGACTGTAATTGTTCTCATTAGTGTGCTTCTTTCCAAATGTCATGCATGCACAAATCTAGTTAAGTTTAATACTTGTTTGCTTTTTATGCAGCATGAGAGGCTAATATTATTATGGTTAAATTATTGTCATTTCCTGTTAATTAGTACATGCTAATAAGAGTTTGACTGCGCTACAGACCTTATAAGCTTATAATTCCATACACCCATTCATTCTTCTGATCCCTCAGTGCCCATGCCAGAAATCTGCACATCCCTGAAAGGTAATAACTCACTCACCTTTTACTCATAAAAGGTCAGATTACCTCCATGATTGTTTTCAGAGTGTGTGAGTAAAGCAGAGTGCTGGCAAAAATGCGTATGAAAGTTGAGAACGTGCAAAACTCACATGGCGCCCACATCCTGTGGTTGTCAGTCAGCATCACTAAACACTGAAGGTGAATGCCATCCAACAAACAATTTGAACAATGAACTGAAGCTGTTCAATAATTTTAGCCAATAACTCAAAGGGCTTTGTAAGGAGAAATGATCTAACAGCTGTGCAGGTCTGATTAGCTGTGACAAGAAACATTTGCTGCTAAGAGATTCTGCCACTTACTAAACACAAGAATTCACAGACGTTTTTAACAATTTGTTCAAAGTGTCAAGAAAAAGTGCAACCTGTGTGTTATTAGTTTAAGCAGATTGTGCTTGTCTATTATTGGTGACTAAGCAGAAGACTTTTTGTTGTGAGGAATTAAGGAAAGGTAATTTTGATCAAAGTAGTTCACTTTATGTACAGTATATATATATATATATATATATATATATATAATGTGTCATGTATTCTACAGTATGTTAACACTCACATACATCCTTCATATTACAGACAGATACATGGATGACATCTTCAATATAATTCAGAGGCATTTGAACAAAATATCACGTAAGTTCAAACTGAAACTTGGGTGTGTGCTCCTCACTCCTCTATTCAAGTAGTCTAAGCACAAATGAATTATTAAAGGTTAAATAAATATGAATATAAACAATTGCATCTATGAAAAGTTTCTGCAGAAACATTGATGAGTCTCCTTTTTAAGTTACACAGAATTGTGTGTTCAGTGAACATTGCGATATAAAATCAAGACAGACTGATTGCTTATATTCATGTCATTAACAGCACTTGTTAACATCCATCCATCATCCAACCCGCTATATCCTAACTACAGGGTCACAGGGGTCTGCTGGAGCCAATCCCAGCCAACACAGGGTGCAAGGCAGGAAACAAATCCCAGGCAGGGCGCCAGCCCACTGCATATTTACTATTTCACATTAAACAGTTGAACTTAAACTGAAGGATTTCTTTACCTACCTCTTTTTTGCTTTCTTGGTTCAAAGTGTTCATGAGATATATTTTCATAGATTTCCTCAGAAGAATTTTTAAAACTGCTATAAGCATTGTCCAGCTCCATATCACTGAAAGTGTTCAAGCAGACCTTAAATAGGTTTTGAAGAGCAGACTAGACTGTTAATTTAACAAATTTGACATTGACTGGTATTTATTAGCATGAGAAGTGTGAACAGAAAGAACAGATCATGTGACAACAACCACAGAAGTGTAAACAATATAGAGAGCAAAAAGTACTAACGCCCTAGACTGCAAAAGTGTTTGACATCAAGAACTTTACTTGGTGCCTTTAGCTGTTGATTTAATCCATAAACGACCCAGAAATTACACACCTAAAATATACGTTTTTTTCCTCCTTTGTACTCACGGGGCACTACCATGTACAGTGAGACTTGGTCGAGTTCTCAGTAGGTCAGTGGTGAAGACTGAACTTGTAACCTTTAGGTTGAAGCGCTTTAACCTAAAGGGCACACCGCCTACTAACTATCATGCCCCATTTACTATTCATTCTCTGAGCTCATTTATCATCAATACTTTTGAAACATCAGCTATTTGATTTTCAGTCAGTTAGAAGCCTTCATAAAATACAAGATGGACAATTTCAGCCATGCAAATGGCACTATGTTAGATATCAAAAAAATAAAGTGATGATCAGGGCAGCATGACTTCCTGTCTTTTTGTGGTCAGTTTAAAAATTAGTCATTACTATTACCAGTATTCAAGTTTAGTGGTTTGAGGTGGGTTGGCACCCTGCCCGAGGGTTTGTTTCCTGCCTTGCGCCCTATGTTGGATTGGCTCCAGCAGACCCCCGTGACCCTGTAGCTAGGATATAACGGGTTGGATAATGGATGGATGGAAGTTTAGTGGTGGGAATTCATGTTATTTATGATTTTTATTCTTAATGGTACATTAATGATACTATATGTTTATATCAGTTCTGCAAAAGTCCAGCTAATCTTTGAAAACACTTTTCCTTATTTTGCATGTTTTCAAGTTTGTTTGCTCTAATTTGGGGTCACAGGGACTCAGACCCCAAGGTACAACATAGAACATGGTAGAAATCAACTCACAAGTCCATCACGGGGCCCAAAATGCCTAAACTCATACTTAACTAGGACAATTTTGGAAATATGCTTTAACCAAACACACTTATCTTTGAGGATATCGGAGGAAAAGCCCCATTCACCAATGTGAGAGTTCAATAGTATGTAGCTCATGTGCTTTCATTCTTAGAGAGGTACCAGGATGACAAACACTGCCACATTTGCAAAGGTTTTACATTTCAGGGAAATGAAAACAAGACTTAGCCGTAGGAATCAATCATGCATAGAAGACCAACTAGGTGCACATGCTGAAGATGTTAAAATTAAATTTTATAGAATAATACAACACTAGAAGAATGATGATGATAACAAGCAATTTAGTCTAATAAAGCTCAATCATACTGTTATTTATATAGCATACAAAGTATCTTGACTGATGCTATCATCCAGTGATGTGGTAGAAAGTTCAGTAAGAAAGTTGTATTAGCCACACAAAAAATAACAAAAATTAACTTACCATTGATTGGTGTGTTCAGCAGGAAGTGCTAGCTCATTGGATGGACCAGGTTCAATGCTGAGAATGGAGCAGAGGAAAGACTGTTCTAGTCCCACCTTAATGCCACAACAGTAATAAAATACCCATAAGAAGAGCAACACAAATCAAACATAACAATAATAAATGTATACTTAGCTTGCATTAAATCCCCTCAAAGTGTGCAGCTCCTCAGACAGGCTCTGTTAGGAAACCCAAGATAAAAGCTGACAGCTAAAGTGCTCTCATTGCTCAGAATATAGACACCTCTAGATGTTGTAGGACTGTCCAGATGTTTGGAGGTGGCAAGTTAAGGAGAATTGCAATTCAGAAAGTGTGCTGCTCTGGCATATGTGTGTGTGTGTTTGTGGGGGGGTCTCAACACGCCAAGGTGTTTGTAACACTTTTTCTAACTTTAAAATAATATTGCTTTAATACAATAAATCAATCAGCATCTAAAGAAACTAGGAACTTTGCTCCTTCTTTCCTAAAAGTCTCTTTAAACCAAAGAATTTTTGCTGCCATTCTCCCTGGCAGAGTCCACGAAAGAATTTCTCAAACAACACAAGAATCAAAACAATGGCAAACAATCAATAACAAAAGGAAAAACAAGCAACATAACATAGTGACAGTGATATTAATAATCAGAAATAAAAAATATATAAGCAGACTCTGTGCAAAGCATTAATTAGGAGGGGTTGAGCGCGCATGTCGACAAAAGTCGACATCCAGGGTTAGAGGGCAACAATCAGCTGTTAATGGTGACACAACTCACTGTTGTGTCACAGGCATTCTGTCTCTGCTTGGAGGAATGTTAGAATCATTGACTCTGCATCTAATCCTTGTGTGTACGTGAGTTGCGAAATGTAAACAAATGTAAACAAAGGCAAGATGGCATCGACATTTCCTGAGGGAGCGAAACGAGTGTAGAAAAGAAAATACTCAGCAGACGATATTTTGCGCATTACCGTTGAGCTGGACTTCACAAGACAGCATGCCATGCTGTTGGATACGACAGATTACCAGCCGCTGGACTACTTCAGGCTGTTCTCTCCTGATGCCTCTTTTCAGCTTCTGTCAGACGAGAGGTATGCAGAGCAACTTTTTGAATCGCGGGCTGTGAAGATTTTTTTAAATTGCTATAAGCATTGTCCAGCTCCATATCACTGAAAGTGTTCAAGCAGACCTTAAATAGGTTTTGAAGAGAAGACTAGACTGTTAATTTAACAAATTTGACATTGACTGGTATTTATTAGCATGAGAGGTGTGAACAGAAAGAAAAGATCATGTGACAACAACCACAGAAGTGTAAACAATATAGAGAGCAAAAAGTACAAATGCCCTAGACTGCAAAAGTGTTTGACATCAAGAACTTTACTTGGTGCCTTTAGCTGTTGATTTAATCCAAAAACGACCCCGAAATTACACACCTAAAATATACGTTTTTTTCCTCCTTTGTACTCAGGGGGCACTACCATGTACAGTGAGACTCGGTCGAGTTCTCAGTAGGTCAGTGGTGAAGACTGAACTTGTAACCTTTAGGTTGAAGCGCTTTAACCTACAGGCACACCACCTACTAACTATCATGCCCCATTTACTTTTCATTCTCTGAGCTCATTTATCATCAATACTTTTGAAACATCAGCTATTTGATTTTCAGTCAGTTAGAAGCCTTCATAAAATACAAGTTGGACAATTTCAGCCATGCAACTGGCACTATGGTAGATATCAAAAAAATAAAGTGATGATCAGGACAGCATGACTTCCTGTCTTTTTGTGGTCAGCAAATTTGGTAGGCGGCGTCCCTGTCTTTTTGTGGTCAGCAAATTTGGTAGGCGGCGTCCCTGCGCTAACCGAAACCGATGTACGTACTTATTTCGATGGTATGACACCACTGTCGGCCGCCATATTAAACTTTTCAAAGTCACTAATTTTCCAACTTCCCGTGTAGGTAGGAGACTGACCCCATCTTCACAAAATTTGGTAGGTGGCTTCCCTGCGCTAACCAAAACCGATGT
The DNA here is from genome assembly GCA_026402145.1 of Polypterus bichir lapradei. Taxonomy (NCBI): domain Eukaryota; kingdom Metazoa; phylum Chordata; class Cladistia; order Polypteriformes; family Polypteridae; genus Polypterus; species Polypterus bichir. The sequence continues at coordinate 38,920,469 of JANRMT010062807.1, forward strand.
ACGTACTTATTTCAGTGGTATGATGCCACTGTCGGCTGCCATATTGAAGTTTCCAATATCACTAATTCTGCAACTTCCCGTGTAGGTAGAAGGCTGAAATTTGGCAGGCTCACTTCTTACAGCTTACTTACAAAAGTTAAGCAGGTTTCATTTCGAAATTCTACGCGTAACGGTCATAACGGTCAACAACATCCACCATGTTGAACTTTCTTATTCATGGCCCCATCTTCACAAAATTTGGTAGGCGGCTTCCCTGCGCTAACCGAAACCAATGTACGTACTTATTTTGGTGGTATGACACTACTGTCAGCCGCCATATTGAACTTTCCAACGTCACTAATTCTCCAACTTCCCGTGTAGGAAGAAGGCTGAAATTTGGTACTTATTTCGGTGGTATGATGCCACTGTCGGCCGCCATATTGAACTTTTCAACGGTCTTTGTTACTTATGGGCCCATCTTTAAGAAATTTGGTACGCGGGTTCCCAACGCTAACTGAATCCTAATTACGTACATATATACGTCCATTGCCTGCAGCTCGGTCACCATGTGAGGCGGAGTTGGGTCCTTCATCCCAACGACTCCCACGTTGTTGGCTGCCTGCCTATATAAGGCCGTCCGTCGCTCCAGTCTCTTCATTTCCTTCCTTGCTTCGCCACGGGATTCACGTCTCCCTGCTGATAACTACAGCCTTTTTATTTAATCCACGGCTTCTCCGCTGTTTTATTGTTCATTTATTACGATTATAGTTATTGTGTAGGCATTTTAGACTTACTTTACATTGTTCAGGTACCCATTTCCTTTATCATTCCAACCGTACCCCCATTAACATGTCTATCGAGGTGATCACCATCGATCAAAGAACTGTCACTTACCGAGTGGTTTCCATGCCCGGAGATGGCACCTGCCTTTTCCATTCTCTTTGTTACATATTGCACAGCCATATCAGGCTCACTCTTGATATCTGGAGAAACATTGTGTCTTATGCATTGAATGACTGGGACAGGTTCAAGGTGTGGACTGATGACGGTACAGGAGATAATTATACTACACAGGAGAACTAGAAGAATGAAATGCTTAAGCCCTTCACCTATGCATCTGCATGTGAGTTGATGGCTGCCGGTAAATTGTTCGGTTGTCGCTTTTAAGTGTACCGAAATGTCCAAATATTTTACACCTTTTGACAACCATCAATGCCTCTTAAACATCTTAGATTGACAGGTGACGATTTCAGTAGTGGACACTTTGATGTTTATGAATGTTTAAACTCTCAAAAGCTGGATGTAAATTTATCAATTAAACCAGTTGTATACTTACAACGCTTGACAGATGCCAAATGTCTCTTCAACACAAGTCCTACAAATACTGTCGTATTTGAAACAAACCATGAAACTCAAAACGATTATGACAGCAACAATCCAAGCTGTGAGATTTGAAACAAGATTACTGTTCACATGGCCAACTGTACATTGCATGCTCAAGAGTAAGCTCAGCGCACAGCTTGGTCATATTACAACCGGAGGGCCGAACACACAATGTTGTATACAAAGAGATCCTTAACAAATAATTATTGGTATATTTTCCCTCAGTTTAAAAAGGTTTAATTTTCTTCTTAATAAAAATTTTAAGGCACTACTTCGCCACTGCGAAGCGCGGGTATTTTGCTAGTCTATGATAAAATACAAGACAAGCCCACAAAGTATAGCATAAAGGATTTTGTACTGGCAGAAGCAAACACTGGTTTCTGCCTGAAAGTAATCACATATACAGGAAAGTATTTCTTTCAAAGAGAGGACTGTCCCTTGACAAGTCAAGTTGTGCTGGAGCTGCTTCAGGGCTATGATTGTTGTGTACATGGATAACTTTTATACATGACCAGAATTGTTCATGGAGCTACAGAGCTGGGGAATTGGACCTTGTGGCACAGTGAGGGTGAACAGGAGACACATGCCTTCACTGTGGAAGCCAGACAAGCTGAAGATGAATAGAGGTGACAATATGTTTTTCAAGCAGGTGGAAAACTTGGTGGCCATGGCATGGCACGATGTCAAACGGGTGACTCTCTATGGTACACACCAACAATATATGTGAGAAAGTGCAGCAACAGACAATTGAAAAGGAAGCACAAGTGCAACACATATTGTAAGCAGTGCAATGTGGCAATGCATGCAAATGGCTGCTCTGAGCGATATCATACTTTGCTGTTTAACATGTATGTGAAATCATAGAGTATACAGGCTCATACAACATGCAAGACAGTAACATTTGTCAAAAGTAAATATTTTTTGTTGATTTCATATGTTAAACTATTGGTTTGTGTTCTTTTTTTAAAAATGTTAGTTTTTGGAAAAATACTCAGCCCTGGGAGAAAAGAAACAAAAACAAAATAGCCCTAAAAGAGTTAAGTATGCAGGCCAGAGTGACCAACAGGATATTATTTTTTGCAGCTGCCTAAAACTGGCTAGAATTTAATATCTTTCTGTAACTTAGAAGTCAGTAGAACCATTCAAGGCACAAATTGTTTGGGAATATGAACTATTTCTGAACATGGTAGCAATGAGAACTTTTTGTGTCTACATTGGCTGAAATCCTTGGTACAGGCTTTATTTTGGCAGCATTTGAGGTCGCTGTCCTCAACCGATTGTAAGTCAATTGAGCAAATACTGTGATAACTTAAGTGTATAATTTATTCCATTACAGTATATACTTTTTCATATCTGTTACAGTTTAGATGCATTATTCAGAACAAAGTGTTATTAACTATGCCTTTTTTACTTAATAAAAAAAATCAAAGTGGCAAAAACATATCAAGAATATTAAAATTTCCAATACTATGTTTTTGTTAATACTTTGATTCTAATAATAAGGTATGTGCAAAATGTTAATAGCTCCTTGTAATTGATGTTTAAAAAAAGTTTTAGCAGAAATTTTTAATACATGTACTGTTATTACTGTTATCATCCAAGAAATAAATAAAATATACATATAATTATATTCTCTTTTCACCCTTCTTTTTTTCTAATGTGGCCATATTTCTTCTTTTTTACTCATTTGCCAAACCAATCATATGCGCAGCATCTTTACTTGTTTTCTATTTATATGATTATATGATTAAAATGGGTTATATAAGAGTGGTGGTATCTTAAATAGATGGAGCCTTTTAACACTAGAATCCCTGAAGCCTACGAAAAAAAGTTGTAATGTCTGGGCCACCTTAAATTTCCTCGCACCTCTTCATCAGCATCTGTGTTCTGTAAATGTGCCGATCAGCACAAGCAGCCTGCTATCCCATTCCCCACCGAGGCAGCTGAAGTCGAGTTATATGCAAAATTCTCAGAGCTCAAGTCTCTTTATCTCTGAGTGAGGTGTCTAGAATTGTGTAGGGTAAATAATATATTATTTGAAATACATACATTTCACATGTGCTCAGTGTCTACAACAATTTGTATAAATGTTGGAAGACAGGAAATGTGAGACAAGAAATGTTGAACACATAATTAAAACAGAAACTTTTTTAAATGTTATAGTAATAATTGACAAAATGTGAATGTAAAGTGTATAATGTATGAAGACTGAAGCCTAATTATCAAATAATCACTTTCACAAAAGGCATAACAAAACAAGTGCGCCTTTATTCAAAAATGTATCCGAAGAAAAAATTATTTATTCAAAAACAGGCCCCTGCTACTTAACCCGTGGCTCTGCCCTTCCACAACACTGAAGTTCTATTTACTCTAATATGCTGCTCTTGTCTCCACCATGTGGCGGGTAAGTCTTTGACGAATTTGTAAAAAGTCACTTTTTCACAAATTTGGTAGAGATCATTTTTTAACATTGTCACACATGTGTGCATAGGAGGAAGCTGAATGGACCAAATGAAGATAATTCCACGCCAGGCCAGGAGCTGGGGGGTGCACTAAACCTTCCTCTGTTGTTTCTGCAGACCAAATGTGGGAAATTCTGCCTGAGGCAACCCTAACAACACTACTTCTGGTTCTGGCCCCAAGAATGATATCACTTTCCAGATCCTGCTCCAAGAATGATGTCACTTCTGGCTCTGGCCCCAAGAGTAACCTTACTTCTGGTTACAGACCTTGATGACATCACTTCCCATTCCGTGCTTTAAAAGACCGGACAACAACAGTATATCTCATTTCAATCTTGGACTCAAACCTATACACTTCAGTGTGACTTTCCATACCCTTTTGCAGCCAGGAATAATATATGGGTGGCTGCCCCAAACCTTTTTGTGTGTGTCGAGGCTGATTATTTCACACCCTTCATGTCAAACTGTTTGTGTAATAAACTGTTAAATCTAAGAATCTAGCCCAGCCGATCGGTGCAATCTGTAACATATGGTTTGACTTGAATGATGATGTCTGTGATATCTAAGTCAAAGATTTGATGCATGCACATTGTGACCTTGCACCTAAGTTGACTAAGGCCTCTTTAAACTGGCAGAGAAATTGGTGAACAAGCCATTCAAATCTCACGTCCAGGAGTAATGTAAGGCACACTGAAGTGTACTAAATGCCTGTGGGGCTATCTATTAGCTAGCAAATCTTTGTGATTCCTTTGCTTATAGGGACTGAGATGAAATGATAACAGCATAACAGATTATATTTCAGCACATTGTTCCAAATCAGTGACTCCTCTGAAAAAAAAAAAAATTTCAAAAACTAACAAAAGTTCTTAAAAACTTATTTTGCCAGGTGAAGAACATGGACTGATAAAAAATCTGGCAAAAACAATAAAGTCAGTTTAGAAAGATGTAACAATAGTAGATGTTTATCAGATTTCAAATTATTCACTTTTTGCAAGAGTATACAACCCAGATGTCCCCAAGAAAGCCCTTGCATACAGCAAACTCTGAAACATATGGACCCAGTGCATGCCATCCCAAAAAAGTTTAATATGAGTGTCTGGATGGGTTTAATTACTACCACTCATTGATCAGCACATCTGACTTTGTCCCAAAATATGCAATCAATTAAGTTATTAAGAATTAACACCCTACCTCTGTAGGAAATGTCACTCATTAGCCACTTCCAACGGCTTAGCCTAGCTTGTACCATTTCTGTGTACCCCACCTAATTCTCTTCAGTATTGCCATCCTCATCTAAGTACAGCCCCAGTTACCTAAAAACTTTCTTGACCCATTGGAGGGTTTCAGGAAGAGTTTCCCCAGTGACCCACCTAAAAAGCATTACTTTTTGACCAATAACTTTTGCTGATGTCAGCCTTAACATCAGTGGAGGAGGATACCAACATGGTCACATTGTCCGTATAGGCAACAACCTTAAAAAATTTACTGAGGCAAACAGAAATGCTGAGGCCAAAAAGACAATGTATGAGCTGCTCAAGAAGGGGTTCATTAGATAAGGAAAGCAATATCGCTGAGAGGGCGCAGCCCTCGTGAATACCTTTGGTGACAAAAAAGAGAGCTGTCAGGGCACCGTTAATTTTTAAGACATCAAATACGTTTATAGAAAGTATTTCAATATACTTAGAGAAGGAGGACCCAAACCCAAAGTCTACAAAACTTTTCAAAGATATTTATGATCCACACTTTAAAATTATTTTCTTGATCTAAGGAGATCAGTCCTGTTTTGAATCCAAGAAGTTTTGAAGCTGCAATTAGATAACTCACCAAAAATATATTATCGAATATGTACCTGTTTGGTGCAAAGTAGGTCTGATCCTCCTTGATGACACATCCTATTGCCCTCCTCAGGTGATTAGCCAGGGCCCTACAGTCGTGGTCAAAAGTTTTGAGAATGACACAAGTATTGGTTTTCACAAAGTTTGCTGCTTCAGTGTTTTTAGATCGTTTTGTGAGATGTTTCTATGGTACACTGAAGTATAAGTACAAGTATTTCATGAGTTTCAAAGGCAAAAATTTTTTGTTTGTCAAACTGCCTCTTGAGGATTAACAAGAAATTCTCAATGGGATTAAAGAAGTTTCTTTCACAAGGATGTTTTGGTACCATTCTTTATTCATGGCTGTGTTCTTAGGTAAAATTGTGAGTGAGCCCACTCCCTTGGCTGAGAAGCAACCACCACACATGAATGGTCTCAGGATGCTTTACTGTTGGCATGACACAGGACTGATGGCAGTACTCACCTTTTCTTCTCTGAACAATCTTTTATTCGGATGCCCCAAACAGTCGGAAAGGGGAGTCATCAGAGAAAATGACTTTCCCCCAGCAGTCCTCAGCAGTCCAGTCCCTGTACCTTTTGCAGAATAGCAGTCTGTCCCTGATGTTTTTCTTGGTTTCTTTGCTGTTCTTCTTGACACCAGGCCATCCTCCAAAAGTCTTCACCTGCCTGTGCTTGCAGATACACTCACAATTGCCTTCTGCCATTCCTGAGCAAGGTCTGCACTTGTGGTGCCCCCCTATCCTGCAGCTGAATCAACTTTAGGAGACGGTCCTGGTGCTTGCTGGACTTTCTTGAGCGCCCTGAAGCCTTTCTTCACAACAGCTGTGGAAATGTTTTTTTTGGGATTAAGTTCATTTTCATGGCAATGTGGGACTTTGCAATTAATTGCAATTCATCTGATCATTTTTCATAACATTCTAGAGTATATGTAAATTGCTTGTTCTTGGCTGCAGTTAATAATAATACATTTTATTTATATAGCATCTTTGTCTGCTATGATTCCAAGGATTAACACAACAACAATAGTGGGGGGTTCAGCTTTAGCTATAGACTCCTGAAGCTGTGGAATGGTTTTCCTGCTACTATAACGAGTGCCCCTTCATTGTCAGCTTTTAAATTCAGGTTGACGACTCACCACTTCACTTTAGATAGATAGATTAGGATTAGGGTTAGGTTAGGGAAAGCAGAATCCCCATGAGTTTTGATTACACTGCTCCGATAATGAGCTTTGTGCTTCTCTCTGCTTATGGGGTTTCAGGAAGCACTGGCCATCTTATACCAATTTGTTTTGGGCTAATACCTTGCCCCCTTCCTGTGTTTTTCTATTGATTATCTATGTATCATCCTACATGGTGTCCCCTATCCAAGTAAGTCTTATCCTGTTTTTTTGACTGTGTTCTTTCCTTTGTTTGTCTGTTTGTTTCCCTAGGTTAGGGTTAGGGTTTTGTGTTGTATTTACCCCATTCTTTTGACACCCATTGCATGCCCAATCTACCTGGAAGACAGTCTCTCTCTCTGAATTGCTCTTCCAAAGATTTCTTCCTTTTTTTCTTTCTTAAAGTTTTTTTTTTTGTGTGTGTGTGTGTGTGTTCTTAGAAAGTCAAGGCTGAAGGGCTGTCAAAACTCAAAGCGTTTTAAAGTCCACCGAGACATTCCTTGTGTGATTTTGGGCTAAACAAGAAATACATTGTTGTTGTTGTTGTTTACCTGCTGAAACAATGGTACCAGGAAAAGAGCAAAATCAAGGAGCTTGTCATAGACCATAATCCCTGCTACAACAGAGTAAAATGGTTTTGAGAGGGTCAGAAGCTTTATTTTTCTTTGAGTGACTATGACTGATAACCAAGAGTGGGCACGACATTTCAGCTGTCGTCAGGAAGACTCACCAAAGCCCTTTACTTTTTCATATGTCTCCTGTTGTCAGTTTTAATCATCAGGTCATAAGGATACTGAACAATCACACTTACTGACAACTGCACAAACAATTCTTCCAAATACCATTTTATGTCTTTATTACACCACTGTCCATAGCCTGTGGGAGACACACCAGTGGGAATCTTATTGGACTGTCTGCACATGATGATAAATCTGAACTTGAGGGAATTGGACAAATCTCCAAATAATGGAAGAACGTTTACATAATATTATAAGAACAAATAATTCTTTCTGAAGAAAAACACAACAAGCAGACAATGGCAAATGTAATTTTTAAATTTATTTTAACAATTTGATAGACTGAAAACCTTTTTTCAGCTTCTTTGTGTTGCAAAAACAATGAAGAATGAATGTTTACCTCTGCTGCTCCCTCGCAGTTTGGAGACCCGGGTATTCCGGTTTCCTCCCACAGTCCAAAGACATGCAGGTTAGGTGCATATCCCTAAATTATCCCTAGTGTGTGAGTGTCTATGTGTGTGCGCCCTGCCCGGGGTTTGTTTCCTGCCTTGCACCCTGTGTTGGCTGGGATTGGATCCAGCAGACCCCCATGACCCTGTAGTTAGGATATAACAGGTTGGATAATGGATGGATGGATAGATGTTTACCTCTAATTTGAAATATATTTCTGGTACTGAACACTCTTTCTAGTTATGTAGTGATACTAACGAGACTATTTACATAGATTAGAATTTTATTATTTTTCATTTTTAGCTTGCAATTACTACAACAATTTAGGGTCTTATTAATACTCTTAGACTTATGTGAGATAAAGAGGAAATGTTTCACTTGTGTTTGTGCTAATTTTTTCTCATTTTGTGTTGTACTGGCTAGTCAGTGTTAACAGTCATTTTAGAGGCTGGTTAATAAAAGTTATTTCTCTTACTCCTGTTGGTGTTTTCATTGCAAAAATGTGAAAGAACTAAGGTGCTCTTTACGCTGTGTAACTGCACCCCTTTATTTTTCTGGTACCATACTAATTTAAATTAATAGAAATTCAAAGAATACACCTCACACAGTAGGATGAAAGCATTGCATTTAGTACACCCTGTATAGGAACAAAGTATTTCAAAGAATACATTTAAAAACATTTGATAGACTGTATGTGTAAGTCTGTAAAATGAATCATGACATTAGGAAACCCCCAAAACCCTGCTCTCTGCAGTTTATAGTTTCAGCTTCCTCTTTTGATTAACATATGAGGTAAATTCCCTTTTTTCCCTATACTTAAACTAAATGCAACTAGCATGCCAGCTAACAATGACAGTTACCTTCTGTTTCCTTTGTGCAAAGAGTGACTCTTTCTTTTCAAACTATTTTAAATTGTGTTTTTCTTTTTTGACTGTTATTCTTACTAATACAAACTGGGGTTGCTGTCAGATTGACAGCTACGACTTGTTTCCTTGACCCAACACCCACTAATCAATCTAAATCATGCCACTTTCTTAGGTTCCTCTGTGGAAGATGTCATCAAAACATCACACTGTTACAAAATTGAGTCCATGTGATTTAAAAAATGCCATTACTTTTCCTGTTCTGCAAAAAAAAAAATCCCCGTATCCACTATAGTATTATATCATTGTTGGGTTTCTCTTTCTGTTACAGACCATCTTATATAGTGGATGGGCTGGGAGAGGCTCAGGACTGGACTGAAAGTGAGGTACAAGTTACTTGCTGTGTATCAACATAGTCCTACCCCATTTCACTTGATGCCTGGGATTCACTAGACACTCCCAGTGCTAATCTGCCTGTCAATCTATATATATTGTTTTATTTATGCTTACCTGGAGTGAACTCCTTGTCTGTTTTGTGAAAGGCCATTAAACCTGTGTCAAGTACCAGCTTCCCTATCATTTTAAGATCATAAGCCTTAGGGCTCGTTTATACTTCACGCTCAGAACATGTACGCGCCCGCATCATGGCTGCCACGCGTTCTCAACGTTCATTTGATGCGTCCTCTGAGCAGGTCCTCAGAAATTAACGTGACGCATACGCATGTACCAGCAAAAAGTCAGGGGGCGCAGTGTGCTAAAAGTTGAAATGTGACGTCAGAGACTCTGTTTACTATCTACAGGTGACAGAAAGCCGCTTTGCGTATCCTCCGAGATCGATGTGCGCACTTCGATGTTTGATGAATGGTTCAATGTGGTGAAGCAAAATGCCAACATAAAGATGCATTCTTGGTGCTTTTATATTCAGTGTTGCATATTTCCAATTGTAATGATACGATACATTTTAAAAGTCTCACATACCATGTTTTGTGCCGTCTTTTTTTTTTTTTTGCAAAGCAGCAACATAATGTATAGTACTGTATTTGAGCCACTGAGAAAAAAAATTAAGGACATGGTAAAAACATGTATTTTGTGATTAAAGTGGAAATTTCGTCTTTAATCTCGAAATATTCACTTTAACCTTGTAGTTTACTTTATCATTAAAGCAGACCGTCATAAACGTCATCCCAGTATTTAATCGCTAAGGCAAGCAGCAATAGATCTCCACACAGAACACATTAAATGTATGATATTCCAACTCTCTGCACATTTAGAATCTTTAGATTTATGCTTGATATCACTTTCATGATGAAATACATTAAAGTGTGTATGTTACATTTTGCAGATTAATTGTTAATTTCGTTTAAATAATGAATACTGTGAATAATTACACACATGGGGGTGTCACGGTGGTGGAGTGATAGCACTGCTGTCTCGCAGGGAGTCATGTCGCTGGAATTCCCTCCTTGGATTCCACACTGTGCTCCAGTTTCCTTCCAAAGATATGCAGATTTGGGGATTTGGTGCCTCTAAAATGACACTAGTGTATGTGTGTGCTTGTATTCAGCTTGTGATGAGCTGAGGCCTCAGCCAGGGATTGTTTCTCACTCGTACCCAATGCTTGTTGAAATGGACACATCCTTGGATTGATGGATTTAATCAATAAACATCATTTTCAGAGATACTGCGGTAAGGTGTCATCGGAATTTAATGGGTGTTCTAGGCAATTCACAACACAGAGAAGCTGAACCTGTTCTCACCGTGATAATGTCTCGGACTGCCACCTGATGGATTCCTCCAGATTTACGCAAAGTACATGCACAAGTATAAACAGTACAACGCTTGCGTATGCAGGAGCGTCGCATGAAGTATAAACCAGGTCTAAGGCACAGACTGAACAGGTGATAAAGGGCACCACAAAGTTGGCACAGTGAGCTTGCTGCACCATGCGTGACCTTCGATGAAATAATTTATTGCAGCAGTACTGTCTCTTTCAAATGTACTAACCCCCAATTCCTGTCCTTCCTTTTCTTTCTCCAAATAACCAATTGCCACATAATCAGTTCTGTAATAGACGTTAAGCCATCTGTAAGCTTAGAACACCGATTCTTCAAAACTTTTAAAGAACATTGAAATATCTTCGTAATGTTTAATTATTCTATCCATCTATCCTTCCAGTGTCACGCCAGCCACAGCAAGAATACAGCGCAAGGCAGGAACAAACCGTGAACGAAGCTCAAATTACTCGCTAGCGCTGCGGCACCATATAGTTAAAATTAAAGTTTTATCTGTATAATATTATAAATATATTTTGCTGCATTTCATCTTAAAAATGATATTGTCATCATATGTAAATACGTGCTTTATAAAGTGGCTCAGGTTGTGCAATATTATAACTGTATCATAAGTACAATTACCTCACTGTAAACTTGCAAGTACAAACAGTTCTACAAGGAACACTTGATGGAGTGATTGAGTGCATGTATAGTTCTTGGGATGAAACTGTTTGTGAACTGCGAGGTCCGAACAGGAAAGGCTCTGAAGCGTTTGTCAGATGAGACCAGTTCAAATAGCGAATGGCTGAGACAGCGTGTGCTTGATGCTGTACACCGATAATTCTCTTTCCAATCAGCTGCTGTAGAGCTGTGATTTACACTCAGATACAGTGATATAAATATTCTGAGTGGTGCAGTGAGAGTAATATGGAAAAAGATGATCCGCTGTGGCAACCCCTAACAAGAGCAGTTGAAAGAAGAAAAGAAGGTGCAGTGAGAGTAACAACGCTAAAGCAGCTATTGTATTTAGAATAGTTTGACCATTCTGTGGACCATTATATTGTTACACGTTAATTACAATCAGATGCATTAAACTACTGTAATAAACAATATGCGGTTAATTTCAGTGTATTTATAAAGCCGCATCAGGGATGTGGATCTGAAAAAGAAAGATAAACCACAGAGGAACAGTAGCACTGCTTTGACACTGGGTGCCGCCAGTCTGCAAAACCGAGCGCAGAACTTGCGTACGACAGGGTATGAGCTACCGTGGAAATGTGCGTGGCTTCACGCCAAGTTTAGGTTTTATACATCACAATTTGAGGGGCTGTACTCTCTACAAATCTGGAGTTGCCACCAGTGAGAGGCGCCGGGCGGGTGTTGGCATACTTATTGTCCCCCAATTTAGAGCCTGTACATTGGGATTTACCCAGGTGGACGAGAGGGTATCCTTCCTCCGCCTTCGGGTGGGGGGGAAGGGTCCTGACTGTTGTTTGTGCGTATGCGCCGAACAGCAGTTTGGAGTACCCACCCTTTTTGGAGTCCCTGGAGGAGGTGCTAGAAGGCATACCTTCTGGGGACTCCCTCGTACTGCTGGGAGACTTCAATGCTCACGTGGGCAATGACAGTGAGACCTGGAAGGGCGTGATTGGGAGGAATGGCCCCCCCGATCTGAACCCGAGCGTTTTTTTGTTATTGGACTTCTGTGCTTGTTACGGATTGTCCATAACGAACACCGTGTTCAAGCATAGGTGTGTTCATATGTGCACTTGGCACCAGGACACCCTAGGCCTCAGGTTGATGATCGACTTTGTGGTCGTGTCGTCGGACTTGTTTACAAATAAATTTACATTTAGCACTTACTAGGTTAAGCCAATGTCACATTACATAACTTGTACTCAAAGTAGATGTCAAACTTGTCAACTGAACACATCACTGGAGTATGTCAATTTAGAAATCACAGGCCATGTAAAATTAATGCTTGATGACTTTTGAGCACAGTTCCATAATTCCAAATGACCACAAACTCCCTGATAATGTGCTGCCTGACGGAGTCTGTGGCTCTGTGAACGGTTTACACTTCTGGTGAGTTGAACTGCAATCTCAGCCCCTCTGTTCTGTTTGCAAAGTCATTGGCTTTGAACTGTCACAAACACAGAGCCAACTCTCATGACTTGTCAGGGCAAATTGTGGACTTGTTTGACCGAGTCCCTTCCCTGTGTATGTCACACTTCATGATTGTAGTCATGGAAGGGCACCGTGACTTTCCTCAACTCTCTATGATTATGTAAATGAAGTCTTCAAATGAAAGTTAATGGGAAAGTTGCATAATGTGACATGGCCTTGAGTTTAATTTGGTGTTCTGTATTCATCATATTCAGCAGCAAGTGATTTTCTTCTGATATCTTTTAGTAAAATGTAAAATCATACAATATTTCTACCTTCATAGTAGCTGACATTTAAGGAAACAAATCTGACTTTATCTAGCAAGACATTTCAAAATGAGGTTACTGTTTTATCAGTGCTTTGGATTGTAATTCAACAGTTGCTTACAGTTCCTCATGAAGCTTCATTGTATGATCTCATACTTACTTTTTTAGTTTTCATTTATCTGTAATTTTGCAAGTGAGACTTGTTTGTTCTTTGCAACCTTTACCTAACTGTGATTGAACTTCTAGGACTCATAGCATTAGCACAGTGAACTGGCAAGTATCCTGGTGCAGCTAAAGAAAAATATCTTATACAAATAATGCATGTTGGATAGATATGTATAAAGGGGATCATGTTGGTTGGTCATCTGTTGGTTTTCTTTGAATCTCATTATTGTTTTCCTGCCATTTAAGGGGAATAAAAAGAATAAGGAAGAGTTTTGAGGTGTGTAAGGGAAAGGAAAAAAGTGCTTGAAATTGCCTGCTTACTAAACCAAGACATCCTGATTTCATTTCTACAAGCACAGTTTATATTAGTAAATGAAACCATATATACCGTTTTACTTTGTGCTTTGTTCTGTGATAAAAGTTTATGCTGTTTATGCAAATTCGTATTTCTTATACTTTGGACTTTTAATATGTTTAAATTAATCTCAAACTTTCCATAATACTTAATTCAGAGGTGTTTCTGTGGTTTATCATTTATCTAAAGCTGAATGATTGTAAATTAAAATATATTAAAATTGTTGTGTTGTAATTGAACCTAACTAATAAAAAATTTCTATTAGATTTCTTCAGTCTACCATAGTTCTTTGAAGAAAGAACTGATGGACTCCACCTATTGGTGAAAATAAAGAATGGCATGTTTGAATTACATATACTGTATGAGGGCTGTTCAAAAAGTTTCAGATAGACAGATAGATCTTCCCTTTTTTTAATTCTATTTATTAAGAATTTCAAAAACCAACTACGTCACTTTTCTACATAGTCACCTTCGTTTGCAGTGCAACTTTCCCAGTCACATGACACTCTCAGATATGACCAATTACTAGTCCTCCTGCCTGCTCCATTTCCAATGAAAATATAGAAGTGCGGAAACTTCCCTCATATAACAATGGCTCAAGACTATACTTTATTTAGTATTTTCCGCAAAAGGGTATGTTTCCCAAAAGCATTCTAATGCTTAGAAGATTATAAACTCCCTCTTAAGGTCAATCATTCATTTAAGAATTAAGCGTTTCTCAGACCCCATCTGTTTTCCCATGTAAAGGTTTTCAGCTGACCTTGTCATAAAACATAGATTCCTTTGTTCTCATACTCATATTGTTTGTTATCTATATCCACAAATATGTTCTTCTGCAATCCATCTATCTGAATGGACAGACAACCTGCAGCCACAATGCACTTGCACTTGGACTACTGTCTGACTTCACCTAGGTTTGACTGGTATTGAGATTAATTCCTTTTTATGTTCAGTCAAATACAGTTTTTAACATTACGTTATACAGTATCCCAAAATGGAAGCAAAGCAAATGCATTTACCTACATGTCTTCATTTGAAATAATTTGACTGAATGACAAAAGCAAGAAACAATAAGTTTGTCTGGATGTCTGATGGTGGATATTCCTCTTTGACACTTCTAACTAACCTTCAGGTGGTAGACAATGAACAACACACCAAAGTCTTGAGCCCTATGCTAGCTGGGATAGGCTTCAGCAGACCCCCTGCCACCCTGTTCAGGACAACATCAACAATATTTATTTCTATAGCACGTTTTCATACAAAGGTGCTTTACAAGATGAAGAAAGAAAAGTTTACAAAGAAAATAAAAATATATAAATAAAATTAGGCAACACTAAGTAACAAAGAATAAAGTAAGGTTTGATGACCAGGAGGACAGAAAAAAAATAACAAAAAAAAAACTCCAGAGGGCTGGAGAAAAAAAAAACAAAATCTGCAGGTGTCTGACCAGCTTGTCTCCTCCTTCCATCTCACTGGCCTCCTGGCTGGGTATTGCTCCTTGGTCCAACCCTCCTGGAATGCCAGTGTACTCAATACTATATTTACATCTACTGCTTCTTTCCTTGCCTTCGTTCTTGTACATCTGAATGGCTGGCCTCCCATCCAGGTAAGGGTCCTTGCCCCATCCTGGCCTCAATGCCTGCTCATGTGCACCAACCATCATAATATATACAGTATAATCCATCCATCCATTATCCAACCCGCTATATCCTAACTACAGGGTCACAGGGGTCTGCCAGAGGCAGGAAACAAACCACGGGCAGGGCGCCAGCCCACCGCAGGACACACACACACACACACACCAAGCACACACTAGGGATAATTTAGAATCGCCAATGCACCTAACCTGCATGTATTTGGACTCTGGGAGGAAACCGGAGCACCCGGAGGAAACCCACATAGACATAGACACATTGTTGTGAACAAAAAAAAATTCCAGCTATTCAAGTGTCAAAATGTTCTTTATTCCCAATTCTTAACAGGGAGAACAGAAGGCTCATTCTCCTTAGGTTCCAGAACAATTCATTTTGCCTGAGATGGGGCTATGTGTTAAGCATGCAACACAGATTTCAGTTTACAGAAATGATGTCTTGCAAAATAGAAAAATGGAATTTCCAACTTCATCAGTTCCCTTTAACCTCTTAGTGATGTTTCTTGTCAGTGGAAATTCCACCCTGAAAGCATTTAAATATTTTTAAGCACTTTTTTTTCCAGTAGAAAAGTTGTAACGCAAAGTCAATCATACCTTTTATTGGCTAACTAAAAATATTACTACCGGAATGGAAATGAAGATTCTTGGAAAATAAGTGCACACACTACTTCCGCAAATGCTGATTGGTGTACGGCTTTCAATTTTTACCAATGATAAGGATATAGAGATTTTCAAATTTTAGGACACAAAATTCTGGACATTTTCAAAATTTTATTAATTCTTCCCGGACAGTCCATGATGTGTTAAAAATGAGGATATTTCCAGGAAAATGAGGACAATTGGCAGCCCTAGCTCCGATCCACTTGGATGGTGACTGGCCTCAGTGGCTTTTTGCCATGCCAGAATTCCATCACCAGCTCTTTGGACTTGCTGATGTTGAGTTGCAGGTTGTTATCCCTGCACTGCAAGACAAAGTCCTCCACAATCTTCCTGTACTCTGACTAGTCTCCATTATTAATGTAGTCTATGATGGAGAAGACATCTGAACATTTCTGTAGATGGCAAGAACTGGTTATGTACTGGAAGTGTGTTGTGCAGAGGGTAAAACAGAAAGGGAAACAGGACAGTTCCCTGAGGTGCTCTAGTATTATGTACCACCATTTCTGACACACAGTCTCTCATTCTCACACACTACTGTCTGTAGGTCAGGTAGTCCATGATCCAGGAGTCTGTGCAGGCATCAAGTTTCAAAGCCTTGATCTTTTTCCTCAGTCGATGAGGCAGAATAGTGTTAAAGACACTGGAAAAGTCAAAGGACATTATCTTGATTATAGTGCTGGCTTTGTCCAAGAGTGAATAGTCACTGTGGAGCATGTACAGGAGAGCATCTTCCACACCTATGATTATCTGACAGACAAACTACAGAGGATCCAGATGTTCTAAAACCAGGGATCGTAGCTCTTTTAGGACCAGCCTCTCAAACCTCTTCATGATTTATGAAGCAAAAGCAACTGGTCTGAATTCCTTGGGATCACTGGAATGCCCTTTCTTAGGCAATGGGACCACACATGATGTTTTCCACAGCTGGGGAACCTTCTGCAAATTCAGCTAAAGGGAGAACAAGCACTTAAGGACTCTGGAGAGTTGGCTGACACATGTTTTCAGCTCCCAGGTGAACAAGCAGGTAACCAAAGTTTAAAGTGATGGAGTTATCAGAGTGAAGAATAAAGGAGTGAGAGGAGAGAAGAAGACCAAGATAGTTATCTTAGAGATTTATTGTTTTGGTCCAACTCTTGGCCTTCATTCAAATGGCTGTCACTGTATTGAATTTATAAATATAACAATCATGCTGCCAAAAAAAAAAGAGGAAGCGATGAAGGCTGAACTATTACATCATCTGGCTAACAGCAATATAAAGAGAAAGTTGGAACAGAATATCATTGAACTACAATACACATCTTTAAATCACTTGCAGCAGCAGAATTCTAGACAGGTAGGTAAAGTTATTATTGATGCGTTTATTTATTTATTTAATAAATGTAAATTGAAATTAAGGAAGCAGCGTCAGGTTATTATATATTCGTTTTATATTAAATTGGATGGTATGAAGGAACAGTGGTAGGTGCTTCTGCTTCATAGCCATACAAGACTGGGTTTAAATGCTGCTCTTGTCTGAAGTGAAGCTTACAGTACATATTCTCTTTGTGCCTCCAGACATTTGTAACCCTCTTCATTTCTACTGATATGCAGGTTTTATTCATTGATGACACCAAATTAACCCAAAGGATCTCTGACTGTGCTCTGTGATGGCCTGACACCTTATCCAAGATTAATTATTTTCTTGTGGTACAATATTTTCCAGGCCATAATTAACTTCTTTTACCTTCATTTTAATTGACTTGTTACTTAAGACTCAGACCCCTTAATTGTTTCTTTTTTCTTTGTTTAGCAGCCAAATGATAATGAGATGCAAAATGAGCCAAACACACAACCAGCTGTGGTGGACTGATTTCTAGTATATAGATTGATAAATATTTACATGTCTTTATTGGTAAACTAGACAAAGCAAATGCAGTATTTGATAGTGTTTCAGGAGGCACGTTTTACTATAATTGATAAGAACAGTAGTGCTTTAATGTTTGACTAATCAGTGCCCCCCAGCCTTTAGGACTGACTGAGAATGAAGAACTTATGGTGAGGAGGATGGAGCATCAGACAAGCTTGGCAAGGGTGACTGTGCTTGGACTGACATGAGTCAATATGGCATCCACCACAGGAAGGCCATAAACTGACTAGACAAAGCAAATGGGGGATGAGTGACACCAATTGCACTTTCATTGGTTACTGTTCAGGGAAGGATAGGTGGGCTAATTCTCTAGGTCTGAAGGATGGCTGTTTATGATTGGTTTTGAATCGGAAGTCATTCTATACTATGACACTCCATTGGTTTATATTTTGTGGTAAGAGTGGTATAAAGTTGGTTACCTTGCCTTTACTTCTTTCGCTCGTATCTGGCCATGAAGAGAAGACCATGATGAAGACAACTCTATCTTGGCCGCCATAATGAGACAGGCATGTGGCCTGTTTCAATGTTCCATTCAATGGCAATGTGGTAGCACAGCAAGCTAGACTCAAGAACTGAGAACTTCTGATAGACACAAATTGCATTGCAACATTGGCTGTAATGGTGTGGCTTGCCAATATTCACATTGTATTCTGAATATTCGTGGGCATTGTATCTACATAACTCAATGTGTAACTTAACTCCTGCCTGTTTCTTTACTCTGTCTAATTGTTTGAGGTGGCAGATGTAGAAGGGAAGGGGAGATGAATAGCTAAAATACCTGATCACACAGTGGTAATGTATAGGGTTTTAGACATTTTATTAAGGTCTACACAATGAAAGAAAGAAAACAGGGTCACCATAGGTCCTTACATGATAAAACACCAGCTAACCTGCATCGATCATACAATATCTGAAAATAAAAAAGGTGAAGATCTAAGTAGTGTTGATCTGCTCAAGTCCACCAAATGTTTTGATGGTATTCTCAGATAAAAGGAAATCAACAGTTTTAGAAATGTCTGCTGTGGCAGAATGAGAGCAATAACAGGTCATGAAGGTCAATAATAGGTTTAATTAACATTAAGAATCAGCTTCTTCTTAAGAAACTGGTTGGAGTGAAATGGGTTGGAATTTGAGGCCCTGGTTTAACTAGTCATCTGCTGGCTCACTTCACGTCTCATTTTTGTTTGGCTTTCATTTAAGGAAATAAAAAGAGACAACTCAGAGGACTTAGACTTAAAAAGGTAAAGCAATTAAAATGATGGGACAATAAGTCAATTCACAGCAGGAATGGGTCACTGAGCCTTTACAAAGGCTTCTTTGCGACTTCATAACACTTATAAAACATCTGTAGATCGGTTACTCATCTCTGTGCAGTGCTAAATATTGACATGATGGTAAAATCACTTGTTAATATGAGGGATTCCCAGTTTGTATATAAATATGTAATATCAAGAGAAATGTGTCTCATTGAAATTTGGTAGTAGGCCACATTGCAGAGATGAATAAACACCTCACTGATGTGTTATACATGTTATGAAGACCAAAAGAAGCCTTTGTTACATACAAGTAAATGATTAATTGATGCATTTTTGCAGTACCTAAAAAAAAGTGTTAGCAAAAATCTTTTGAAATGTGGCATGTCTCTTGATTTGATTTGAAGTTTATATGAGGATGTGTGTAGGTCTATCCAGCAGGAGGCACTAGATCCCTACTTGGAATAAGTTCTTTGGTAATTGTGTCATTTTAAGTAACCCGAAACTTTATAGATATAATGGAAAAAGGCGATATTCCTCCCATAGTGATACGGCGGTAAGAAATCACATAAGAGAAAATAACTTAGCTTTCTTTAATGACGATTTACACGACATAACAGATGAGGAAGCCATGCCAACACTTTGTGTAGTTTGCCATTTTCATCTCTACGCTGGAAGGATTTTCAGGATTGGATTACGGTATCTTCCATCTGTCCGTCGGCTTCAAGGTGTGCCGGGCAATGTTCCAAGGCTTTATACTCATTCTCCATGTGCAGACCCTTACTTAGGTAAATCATGCCATTCCAAAGAAGGCAAAGAGAGGATTCAATTTCATGCACACAGAAATAGTACAATGCCCATTTTCGTAGTTGTCCCTTTCTCGTCTTCTAATGCTTGCCTAGCAGTTCTAAATGATGAGCCCCTGTGTGCTAAATCTGGCTCAGCTGTGCATGTAGAAAGAAAAGAAAAACAGATTTCAAATATTTACACAGAGCACAGTGACATTAAACTTATATCCTGATTACAGTAGGTTACTATTGCTACCGTTTAATTAAAAGGTACTTAGAATTATGAGGCCATATACAATAATACAAATACTGCGGTAGGTTGGCACCCTGCCCAGGATTGGTTCCTGCCTTGTGCCCTGTGTTGGCTCCAGCAGACACCCGTGACCCTATGTTCAGGTTCAACGGGTTGGAAAATGGATGGATGGATGGATAATACAAATACATTTAACTGCCATTTGTATAATTAAATTACAGTGTAAAATATTATTGGAAAAAAAACCACAAACCACACACACCAAATAAAAACCATCTTACATGCAGTCATCTTTTCAGACCCAAATGATCTGCAGCACCATCAAGTGCAAGGCATGAAACAGGACATACCTTGAGAACTGGGTAAGGCGTCGACCATTAGCTGTGACACATCTGCTTCAGGATGCACAAAGAGCCACTGCAAAGAAAAGGAGTCTTCAGGCTTGATTTAAAGGGTGAAACTATGAGTTGGAGACTCCTGTACTTGTTTTTTCTATAAAATTTTAAAATGTATAATTTGCAAATGTATACATTTTAGGAAGATGCAAATCTTTTGTAGATGGTAAGATCTAGTTTTGCCTTCAGACAGTAATAGACACCTTTGTAAGAAATCTTTAGTTTCTTACCAATCTGTTACATGGTATAACATTCATTCACCAAAAAAAAAGAAGTAAACACAGTGACATGTTTCTTGAGAAAGCTGCATTATCTTAGCCATTTTTGTGCGTTCTTTTAATGTGAATAGTGACATCTTCCACATTTTCTACAAACCTGTGATCACCAGTACAGTTTGCTGCACTGTGGTGTGGTGGGCTGGTAACATCACTTCAAGGGAGGCCCACCAAATTAACAAGTTAATAAAAAGGGCAGGTTCAGTTACAGGACACACTCTGGACTGACCCCCTGGAGGTCAATTAAAACAAAACTGAGTGCCATTATGAATAATGCTGCACATCCCCTCTTTGACACACAAACACTGGGGACATTCAGGCAACAAATTATAGAGAAGAAGTGTGTCAAGAACTGCTACGTGGTCCCCTTTATAGCAACAGCAATATGTCTGCATAAAGCCTCACTGTGTCTGTGACAGCCAAAGTTAAGTTTTCTTTCTTTCTTTTTCGTAATTCTGCGGTGTGTTTGAGGGGGGCTGCTGTTGTTCTTTGCAAGTTTCACTTTATCTAATATAAGAAGTTAATGTGTGTGTTTGTTCTTCATACAAATCCACACCCTTGCTTCAATGTCAATAACATTTTGTGCACATACCTCACTAGCACCTTTTGATTTTTTTTTCTTCTTTCATTTTTATTATAGTAAGTTTTACCAGCAGTGCCACCTGCTGGCTTAGAGGAAGTAAAACACCAGAAGAAACTGAAGTCAGATTAGCAGACAAAACGTTCAGAGTTTAAAATTACATACCCAGACAAAAACGGGCGATGCTTCTAGTATAAGATAAAATATATATAAGGTATGATAAAAATTTGAATATCAATAGCAGTTTCACGGTAAAGCGCCACATATCATATAAAGAGTTAATAGAATCTGTTTTTCTTTTGTATCTCAGTGAAGTCTTCCCCCATTACAATTCTTTCTATTATTCATCATTCAAGTTTCCAGTTAGTCTAACCCTCCACTTTTTTGAAAGATTATTTAGAGAAAAGCTCATGCAAACACTGTGGAGAAAATGCCGACTACTCTGGAAAAAGACCTAGTGTGGGATCTCAAGCCAGCACACAGTGGCTGTGAGAGAAAGGAGCTAACCAAAGTATCAAACTAAGCTGGTCTACACTCTTAAAAGTACAGATGCTAGACTAGTTCTGACGGATGATGTCATAGGGGAACCATTTTTGTTTCCCAAAAAAATTCAAATAAAAGTTCTAGAAAAAAATTATTTATTTAGATCCATAACAGGCACCAAACAGTAAATAATGATATAAAGATGGGAACAAATCTGTGAAATACCATGGAGTTCCTTATTTTAAAAGTACCTTTGCTGCATATGTTGTGGAACGGGACCCAGACACAGACAGGCGGACATTGTTGTTTCACCACACACACGTTTATTCACCGCAACTATATACAATATTTACAGGTTTTTAGTGTACGTCCCAGTGCCTCCAGCACCGATCCCCCAAAAGTCCAGGCCTCACAGTCCTTTGTGCCTCTTCTTCTGGCCGCCTCCAGTCCTCTCTCCAGCTCCGTCCTTCTTCCACCCGACTTCCGCTCTCAAATGCAGGGAGGAGGCCCCTTTTATTCCACACCGGATGGGCTCCAGGTGTTTCCCGGCACTCCTCCTTGGACACGCCCCTGTGTGGCGGAAGTGCCGGCTGCGCACCCAGAAGCCCTCCGGGTTTCTCCTGTCTTCTTCCCCCCAGCACTTCCTGGTGTGGCGGAAGTGCTGGGCTCCAGGGTTCTTCAGGCACCGGGGCGCCGCCTGGTGGTGGCCACGGGCCCCCACAGGGTTGGGCTTCCAAGCCCCCTACCCGAGGCCACCAACAAAACCAAGGCGGTCGCCCCCTCGTGGTCGGGAGGAGGCACCAGCCCTCCTCCGGTCCCCTCGGGCGTCCCGGCTGGGCTTCACCCCCAGCCGCCTGTGACAATGTACATTACCACAGAGTAAGTCCCGGTTTTCTTAATCTGTTGGTGTCCTGCTTGGTCACCTACCATAAGTTTAACATTTTCAGATTTTTTTCTATATATTAGGAAGTTAGCACAAAGAACCAATTTCATATGAAAAGAACCCTTCTCAGAATAAAATGATGCTTTGTCAAGCAATCGTTCTATGAAGAACCATAAAACGCAGTAAAGAAAATAAAGTGTCATTAAAGAACCAGTATTGTTAAGAGTGTAGGACTGAAACCTGGGTTCCTCTTACACCTAAGTGAGAACAATAAACTAGATCGCCAAGCCAACTACTTCTAAAATCACAGAATGCAGTCACTCTCTGTGATTTTACTCCATTCTCTCAGTCTCACCTATAAAGTGTTAAAGCTCTTATTTGACCCATAATGTTGATCAATCTCATTCCATCTGGTAGGCCTATCAAGACCAGAACAACTGTTTCCTCTTATCTTAAACAAGCAAACAAGCTGTGAAATGCATCCTTGACCTTAGAGCCACTTACAATAATGTAAAGAAATCAGTATGGCTTGTGTCTTATGTTGTTAAGCTGGCTATTTGTCAATAGTAGTGAACTCTGTATGTTGCGTATTGGTATTGACTTTTTATTAATTTGTTTAGCTTTCACCTCATCAATGCTGCAGCATTGTTGTAAATACACTAAAGTACACTTGGTTTATATAGTGATTTGTTTAGCAAACAAATGGAATCTGGCATGTGTATCTTTTAAAGTTGTTTCATCCTTCAGGTTAGCTAATTGCCACATTGTAGAAAGGTGATGGTAGTGTAGGAAAACATTTCATCTTTGTTTGTTTCAATATAAAGACAGAAGAAGCAGTTCAAATGGCTCGTTGGTAAATGCTTGAATACACATATTCTGAAAGAGGTTTGCAGCCTGATAATTGGCATGTTTTTGTTGCATTTAACTGATAACTAAGTGATAGAAACCTATGATTTTTTTTTTGTTAGGGCTTCAGATTTAGGAACCAATTAAATGAATCTTTTATACTTTAAACACATTTTAACATGACATTGAATTTCTCTTTAGGAAACAATAATATTGTCAGCACTTTTCTTTAATAGTAATTAAATCTGGTCCTCTCAAAAAATGCTAGAAAAAACCTATATAAAGCATTACCTCTCTTTGCTTTAATTTCAGGAGGACACCGATTCCCTAAGGATGAGGCACAAACTGGCCATTGGTTTCCTTCTGCTCGCTCAACTGCACAGTGTTCTGACTAAGTCCCATTACACTCACCTGGGAACCCCTTGTCTTACTGATTGTGAGAAAAAGAATAATATATACACATGCAAAAGTATTCAGGGAGATGGCCATTATGCTTCCAGTTATTGTTCCCCTGAAGAAGGACTTGACTATCAAGGAAGGAAATGCAAGCAGAATACACCATGTAATCAATATGGCTATGGTTATTACTGGTGTTACGTAGAAGGAACATTGACAGGCTGGGGTTATTGTGGATTAGTGAAAACGTACTTGGAGCATTTGACTGCAACATACCACATTCCCTGCAAGGATCAATGTGATCAACGTGAATCAACGTTTTATTATTGGTGTAAAACATGGAAAGGTTGGGACTACTGCTCACCTGAACAAGGCTTGGACATGTATGGAAGAAGATGCAAATCGGACCATCCCTGTGACTATCATGGTGACTCTACTAAATATACATGGTGCTATTTAGAAAATGGTAGCTGGGAAAAATGTGGGAAGGTGTATGAGAGAGATTTATTATACATAAGCTCATCATACAATCTCATATGTCAAGATGATTGCACCACATATGGTTACGATTATTTTTGGTGCAATACTTTGAAAGGATGGGACTACTGCTCTCCAGTTCCAGATGTAACCTACAAAAAAGAACCATGCAGGTCAGATCACAAATGTGGACTGAATGATCAGAGCTACAATTGGTGCTGGACTGAGAAAAGCTGGGACTACTGTGGGCCTATAGCAGAGGGGGAGTGTGCCTATACTGTGCAGAACACATACAAAGAATCTTCAGCAGAACCTGGAATTATCTGTACAATCACGGATAGAGGGAACAGGAGACAGGTAATATTTTTCATGCAGGCTACTACTGATTTGCTATTTAGTGGACCCTACTTGAACACTGCCAACATTCTCATTTCTCGATGGCATAACAGTCTCCTGCCAGTTCAACCCCGATCTGAACTACTTGTTGAAGGTGTTCTCCGAATTGATCTTCAAGGATTTATTGTCAGGGAAGAAAGGCGCTACTACAACCTCCAGATACAAATCAATGGTCGAAGGCCTCCTGGACAAAGCACCAGTATTGCCCAGATTATAATTCCTACAGACCAAGATATTCCTGAAAGATATTTCCGCAGAGCATTTACTGAGAGTCTACTTCAACGAGCTAGGGTTACAGTTGAAGTACGAGATTGTAGAAACAACTGTTGAAATGTGGAATTTTTCCTTACTTAACTGTTCAGATCATACTTTAAATCTGATAAAATGTAATCATGTTTACAGATTTTAATCTGTAAATATATAATTATATTTACAGAAAAGTTTAAACAGGCTGCATTTTAAGATTACCGAATTGATCAAAAATAACTTGATGCAGGTTACACCTGAAGAAACCTGAGAAGGACTACTTGAAAGGCTCTTTCAAGGACTGCTCCATTCCACATAGGCAGTTTGAGACATTTGCTAGGGATAGTATGCTTTTAAGATAGACCATAATCGAAGGAATCTGTCACTTTCAACAACAACAACCCATCAACAAGAGGGGAAGAGACTGGCATGACATCACTATTGACGCCAACCCACCACACCTGGGGGACAATTCCCCTGTCCATCATGTTTCCTGGTCCCCTGCTCACACACCAGAATACACACAGGACAGGGAATGACAATGATGGAAAAATGGATGGACAGCATCATCGTTGGATCAATGGATGGGCATGACTAAATGCAGAGTACAGTGAAACTCTTATGTGCTAATCAAGATACAACATATTGCCACTGTCCGGTGCCAATGATAACTGAGTAGGACTACCTAATCTCATATATAAGGTTCTCTGGATTGCCCTTTACACCTAAGATAAATCTTTCTAATTGTCCACTTAAAATATGTACCTGGATTTTCACTAGAGTTAGTCTTCTTTACACCTTGTGATAAACGGCCGGCAGTTCAATCCAGCCAGAACGTCCCTGAACTGAAAGAATGGAGGAAGGCAGAATTTTCAGGACACTGCCTCCTCCAGAACAATAGGTGGCAGCTCCCTTGGATGGTAGCTGTACCCCGGATTCCCTTAGAGCATCCTGGGACATGGAGTCCATTTCCTCAGCCCTGTTGGGTGCCGCCGGGGGAGCTCATAAAGGACCTGGGGACTCCTGCTTTCCCTACAACCTGGAAGTACTTCGGAGTCAGGAGGACGGAAGCACACAGTACTTCCGAGCTGCTTAAAAACTGATGATGTGTTGTTTGACCCGGAAGAAGAGGAGGAGCACTTCCGGGTCAAGAAATATATAAAGGACTGGTCAAGACCCAGCAGGGGGAGCCGGAGTTGGGAGGGAGTGTGACGGAGCTGCTGGGAGGAGAGGATTGTATTATTGTGATAATTGATTATTTGAGTATTGTGAATTGTGGTGATCGTGGTGCTTTGGGGCACTTTATTTAAGAAAATAATTAAAAATATGCTTGGTGCTTTTAAACGTGTGTCCTGAACATCTGTCTGTTGGGTTTCACTGGGCAACAGTGCCCTCTAGCATCCACAACCTACATAATGTTATCAAACTGGATAAAATTAATGCTTAAGTCCCACAAAGAAAATGAATGTTTGGAAGAGAAGTCTCGCAGTTTCCAATTCTTTCCGTTAGATTAGATTAGATAAACTTTATTAATCCCATGGGGAAATTCAGAAAAATATAAATTAACAAATAAATTTAGAACATAATCAGCTTCAAGCTTCTATCCATTTTTCCATCCACTAGCTGAACTCTCTGGACCCAATATGTAGGGTGCAGGTTGCATGAACCTCTTTGAAGTCATCAAAGTAGCATATAATCAATTTTCAAATATGGTTTGTCCAATTTAGGCTCTCATAGGACTGAAGCCAAATCTAATGTGGTCAAAAAGCAGATGTGGATGAAGCCTAAACTAAACCCTAGAACAATGCTGGGCACACACATTTACTCATAAGGTGCCAATTAATCCATCTTTGTGATGTAGTAGGAAATTCAAAGTACCCAGAAAACCTCACAGAGACATTAGAACAAAGTAAAAAACTTTGTATGCAGAGCAACCAGTCCATACTTCAAATCTGGTCACCCAGAATTGTGAGACCTAAATCCTTAATTGTGCAATTATTCCTTCTGTATCATTTAATGAACTCATCTGCTTCATGCCAGTTTGATCATTGTTCTGGATTTCATTGAAATTAGTGCTCTAAATTAACTTTGCAAAGGGTTCAATGTGTGTGTATGTATTTACGAGGATGAGTCAAATCAAAACCTTAAATTTACAATAGAAATTCTAAACACCATGTCATGTCAGTCGATAACATTGTTAGCAATGAAATTAGAAGTGTCCCGCAGTTGGAAGTACAGTGCAGACGAGTTATATGATGTCAAAGTAGCAATATAAAGATGGCAGCTCCATTGGAAACATACACCAAAGAGGACCAATGTTCTATTATCCACCTTTTGGGCAGTGAAGAGGTGAAACCTATCAAAACACTGCAATGAATGAACATTCAGTATGGTGATGCATGTCTGTGACTCTAGAAAGTGTATGAGTGGAGTAAGAATTTCTAAAATGGCATTAGTCCTGTTAAATACTCTCTTAGACCAGGTCAGACACATGAGTGTCATGTAAGTAGTGACGTTAGAATCATTTCCAGAAGATGAACACATCATGACAAAAAATCATTGATTGACAGAGAATGAAATTGCTGCAAAATTGTCATGATTCAATACACCACATCACCCCTGATGTGCTCCACTTCCACAAAGTGTTTGAAAGGTGGGTACCAGAGCAGCTGACTCCAGAGTTGAAACAACCTTACCCCAAGTGATTACCACATCAATGGAGCACGGTGCAGAAAGGTTTTCAAGTCAGATGAAGAGGCATGAGTGACTGAATGGAATTTTAGGAATCTATGAACTTTGCAAGCACTGAAAGACTGGAATAGAACACCATGGAGATGTATGTAGAAAATACAGTTGCAGTTGTATTACAAATATGCTGTAATAAATTATGAGAAAAAATGTTATGGTTTAATTTGACTTGATATATATAGACATTAATTCCAATATACACATTAGTCCCACAAAGGAACCTTTTCATTTCCAGGATGTGTTTTTTCTTTATCTAATTTTAGGCTATTACTCTGAATTATGTCTCTTCTTCACACATTGTCTTTACTTCTAGGCTTTTTATGATTACATTTTCAGTAACAGAATAAAAAACAACAATACTTGTGTTTTTAAATATATAAAAGGCAAAAATATAACACTTCTGTTATAAACGTGAATCCTGCAATGTAATCTGATTTGCTGCGTGTCAGAAATAAGTCTCAGTAACGTGTACTCAACAGACTGCCTCGTCTTATATTTTAAGGTTCACAGGATGCCACGGTGTCATCTGATAATTTGTAGACTTTATAAAGATTGCTTGTTGTGGTTTATTCTTAATTCTTTCAAGGAAACTGTCCAGTCCAATATGGGTACCAGTATTAAGAATATGGCATTATAGCTTTTGGTGCTAACTGGTTTACATGCTTGAACTACTGATAACTTTTCAATGTTTATGTTATATTCATCAAACTTTACTGCGTAGCCTTTAAGATGATATGCTAACTGAATGCGTTTCAATTCTTTATCTTATATCTTTTTGAAGCAATCTATTTACCCTGGCACTGTATATGTGGATGCTTGAGGATACTTTTTTGGTATTTGCATATATCCCATCAGCCTATTCATCAGTATGTTTGCATACATCCCATGAAACCATCAAATCTTCTACCTGGAAAACGCCAGCTCATACTATGAGCTATTATAGAGTTATGTCATTTACTTAAAACTGCATCTTTATCAAAAATAAACCTATATTCCTATATTAAACATCATACAAATTAAATATTTTAAGTCATAATGCATACAGCATTATTTTAACTCCAAGACACCATGCCTGAAGCACAGGTCTACAGCCTTATAAAGTGTAGCGTGCAAGTCCATAATCCACTATGCCAGGGGTGGTGAACTCCAGGCCTGGAGTGCTGCAGTGACTACATGTTTTCATTCTAACCCTTTTCCTAATCAGTGACCAGTTTTCACTGCTAATGAACCTTTTCTCCATCACTTTAATAGCCATGTTAGAAGAGTTCAGATGTCTGAATTGATTCCTTTCTTCATTAAATGACAGCCAAGCAGAAATGAGATGTGAAACGAGCTAACAGATGACCGGCTAAATTAGAGCTTTAAACTCCAACCAATTTCACTCCAATCACTTTCTTAATGAGAAGCCAATTCTTGCTGTTAATTAAACCCATTATTTAATTCCATGGCTTGTTGCTGCTCTCATTCTGCCACAGCACACATTTCGAAAACTGTTGTTTTTCTGTTCTTCCTAAGAGCACCATCAAAATGTTTTGGTGACCTGAGAGATCATCCTTACCAAGACCATCACCTCTCTTTAATTTCAGATATTGTGCAATGGGCACAGGGGAGCTGGTCATGTGGTGGCTTGTTATGTGTCTCATTATTGTTTGACTGCTAATTAAAGAAAAATAAACAACTATGGGGCCTGAGTCAAGTTAATTAACACTAGAATTACCAGAGCCTACGAAAAAACTCGTAGATCAGTCCCACCTTAAATCGCTTTGCACCTCTCCGTCAGCATCTTTTGTCCTTTAAATGTGTTGATAAGCAGCAAGCAGTCTGCTATCACATCCCCCCACCCCGCACAGTTTTCTCAGCTCAAGTCTGTTTACCTGCGTGTCAGTTGCTTAGAGTTTTATAGAGTGAGAAGTCAAGCAAAATCACATCTTTTATAAACACTATATCGTTATTTGGAACACATTAATTTCATGTGTGTTCCGTGTCTACAATGATCTACAGTGGTGTGAAAAACTATTTGCCCCCTTCCTGATTTCTTATTCTTTTGCATGTTTGTCACACAAAATGTTTCTGATCATCAAACACATTTAACCATTAGTCAAATATAACACAAGTAAACACAAAATGCAGTTTTTAAATGATGGTTTTTATTATTTAGGGAGAAAAAAAAATCCAAACCTACATGGCCCTGTGTGAAAAAGTAATTGCCCCCTGAACCTAATAACTGGTTGGGCCACCCTTAGCACCAATAACTGCAATCAAGCGTTTGCGATAACTTGCAATGAGTCTTTTACAGCGCTCTGGAGGAATTTTGGCCCACTCATCTTTGCAGAATTGTTGTAATTCAGCTTTATTTGAGGGTTTTCTAGCATGAACCGCCTTTTTAAGGTCATGCCATAGCATCTCAATTGGATTCAGGTCAGGACTTTGACTAGGCCACTCCAAAGTCTTCATTTTGTTTTTCTTCAGCCATTCAGAGGTGGATTTGCTGGTGTGTTTTGGGTCATTGTCCTGTTGCAGCACCCAAGATCGCTTCAGCTTGAGTTGACGAACAGATGGCCGGACATTCTCCTTCAGGATTTTTTGGTAGACAGTAGAATTCATGGTTCCATCTATCACAGCAAGCCTTCCAGGTCCTGAAGCAGCAAAACAACCCCAGACCATCACACTACCACCACCATATTTTACTGTTGGTATGATGTTCTTTTTCTGAAATGCTGTGTTCCTTTTACGCCAGATGTAACGGGACATTTGCCTTCCAAAAAGTTCAACTTCTGTCTCATCATTCCACAAGGTATTTTCCCAAAAGTCTTGGCAATCATTGAGATGTTTCTTAGCAAAATTGATACGAGCCCTAATGTTCTTTTTGCTTAACAGTGGTTTGCGTCTTGGAAATCTGCCATGCAGGCCGTTTTTGCCCAGTCTCTTTCTTATGGTGGAGTCGTGAACACTGACCTTAATTGAGGCAAGTGAGGCCTGCAGTTCTTTAGACGTTGTCCTGGGGTCTTTTGTGACCTCTCGGATGAGTCGTCTCTGCGCTCTTGGGGTAATTTTGGTCGGCCGGCCACTCCTGGGAAGGTTCACCACTGTTCCATGTTTTTGCCATTTGTGGACAATGGCTCTCACTGTGGTTCGCTGGAGTCTCAAAGCTTTAGAAATGGCTTTATAACCTTTACCAGACTGATAGATCTCAATTACTTCTGTTCTCATTTGTTCCTGAATTTCTTTGGATCTTGGCATGATGTCTAGCTTTTGAGGTGCTTTTGGTCTACTTCTCTGTGTCAGGCAGCTCCTATTTAAGTGATTTCTTGATTGAAACAGGTGTGGCAGTAATCGGGCCTGGGGGTGGCTACGGAAATTGAACTCAGATGTGATACACCACAGTTAGGTTATTTTTTAACGGGGGCAATTACTTTTTCATACAGGGCCATGTAGGTTTGGATTTTTTTTCTCCCTAAATAATAAAAACCATCATTTAAAAACTGCATTTTGTGTTTACTTGTGTTATATTTGACTAATGATTACATGTGTTTGATGATCAGAAACATTTTGTGTGACAAACATGCAAAAGAATAAGAAATCAGGAAGGGGGCAAATAGTTTTTCACACCACTGTATGTAAACACATTGTTAAAAAAGAAACTTTTTCATGTTTTAGTAATAATTGACAGAATGCAGACATGAAGTGTATAATGTGTGAAGCCTGAAGTCCAAATATCAAAGAAACACTTTCACAAAAGGTACAAATATATCAGAACAAGTGCGCTTTTATTCAAAAATATAACTGCAGAAAAACAACACGAATTAGGGTGCGACATTGACACATATTTACTATGACTGTTTTGGTGGCGCAATGGTATCAACTGTTGACTGGTAATCAAAACTTCATGGGTTTGATCCCCGACGAGTCCATTTTGAGAAGTGAGCTGCTTGTATTCTTACTATTTTAGAATAAAAACATACATTTGATTTCAGTCTGTAACAGCCGGTGTAAATATATGATACTTGTAAAGGTTAGCTTTGGTTTTTTTTTTTTTATTCAGTTTCATTCTCTCAGTTGCATTCACGAACCTACCCTATCGCCCCCCCCCCCCCCCATATCTGACACTGCTTTTTTCTCATAAAGATGCACTATAGCTCTGCACTCTGTAGGAAGTAAGTAAATAAATCCAAATAAATAACATTCGATCTGGCTTTTATGTAAGTAACATATAAATGTTTATGTACAAGTATAAAAAAACAAGTGCACTTTTATTCAAGACTATAAGCGGTGAGTGACACGGGCATGCTCAAAAAATACACGTGTAATGCCATGAACAGTGCATGCAGACACTTCAGTTCACAATCATTGGTACGAAAATGCAGTCAGACTTCTTTTTAGGGCAGTTTCATTCTCTCAGTCGCGTTCACGATCCTAATCTGACACTGCTGTTTTCACATAAAGATGCACTATAGCTCTGCACTCTGTAGGAAGTAAAAAAAAAAACAAAGCTAACCTTTACAAGTATCATACATTTACACCAGCTGTTACAGACTGAATTCAAATTCTAAAATAGTAAGAATAAAAGCAGCTCACTTCTCAAAATGGACTCATAGGGGATTGAACCCATGAAGTTTTGATTACTAGTCAACAGTTGATACTGTTGCACCACGGAAGCAGTGGTAGTAAATGCATCTCAATGTCACACCCTAACACAGTTTCTGCAGTTATATTCTTGAATAGAAGCGCACTTGTTCTGATATATTTGTACCTTTTGTGAAAGTGTTTCTTTGATATTTGGACTTCAGGCTTCACACATTATAAACTTCATGTCTACATTTTGTCAATTATTACTAAAACATTAAAAACATTTCTTTTCTAACGATGTGTTTACATAGATCGTTGTAGACACGGAACACACATGAAATGCATGTGTTCCAAATAACGATTTAGTATTTATAAAAGGTGTCATTTTGCTTGACTTCTCACTCTATACAACTCCAAGCAACTGACACGCAGGTAAACAGACTTGAGCTGAGAAAACTGTGTGCCAGTGGGGGATGTGATAGCAGACTGCTTGCTGCTTATCAACACATTTAAAGGACAAAAGACGCGGACGGAGAGGTGCAAAGCAATTTAAGGTGGGACTGATCTACGAGTTTTATCGTAGGCTCTGGTAATTCTAGTGTTAAAAGAAGTAATCAGCAGCAAAAACTGGTTACTAATTAAGAAGATGGTAAGAATGAAAACCTGCAGCCACTGCTGTACTCTAGGCCTGGAGTTCGCCACCCCTGCACTATGCCATAACTGCTTTGACCATTGCTTCTTCCCTGGATGATGGTTTCTGGTTTAAAAGAAGAAAATGGGAATAACAACAACAACATTTATTTATATAGCACATTTTCATACAAATAATGTAGCTCAAAGTGCTTTACATGATGAAGAAAAGAGAAAAAAAGACAAAGTAAGAATTAAAATAAGACAACATTAATTAACATGGAATAAGAGTAAGGTCCAATGGTCAGGGAGGACAGAAAAAACAAAACACAAAAAAAAAACTCCAGATGGCTGGAGAGAAAAAATAAAATCTGCAGGGGTTCCAGACCATGAGACCGCCCAGCCCCCTCTGGGCATTCTACCTAACATAAATGAAATAGTCCTCTTTGTATTTAGGGTTCTCATGTGAAGGACTTGATGATGATGGTCATGTAGACTTCTGGTTTTTAATCCATCAATGTAGGAATTATAGCAGCTGAAAAGGAGACCAAAGGACCAAACACCACTTTGGGGGCCCAACAGCCAGCTCTCATAGGATTAATGGATAACATGACCATTATTTCTCCAACACATGTTCAAGCAAGATAGGTCACTGCACAGCTCAACAGAATGGCCACTTAGGTCAGGAAGTCTAGGAGCCTTGTGGTTAAACAAAGGAAAGTAACTAACAGGTTCAAGCTGTTTGTTCAAAAGGAAATGATTCCAACAGTTGAGGGAACCCCCATGAAGTGCTTGGGGAAATGGTATGATGAGACACCCTAAAATAAAAATAACACAACCAGCACAGAAAAACAGATGGAGGAATAACTGAGGAAGATCAAAAAGTGTGGTTTAATCAGAAGGTTTAAGGCATGGCTTTATCAGCACAGTCCAATGCTAAGATTGATGTGGCTGTTGATGTGTGTTAAGTGCCATTAACATCTGTTAAGTGCCAATTGGAATACCCTGCATTTGGATTAAAGGCTTCAGGACATCCTACTTCCAAAAGTGAACAAAGGGAAACCCAATTGAGTAAGGAACTAAGGTCCAAGTGGAAGTCAGAGAGCCTGGAAGATGAAGGGAGAAGACTAAGAGCTGTCGAGCTGAGGACACAAGGAACCAGGACAAGGTGGGACCACCTTAAAAAAGAACATTCCACATATCTTTCCTGCTTAGACCAGTATACAGAACTATCCCCACACCAGTGAACTTACAAACGAGGTGGATGATGGAGGTCCCACTGTACAAACCATGTGATGGTAGAAGAACCATGGCACACATTCTATTTGGCTATAATACATCACTGATTATACTCTGCCCTACCCTGAGGGCAGAGGTGGTTATCTGGTCAAAAGAAAGGAAGAAAATCATTATATTATAACTGACTGAATAATGCAAAGAAGGCAGTGAGGGGACAGCAAAACAGATGCAAATTCTACTAGATGATAAATGACTTCAAGGATAAAGAATGGCAAACCTGTTTCCTGTGAAAGTTGGCAGTCAGGGATTTCCCGAACAGTTGGTATGAAGTCTGCCAAGTAGGATGGGAGTAAGAAGCCAAAGCAGAACAACAGCAGTCTGGAGGTTAAGAAAGGCAACTGAAAGAGCCTCTTGTTGGCTCTGATACAAGAGAGAGGAGATGAGCTGAAAGCCCGGAGAAGAGAGGCAATGACCTAGCCACCACTGCCGACCCACCAAGCAGGAAGAGTCATGGGCAGGCTCCAAGTGGAACCAGGGTACTACCTGATCACCTCTGCTACAACTAGCATAGCCAAGACTAGCCTACTTTGGAGACTTTCCAGAGAAGTATGAAAATTTGAATTAAGTGCCTTGCATATGCGAAAGGTGCTATATAAATAAAATATATCTATTTTTTTACAAAAAGAAAAAAAAAACAGAGGCTCAATTAACACTCTTTCCCTACTATTACTGTTCAAATTTACAGTGGTTAAAGTTTTCACTAAAAGGTTACAAACTAAACCATAAAGTTCATAAATCAGACTCATGACAATTTCAGTTAAACAACACAACAGTACAAACT
The DNA here is from genome assembly GCA_026402145.1 of Polypterus bichir lapradei. Taxonomy (NCBI): domain Eukaryota; kingdom Metazoa; phylum Chordata; class Cladistia; order Polypteriformes; family Polypteridae; genus Polypterus; species Polypterus bichir. Next base: position 38,955,570 of record JANRMT010062807.1, read on the forward strand.
AGTTTCTTCTTGCACGGCACTCCACACCACGTGCAAATTCAGAGCGTTGCGACAACTCTCAAGGCAGAATGCAACAATAGATTATACGATTTGCTCTAATACATAAATAACAAAGTAGAAACTAATTAACATAAATGAAAAGCAACAATATCTGTCCATTTGTCAATTGTAGAACCACAGCTATATTGTAGAAAAGGAGTCCGACAATTCAGATACATTCAGAGCTCTAGATACCCTCAGCCAACAAGCCACCTCACCCTATTGGCTATTCTACAGCTAAGTCAGGGCTTGGCCAGCCACTTTGATGAAAGAACCCTTCTACCTGATGATTCCAGCGCTCCTTTATCAGAGATGACTTTTCAATAGGCAAGCAAAGAACTTGATGATAGAGCAGTGGCACCAAGTGCCGCATGATGACACCAAGAAGAGAAACAGAACAGAGGAGGGTTAGTAACAGTTTAAAAACATCATATTAACTATACTTTAATATTGAAGACTATCAAAGGAGATGCAGTATGCACCACTAATCAGCAGCCCTATTCAGGTTATGCTAAAGTGAAGTGACGAGTCTTCAGCCTGAATTTAAAAGATGAGACTGAAGGGGCACCTGTTATAGTAGCAGGCAGACATTCCACAGCTTCAGGGGCCTATAACTAGAAGCTCAACAGCCCACTATTGTTTTGTTAATCATTGGAATCATAAGCTGATCAGCAAATAAGCACCCTGAGCTAGGGAAAGGTGCTATATAAATAGAATGTATTATTATTATTACCTTGAATTTAATCTTAATGAACACTCTGGTGGGCAGCACGATGGCGCAGTGGGTAGCGCTGCTGCCTCGCAGTTAGGAGACCTGGGTTTGCTTCCCGGGTCCTCCCTGTGTGGAGTTTGCATGTTCTCCCCGTGTCTGCGTGGGTTTCCTCCGGGTACTCTGGTTTCTTCCCACAGTCCAAAGGCATGCAGGTTAGGTGCACTGGTGATTCTAAATTGTCCCTAGTGCTGTGTGTGCACCCTGTGGTGGGCTGGTGCCCTGCCTGGGGTTTGTTTCCTGCCTTGCACCTTGTGTTGGCTGGGATTGGCTCCAGCAGACCCCTGTGACCCTGTAGTTAGGATGTAGTGGGTTGGATAATAGATGGATGAATGCTTTGGTTTCCAAGTAAGCAGGGCCTTGGCCATTGAAGGATTTGTATGTTGAAAGAAGGATTTTGAAATATGCCCTTAACTTAACTGGAAGCCAATGTAAGGATGTAAGTACTGGAGTTAAGTATTTGTACTTTCTGGTTCATTTAATAATTCTTTCAGTAAAATTTTGAATTAACTGAAAACTGTATAAAGAAGTATTTGAGCAGCCAATGAACACCACATCGCAGTAGTCAATCCTACTAGAAATAAATGCATGAATTAACTTCTTAGTATCCTACATATTTAGAAAACGCCTTCATTTTCCAATATTTTTAAAATGGAAAAGCCATGTTTTTGATAACTTTGTAATGTGTGCTTTAAACAAAATATTAGTGTCAAAGGCATTGCCTACGACCACTTCTCTTTATGTTGTCTCATAATTGTTGGTGATTATAATGTCATCAGCAGATGTAGTAACGAATATGGAGATGTCTGGTAGGTAGGTGAGCTAGGGGTACAGCGGTGGCACTCAATACACTACCCTGTGTATCTTTGTGTTTCTTTTGGTCTCTCTCTCTCTCTCTCTCTCTGTTCAAGTTATATGAGGTGACTTTAAATCACAGTGTGGAAAGGTCACAACACTGCAACAGGTGAGGGGATGCTGGTGTGTATGCATGTTGTTCCCGCTCCTCCCTGTTAACAACACTTTCATTGAAATTCATATTAACCTTACTCTTTTTGCACTCCTTTCATTTTCTTTTATTTTATATAAATTTAATGGGTGCAATCCACTCAATAGCACTGACTTTGGATTTATTTTTATGGGCTTTGCCTTTACTGAGTTCACAGCCTCAGGGGCAACTGAATCTTTCTGTGGTTCACTTGGCGAAACTGTCTTTTGATTGCCCGCTCTTGCCTGATGTTTGATCTACAAACATTTTTTCTCTGCACCTTAGAGATCTAGGAGCTGGAGATATTCCGTCTCCTTGATTATAATGGATTTGCAGGATTGCTTTGGATTCCTTTCATGTGTTCTTCAACAGGCAATGACTGAGAAGTCATCTGATGTTTTCAGACACCTGGCTTGTAGCTTTGAGGAGATCATACCTGTAATACCCAGTTGCTATATGTATGCGGTTGTATGCTGGGACCCATAGATTCTGGTAGCTATGTTTCATGTGCATCTTTTAATATCTTTTACTATGCCTCATATGGATTTTTTGCTGCTTTGCTATCATTGCTCATCTGCGCCACCCCACCATACCTGTCTCACCTTCTCCGCATCTCTGCTATTCACTATTCTCATGACAAACTTCTTCATATTAAACAGTTTGTTCAGAGCAAGTGGTCAGACTGGAAAGCCTTAAAAGACTCTGGCATTATTTATATCACAGGTCAGGTTTTTGTCACTGACGGGCTATGTGCTATCTAGAAACTATTTGTATCATTTTGTTTTAATAAAGACAGTGCCAGGGCCCACTAGGATGGCAGTGACTCATGTGACAGACATCAAGTCAGCTTTTGAACTGGTCATGCCCAACTCAATACAGATAATCATTCTCGAAATGACTAATCTAGAAGGAAGGTGTGTTTTTGGGGGAGAAGTGGAAGGAGCTGGATAAATTGCATTTACATACATATTTGGGGGTCCTCATCCTGGCTGGGGTCTATAAATCAAAGGATGAATCAACAGCCAGTCTGTGAGATGTAGAGACAGGCAGGGCTATTTTTCATGCCACAATGTCTCTGGAGTAATCAAATTTGATAATCAAGAGACAAGGGCTGTCATACGGGAGGGAGACAACCTGGCAGCTATTAGGACAGTGTGGGAAAAGTGGGTAGAGCAACTTCCACTACTCTGTAACACAGGCCTTAATGTCACAGTGATTAAAAGGCTACTGGCATTCAGAGATCGCTGCCCATTTAGGCAATATATGTCTTCCAAACCAGCTAAATACGGCATAAAAATCTGGGCAGCATGTGATGCAAACACCAGCTATGCATTGAACATGCAAGTTTACACTGGAAAGCCGGTTGGAGGAGCCCCAGAGAAGAATCAGGGTAGAAGGGTCATGCAGGATATGGCACAAGGTCTCAGGGGGCACAACATAACCTGTGAATTTTTTTTCACAAGCTACATCTTGGATCAGGAGCTTTGAAGGAGAAAGTTCACGTTGATCAGAACAATCTGAAAGAACAGTGCTAAACACCCTGCTCAGCTGCTGGTAAGCAAGATCAGGGCCCCTCAGTCCTCCATGTTTGTCTTCACAGACACCACTGCCCTAGTGTCTTACTGCCCCAAAAAGGGGACAAATGTTGTGCTCATGAGCACCTTGCACAAAAATGCTGAAATTAGCACTTGAGAGGACCATAAACCAACTATGATCCTAAACTACAATGCCACCAAAGGGGGGGTAGGACAACTTGGACAAAGTCACGAGGTCCTACAGTACCAAATGAATGACTGCACGCTGGCCGCTAGTCATCTTTTACAACATGATTGATGTATCAACCTACAACACATTTGTCATTTGAACAGAGATCTTTCCTGAGTGGAACGTGTCAAAGCTGTACAAGAGGCGCATCTTCCTTGAAGAGCTGGGGAAGGCGCTTGTGGTGCCGCATATACAATGGAGGCAGCACATGCCAAGGACCCCAGCTGCTGCAGCTACTGTGAGGGAGATCCAGGAGAGGACTTCGCCAAGTCCATCAGTGAGTGAGGTAATTAAGTGTGTGTGTGTGTGTGTGGGATCAGCAAAAAAATCATAGCAATCATCATCCTCTTGTTTCTAGGTTGCTGCTGGAGGAAAAAGGAAGAGGAAGAGGTGCCAGGTCTGCAAGCCATCTAATGATGTCAAGACGAGCATGACCTGTGTGAAATGTGCAAAATTCATTTGCACAAAGCACACTGTGATGGCATATCCCTCATGTACTGTGCAGATGCACACACATGTACCTTGTTAATTTCCACCTATTAATTTTTGTGTATTTCTGGTTCTAAACATTGCATAGTGTTTACTATCACAACGTGATGACATGTCACTTATGTGCTGTGGAGACTCACAGACACACAATTACACACACACTGTGTTCATATTGCTAAACTCTTATTTTGCTATTTTGTTTATTTCTGGTTCAAAAACAGTGTTTAAATAAAAGTTTACTTTCAATACAAATCCTCATGACTCATTTGTCTTGATTTTAAGTCAGCGGGTCAATTTGACCCTGAACAGAAGAGGTGTCTTGTGTTAGTTTATCCTGGATAATGGACTATCCGTTGGGCAGACCACAGTTTGTAACACTCAGGCACTGTATTTCTGATTCTCTCTTTTCTTATTTCTCTTTACCCTGTTCATCTCAGATTATAAATATAACACCAGGTCATGTCACTAATTGGGTGTATTGACAAGGAGGGTAAGACAGAGAACAGAACTCAGGTGGAGAAATTTCAGAACACTCTACAACTCAACATCAGCAAACCCAAGGAACTGCCTATTGACTTTCATCACACCAAAGAGCCTCTACACTACTATATTATTCCACTATTCAGGGAGTGAAATTCAGGGGTGGTGTGCACTGCTACAGATGCTACAGATACTTGGGGTCCACATCAATGAGAGCTAGGACTGGTTTAGTAACACAGATTGACTGTAGAATAAAGGGCATAGCCAACATTTATTTCTTAGGAGACTGTGTTCCTTTAATGGTGAGGTTGCCGGCTCTTTCTAGAAGATGCCCTTCGTTGCAAAGTTGCAGGCTCCCCGTCTGAAGAGCTGGACGAAATCTATCTATCTATCTATCTATCTATCTATCTATCTATCTATCTATC
>JANRMT010062807.1:38978017-39068140 GCA_026402145.1 Polypterus bichir lapradei
TATCTTATTTTCATCCCACTTCAGCAATTTGAACTATATTGTTAAGTCCATTACATAAAAATAAAGCTTGATTAGCACATGAAATCCAAATAACAATCCATTTTAATTCCAAATTGTATGCGGCAAAACAGGGCAACACTGAGGGGTTGAATACTTTAAAAAAGAACTATGAAGGACAATATTTAAAACCTTCACTGAAACAGGGTGAAGATATTGGCAGCTTCTTCCGGGTTTGTTTCAAATATTTGCTGGCAGAAGCAAAACCTTGTTATGTTACCGGCAGAAGCCAAACCTTTCTTGACTGTGGAATTAATTAAACAGAGCTGAAAATTAATTGAGATATGGATAGACTTATAAACTTTTAGAAGGCAACAAAGGTAAAGTGAAGTCCTGTCTGGATAGGCATTGAATCACCAAGCCTAACAGATGTCCAAATTTAGAGATAAGTTAATATTCAACAAAATGGAAAAAATTAGGTTGGTTGTATTTATTTTTCTTACAGTATATGTATGGAAGTAGCAGAGTGAGAAATTTCTAGCCTCTACGTTTCCTGACAATAAAGTTCAGTTTTCTTCAATCAATGATTTTACATTCATGTAACCAACATTAACATTAAGCACTTTGAGCTACTTTTTGTATGAAAATGTGCTATATAAATAAATGTTGTTGTTGTTGTTGTTATTAACTTGTAGATTCGGGTGCTTTTGATGTGGGTGAAGGAGCACTCAGTATAGCATTAACAACATATCTCTACCTTTGCTTAATTTATAAAAGCTTTAATCAAGTTGGACACAGGAAACATTGGAAATACTGCAGATATGGAAAGAGTTTAAGGAAGAATAGTCTAATTGTTAAATGAATTATATCACATTCAGTTATGTATGGTTAGTCTCTCTGCCACAGTTCTCTGCACTCCCTTAACTTGATGCCTCTGTGCCATATGACTGCCATCACAGCTGCATGAGGAGGTTTTTGTGCGACTGTTTCTCACTATGTAAGAGGCCACTGGCTACACTGCTGACAGTAGTAATATCCTGCATCTTCTGGTTCAATTCGGCTGATTGTCAGGGTAAAATCTGTCCCCGAATAGCTGCCAGGGAACTTGCCTGGAATACCAGATTGACGGCTGGTGGCATAATAAATCAGGAGCCGGGGTATCTGGCCAGATCTCTGATGGTACCAGTTCAGACAGCTCCCTACAGAGGTACGGGCTTCACATTTCAGAGAGACGCTCTGTCCTGGAGTTGTCGACTGGGATGAAGGCTGGTCAAGAACAATCTGACCAGTACAAACTGGAAAAGAAAGAGAGCACAAAACATCAACCACATGAATTAGGAAAAGAGAGAGTCTACGAATGGGCTTATTATTATTTATTACTAACCCTAAAGCAATTCTTGACAGCATTAATGTTTTATTACAATTTTCACTTTTCACTTCTTAAAAATATTAAAATATTTGATGTCATAATTAAACTAATTGCCTAATTTCCTAAAAACACTTACACTGAAAAACGAGCATGGCTGCCCATAAAAGAAGAGTCTGGGAGCTCATTGTGCCTCTCTGTCACTGTTGCATACTAAATGACAGTTTTAAGTACACACAGAGAGCAATGGAGCAAGTTAGAATGCAAAAATGAGATTTTATTATGTAAATGATCATCAGAGGTGGTGGAGGGCTGGATTTACATGTAGCAGCAGTAGTGGAGAGGTGGGGCATGGTACTGCTTAAAAAACCTGAAGTGCCTGCTCCGGATGTCTGTCACCCTGCAACTACTCAGATCAGTTCTGTAATGCATTTCTGGATCTGGTCAACTAAAATAGAAGCTCATAGCCCTGAAGTGGTGGAACATGTAGAACCGAATCTTATTCCACTTTCATATGGCCCTATCCTTGTGCAAACTCTGCCTATATATTTAATGACCTCCTCGTTGTTATAATATGTTTGCTATAATATTAAGGTTAATGTCACTGTCTCTGTAAAACACTTTTAAAGGATTCATTCACATGTGCAGGCTAAGTGTGGCACACAGGGGCTAGTCTGCCTGCATTTAGAAAACCATTACTTTAGCAGTTTGAAGAATGAACAAACTGCAATGTAGGCATTGTCCTATTCTTGTATATTTTTGGAGGTGGGGTTGAGTCCTTCCATTTCCTTGTTTGGAGACCAGAGAGAGCCTGCACGTGGAGCAGACAGTATATAAGGCTTGGACTGCTGCCAAGACACTTTGAAGCTGGTCAATATGTCATCCGTCTGGAAAAAGCCTTCCTGCGCAGCGGACGAAAGATGGCAGACTGCGTAGATCAAGATTCCCACCTTGATAAAGTTTGTCATAGACTTCCCGTCTGTAATGCCACGTAAACCGACATTAAAGAAAACTAAGTATATATCTCTGATGTGATTTGTAACTGCCGTAATCACTATGGGAGGGATATCGCCTTTTAATATCATATCTCTGTATTTTTGGTTACTTAAAATGCCGCAATTTAAAAGAATGTATTCCAATTAGGGAGCTTTTGCTTCTAAAGGGAACACTCGTCTCTCCCTGTTTAGGAGGCAAGACCTACTTAGAGCATACAAATACCCAAACTTTATTTATTTATTTAACATTTTATTGAATTTATTAAAGGCAAGTAACATTCTATGCAAGCAAGTCAAACTTGACAAAACTACAGTAAGTTCAAATTAACCGCCACTCATGAGAAAGGGAGCTAGGCCGACAGACAGAGTAAAACTTTAAGAGTAGGAAAAAAAAAATAAAAAAGGGAAGAAAATCCTTTCCCCTGCTTATTCTAAAATTGTATTTATTAGATTCTTCCAGGATTAAAAACAAAATTGCACGGATTCTCTAAGTGAAAATGTCATTTTTTCCAATAGTATATAACATCAGTTACCCATTGACTTAAAACAGGTGATTAGCATTCTTCCAGTACAGCAAGATAAGTCTATGTACCAATAGCGAAGTAAAGGCAATTACCGTTTGTTTGTCCTTCTCCACTTAAAGCCCATCTGGAAGGACACCAAACACGGCTGTTAATGGATTAGGAGGAATTGTGACACCAAGGCTGTCTGAAAGTCATTTAAAGATTGGAAAGGAAATTGATTGCAGTTTTCGCAGGTTGGATCTTGACCTGGAAACATTTCAAATGAGATAGATTTGCTCGATAAAAGATTTTAAGTTGAATAATTGTATGCTTTGTGCATATGGAGCTTGAGTGAATTCTGTGCGTGGCTGCCTTCCACTCCTTTTCTGAAATGTTGAGTGAGAGATCTCTGAAAGGGAGGAACTTTAAAAAGTTTTTTAATATATTATAAAAATGCTGTCTGGGGTTCTCAAGACTGATCAATATTTCATCGGTGGGAGGTGAGACAAATTGGACAGATTTTCTTTAGCAAAATTTCTAATTTGGAGGTAATGAAATTTTGTTGATGAAAAGTTACATTTGGAGTGCAATTGTTCATAGGATGCGAAGAAGTTATCTATGTATAAATCTCTATGTGATTTAATCCTGTATGTTTTCCAAACATTAAAAACTGCATACGTTTGAGAGGATAGAAAAAGGTCAACCATTATTTTAAATGGTGCTTTGAACTAGCTTTGCTTTAATAGTGAATAGAGTTGCATACTTGTATTTTTTAATGTGCACAATCACTGGGGGTCAAATTATAGGTTAATAAGAAGTCACCAGGGTCCCTAAAGGTAACTCATCTGATTGCAGAGATATGACATAAACTACACACAGTGAACGCTCCTGTCAGGATCCATACAGCCCTTTATGTACACAGCGTGAGCCAATAATGAGAACTGACCCTATAACCTTGTGATTTACAATACTACTTGTTATCTACTGGACTCCCCAAATAACTTGACAGCTGCAAATTTACTCATCTTAGCCATCTCATTGAAGCAAAGACTAAATTGAACAACCAAGGCTTATGAACTTGAATTCTCTTAACTCTTTCGGGACGGATGTCGACTTTTGTCAAAAGGAGGGGTAATCAACTGTAAATGGTGGCAAAACCCACCATTATGTTTAAGCTGGACTCTCTTTGCTAGAAAGAATGTTAAATTCAGAGATTCCATGCGCTCACGCAAATAGAAAGGGGCAAACAACAGCAAAAGTGGCATCGACATCTGGTGAGAGATTGAAGCAAACGTGCAAAGCAAAATACTCTGTGGACGATGTTTTGCACATTATCGCAGAATTGGACTCTGACTTTTCAGACTCCGATTTTGATTCAAGTGATTGAAAATGAATGTGAGGTACCCACATCAGCTGATCGTGGTGCTGAGCAGGTTTGTGTAGTTGACGTGCCTATGGCAACGTTCGCTTGGGAGCACCGGCAGTTACAGTGAGCAGTGATACAAACCAGATAACAATGCATTACGACTACCACTGCTGAAGACAACCGGAGAGCCAGCGTGCCCAAAGCACACAGCAACAGACGTTTTATGTTAATTTCTGTGTGAAACCATTGCTTTGTGTGCTTGTCAGAAAAGTGTGTTTTTGGAAAAAATATTCAGCCCTCAAAGCGCAGGCAGACCTAACAACCATTTTTGGTGCGGCAGTTGAATTTCTTCAGTATTGCCAGAAGACAAGAAGGTCTTGCAGCCAGGTGAGTGCTGAAGTTGATGTTTCTGGGATTATAAAACATCAGCAATGAACTTTTCAGACATTTGTAGAGGATATCGTTTTAAAGATGTTTTCCGGAAAACAGGCACACAGTGACTTCATTTAGGCAAACTATGGGCAGTGTGGGCTTATGGAAACCCCAATTAAATGCCACACTGGCCCAATGTGGGCACTTCTTCAAGAGTCCCCTTACTAAAGCTACCTTGGGGGCCTAAAATGGGTTAACTGATGGCAGTACAAGTTCATTAAATCCCTTAATAGTCCAGTAATGGTTTGGTAATGCTGGTTATACCTGGAATTTCCTGGTTTTTAATGTTGTCACAGAGTAAATAAAGCTGTGAATTAGTATTGTCAATGGGTTTTACATTTTGATTGTAGATGCATAAATACTACTTTGAATGTCTTCAAAATGTATTGTTTTTACTCTGACTAAAATTACTCTTTTTGTTATATTTTTGGTCATTTTTTCATGTTCAGAGTTTTTCCAGCACCAAAAAATGGAAACATTATGTGTTTTGTAATAATACTTTTAAGCCACATTAGGATTGTGTTTTTATTTCCATTTCTTATTAGTTAATAAATTGTAAATATTTATGATTACACATATTTCAATTGATAATAAAAAACAAAACACTAAAAAAAAAAGTTAAATGTAAGGACCACTAAGAGGTATGGCACAGTGGTAGCACTTCTGCCTCACAGTTAGGAGACCAGGGTTCATGTCTTCGGTCCTCCCTGCATGGAGTTTGCACGTTCTTTCCATTTTCAAATTGGTTTCTTCCCAGTCTCAAGATATGCCGGTTAGGTGGACTGGGAAGAATGAAATCCCTAAAGTGTGTGTGGTGTGTGTGCGTGAGTACTTGTGTTCACCCTATGATGGGCTGGTGCCCTGTCCAGAGGTTATTCCTGTCTGCACCCATGGCTTGCTGGGATAGACTCCAGCAACACCACCCTGGATAAGTGCCTATAGAAAATGGATGGATGGACAAGTAAGGCATGGAATATTTTCACGTTCATGTCTAAATTTGGACTCCCTGTCTGTTTGTCCACACTGGGTCAGTAGTATGGGGCCAATATTGCCCAGATGTGCAAATTCCAATTGGACCGTTGTTGGCTGCCCAAACAAGGCCAATATGTTTGCCCACACTAGGCATACACTGGCCCAATGTCAATTTGTTTGCTGGGAGAACTGGACAGAACAGGGGTCCCCAACTCCGGTCCCCGAGGGCCTCAGTGACTGCAGGTTTTCATTCTAACTCTTTTCTTAAGTAGTGATCTGTTTTTGCTCCTAATGAACTTCCTTTGAATTAATTTTATTTGGCTTGCTCTTGAAGACTCAGACCCCTTAATTGTTTCTTTTTCCTTAATTAGCTGCCAAACAATAATGAAAATAAAGAAAGGTGAACACTGCTCTTAGAAAAGTGAAAATCAACAATTTTAAAAATGTACAGTATTCTGTTGCACAATGAGAGCAGCAACAAGCCATGGAATTAAAGAACACATAATACAAGCGATGCACTCCTCTATCCATCCATCCATTTTCTGACCATCTAATACAACTCAGGACCAGCAGTACTATAGCCTGTTCCTGCTACATTGGACACAGGAGTGTGGCCAGCCCTGGACAGGGCACCATCCCACTGCAGGGCATACTCACCTATAAACCCACATCAACCATTTAAGCTAACCAGCACATTTAAGAAAAATCTGGAGGCACAAAGAGAAAATGTAAACCAATTGTGCAGAATGTTCAGAACTTAACACCCCATCAGTTTTAACAAGTAGCAACAGGATTCACTACGCCTGAAAGAGGAATATGTTATGATCAGCAGGTAGAGGAGCTGATTAATTTGTTTTCTCCTTTCAGACTCTAACATTAAGAACGACAAAGACAGCCATTTTTCAGTTTAAAATATATTTTAAAATAACGTTCTGAACACAAAAACAGTCTTATTTTTCAAAAATAAACTTTTTTTTCAAAAAGTTTTTTTTTTTTCACTCAAACTGCAATTTCTTGCGAACAGTTTGTGATAGAGAAATTCCAACTTCAGAAAGGAATTAAGCACACGTAGACCTATAAAGTACAGCAATGTTTTTGTGCAGAAGGATTTTTGATGAAGACCAGCATAATTTTAAGAAGATCAGAAGTTAGTTCCAAATCATGAACCAAGAGTTTGAAGCATGTATGCCAAAAACATTAAAGAGTAAGGGACAAAACAGAGCCATGTGTGAATCCTTAGCAGGACTGGTACAAAGATTAATGCATCATTAATAGAAAACAAAGAGCATTTAAATCTTCGAAAGTGTCTGAACATTGTAGAATGACACATTTAGATCAATGAAGAAACATTAAAAAAATTTGCTGATGATTACAGTGAAATGGGAGTTTTCAAAAGCCATTCAATTGCAGTGTTAAGAAAATCCAACATGGTTAAATCAAATACATTATAAAAACACAGTACATGAAAAATGACAGCTACTTTATTGGTGATGTGACCTTCAGAGGGTTTTGTAGCACTCCAAACCCCCAGACACAACTATGCAACAAAATCCTGGGTTCAAATACAAGGCATTTATTTCACACAACACCTCAACAGGGTCTCGATTTCCTCCTTTCCAGGCCTCACAATAAAGCCTTAGTTTTTTCTTTCTCCTTCTGCACCTCCCATGCAGTCTCATTCACCTCCTCTTAACTCTGACTACTGAGTGGACAGAGGTGGCATCAAGGCCGAAACCTTGAAAATAGGGACAGCCCTCCCCAGCAGCAGCCACCTTTGAGCTGCCCCACAAGACTACAAGTCCCAGCATACCCTTCAGGTACATGGATGAGCATACTGGCCTATGAATGCTGCCACACAATGTGTTGGAGGGGTGCATGTACTCTTGGGGGCCATCTATTTCTTTCGGAATTAAAAGTTAATGATAAACTTACTCAATTGCATTAACCAGGAGCAGTTAAAGTGCATTTATGAAGAATGATGACAAAGCTCACATTCTTCTTACCAATGATACTTTCAGGAATGTGCATATCTATCCACTCATCCATCCATTCTTGAACTCACTTCATCTAGTCCATGGCAATGGATCTGCCCTGGCAGCATAAGGAATAGGAATAGGGCAGAAACCAGCTCTGGGCAGATAGCCTCCTTGTCACAGGGCCCATTCATTCATTCATTCATTCATTCATTCATTCACTCACTCACTCACTCACTCACTCACTCACTCACTCACTCATACAAGGTCAAATTCCAATTTCCAATGAACCTGGTGCACATCTTTGGGGTGCTGGAATCAGGGAATGTGCACACTCCACACTGGCAGTGACCAGTATCTAAGATACTAATACATCCTTCTGTAGCTGAGAGACAGCAGCAGTAATTGCTATGTCACTGTGCCACCATTATGTGATTCATATCTATGAATAAGCCTTCAACAATCCATCGAAATGTCTTATGTTCACCCTCCATATTTGTGATATTCATTTCTCTCTGCACAGTGTCACAGCTGCATGCCCGCACAGAGGAGGTTTTTGTACGACTCTTTCTCACTGTGTTAAAGGCCACTGGTTAAACTGCTGACAGTAGTAATGTCCTGCGTCTTCAGGTTCAAACTTACTAATTGTCAGAGTGAAATCTGTTCCTGAATAGCTACCGCTGAACTTCTCAGGGATGCCAGAATAGCGGCGGTTACCATCATAAACCAGAAGCTGGGGTACCTGGCCAAGTCTCTGATGATACCAGTTTAAGTCATCTGACATAGAGGTACTGGCTTTACAACTCAGAGAGACACTCTGGCCGGGGGGTTGCAGTTTGTGATGAAGGCTGATGAAGAACAACCTCACTGGTACAATCTGGAAAATAAAGAGAAGACCAAAAATTAAATACAGTCAAAGCCAAGCCAAAATCTTGCTAGACATATTGCTCTGTATTAGCTGAGTTGTTATATTTATTAGAAATGTTAACCTGATTTAAAATTGTAAAAATATTTAGTAATTTTCTCCAGAATGCTTACCATGAGCAAAGAGTATTAAAACCAAGATTGCAAATGTAAGGGAGTTCATTGTGTCTGATTATCTCTGTGGAACACAAGCTGTCTGTTTTAAGAGGACTTGGAGAGCAAAGGAGCAAATCAGTTATGCAAATGACAGTCATGTGGTAGGAGTGGGTGTGGCACTCACTGCTGCAGCTGTTCAGGATATCCACATTTTTCAAATTTTAATTAACCGGTCAGTCTCAAGTAAGGGGTGTTGGAGTTAGCATACGCTACACTAATATAGTAACCCCAATCCAAGCACTGGACAAAGCAGATTGGGTAAATATTAATTCATTAATCTTCAGTTTTATTTTAGTAAAAATGCACAAGCTTAAATTGTAGGCTGAACATTTATTATTTTCTTCCATCATTAGTCAAGTCCTAATGTTTCTTTACTTGTACAAGGAATGATTTGATGTTATGCCATAAGTATTATGACTTCTCTTGTATATATTCATTATTTACTCAAAGTTCATGTCTTTCTGTTAAAACCTGCTTTAAAAACTAAAAATCTTTTTTGGAGTGAAAACATAAACTGAATAAATGTGTCTCCATAACTCACAACAAGTTATAACCGATCCCCATTGAGTTTGCTTTGCCTCGAGTTCAGTGAAAACACTGACATTTTTGGGAATTTTGGTGGACACAGTGGGTAAGGAGAGACTGAAATAGTTTTGAGTGGAATATAATGGTACAATGGCCTCAATGACACTTCTGTTGTGGACTGTAGCTCTGTTTGCTCAGTGTAAGAAATATGAAAAAACATAGAATTTTAAATTAAATGTATTATTTACAAATGTACAAATGTATTATTATTGTTTTACCATCATTCAGAACTGTAACAGAGGGCATAGACAGTTGATTATTAATAATAACATTCAGGCTATGTAATTTCTTTAACCACTTTTCCAGTAGAACAATAGAATTAAAATTGTTTCCTAATGTGTGACGTACGTGACATTGTTTCTTTACTCAGTGTGCTCCTTTTCCTGATATATTTTCCAGACACCAAAGGGGAGATTGTTTTGACTCAAAAGCCATCAGTGAAATCTGTTCTCTTTGGAGATCAAGTCACTCTTGAATGCGTGTCCAGTTCCTTCAGTTTTACTAGCAACCTGGCTTGGTACCTGCAGAGGCCTGGAGAAAAACCTAAACTCCTATTTTCTTCAGTGGGTAGCTGAGTGTCTGGGACACCAAGACGTTTCACTGATGGCAGATCTGGGACTGTGTTCTCCCTGACCATTAAAGGAGTCCAGCCTGAAGACATGGATGATTACTACTGTCAGCAGTACTATGATCTCCCTCTCACACAATGAGAAAGAGTCGAACAAAAACCTTCACAGGCTTTGGCAGTGCAGCTGCAGGGGATCCCTGGCCAGGTGTTTAGATGCAGCAATGGGAACAGAAGAGCAGCAAAGGATGACATTGTGAACTAAAACAGTAAAACATTCAATTGACACATCCAGTGTCTGCCTGAAATATCTCAGTTCAGAACAAACTAAACTGAACACATCCTAATCTAATCTATTACATTTACAATATATAGTGCTAGTTCAAGAAGACAGGGAGCTTGTGAAACAATATGTTGGTCTTCCACAGATTTCTCTTCCCCCATCACAAAGGCGGCACATGAAACAGTGGTTAGTGATGGTGTCTCACTCCTATCCTTCCCCATATTTACTTTCCAATCAACTCCCATAAAATGCTCCCCACACTCTCGTGCCTCACACTATCCATCTATCTATATAAACGAAAGTATTTGATTCATATAATTCTCAGAAAACATGTCAGTGGAGAGTGAACTAGCCGAAACAGTAGATTTAAAATGAATTGTTTTCAAGTTCTCCAAGTAAAAAAAAAACAGATTTGAATTTCAATGATTTATATTATTTTTAGTTGTACAAAAGTTTAATTAAACATGTTATTCTTATTGTTTACTTTTTATAATTAAGATTATCTGTTTAAAATGAAACTACCATTTTATTTATCATTTTATTTACATATTATTATATTTGTGTTCACAGTTTTGTTGGCCCTGAAGGCAGGAGCTAACACTGGACAGGTCACCAGTCTGCAGCAGGGGACACTTGTGCACCCACCCACACAGGCCCAGTCTGGAGATCTCAATAACTTACCTGACACATCTGTGGGATGTTGGAGAAAAAACTGAGTATCTGGAGAAAAAGTTATGTGTACTCAGGGAAACATGTTATGAACCCACAGTCCTGAAGCAGTAAGACATCAGCAATAAACAACGTGCCACACCATATGTAATTGTGAATGTGATTTATGTCAAATTATGTAATACTTTAAGATGCAGCTTTTAGTATCAGGTTTATAGAAGCATTATCCCACTATAAAAATGAAAAGTCAAACTGTTTAAGTTGAGTAAATAGCCTTATAGCTAACACTAACATCATATAGAAGAAAAGTTTTAAATGAGAGTCACTCTGGTGCCTTTGTAAAGCATCTGCAGGCTGTTCAGATGTTAAGAGAGGTTTTTGTACGGCTCTCTGTTACTGTGTGAGAGGAAACTCTTCGTACTGTTGACAGTAGTAATGTCCTGCATCCTCAGCCTGGACTCCAGTGATAGTCATTGTGTATTCAGTCTCTGATCCGCTGCCACTGAAGCGACTTGGGATGTCATCTTCAAGGAGTTCTGCTGCATAGATCAGGAGCTTAGGAGCTTCTCCAGGTCTCTGGTGGTACCAGGCTACATTACTACTCACATCAGTGCTGGTTGTACATGTAAAGTCAACGGTGTCTCCTACAGAGACTGATTTTGCCGCTGGAGTCTGAATTACCGTAATCTCACAATTGGAGTCTGAAAATGAAAAAGCCACAGTCATGTAGTACTGTATCCATTACTTGGGTTAAAAAATTGTTATTTGGATAAAATTAGCAAAACCATTTAATTCATAAACAAGGTTTGCATTTGTTTTGAAACATCACTTATTAAACACCTTCTTACCTTGACTGTATAATGTGAGAAACAGAAAGATGGGGAGCAGTGGAGAAGTCATTGCTGCTTTGGATCCTGCTAGTGTGCCTCAGTAATGAAGTTTTAAACCCTGGCAGAGCTCTGAAATGAGAAATGGTGACAGACAGGGTGGCATCTATGCAAAGCAACTTCCTCCCCAGGGCTCTGATAAACTTTAAAAACATATTTTACATGTCTTTTATTTACTTTGCAAATAGCTAAACCCTGCTAGAAAAATAACCGGAAATTCTTCCAATAATACTTTTTGACAAAATGATAGACGTAGCTTTAGACAGTGCATCTGCTACCGGCTATTGGATTTTTATTCTGAACAGGAGATTAGGATTATGAATAAACATGGCTGATCTGTCTCAACATCATTTGCCACACATCAACAACTGCAGTTCATATGCAGAGTTTTTAATTGTCCCTTTTTGGTGTCACCACATTTATGTTCTAGTATTGAGCAAACCCATCTGAATTTGCTATTCCTTTAGTTTGGAATAAAAACAGGAATTTCGGCAAACTCAATGGAATGCGTTGAAGTCAATGGGGAATCTGAACTAGTTTTGAAGGAATTATAATAGTGCAAATGGTCTTTTAAGTGTCCCTGAAGGATGAGGAAGCATTTGCCAATTATTCTGGACTGAATATAGTGACCAAAAATGTAACTTAAGTTGGAAGATGGCAATTCTGACCACTGTACCACTCAATGAAATAAAATTAAACCCAGTCCAGTCCAAAACACTTGTAGTCCTTTAGCTCTCTTTGCGTCTCCCGTGCTCCTATCGCTCTGACTAACTAACACCCACAGGATCTGTGATGTGAGGGATCAGCATTATAAACTCAGTCAGTCCCTGTCTTTTCCTGATCTGCACTGCAATGTGCAATGAATCCATGCTCTGAATCTACATCTATTTCATATTATTCTCATTTTAGTCAGGTGTGTATTCTTCAAAATAACATACAGCATGCTGGGAGGGAGAAGTGCTGGCTAGGAAAATCACGGATTCTCGGCAGCATTTGACACAGATGGCAGATCGTTAGCAAACATTCTAAACAACTAAGACACATTTACGCCAAATTTATTTACTGACAACGCAAGCAATCCGGTAAGTATAACTCACTCAACCTGGAGGTAAGTGAAGAAAATTTGGAAAGTCTACAGAATTATATTGATCAAGTTTTTGAGTCTGTTGTCATGGGGCCTAAGAAAGCAGCAGCTAACACGGAAACACCTGCTACCAAGAGAAGCCGTCCTCAGGATTCCCCCGAGGCGACCTCATCTCCCCGCAAGGATATATTAGAATTATTAGATTCTATAGATAAAAGGCTTTTGGGATTTGAGGGACGACTCCACCTGCTCGAGGTTCTACACCAGGAGTTCCAGAACCTCCGACAATCTCTGAAATTCAGTCAGGATCAGGTGGAACGGCTTGCTGCTGAAAACGCATCTCTGCTGGAGACTGTGTCTTCCCTGACAGAGGGAATGACACGGATCTCCCAGGACAACAAGACCCTGAAGGAGACGGTTTTGGATCTTCAGGCCCGCAGCATGAGAGACAATCTGGTGTTCGCAGGCCTGCCGGAGCAGATGGGAGGACAACCGGAGGATTGCGAACAAACAATCAAGAACTTTCTCCAGACCCACATGAAGATACCCGAAGAAACAGTAAAAAACATCACCTTTCACCGGGTTCATCGCCTTGGAGCCAAGAGAGCAGACAGCAGAAGATCTCGTCCCATCGTGGCCAAATTTGAGCATTTTAAACAAAAGGATTTTGTTAAGAGCCGCGGGAAGGAGCTCAAAGGAAAAGATTTCAGCGTGAATGATCAATTTCCTAAAGAAATTTTGGATCGCCGCAGAGTTCTGTTCCCACTGCGTAAAAAATTCATCCAAGAAGGGAGCCGCGCTGTCATTTCTGTGGACAAGCTCTACGTCAACAACAGGCTGTACAAGGAGCGAGGAGTGACAGACTGGCTTTATTAGCCCAACATCAGGTCACAAGTTTATTATTCTTATCGGGATTCACTGGGTATGAGCATGTCAGGATAAAAAGCTGCTATATCCGTGTTTAGATGATGGGATCACCTGTTCTCTCACCACCCCACACCTCTAGCACCTTTTCTTTTTACTTCTTTTTTTCTTTTTTAACCTTTATCACTCTTTCCTTTCCTTCTTTTACCTGCTTCTGGAACTTTACATCCACATGACACAATCACACAACTTTCCTACATTGCGTCAGCACACACACAACGCACGCATACAAAGACTGGATTATAATTATTACATTTTATCATACAAACACAAACACTCTTGGCTCTGTCTTATTATTATTATTATTATTATTATTATTATTATTATTATTATTATCAGCATTAGTATTATTATCAGCATTAGTATTATTATTATTATCATCAGCACTATTATTATCATCAGCATTATTATTATTATTACCAGCATTATTATTATTATTATCATTAGCACTATTATTATTATTATTATCATCTTATTATTATTTTCAGTATTATTATTATTATTATTATTTTCAGCATTAATATTATTATCATCAGCATTAATAATATTATCATTGTTATTAGCATTATTATACTTTTTTGTTTTATTTACTTATTTATTGCTTTATTTTTTCAGATTAAATTATACATTTATTTACTTAATTTATTCACATGAAGGCACCATACATTAGCTACTCACACACATAACTATGGGTACACTAAGGTTTGTCAGTTGGAATGTTCACGGAACTGGCTCTAGAGAGAAGAGATTAAAGATTTTTGATCAGCTTAAAAGAATGCAGGCAGATGTTGTCTTATTACAAGAGACTCATAGGTCTGCCACAGTTGCAGATGAACTTAAAACATCTGTGCTTCCCAGACTGTTCTCTGCCCCCTATAACTCTAGACAAAGAGGTGTAGCTATTTTAATACACAAAAATACCAATTTCACAGTATTGGACATAGTCTCAGATCCAGATGGTAGATTTATAATACTAAAACTATCTATACAAAATCAAAGCTTATGTATTGTTAGCATATACTGTCCAAACATAGATGACCCCGCATTCTTTCATAATTTTTTCTCTGTACTCTCCGAACACTTGGACTGTCCACTTATACTTGCGGGAGATTTTAATTTTTGGATGGATTATTCTTCAGACAGGCTCAGTACAGCTGGGACTCAGCGCAATTGGCATTCCACTAATATAGTCAAACAGTATATGAGTGATTATGGGCTTTGTGATGCATGGCGATCTTTTTATCCCAGCCGTAGAGAGTATACTTTTTTCTCACACGTTCATCACTCTCACTCACGTTTGGACTATTTTCTAGTCAGCAGCTCATTATTGGCTGACATTTCAGACACTGAGATACACACTATAGTTGTCAGCGATCATGCTCCAATTTCTTTAACTCTGTTAAATAAAAAAACAATCCTATCAAGTAAAAACTGGAGGTTTAATACGTCACTGCTTAGAGACGAAGGTTTTGTGGAATATTATAAAAAAGAGTGGGCTTTATATTTAGAACACAATAACCTGCCTGGAACATTAGCATCTGTTCTCTGGGAGGCAGGGAAAGCAGTGATGAGAGGTAAAATAATCTCCTTCTCATCACATAAGAAAAAAATAGAAAACAAACATATTCAGGAATTAGAAGAAATCATTAAGTCTTTAGAGGCATCCACAGAAGAAGAATTACAAAACAAATTGCGTAAAAGTAAACTAGAACTTAAAGAAATTATTGACAAAAAAATACAATTTTTAGCACAAAGACTGCGAATAGAAAACTTTGAACACGGTAATAAATCAGGCAAGTTTTTAGCCAACCAGTTAAAAATAAACAAAGAGAAAACTGCCATATCAGCTGTTAAAGACTCAACTGGGAATATAGTATATGATCCTAAAAGAATAAATAACACTTTCAGAGATTTTTACAAAACCTTATACTCACCACAGATTAACCCATCAGATAATGAGATCAATGAGTTTCTAGACAGGATAATACTTCCTAAATTATCAGATAGTCAAGCTACAGTCCTGGACTCGCCATTAACATCAGATGAGCTTCAGGAAGCTCTTAACTCCATGCCTAATAGAAAAGCTCCAGGTCCAGATGGGGTTCCAGCAGAGTTCTACAAAGAATTCTGGATCATTCTAGCTCCAACATTTTTCAGAATGATGAGTGAAATAGAAGAAAATGGTAGACTACAGCCAAATATGAATTCAGCCAACATTAGTCTCCTGTTAAAACCAGGCAAAGATCCTATATTTCCTACGAGCTATCGCCCCATTTCTCTTATTAATGTTGACCTCAAAATAATTTGTAAAGCCCTTGCAAAAAGATTAGAGAAGGCAACCCCTTTCATAATACACCCAGACCAAACTGGTTTCATTAAGGGGAGACATTCATCCACAAATTCACATAGATTACTTAACTTAATAGACTTTTCTTACAGCAGAAACATGGAAACCAGTATATTATCTCTCGATGCAGAAAAGGCTTTTGACAGAGTTAACTGGAAGTTCTTATTTGCAACTTTATATAAATTTGGTTTTGGAAACTTCTTCATAAACTGGTTAAAAATATTATACAGTTCACCAACAGCATGCGTCAGGACAAATGACCAAACATCAGCTAGCTTCTGTCTTCAGAGGGGGACCAGGCAGGGATGCCCACTCTCCCCCTCGCTATTTGCTATTTTTATTGAACCATTAGCAGCAGCAATCAGGCAAACTACAGTTATTAAAGGCATAAAGTGTAAGAACATAGAACATAAAATCAGTCTTTATGCAGATGACGTGTTACTTTTTCTCCAGAATTCTCAATCCTCTCTCTCCCAAGCAATTGAACTAATAAACTCCTTTTCAAGAGTTTCAGATTACTCAATAAACTGGTTAAAATCCATAGTTCTCCCAATTAATTTTTCTTTTGTCAATTCCCTTAATACACAATTGGAATCAGGGAATATTACATATCTGGGCATTCATGTCTCTCCCAGGCTGGCAGATCTAACTAAACTAAACTACATCCCACTATTAAAGAAAGTGGAAGATGATCTTGCTAGATGGAAATCCTTACCGATATCACTTATGGGGAGGGTTGCCACAATTAAAATGATGGTTTTACCAAGAATCAATTACTTATTTTCAATGATCCCAAACAAACCATCATCTGATTGGTTTAGATCCCTGGACTCCTCTATCACTAAATTCCTTTGGAAGGATAAACCTCCACGAATTAGCTTAAAAACACTACAGAAGACCAAAGATAGAGGAGGGCTGGATCTACCCAACTTCTATCATTATTTCTTAGCCAACAGGCTCCAATATATACCAAGATGGTTGCAACATAACCCGCTGGATGAGTCCTGGTTAGATGTAGAACAGACACTTTGCAATACTATAGAGCTTTCGGACCTACCGTTTATTAGCTCAAAAATAAGAAAGCATGAAAGCTTTAAAAGTATTAATATTAGCACCTCACTGACAGCATGGTGGGAATATCTAAAAATGACAGAGTCTTCACTAATTCCATGCAGACGCACACCCATCTGGAATAATCCTGACATATTGCAAAACAATAAAATGATGAACTTCCCATACTGGAAAAGTAAAGGAATTCTATACATAGAACACATATTTGAAGGATTGGATTTCACTCCATTTAACAAAATAGTCTCCCAATTTGGGATAGACAAGAATAGATTTTTAAAATATCTCCAAATTAAATCAGTAGTTAAAGAAAAATTTAAGCTTAATAAAGTAGAATTACAAACACCATCAAGGATATTAGACTTCTGTAATCTCAAACACCCCAAATTACTGTCTAAAGTATATAAAACATTGACCAAAATAGATGATACAATAGCAATTCCTATAGGTAATGGGATCTATTAGTTAGCTTTGACCAGACTTTCTGGTCCCAAACTTGTTTAAAAGCTTTTAAAACGATCAGAAACCCCAATTTACAATTAATTCAATACAAAATTCTACACAGAGTACACTATACAGGTCATCGGATGTTCAGGATGGGATTTGTGCCATCTGACACCTGCACACACTGCACAGACAACATTCCTGACAGTTATATCCACGCACTGTGGTCGTGTCCACCTGTTCAGGGAGGGCCTCTGCCTCCACTTCAAATCAATCTCTCTGGGCTCCTTTGATCTGTTCCATCACATAGCGATGATGGAGGGTCATTGATATTGTCCTGCGGGATGCTGTGGTTGATGTGGTGGAGAGTCTGAGCTTAGAGTGTCTGGAGGATCCCTGGGGGTGGGTTCACTAGGGGGGTCTTGGGTTGGGGGGCTGCTGCCCCACTCTGGTGGTGCTTGGGTTGACTCGGGGAGTGGACTTCTGGTAGTTGTGTGTGGGGCCTTGGGGGGTCTTGACGGTGGTTGCGGGTCGCTGCCTGGTGGCTGCATCGCCCCTGTGTGGGTCTGGGTGGGGACCTGGTGGCTTGGGGTATGGGGGCGGCCGTCCCCGGATGGGGGTCTGGGGGGGGCCTTGGGGATTGGGTCCTGACATGTACGCTGCCGGGAAGAGGGCCGGAACTTGCGGCGGTGCCGGGTCCTGGCTCCGCCATGGGGGAGGGGGATGTCCGGGAGGGGGGGGATCCAACTTTACCTGGGTGTCTTATGTCTTACTTAGTCTGAATGTTGAGTAAATGTGGGGATGGGAGTAAATATTCTGCTGGGGTGGTGTGGGTTGGTGGCCTCGGACTCCGTGGGGCTCTGTGATGCTGCTGCTTTGAGCCGTGGCTAGATGGGCTGGGGCCTCCATGCCCCAGGTGGATTTTGGGAGCGGAGGTGCCTATTGGGGCCAGTAGGGGAGCTGGCTCCCTGGAGGGCTCAGGCCCCTCAGCCGTTCCTCCCCATCCTCAGACATTTCCCTCCTCCTGCTCCTTCACATCATCACAAAAACATGCACAAAAAAAGGCCTTGGGGTGTGGGTAAGTCAGGGGGTGCGGGTCTGGATCCCATTTCCGCAGTCCTGTGGCAGCCTACCCCCCAATTTTATCTGCACATTAAACACTTCCACAAACAACATTTCACACAAATGCACACTTAGGGCCTTGGGAGTGAGCACACTCAACAGCATCCGGTGGGGGGAAATTCCAGCCTCACTCCGAGTGCCAGTGCCCACTTCCAATTTTAAACTGCACCTAGTCACGGAGGGTTTTGGGGGGGAAGTGGGGCTGTGTGTTGGCATCAGCTGGTGTAGGCCACATGATGCCAGCGCTGCCCGCGACCCCCCAACCACAAAATGCACTTTATCAACACACATTAACATTACATTGGAGCCGGCGGAGGGTGACTAGAGGTCTTATTACACCTCTGTTCTCGGTTAGCTGCCCGGGGCTGAAGGCTAGGAGTGGGAGCTGGCCGTCGGGGGTAACTCTGGCGTCCGGGAATGGTTGTGCCCTCGGTACGGCAGCACCGGGACCAGAGTTAGTAGGGTGTGTATGGGGAGTGTGAATGGGTGTCTGGCGTACATCCTTGTAAGTCTTGGTGTTATGTGTATGTGAGAGCATGAGGGAGGGAGTGTATGACTGTGTTTGTGTGTGACTGTATATGTCAGGTGGGGTTTTGGACTCCTCATCTCTCCTGGGACATCTGGCAATGCTACAACATCTTCGCCTACCCTCTCCCTGCCACATTTTTTTTTTTTTTTAAACATCTGTCTGGTCACTCCCGGTGGCTGCCTGGTGGGATCTGGGTCCCTGGGCTCTGTTGGGTCCTCGGCGGGGTGGGTCGCCCTTGTGTCCCGGGCTGCTGGTTTCCAGGCCTGGCCAGCTCTGGGGTGAGCGGCTGCGGGCGGGCCTAGGGGCTAGCCGTTGATATCTCCAGGATTCTGCCGGCTGCTGGTTGTGGCCCCCCGGGGTGATCCTTTGCGCCTCTCGAGGGGGGGTTGGGGCTTCTCTGGTGACGGTCTCCCTGGGGTCTCCGCGCTCTGGGGTGACCACTGGATTTCTGGGCTTGGAACTCCCTCCATCTTCCGCACATTTTTGGGGGCAGGTCTGTGGCCCTTCACACTCACTATTGGACACTCCTATAGAGAAACCTTACACATACAAGCGTGCGTACGCACACAGGTGCTCACATGGTGCTTTCATAGGTATGACTTGGACATCTTCAGCACATGGCCTAAGGCTGTGGTTGGCCCTAAATGCCTTAGTAATAATTACTGTGTGATTGTTAGCAAACATTTTTACTTTTATATATCTTGATGTAGCTGATGCAGCAATGTTTTTGTCTTGTGGTTTTTTTTTTTTGGTTTTTTTTTCCCCTCTCTCTTTCTGCAGGTCTAGAAGCAGATTCTGGTTCATTTATTGTTTATTCTATACGAAAATCCCCCCTTCCCCCTTTACCGCCATCTCCTCCTTTTCTCTCTTCTTTTTCTTTCATTTTTGTCTCCGTGTCCGGTTCGAATCTTAAAAACATCTGAAAATATTTCTAATAAAGTTTTGGTATCAGGCGTGGCATCAGCAGAAGCTGTAACGCTCCACCTGAGAGAAAAACTGTAAGGCTAGTCGCCAGCATTCAGACATCAATTCTGATTGCTTCACAGCCGAACAGGACACAGTTAAAAAAAAAAAATACAGCAAGCTTTTATTTTTATGATTTTATTATGCGGTGGGCTGGCACCCTGCCCGGGGATTTGTTCCTGCCTTGCGCCCTGTGTTGGCTGGGATTGGCTCCAACAGACCCCTGTTATGCTGCAGTTAGGATGTAGCACATTGGATAATGGATGGATGGATTATTTTATTTTTTTAATTTTTTTTAACACATGGGGGTGCAAATACAGCTGGAGTAAAGATCAGGCAGTGACATCACGCATGCATATTTTATATCTAACGATCTAACAAACTCTCCTAATTTGGCCTTGACTGATAAAATTTCATGAACGGAGCAGGCTGACAAGGCTTTAACTGATATAAAATAAATTTTGATGTCTGCCCCTGCATTAGGACTTACGGACTAGTCTCGTGCTTTCTGTCTGTTCGTCGATGAGAAAGGGGGGTATATGATTGCAGTACTAACTCAATAACAAGGAGACAGAAAAAGACTGGTCACATACTATTCTTAAAAAAGAACTGGATCCAGTGGCCTCTACAATCCCAACCTGTTTGAAAGAAGCTGCTGCAACAACAGAGGCCATATTAGCATGCGCAGATGTTGTTCTCATGAGTCCTTTAACTGTTAAGGTACCACATGCTGTACATTCCATCTTAGTGCAGGGTAGGACATCTCATTTGACAGCCGCGCTTGCGGTATTGAAGTGTGAAGCTCACAAAGGGAAAACGAATCCAGTAAGTGAGGGAAATGCGCATGCAGACATGTGGGCAAAGAAAGCCACCCGGGATCCCACCTCACCATTAACCTCTTTATCCCTACAACAGGAGGAGGAACGAGAGTCACCCGACGATACAGTTTTATCTCTACAAACTGTAGTAACAGAAAAGGAGATAAAGATGTGCAGAAAGAGGGTGCAGAAAAAGACCAAAAAGGAATTTGGGTCCATCCATTAAATGAAAATCATTTTCTCCCAAAAGCTTCCTTTCCAGGTATTGCAAAGGCAGCACACTGTCTGGACCACGCTTTCAGAGATGCAATGATGGCACAGGTGCAACAATGATTGTATGCCCCAGGATTTTTCAATTTGGTTCATGAGTTCTGTAAAAGGTGTGCACTATACCAAATGCTTAATGTAGGAAAAATATTACAGGTAATTCCGGCTGTAATACCAAAGCCAGAGGGCCCTTTTGAACATCTGCAGATGGATTTTATTGAACTAACCCCGTCTCAAGGCTATAAATACTGTTTAGTAATCATCGACATTTTCTCTCGCTGGGTGGAAGCCTTCCCATGTCGGCATGCACTTCAAAAAGAATTTACTGATCATACACGTACTGCACCTAAGTCAATTTTTGAGTGGTTTCATTCGCTATTTTCCATCTGAAAAGTGTCCCTTATTTAGTTTGCCATTATTGTAGACACTATCCTTCCTATTGTCTGTCTGCTTCTTTGTTGTGCATTTCCCTGTGTCTGTTCCCTTATCGCCCATTTTGTGGCACATCAATTTCTTTTTATATCTCCTGTCCCTGAGTATAATGATCAGATGGACGACACCCAATGCTTTAACTTTTCCACAGACATTAAAAAAAAAAAAAAAAAAAACAATGGGGGAAATGTGAACGTAAAATTAACTACTTGCAAGCTACTGAGGGTTAAGAGCTGGCAAAGCCGTTTTGCTCTAACAGCAGGTTATTCATACAGTCGTCTGTCATAAGACGGTGCAGTAAACTGACCCAGGAAAATTTAGAGTTTCTTTAGGAACACATACATTAAACACAGAAAAGATGACCTTTCCTTCTTTAGGGTCTATATGACAAGTAAAACAAAAATAAGAACAGAGGGCCCATTAGCATAATAAAATAAAATGCTTAATTAAACGATATTATGTTTTTTGATTAAGTAAGGGGAAGGGGGAGGAAGAAGAAATTATAAAAAGCCAATCGAAAAAAATGGAACTTTGCTCTTCTGCCTTGCAAAGTAGAATCCAGGTACTCATCTGTGACTGAATAAAAATCTAATTGACTGAATGGCTTGCAACACAGTGGTAAAGATGTCTCTTCTATGCATCACTGAGCATTTAGTTTTAAAAGCAACAACACCAAGCTTAAATATTGGTGGCTGATTGCTTTTAAAGAACCATTTTTCCAATCATTACACTCAAATGATTCAATAGAAGGCACCTTTCTCATCTCCAAAATGGCATCATGTTTGGTGTCTTATGGGCTTTGTTTGATTTGTTTACATATCAGCAATCACTTTTAACTTAGGGAGACACTCAAAATTGCTGACAGACAAAATGTCATGCACTTTTTAAGCAATAGATAAATAAATGAGTCTTAGTAAGAGTTCCTTTAGGCTGGCAGCATAACCAAGTGGTAAAGGTGCTAAACAGTGAAGTCCAAATCCATGTTACATAACAACATACTGTAATAGGTTTGACAAATGAGAGGAGACCATTCATCAGGCTCATTTCTTTAGCTCCTAGATAAACTGTCTCAATATCTCATCCAGATACTTTAAAGATTAGAGGTTTTATTTATTTATTTGTTTATTTAATAAAAGTTAGAAAAATGTATAAATGAATTTAGGTGAGGTGGATACTGGTCATTCATTCTTGACAACAAAGAAAATACAACAAACATTAAAATATATGTGTCTATATTTCTATTCAACACTCATTATCTTAAATAATATTCTGTATCTTAATTTATTTTATTACACACCATATACAACATTTTAATCATACAAATTGAAGTGCTCTCCATCACGTATTTAAATGCATTATTACTTTTCAGAGAAAAACCTTCTCCTTTTTTCTATCAATAATTAAACATATGAATAGTTCAGTAAATAATTATAATTTATTATAAAACCATATTTTATCATCCAACTTATTATTTGTATTTTATCTGCTATTTACTAATCTTTGCTTTCACTTAAACCATTTGGATAAATTGTGTTCAGATATCTTCAGGGAAGAAGAAATGTTGGACCAGGTAAGTAGGGTTATCAAGGTAGTTTGTCCTCCATCTGTGTTTTTCAGTACATAATTCACTGTTTCATCAAAATAATTCCACTGAATCCATTTGATTGATGTCTTGGAGGATTCTGAAGACTTGAATTATTTCCTGACTCAATCTCCTCTCCTTGAGACTAAACAGGTTTAATTCCCTGATCCTGTCCTGACCTGCCCTTCATTCCTGGGATGCACCCAGTTAATCACCTCTGAACAATATCAAGGGCTGCTGTCTCTTTCTTCTAGCAGTTAGTGTTGACACAGTTATCTGTTCAGAATCATTATATGATCTTGAGCAAGTGAATTATAAACATATTTATAAACTTGGAATACTTGAACTTCCATTCCTTTAGTAAATGTGGTTCATGTGCCTCTCTCGAAATATTAAACCCAATGTTGCTGCATCGCTCTTCACTGCCACCAGATATCACCTCAGCTGTTTCCCTGACAGACTTTCTATGTGCCTCTGTTGCTCTTCTTTTTTTGCCAGCTTTGTCATGTGGCTGCACTGCTGCTCACTATGTAAAGGACCTGATGCCCGATAACATGGTGGATGTAAGCCTCTGGATGTGTTAGACTTCTCGTTCTCGCACAACTGGCATTTATGATAAAAACGACTGGTTGGCCTGTGCAGTGTGCTTCACTGTCAAGAGGGCTTGCTATAAAAAGGACTTGAAGCACAATTTCATGACGAGGTTGCCCACACAATGAATTCAGGGGTCATGTTATACATATCATGGCATTGGCTCTGGATTGAGACCAAGGTCAAGGTTCACAACCCAATGGTAAGTTTTTGTGTGACAGAGAGACAACCGTTACCATTTCATATATAGGTACCATATTGTACTGTGTCTCTGGACTTGCAAAGTACTTTGGGGTGAAACAGTGTAAAACTGAAGGGTTATGTCTTTAATATTTTCAAATATAATATAAACTTATGTGCTGCTGTTTTCCCATTGCCTCACTGAAAAAAATACACTTATGTATAATGAAACTAATATAAGTAGGTTTTGTAATGTATGGATAGATATACATGTGATGTGTCTAAAATTCCATATAATTTGATAGTCACTCCATATTGTTGACTGGCAGTAACCACAGGACCTCAGACAAAATGTTGGGATGCCAACCAAGCCACCCCATTTACTTCACTGGTGCATGTAACAATATAAAATCACAAGATGGCATGAAATATAACAGAAATCAATAAAGCCATCAGCTATTATATCGTCTCATGTTCAAAGTTGTCAGGCTTGTCATTGAACGTCTTTCACTTAAGTGGGTTGTTTTCCAGATGAGCCACTATTATCAGAGAGCGTTCTGTTTTTATTGCTTCTGAGCTGGAAGGGCTGGGGTTAGTGGTCCTCATGGGGTGGCTTCTCTGGAATGAGGGTGGAAAAGGAGAAAAGGTGGTTAGTGGTCATGGCTCCTGGTGTCTTGGGGTGGTATTCTGTGCGACATCCACTGCATTCAATGTCATCATAAAATACTGTATATATGAGTTAATAACAATGGTTTCAGGTTAGGACTATGGCCGATTGTCTCTGTATGCTATGAACTATGTTTAAATTCTTCCCACAGTCATTATCCGTGGCACGTTTGCATGTCCTAATTATGTTTGTGTAGGTTTAATCTTGGGGGCTCTTGATTTCCTACACATAAATGTACAGGTTAGGTCCCTTTGAGTGTATGTGTGTGTGTGTGTGTGTGTGTGTGTGTGTGTGTGTGTGAGTGGGCCAAAGGATGTACTGACACCATAATCTGTCTTGTGCTTATTGCTACTGGGATAGAGACACACTCATGAGAACCTTGAATTAGATTAAGCAGAACTGATAAATGTTATATTATGTTACAAATTGTGTATCATCAATTGAACAAGAATTTACCTCAGAACAAGAATAATAATCAGAAAGTTCAGCTTGTGTACAAGTCAGAGTTAGGTGGTGTGACAGATAGGGGCCTGTGTTGACCCCTGAACCCTCAGACAACACGTCCAGACACCAGATAAAAGTCCAAGAGATGAATTTAATATTTTCAATTGTGCACAAAGCACCTCCCCCTCCACTATACACAATGACAAATCAATAATCACAGTAGTAAACAATAATCAATATCCTCCACTACATCCATCAGCTTTGTCACACTCTCACCCAACTCAACTCCGCCTGTTGGGATTTCCCAGAGTCCTTTTATATTTCTTGACCCGGAAGTGCTTCTGTCCCTCAGTCCATGTGATTTCATAGCACTTCCAGGTCAGATAATAACTTCTTCTTTTCTTCAGCCCGGAAGTACTTTGTTTCTTCCGTCCCCGTGAGTAGGGAGTACTTGTAGGCTATATGGAAAATACAAATCTCTGTTCCTCCCTACAGCGTCCCCTGGCAGCTCCCATTGTATCCAGCAGGGCTGTGAAGCTGCACTCCATTTTACATGATGCCCTGCTGGAATTCGGGGCACCTCCATGTTGCAGAGTGGACTCCATCTAGCGACGTGGGGGTATTGGCTGGGAACTGCCGGCCATATATCACAGTGGGTACCAACATGTGTTGAACTGCAAAATGACCCACCTTGGTTTCTAGCACCTTGTCAAAATGTGCTAATTGTAGAGGACAGTATGCCACAATAAGTAATATTCAATTTTTAGGCGGTATGAACCATTCATGCTGTTTAAGGGTGTGTTATAAACTAAAGATTGATTTTTTGATTGCAATATAGACAATGCTTCCATAATAAATTACTACTTTCTATAGGACGTTTAACAGAGCCCATCATAGCCCAGAAAGTGTAATGGAAGGAATGGCCGGTGTGGTTGGTGTGGCTGGTGCCCAGCCAGTCATGCAGTCACTCATCCTGTCACTTCCTGATGCCATGAGCCACAGAATCATCTTCTTCATGCCTCGTATGTTTTTATTTCCCAGGTTTTCTTGAATGTGTCATTAGTTTTGTTTAGTTTATTTCTATGAATAGGATGAAAAACAAAGTTATTGCCTTATTTGAAATTATTTTCAAGGACATTTTTTAAAATGCCTCATGTGTTTTCATTTCCCAAAATGACACCTTTTATTGGCTAACTAAAAAGAATAATATATGCAAGCTTTTGAGGTCTCATTTTGCTTGACATCTCACTACATTCATAATGGCTAACACGGTACAACACCCTAGTACTCCAGGATTTCTTGAATGTGTCGTTAGCTTTGTTTAGTTTATTTCTATGAATAGGCTGAAAAATGAAGTTATTGTCTTATCTGAAATTATTTCCAAGGATATTTTTGTAACAAATTATGAGTGTTTTCTTTTTAATACACTCCTTAGTTTAAGAAAAAATAAACATAATGTACAATTAAAAATTTGTGAATTTTGAAATTTTGAAATTAAATGTTTAATGCAAATATTACAAAACATTCTGAAAACTCCTGGTTAAGGTGGACCTGAGCTTATTCCATTAACATGAGGAGAATGGCAGGAACTGAGTCTTAAAAGGAGGCCAGTACACTGCAGGGCCCACTCATATGTGGATGGGTTGGGGGCAATAGAGAAACACCAGTTCACCTGACACACTTGTTTGTGGAATAGGAGGGACAAATGGGGTAGAAAATAAAAAACACATATAGACACGGGGAGAACAAGAGGTTCAACACAAACAGAAACTGAGCACAAGATCTGAACCCATTATGTTAGAGCCATAAGAATGCAAAATTAAGTAGTAAAACTGGAATAAGGGTGTACGAGGTGTGGCAGAAAAGTAATGAGACTGATTTTTTTATTTACCAAAGTTTTTATTTTTTTCATACATCAATGTTATCCCCTTCAAAGTAGTTCCCTTGGGCAGCTACACACCGATGGAGACGTTGTTCCCACTGTTGGTAGCAGCGCTGGAAGTCTTTAACCGGTATGGTCTTCAGCATGTCCGTTACACTCTTTTGGATGTTTTCTAAAGTCCCGAAATGACGTCCTTTGAGGACATTTTTCAATTTAGGAAAAAGGAAAAAGTCACACGGACTGAGGTCAGGTGAATAAGGGGGCTGGGGAACCACAGGAATGCGTTTCTTCGATTGTCCTTCTGCTCAATTGTGAGGTTTTTCGGCACCATTTTGGCACAGACCTTTTGCATGTGCAAATGTTCAGTCAAAATTTGATGAACGGTAAATCTGTTCAAATTTAATTGTTCACTCAACATTCTTAATGTTAAACGACAGTCTGATCTCACAAGAGTGTTCACACGTTCGATGTTTTCATTGGTTTTCGAAGTTGAAGGCCTCCCTGAAAAACTTGAGCTCGGGATAAAGAATGTTCCCCATAGGCCTGTTTTAACTTTTCAAACGTCACACTTGCCGATTCTCCAAGCTTAACACAAAATTTAATGGCACAACGTTGTTCCAAATTCTGCTGTTCCATTTTGTGTGACGCACAACCAAAAACACAACTTCGCTAATAGCAGTCACAAAAATCACGTAGTTAACGGAAGGAGTTGAAACTCGCACTGAGCTATGGGAGGGTACTGATACACGTGCTCTATCAAGGACAACAGCGCAGCGTTGCCAGATCACTTGCAGTGTTGCCAATCTCATTACTTTTCTGCCACACCTCGTAGATAAGAAATTGAGTTGATTTAAAGGGTAAATTATACACAGTTAAGCATCTTATTAGAAATACTAGTTAGTGCCCATCAGCAACTGTAGAACTACTTTCTAAACCAACTGTGGGAGTGACAGAGCTGACTGGCTCACACCTACATTAAGAGAATTTCATTAAGCTAAAGAAGAAAAAACTAAAACATGGATTTATTATTCTGTCAGACAAAAAGAAAATGACTTAAAGAAACAATACATCACTTATGAAAAACATTTATTCTATTTAAATTTTATAAAGCGTTCAGAGAAAAAGCCTATATGTGTGAATATACAATCCTCCTCTTCATTTTTGTACTCAGTTTTGTTGATTCAGGGTGGTCCTGAAAAGCTACATTTTGGCGCATACTATAAATATGAGTTATGAAACCAGTCAGATGAGCTTTAAGATTTCAGAAGAGGAAGTCATAATATGAAGGGTCGCTTCTTTATGGCTAAAGACGGTATGTCTGAACGACCACTCCCATTTCCGTCTCCCGTCTTTATGATGTTCAGATTTACATGCCTGACGTGATTTGCATACTGATTTTGCTTGGCTGCTCTGCTGTTTT
The DNA here is from genome assembly GCA_026402145.1 of Polypterus bichir lapradei. NCBI lineage: Eukaryota > Metazoa > Chordata > Cladistia > Polypteriformes > Polypteridae > Polypterus > Polypterus bichir. Next base: position 39,006,455 of record JANRMT010062807.1, read on the forward strand.
TTTAAAAGTGTGAAAATAGTTCAGAACTAAACACCTCTGGAGAACATGGCCTCAGTGACGCTTCTGTTGTGCACTGCAGCTCTGTTTGCTCAGTGTAAGAAATATGAAAAAATATACAATTTTAAATTATTAATAATTTGTGTTAAGAAATATTAGAACAAATGTATTATTATTGTTTAACCATCATTCAAAACTGTAATAGAGGGCATGTAAAGTTGATTATTAATACTAACATTCCAGCTATTTAATTTCTTTAACCACTTTTCCAGTAGAACAATAGAATTAAAATTGTTTCCTAATGTGTGACGTATGTGACATTGTTTCTTTACTCTGTGTGCTCCTTTTCCTGATATATTTTCCAGACAGCAAAGGGGAGATTGTTTTGACTCAGAAGCCATCGGTGAAATCTATTCTCCTTGGAGATCAAGTCACTCTTGACTGCGTGTCCAGTTCCACTGGTATAACTAGCAGCCTGGCTTGGTACCTGCAGAGGCCTGGCGAAAAACCCAAACTCCTGTTTTCTTCAGTGGGTAGCCGAGTGTCTGGGACACCAAGCCGTTTCACTGACAGCAGATCTGGGACTGTGTTCTCGCTGACCATTAAAGGAGTCCAGCCTGAAGACATGGGTGATTACTACTGTCAGCAGCACTATGAGTTCCCTCTCACACAATAAGAAAGAGTCGAACAAAAACCTTCACAGGCTTTGTCAGTGCAGCTGCAGGGGGTCCCTGGCCAGGCGTTTAGATGCAGCAATGGGAACAGAAAAGCAGCAAAGGATGACATTGTGAACTAAAACAGTAAAACATTCAATTGACACATCCAGTGTCTGCCTGAAATATCTCAGTTCAGAACAAACTAAACTGAAAACATCCTAATGTAATCTATTACATTTATATAGTGCTGGGACCAGAAGACAAGGAGCCTGTGAAACAAGATGTTGGTGTTCCACAGATTTCTCTTCCCCATTACAAAGGCAGCACATGGACAGTGGTTAGTGATGGTGTCTCACTCCTATCCTTCCACATATTTACTTTCCAACCAACTCCCATAAAATGCTCCCCACACTCTTGTGCCTCACACTATCCATCTATCTATATAAACGAAAGTATATGATTCATATAATTCTCAGAAAACATGTTAGTGGAGAGTGAACTAGCCGAAACAATAGATTTGAAATTAATTGTTTTCAAGTTCTCCAAGTAAAAAAAAAAAAAACAGATTTGAATTTCAATGATTTATATTATTTTTCGTTGTACAAAAGTTTAATTAAACATGTTATTCTTATTGCTTACTTTTTATAATTAAGATTCTCTGTGTAAAATTAAACTACCATTTTATTTATCATTTTATTTACATTTTATTAAATTTGTCTTCACAGTTTTGTTGGCCCTGAAGGCAGGAGCTAACACTGGACAGGCCACCAGTCTGCAGCAGGGGACACTTGTGCACCCACCCACATAGGCCTAGTATGGAGATCTCAATAACTTACCTGACACATCTGTGGGATGTTGAAGAAAAAACAGAGTATCTGGAGAAAAAGTTACGTGTACTCAGGGAAACATGTTATGAACCCACAGTCCTGAAGCAGTAAGACATCAGCAATAAACACCGTGCCACACCATATGTAATGGTGAATGTGATTTATGTCAAATTATGTAATACTTTAAGATGCACCTTTTGGAATCAGGTTTATAGAAGCGTAATCCCACTATAAAAATGAAAAGTCAAACTGTATAAGTTGAGTAAATAGCCTTATAGCTAATACTAACATCATACTGTAGCAAAGTTTTAAATGAGTGCCACTCTGGTGCCTTTGTAAAGCACCTGCAAGCTGGTCAGATGTTAAGAGAAGTTTTTGTACGGCTCTCTGTCACTGTGTGAAAGGAAACTCATCATACTGTAGACAGTAGTAATGTCCTGCATCCTCAGCCTGGACTCCAGTGATAGTCAGTGTGTATTCAGTATCTGATCCGCTGCCACTGAAGCGACTAGGGATGTCATCTGCAAGTTCATCTGCTGCATAGATCAGGAGCTTAGGAGCTTCTCCAGGTCTCTGGTGGTACCAGTCTACATTACTACTCACATCAGTGCTGGTTGTACATGTAAAGGCCACGTTGTCTCCTACAGAGACTGATTTGGCCGTCGGAGTCTGAATTATCGTAATCTCACAACTGGAGTCTGAAAATGAAAAAGCCACAGTCGTGTATATTTATCAATTTTTATTTGGGTTAAAAACAGCAAAACCATTTAATTCATAAACAAGGATTGAATTTTTTTTACCACATCAATTATTAAACACCTTCTTACCTTGACTGTATAATGTGAGAAAGAGAAAGATGGGGAGCAGTGGAGACGTCATTGCTGCTTTGGATCCTGCTAGTGTGCCTCAGTAATGAAGTTTTAAACCCTGGCAGAGCTCTAAAATGAGAAATGGTGACTGACAGGGTGGCATCTATGCAAAGCAACTTCCTCCCCAGGGCTCCAGTAAACTTTAAAAACATATTTTACACGTCTCTTTTTTTTTACTTTGCAAATAGCTAAACCCTGATAGAAAATAACTGGAAATTCTTCCAATAATACTTTTTGACAAACTGATACACTTGGCTATAGTCAGCGCTCCTGCTACCGGCTATTGGATTTTAATTCTAGGCAGGAGATGAGGGTAATGAATAAACATGGCTGATCTGTTTCAACATCATTTTGTTGCACATCAGCAGTTGCAGTTTATATATAGAGTTTTTAATAGTCCATTTTTTGGTGTCACCACTTTTGTGGTGAAGTAATGAGCAAACCCATCTGAATTTGCTTTTCTTTGAGTTTGGTGAAAAACACTGACATTTTTAGGAATTTCAGCAAACTCATTGGAATGCATTGAAGTCAACTGGGAAACTGAATTAGTTTGGAAGGAATTATAAAGGTGTAATGGTCTTTTAAGTGTCCCTTAGGGATGAGGAAGCATTTGCCAATTTTCCATCCATCCATTATCCGACCCGCTATATCCTTGCTACAGGGTCACGGGGGGTCTGCTGGAGCCAATCCCATCCAACACAGGGCGCAAGGCAGGAAACAAACCCTGGGCAGGGCACCAGCCCACCACAGGGCGCGCGTACACACACACACGCACACTCACACATACACACTAGTTACAATTCAGAATCGCTAATGCACCTAACCAGCATATCTTTGGACTGTGGGAGGAAACCCACACAGACACGAGGAGAACATGCAAACTCCATGCAGGGAGGTTTGCCAATTGTACTGCACTGAATATTGTGACAAACAATGTGACCTAAGTTGGAAGGTGGCAATGCTGACCACTGTACCACTGTATCTGAATGAAATAAAATTATTCTGCAAATCCAAAATACTCAGACTCCTTTAGCTCTCTTCATTTCTCCCTATAGGGTTAAGCTTCCAAGCTCAGTTCCAATGGTCCCCAAAGCAACCAGGGCAGTCACCCCCTCGTGGTCTGGAGGAGGCGTAATCCCTCCTCCAGTCCTTCCGGTCATCCCAGCTGGGTTCCACTCCCAGCCACTTGCCACAATATATATATAGTAAATTATTTGCATATGCGCAAAGCAGATCAAGCAGCTCTGTAAATTAAGTGGTGGGGTACACTTACAGTACGCATGTGTGAAAGTTGAGTGTTGATATCCCCATCCAACATGACTACTGGAGCTCTGTGATGTCATGTTGGCATTGCAAAGCAATTTCACATATCAACACTGGTGTTAACCACCTTAGAAAGGTGTGTTGGGATGACTCACTTTGTATTGTCAGAATCTCTAAACATTTTTATCAGATAATTTTCATAAGTAATCAACAATTCATCCAAATGTCATATTTTCCAAGGCAAGTTTTACTTCTCGATTATGGACCAATAATCACAGATCCAGTTTAATCTTTGAATACAGCCATTGGTAGGAGAACTAGTCCCATCAATAACAATCCAATTGCTTTGTCCTTATGGCTCATTTGCCAAAGTCAATCCATTTATTATTTTCTTGATTATCTTCCCCAGTCCACAGAACTCTGGAGTACGTATATCCTTTTTAGCAAGCTTCATAGGGCTGGAAACCAAGAACATCCTACAGAATCCAGAAACTCAACCTCCGTCACACCAAAGCACTTGGATTACACCACTTGTGTATGTAAACTGCCATTAAATATTGGATGGTAGCTAAACTTTCACGATATCCTGATACTTTAAGGATTAGAGTTAGGTTTTTCTCTTCTCTTTTTAAATAAGTTAGAAAAACATTATTCACTGCTCATTCTTTCAAAATATTTATGCTTCTGTTGCGGACTGTAGCTCTGTTTGTGCACTGTAAGAAATATTAAAAAACATAGAATTTTAAATCATTTTATTAAGAAATATTTAAATTAATGTATTCTAATTGCTACCACCATTATTCAAAACTGTAACAGAAGGCATATAAAGTTAATAATTACTACTAACATTTCAGCTATTTAATTTCTTTAACCACTTTCCCAATAGAACAATAGAAGTAAAAATGTTTTCTAAAGTGTTAAGTATGTGACATTTCTTTACTCAGTGTGCTCCATTTCCTGATATATTTTCCAGACACCAAAGGGCAGATTGTTTTGATTTAGAAGCCATCGGTGAAATTTGTTCTCCTTGGTCAAATCACTCTTTACTGCACGTCCAGTTCCTTTGATTTAATTAGTAGCCTGGCTTGGTACCTGCAGAGGCCTAGAGAAAAACCCAAACTCCTGTTTTCTTCAGTGGGTAGCCGAGTCTCTGGGACACTGAGCCATTTCAATGATGGCAGATCTGGGACTGTGTTCTTGTTGACCATTAAAGAAATCCAGTCTGAAGACATGGATGATTATTGCTGTCAGCAGTACAATGAGTTCCCTCTCACACAATGAGAAAGAGTCGAAAAACCTGCAGGGAGTCCCTGGCCAGGGGCCTCATGTATAAGCAGTGCATACGTACAAAAATGTTGCGTACACTCGTTTCCAAGCTCACATCGCGATGTATAAAAAGTAAACTTGGAGTAAAGCCATGCACATTTTCACGCCAGCTCAATTCCTGGCATACTGTTTTGCAAACTGGTGGCACCCTGCGTCAAAGTAGTCCTATTGTTCCTGCGTGGTTTCCCTTTCTTTTATAGATTCACATCCCTGATGTTGCTTTATTAAATACACTGAAATTATCCGCGTATCGTTTATTAGTTTAAGGCATCTGATTGTAATTAACCAGTAACAATATATTGGTCCACAGAATAGCCAAACCATTCCAAATACCATAGCTACTTTAGCGTTGTTACTCTCACTGCACCACTCGTATTTATCCTACTGTATCTGAGTATGGAATCACAGTTCTACAGCAGCTGATCAGAAAGAGAATTATCAGTATACAGCATCAAGCACACTCTGCCTCAGCCATGCGCAGTCTATTTTAACTTCCTCCATACAGCAAACGCTTCAGAGCCTTTCCTGTAGGGACCTCGCGGTTCAGAAACAGGTTCATCCCAAGAACTATTAATGCACTCAATCAGTCCATCAAGTGCTCGTGGTAGAACTGTTTGTACTTATAAGTACAATTACCTCACTGTAAACTTGCAATACAGTTATAATATTGCACAACCTGAGCGCTTATTTACATATGATGATGACTGGCTTCTAAGTCGATTTAAATTTCCAAGTGCTATCTTCTTGGAGCTCTTCAACCCAGCCACAGGGGATGCACAAACTACTGTGTTTCTTTGTGCCGGTCCCAAGCCCAGATAAATGGGGAGGGTTATGCCAGGAAGGGCATCCGGTGTAAAACTTTGCCAAATCAATATGCGGACAACAATACAAATGTCCATACCGGATCGGTCGAGCCCCGGGTTAACAACAACCGCCACCAATACTGTTAGCCAACAGGGCGCTGCAGGAAATTGGGCTACTGTTTGCCGAAAATAAAGAAGGAGAAGAAGAGGGAGGAGATGTGTCCAGAGGCAGGAGGACAGGAGGAAAGTGAACAGAGTGGAACTGAGGGTAGGAACTTTGAATGTTGGCAGTATGACTGGTAAGGGGAGAGAGTTAGCTGATATGATGGAGAGAAGGAAGGTTGATATATTGTGCGTGCAAAAGACTAAATGGAAGGGGAGTAAAGCCAAGTGGATTGGAGGTGGATTCAAATTGATCTATCATGGTGTGGATGGGAGGAGAAATGGAGTAGGGGTTATTCTGAAGGAACAGTATGTCAAGAGTGTTTTGGAGGTGAAAAGAGTGTCAGGCAGAGTAATGATTATGAAGCTGAAAATTGGAGGTGTGATGATGAATGTTGTTAGTGCATATGCACCGCAAGTTGGGTGTGCAATGGGTGAGAAAGAAGATTTTTGGAGTGAGTTGGATGAAGTGATGAACAGTGTACACAAGGGACAGACAGTGGTGATTGGAGCAGATATCAATGGGCATGTTGGTGAAGTGAAACACTAGAGACTAGGAGGTGATGGGTAGGTATGGTGTCAAGGAGAGGAATGAAGAAGGTCAGAGGATAATGGATTTTGCCAAAAGGATAGACATGGCTGTGATGAACACGTATTTTAAGAAGAGGGAGGAAAATAGGGTTACGTACAAGAGTGGAGGAAGATGCACACAGGTAGATTACATGCAGAAGAGTTGATCTGAAGGAGATTGAAGACTGCAAAGTGGTGGCAGGGGAAAGTGTAGTTAAGCAGCATAGGATGGTGGTCTGTAGGATGATGTTGGAGATCAAGAAGAGGAAGAGAGTGATTGCAGAGCCAAGGATCAAATGGTGGAAGTTGAAAAAGGAAGACTTAAACGTTGAGTTTAGAGAGGAAGTGAGACAGGCACTGGGTGGCAGTGAAGAGTTAGGAGACAGCAAGGAAACTACAACAGATGTAGTAAGGGTGACAGCAAGAAGGATGCTTGGTGTGACATCTGGAAAGAGGAAGGAGGAAAAGGAAACCTGGTGGTGGAATGGGGAAGTACAGGAGAGTATACAGAGGAAGAGAATGGCAAAGAAGAAGTTGGATAGTCAGAGAGATGCAGAAAGTAGACAAGAGTACAAGGATATAAGGTACAAGGTGAGGAGAAAGGTGGTGAAGGCTAAAGAAAAGGCGTATGATGAGTATGACAGGTTGTACACTATGGAAGGAAAAAAGGACCTGTACCGATTGGCTAGACAGAGGGACCAAGCTGGGAAAGATGTGCAGCAGGTTAGGGTGATAAAGGATAAAGATGGAAACGTACTCACAAGCGAGAAGAGTGTGTTGAGCAGATGGAAAGAGTACTTTGAGAGGATGATGAATGAAGAGAACAAGAGAGAGAAGAGGTTGTGTGATGTGGAGATAGTGACGGATTAGCAAGGAGGAAGTAAGGACAGCTATGAAGAGGATGAAAAATTTTAATGCCATTGGTCCAGATGACATACCTATGGAAGCATGGAGGTGTTTAGGAGAGATGGCAGTGGAGTTTTTAACCATTGTTTAATGGAATCTTGGAAAGTGAGAGGAAGCCTGAGGAGTGGAGAAAAAGTGTACTGGTGACGATATTTAAGGATAAGGGGGATGTGCAGGACTCCAGTAACTACAGGGAAAAAAAATTGATGAGCCACAGCATGAAGTTATGGGAAAGAGTAGTGGAAGCTAGGTTAAGAATTGAGGTGATGATTAGTGAGCAGCAGTATGGTTTCATGCCAAGAAACAGCACCACAGATGCAATGTTTGCTCTCAGGATGTTGATGGAGAAGTTTAGAGAAGGCCAGAAGGAGTTGCACTGCGTCTTTGTGGATCTGGTGAAAGCATATGACAGGGTGCCTTAAGAGGAGCTGTGGTATTGCATGAGGAAGTCGGGTGTGACAGAGAAGTATGTAACAGTTGTACAGGGTATGTACAAGGGAAGTGTGACAGTGGTGAGGTCTGCGGTAGGAGTGACGGATGCATTCAAGTTGGAGGTGGGATTACATCATGGATCATCTCTAAGCCCTTTCTTATTTGCAATGGTGATGGACAGGTTGACAGACGAGAATAGACAGGAGACCCCATGGACTATGATGTTTGCTGATGACATTGTGATTTGTAGCGATAGTATGGAGCAGGTTGAGATATGCTCTAGAGAGGAGAGGAATGAAGGTCAGTAGGAACAAGACAGAATACATGTGTGTGAATGAGAGGGAGGTCAGTGGAATGGTAAGGATGCAAGGAGTACAGCTGGCAAAGGGTGGATGAGTTTAAATACTTAGATCAACAGTACAGAGTAATGGGTACTGTGGAAGAGAGGTGAAAAAGACAGTGCAGGCAGGGTGGAATGGGTGGAGAAGAGCTTTAGGAGTGATTTGTGACAGACGGGTATCAGCAAGAGTGAAAGGGAAGGTCTACACAACGGTAATGAGACCAGCTATGTTATATGGGTTGGAGACAGTGGCACTAACCAGAAAGCGGGAGACAGAGCTGGAGGTAGCAGAGTTAAAGATGCTAAGATTTGCACTGGGTGTGACGACGATGGACAGGATTAGAAATTAGTACATTAGAGGGTCAGCTCAAGTTGGATGGTTGGGAGAAAAAGTCAGAGAGGCCTGATTGTATTGGTTTGGACATGTGCAGAGGAGAGATGCTGGGTATATTGGGAGAAGGATGCTAAGGAGAGAGCTGCCAGGGAAGAGAAAAAGGTGAAGGCCTAAGTGAAGGTTTATGGATGTGGTGAGAGAGGACATGCAGGTGATGGGTTTAACAGAACAGAACGCTTGTATCCGTGATCTTGCTCTTTCGGTCACTACCCAAAGCCTGTGGCCATAGGTGAGGGTAGGAACGTAGATCGACTGGTAAATCAACAGCCTCATCTTTTGGCTCAGCTCTCTCTTTACCACGACAGACTGTTGCAGAGCCCGCATTACTGCGGATGCTGAACCAATCCGTCGATCAACCTCCCACTCCATTCTTCCTTCACTCGTGAACAAGACCCTGAGATACTTGAACTTCTCCACTTGAGGCAGTAATGTGATCCCAACCTGGAGAGAGCATTCCACCCTTTTCCGGCAGAGAACCATGACCTCGGATTTAGAGGTGCTGACTCTCATCCCTGCCGCTTCACACTCGGCTGCGAACCGCTCCAGTGAGAGCTGGAGGTCACTGTCCGTTGAAGCCAACAGAACCACGTCATCCGCAAATAGCAGAGACGAGATTCTGAGGTCACCGAACCAGACCCCCTCCAGTCCTTGGCTGCGCCTAGAAATTCTGTCCATACAACTTATGAACAAAATCAGTGACAAAGGACAGCCCTGGCGGAGTCCAACCTCAACAGGAAATGAGTTTGACTTATTACCGATCCTTTTACTCTGTACTCTTGGAGCACACCCCACAGGATGCCTCAAAGGACACGGTCAAATGCCTTCTCCAAATCCACAAAACACATGTGGACTGGTTGGGCAAACTCCCATGCCCCCTCCAGGATCCTGGCCAGGGTGTAGAACTGGTCCAGTGTTCCACGGCTGGGACGGAATCCAGATTGTTCCTCTTGAATCTGAGATTTACCTATCAACCAAGCTCTCTTCTCCAGCACCCCTGCATAGACCTTACCGGGGAAGCTGAGGAGTGTGATCCCCCTATAGTTGGAGCACATCCTTTGGTCACCCTTCTTAAAAAGGGGGACCACCACCCCGGTTTGCCAATCCAGAGGCACTGCCCCCGATGTCCATGCGATGCTGCAGAGACGTGTCAACCAGGACATCCCCACAACATCCAGAGCCTTGAGGAACCCAGTGTGGACCTTGTCCACCCCATGGGCCCTGCCACCTTGGAGCTTTTTAACTACCTCGGTGACCTCGGCCCCTGATTTGGACGGGCCACCCCCAGAGTCCTCCAGCTCTGCTTCCTCTAAGGAAGACATGCTGGTGGGATTGAGAAGATCCTCAAAGTATTTCTTCCACCGGTCAATAACGTCAACAGCTGAAGTCAGCAGGGCCCCATCTCCACTGTACACAGTGTTGGTGGACCACCGCGTTCCCCTCCTGAGGCACTTGACTGTTTGCCAGAATCTTCTCAGCGCTGACTGAAAGTCATTTTTCATGGCTTCCCCAAACTCCTCCCATGCTCGAGTTTTTGCCTCTGCAACAGCCGATGTCGCCACACGCTTGGCCCACCAGTACCCTTCAGCTGCCTCTGGAGTCCCACTGGTCAACCAGACCCGATAGGAATCTTTCTTCAACTTGACGGCCTCTCGAACCCTAGGTGTCCACCACTGGGATTTGTGGATTGCCGTCACAATAGGCACTGACAACCTTGCGGCCACAGCTCTGTTCTGCTGCATCGACAATGGAGGCTCGGAACATGGCCCATTCAGACTCAATGACCTTCGCCTCCCTCAGAATGAGATTGAAGTTCTGCTGGAGGTGGCAGTTAAAGATATTTCTGACCGGTTCTTCTGCCAGACGTTCCCAGCAAACCCTCACTATACGTTTGGGTCTGCCTGGTCTGTCCGGCAGCCTCTCCCGCCATCTGATCCAACTTACCACCAGATGATGATCAGTTGACAGCTCAGCCCCTCTCTTCACCCGAGTGTCCAAGTCATAAGGTCACAGATCCGATGACACGATTACAAAGTCGATCATCAAATTGCGACCTCGGGCATCCTGGTGCCAAGTGCACTTATGGACACCCTTATGCTCGAACATGGTGTTCGTTATGGACAATCCATGACCAGTACAGAAGTCCAGCAACTGAACACCACTCGAGTTTAGATCGGGGAGGCCATTCCTCCCAAACACCCCTTTCCAGGCTTCACTGTCATTGCCGACGTGAGTGTTTAAGTCTCCTAGCAGGATGATAGAGTCCCCGGAAGCTGCGCTTCGCAGCACTTCCTACAGGGACTCCAAGAAGGCTGGGCACTCTGAACTACCGTTCAGCACATAAGCGCAAACAATAATCAGAGTCCTTCCCCCAACTCGAAGGTGCAGGGAAGCAACCCTCTCGTCCAATGGGGAGAACCCCAACGTGTAGGCCTTGAGCTGGTGGGCCAGAAGCAGGCCCACTCCTGCCCGACGCCGTTCACCCACAGCAACTCCAGAGTGGAACAAAGTCCAGTCTCTCTCAAGAGGAATGGTTCCAGAGCCCAGACCATCCATAGAGGTGAGCCCAACTATATCTAGCCGGTGCCTCTCAACCTCTCGCACCAGTTCAGGCTCCTTCCCCGCCAGAGAGGTAACATTCCATGTCCCAAAGAGCCAGTTTCGGTAATCGAGGGTCGGAACGCCAGGGCTCCCACCTTCAGCCACCACCCACATCACATTGCACCCGACCCCTATGGCCTGTCTTGCAGGTGGTGGGCCCACAAGAGAGCGGAACCACGTTGCTCCTTCTGGCTGAGCCCGGCTGGGCCCCATGGTCAAAGGTCCAGCCAACAGGCGCTCGCCAGTGAGCCCCTCCCCCGGGCTCTATGTATTTAAATACATCTTAGTATTTAACTTGTTCAGTGAGCTGTAAAATCATGAATGTAATGTATTCTGTGTCCTGTCAGTGTAAGAGAAAGCCTGTTTAAGAAGCATGTGGTGATTCACACACACAGACCACATAGAAGAAAACATACAAAACAAATCATTTAACGTGGAACTTTAGTTACGATGGGATTTGAGAAAGTAGTAAATTAAACGATTTTAAGATGAAGTTAATGACGTTTTCCTTTAATGACAAAATAAACTGCATGATTAAAGTGGAAATTTCAAGATTAAAGTTGACATTTCGAGCTTTTTTTCCCACTGTGTCCCTTTTTTTTCTTTTCTCTGTACCCTAAAAAGCTTCCATGTGACACTCAGATGGTGGGCTACAATTCGCTTTTTCATGGCGACTATGATATCTGACAACTGTAGCGGTCCGGTGCTGCTAAGATCAGTGTTGGGAAGGTTACTTTAAAAATGTAATTCGTTACAGTTACAAGTTACCCTGTTCAAAATGTAATAGTAGTGTAACTATTTTAATTACTTGTTCTGAGTAACGTAACTAATTACTTTTTAATTACTTTTTGATTACTTTTCCAATTTTTGGATGGGTATTCTGTACCCGTAGCCTGCTTGTATGTATCCATTTTCAATTTCAAACCTGACAGTAATAATCTTTATGGTGAAATCAAGTGTGAATCAGTCCATAGCCCTGTTGTTCAAGGTGACTGAATGCTGCCTGTATATAGGAAGAAAAAAAATCTTTGATGCAGCATAGACCGAATAATGGACCAATATCTCTTACATCAATGAAGCAGAGAAAAAATAATCTGAAAGTTAATTATTGTATCACATCCACTTATTGTTAGTTGCCAGACTATTACAGTCTATGTTGTACAGTATGTTGTATCAATTTTTTAAATTCTTTTTCCAGCTGACAGCACTTGGGGGACATCAAACAACAGAGTTATGGGATAATTCACACCGAATTTCTTATTTAAAATAGTTAAACACTTTTGATCCTCTTTTAATACATAAAGTAACATCAGAACTTTCATAAAGACACTATAATAACCACCACAAGGTCAGACTTCAAGATACATTTTACTGTTAAACATTTTTTTAAATCACACATTTTGATTTCTTTTTAACATTGTAGGTATCAGAAACTACTTTAATAAGCAGCTCTTTTGGAATGTGTCTCTGTTAGCTTTTTGTCTACAATGAAAATTAAAATAAGAAACAATAAGCAGTACTTTAATAAGCAGCTCTTAACTCTTTTGGAATGTGTCTTTGTTAGCTTTTTGTCTATAATAAAAACTTAAATAAAAGTGTAAAAACTGTAAAATAAATCATTGCTGATACTGTAAATTATGGGGTAGACATTGACTATGGTGCACCACTATTGTGTTTACACTTTACAAAAAACATGTTACTTTTTACTAGACAAAACATTTTACAGTCTATTTTTCAATCACAAATGCTGAAGTAGCCGATCGCTTGCATTCAAGACAATACATGTAAAACTTGGACAATGCGTAGTCTTTGTTAAAATCTACCATTCCAGGCACATTTTAAATTACATATAGCAAGTCAGGCACGCTAATATCAAAACTGACAAAATGGGAGGGAAAGTGCGTAATATGGCTCAACAACCTCCTTAGCTAGCTATCTAGAGTAGCTAGCTTAAAGTGAACCGAAATAGGGAGCTAAAATAGCCATAGGCTACATCTGCATTTGGGCACATTAAAAGCGTGTGGCTGTGAAAAGTGGCGTGGCGTCTGTGACTGTGTGACAATGTGAAGGCTTCATTGCTAAAAAAAAACTTTCCGTTTGCTCTTACAAGCAGCACTTACCTCTAGATGTTTCCTGAGGTTGGACATTGAGGTTTTCGATGTGGACAACATCTTGATAGCCGGCAAACAAGCATTACATTGCACAGTTAGATTTATGCCCTTTTCCGCGACATATCTGAAATGTTTTCTAAATTTCCAGCTGTGAAATGCAGTTTTATTAGACATTGCTAGTAGTAGTTTGAAACTCAGATCACAACATGCCCAGGCATCTGCTATCAGACTGAGGTGATGGCGCTGGCGCTGCAATTATAGACGTGATAGGAGAGCCTATCAGAAATAATTATTGTCTGTGGGAGGGGGGGGAATGGAAAAGGACGATGTTTATAGGCCTAATGAAAACGTGCGAAACAGGCAAAAAAATATTATTTCATATTTCATAAAGGCTTTGCTGACATTTTTAATATGTAACTTAAATTGTAATTCTGAAAAATTACACAAGTAACTGTAATTGAATTACACATTTTTATACAGTAACTGTAATGTATTACCGTTACATTTATTTTGTAATTTAATTACGTAACGCCGTTACATGTATTTCGTTACTCCCCAACACTGGCTAAGATTCACACCGTCAGGTTGACGGTGATTTATTCATTTTTATGGAGGAGATCCCAGGGATGCAATCATCCTTGGCCCGACCCGCACACACTCACAAACAGAGTCAAAATAATGCACACTGGAATCAAACAACAATTAAAGATTATAATGAAATAAATGGAAACAATACCACTCCTGTATCCCTACAGCACAATTACATTAAACACATAAACACAAACAACCCCCCACAGCAAAGTCCATGGAAAACAGCACCGGATGTAATGAAAGGATGACAATAGTAAGTCCAGAGATCTGTACGTTGAAAGAGAATGAAAAAACAGTCCTACCGGTAGATACTGTAAAGGTGAAGATGGGTGGATGGTTCAGGAGCACTCCTCCATGAATCCACTATCAGTCCTCAGCACACAGGTAGACAGAAGACGATCCAGACCCCAACAACAAAACAATCCAGGACGCAATGACTACTGTAAATACGGTTGATCAACAGAAGGCAACCAGACAGGTACTGTACACGGAACACAGAATACAACAAAAAACACCTTTTTTTTCTTCTTTGGATACCTGCCTTGACCTCCTTTGAAGCCACTCTGACCACCTTTGACCCCAACAGCCCCTGCAGGAACTGCTGGGAGATGCGGTATTAACTAATAGTAGCACTGCTACAAACTTATTTTTTATTTTGGGCACTGTGCAACTTTGTGAACTTGAGCTTTCGAGTTTCTCCTACACTCTATGTCACTCGATCAACTTTTTTTTGTTGTTTATACCACTGTTTAAACCAACAAATAGTACGTTTTTTCTTGCCTCCACTTGGTATTCACTGAAACTCTTCTATTTTCCCCTGTGCTTTTGCCATTGTCTTTTCACAGAAGGCTGAGCTTATTTAAATTGATTTGCATATTCAAAGAGGTGTAATTCTGGGAGGAGATGGGGTGAGACGGCAAGCACGTGTACGTGTGTTACTTTTCACACTGAGCGGAATTTATGGAGCAGAACAAAATGGAAGTGCGTGCACATTTCCACTTTTGTCCGTACGTCATGTTTAACGCACAGAGTTATGTATGAGGCCCCAGGTGCTTAGATACAACAATGGGAAAAGAAGAACAAAAATGACAGTAAGGGCCAAAGTACGGCAGCAGCAGCAAAGGATGACATTCTACAGTTAATTAGTAAAACATTTAATTGACACAAAATTCAGAGCAAACTAATCTGAACACATCCTAACCTAATCTGTCATCAGAGTATAAAATATATTTTGTATTAACAGAGTAATGTAAAATCCTGATTTAAGCTGATTTAACATTTGGCAGTGTATGGACAGAGCATTAGAAGTTGCACTTTTTTTGAATAACTTATTGTAATTGTTGCAGATTAACCTTTTTAAGAAACACAGAAATGAAATGCTTCTGTACCACTCTTGAAGTAAGATGTGCTGTATATAAGCATTTTAAGCGTAAGAAAGGTTCTGTATAAGTAAAAATAACAATTATTATTATTATATGATGCACTCCTTCTCTTAAACTTGCTTTAAGAAATTAAAAAGCTTTTTTCTTAAGGTACATTAGGAGCTCTACATTTATTTAAGGTAAAATGAAAGACTGAAGCATTTGAAATCAATTTTGCTATTTATGAAATGAAAACCAATGCATGAAGCACGAGTGTTTTCTGATCAAAGCTGCTACCAATATCCTTAATATTGTATATAAAATATCCAAAAAAACAATCCAGACACTGACTTTCAAACTACACATTTCAGGAATGAACAATAACAAAAAAAGGTGGCACAGTGGTAGTGCTGCTGCCTTGCAGTAAAGTGACCAGGGTTTGCTTCCTGGGTCCTCTGTGCATGGAGTTTGCCTGTTCTCCCAGTGTCTGCATGAGTTTCCTCCGGGTGGTCCAGTTTCCTCCCACAGTCCAAAGACATGCAGGTTAGGTGCATTGGTGATCCTAAATTGTGTGCTTGGTGTGATTTGTTCCTGCCTTGCGCCCTGTGCTGGCTGGGATTGGCTCCAGAAGACTCTCGTGACCCTGTAGTTAGGTTATAGTGGGTTGGATAATGGATGGATTATTACTGACCATTTAATCTTAACGACAAAGGCAGCAAAATCATAAAAAAAACACAAAGAAAAGAAAAGCTTAGCATTATGTGGTTTATCTGCAAGTATCTATTGTGTTTTGAGATGAGAGTGCTATTTTGACCCTGTATTTATACCCTAATGGATGGAGCTTCCAAAAAGCTGGTATGAGTTAAAGTAAGTATTGTAAAAGGAATGTATTCACCTAAAAAAAAAAATTCTTAAACCTTTTTTTGTTATATCTATTTGAGAAGTTCATCATTGAAAAATACATAAATACATGAATGAATAATTTCATGCATTATATTCATTACATACATAAGTAGATACATGCCTTATAAATAAATAAAAAAATAAAAAAATAAAAAAATACATTTTAATACTTCATTTAACAAACTCTAAAATATGTGTCTATATTTCTATTCAACATCCAAAGTGCCTTTTATTTAACTAAATTCACTCACTATCATAAATAATATTCTTTGCCTTTCTTTATTTTATCAAAAACCATACACAATGTTAGTGATTAAGAAATAAGTGCTCTCCATCATGTATTTAAGTGCATTATAAATTTTCAACAATTAATCTACTCCCTTTTCCTTTCAATAATTAAACACATCAATATTTTAATAAATAATTAGAATTTTAATGTAAGATCAGTTTTTTAAATTATCCAACTTATTTTTATTTCTCTATTATTTATTAATCATTTCTTTCATTTAAACCATTTGGATAAATTGTGTTCAAGTTTTTAATTCATATATTTGCATTGGCTTGTTTATTTATTTATTGTCCGTTTTAGGTCATAATGCGATCCCTAGCTCTTCAGGGAATCATCCCGATGAAGGAGGAAATGTTGTGCCAGGTAAGTATCAGTTTCTTTTTTAGGGTTAGGGTTACGTTTAGATTTATTAAGGTAGTTTGTCTTTAATCTGTATTTTTCAAAATGTAATTCACTATTTAATCAAAATAATTCCACTGAATCTTTGAGAATTTTGAAAACCTGAATTAGTACCCCACACAGTCTTCTCTACTTGAGACCAAAGAGGTTTAATTCTCTGATCTTGTCAGTGTGACCTGCCCTTCATTCCTGGGATGTACTTGGTCACTCATCTCTCCACAGTTTCAAGGGCTGCTGTGTCTTTTTATACATATCCTTCACCACCCTCACATATTTTTCGCTACTCTCAACTTCCTCATACAGTGCCACAATTCCTCTCTTAGCATCCTATCATACGCTTTCTCTAAGTTCACAAACATGCAATAAAACACCTTCTGACCTACTCTGTACTTCTTCATCAACACTCTGAAAGCAAACGTTGCATCAGTAGTACTCTGTCTTGGCACGAAACCATATTGCTGCTCACAGATCGCCACCTCTCCTCTCAGCCTAGCATCTGTCACTGTTTCCCATATCTTCAATGTCTCCAAAATGTTACTTTCTATGGCACATTTAACAGTGTAATGGAAGGAAAAGCCAGCCTGGTTGGTGCTCAGCCAGTTCTGCAGTCACTCAGCTTGCCTCTTCTTGCTGCCAAGAGCCACAGAATAATCTTCTTCCTGCTCATAAATGTTTTTATTTCCCTTGTTTTTTGAATGTGTCATTAACATTGCTTCTTAGTTTATGTATTTGAAAAAGTTGAAAAATGAAGTTATTGTCTTGTTTGCATTTATTTGCAAAGATAATTTCTTTAACAAATTATGGATGTTTTTTTTTTTAAAAACACTCATGATTTAAAACAAAACATTAATTTTGTAATTTTAAATTAACAATTATAGATTTGTTTAGTAACTTAATTTCTAAATGTAATATTTAATTCAAATACAGTACCTTCTCAAACCTACTGGTTAAGGGGTGATCTGAGCCTCTTCCAGTAACATGAGGAGCATGACAGGAATAGAGTATGAAATGGAGGCCAGTCTTCTGCAAGGCCCATGCACGTGGGGGGCGATTGGGAATCGCTAGTTAAACTGGCACACTTGTCTGTGAAATAAGGATGACAACTTTCTACAAAACAAAGAACCCACACAGACACCATGAGAACAAGAAATTCAATGCAAACAGAAACTGAGCGCAAGAGTTGAACCCCTTATTTTGGAGGTGTGAGAAAGCGGGATTAAGTAGTAAAACAGAGATAAAGGTCTGGATGAGAAATGGAGTTGATTTAAAGGACTAATTTATAAAACATTAAACAGCCTATTAGAAATACAAACATTCATTAATTAATTCATTAACTTCAATACAACTAAGTAACTGCAATAAGAATTTTTAAAAAATCCACAGGAATCAGAATTGGAAATGAACTGGAATTTCAGGAATTTGATTACACGTAGTGTGTAAGTGCTGGAAAGGATGGACTTGCATTCTGACTGGGGTTAAGGATGATTATAATTATCTACCTAGCCAGGAAGCCATAATGGAAGATCCATAGGAATGGAGGTACAACCTGGGTGGGATGATCCTCAATTCCAATCCTAGTCGGGGTCAACAAATAATGGATGGACAGGGGGAGGTTGAATATTGGGAACAATTCATCCCCCAGTGTGAGAGGTAGCAGTATTCCTCTGGTTGCTCCTAACTTCCAAACCAACAGGGTTACCTGGGAATGTAGTGTGAAATGATGATTCTGCCAGGGTCCTTGGGTGCCACCAGGGGGTGCCATGGAAAGAGAATCTTCCTGATTCATGCAGCTTCCATGTGGCCCAGAAGTGCTTCCCGCATGTAATACCATAGCACTGGAAAAACTACCAACTCGGACATTAAAGTAGCCTCTCTGCCTCATACAGGTGAGTCATTGGACATGGCTCACACAGGAGGAGCAGAAGGAGGTGGGTCGCCTGTACCTCCCAGGATGCCTGAAATCTGGAGGAGCTGCCATCTTGGGCAGTCCACCTAAGATCGAGGTCGGGACGACTCCCTTTTTTGTTATAGTCATATTTTCTTTATATTGTCTTATTAAAAATTATACATTTTTTTAAATTGTCTGCTTCATAAAATACAACAATCAGCTTACAATTAATGGTACAATTAAAAGCACAGTAGTGCAACAATACCAAACAATAAATACTAAACCACAGCGCGAAATAAAAATACTGTGCAATAGTTAACAACGTGCAGTCTGGAGTAGTAAACATGAGGCAGAATATGGGAGTACAATAAACTGACCAGTGTTATTATATGAGGAATTGCAGTCATTTTCAGAGCTTATAACCTAAGCAATACATTGACAGTTTTGAGATTCGCTAATACTAATACAAGTGCAGAGCACAGGGGGATGCTGCAGTGATTGTGGTGCCTTACTTTGACGGGCTTCTGCTTCACCCGGAAGTGCTTCCAGACCACGCTAACAGGACACTGGAATTATTCCTGGAGCCCACTGTTACTACTCCAGGAGCCAGAGTCAGGAGGGAGAAGACGAAGCTTGCTGGAGGAATGGAAGTGTAAGCAGAGAGAAAGACAGAGAGAGAGACAGAGATGGAAAGAAAAAGGGCTGTGTGCTTCATATATTGTGCTTATTTGTGCTTCTGAACTGTGTGCAAGTGGGAAACTATTGGGAAGAGTTTCCCACGACTAAATAAAAGCCCATGTGTGTTGCTGGACTTGTTGTCTGCATCTGTCTTTGTCAGGTTTGGGGAGCTTGAGTGCCCCCTGCAGGTCACAAAATACATATGTTACATTACCTGCCAACTAATACAAATCGTATACGACATGTGCTTCACCCTAATTGGGGCTCATCAGGTGTACACACCTTTGCTTCTCCTTGAAGGGAAGAACCTTGGATATCAGCACCTGAGGCAAAGCCTCAGACGTTGCGCCATGGCAGCTGGTTTGGTTCCTTGACAGGGTGAAGATCAGAGCATTACATTCATAGGTCTGAATCACAATCTGATTATTTAGATGGTTACCTACTAGGTAACAGTTGTGATTAGTCAGCCAGTTGGCAAACATCTGCCACGTCCTCTCAGTTGCAAGAATCATAGACATTTGATACGGTACCTGCCAAATAATACAACGAGTACATGGTATATGTTTCACCCTAATTGAAGCTCATCAGGTGTACTCAACTTTTTCTTTCCCCTACAGGTATTAAACCTCGGACCTCAGCGCATGAGGTGAAGCCTCTGATGTTATGCCACATTGACTGGTTTTCTTACTTGACAGACAGGTGAAGAATGGAGTATTACATTCATAGGTCTGAATCGCAACCTGATTATTTAGATGGTTAACTACCAGGTACTGCTTGTGGTTGGTTGGTTGGCCAGTCTGCAAACCTTCGCCACATTCTAACCAACCAAATAAACAGATTCCTCCTCCTCCATAAAGAGCACCATCGTTTCAGCAAAAGGGACTCTTATCCTTCCTGATGTAGCTCGTCCTTCAATAAAATGCTGCCAACAAGGAATACTAGAAATCACTGTGCAGCTTTTGGTCAATGATAAACTAATGTTTCATGGGGTAAAAAAAGGCACATACAGTCCCTTCTTTTGAGAAGAACCTGTCATGGGAGGGACAAGGGAGACTGAGACAGGAAGAGCCGCAATGGGGTGAGGAGGTGGGTGTCTGTGTGAGTGTTTTAAATAATGAAAGAAACAAAAAGTGCTTTGGAATTGAGGACCCCCAACCAAGTGCCTTGGGAAAGGTGCTATAAGATATAAGATATATTATTATAGCCCTTCAGTTTCTGGCTTTAGGCCTGCTGTTTTAGCAAACGGTTTGTTTGGACTTGGTGCACATCTTTGTCATTTATTCATTTCATATACTGCCCATGTAAAGGTTTTTCTTCCCATTTGTTCTTTAGTTGTTCTAGGGCTTAATGTTTGGATTCCATTTTTGTTCTTTGAGCATAGTTAATAATTGTCTTATTTTTCCCTATTTGGACCTCAGGCATCTAGTAACTTCATGGTGTATTGTATCTTAGTTCTTTCATGGTCTCTAGCTGTCTGAAAGAGATTGCCTTCTTAGTTTCCAAGGTATGTACCCAGACCAGTCTTTGTTATTTTATATGTTATTTTAATTTGAGCAAAGCCTCTTCCATCTGATATTCTTTGAAAGTACAGCCTATCCACATCCACTTTTGGGTGGTGCATCTTTTCCATTGTAAGAGGTTTTCTTGTTTTGTGATCTATTATCTTTAGTTCTTTTAATTTCCAGTTCATGATGCTGAAACACTTGGTGACGACTGGGACTGTAAGAGTGTTGATTGCATCTATTCTGTGGAATGCTTTCAGTTCTGATTTAAGCACCAGCCAGATTTGTCTGTAATACTCTTTTTTAATTTTCTCTTTCATCTTTGAGCATTGTATTCCATCTCCTTCATTCACACCAAAGTATTTGTATGTGTTCTCTTGTTCTAAATCTTGGATAACAAAATATAGATCAAGCTCAGTATTCTCAGCGTTTATTAACTTCCCTCGTTTAAGAGCTGTTTTGGCACGTTTGTCAATGCCAAATTCCAATGTGGAAGTGATCACAAATACAGTATATGCTAATCTTCTTCTTCCTCTTTCGGCTGCTCCCGTTAGGGGTCACCACAGCAGATCATCTTCTTCCATATCTTTCTGTCCTCTGCATTCTTGTTCTCACCACATCCATAAACCTTTGCTTAGGCCTTCCTCTTTTCTTCTTCACTGGCAGTTCTCTCCTTAGCATCCTTCTCCCAATATACCCAGCATCTCTCCTCTGCACATGTTCAAACCAACGCAATCTCGCCTCTCTGACTTGGTCTCCCAACCGTCCAACTTGAGCCGACCCTCTAATGTACTCATTTCTAATCCTGTTCATCCTCGTCACACCCAATGCAAATCTTAGCATCTTTAACTCTGCCACCTCTAGCTATGTCTCCTGCTTCTGCTCAGTGCCACCATCTCCAACCCATATAACATAGCTGGTCTCACTACCGTCCTGTAGACCTTCCCTTTCACTCTTGCTGATACCTGTCTGTCACAAATTACTCCTGACACTCTTCTCCACCCATTCCACCCTGCCTGCACTCTCTTCTTCACCTCTCTTCCACAATCCCCATTACTCTGTACTGTTGATCCCAAGTATTTAAACTCATCCACCTTCACCAACTCTACTCCCTGCATCCTCACCATTCCACTGACCTCCCTCTCATTTGCACACATGTATTCTGTCTTGTTCCTGCTGACCTTCATTCCTCTCCTCTCTAGAGCATATATCCACCTTTCCAGGGTCTCCTCAACTAGCTCCCTACTATCGCTACAGATCACAATGTCATCAGCAAACATCAGAGTCCACGGAGACTCCTGTCTAATCTCGTTTGTCAACCTGTCCATCACCATTGCAAATAAGAAAGGGCTCAGAGCCGATCCCTGATTTAATCCCACCTCCAACTTGAATGCATCCATCACTCCTACCGCAGACCTCACCACTGTCACACTACCCTCATACATATCCTCTACAACTGTTACATACTTCTCTGCCACTCTCGACTTCCTCATACAATACCACAGCTTCTCTCGAGGCACCCTTTCATATGCTTTCTCCAGGTCCATAAAGATGCAATGCAACTCCTTCTGGCCTGGTCTAATCTTCTTCAACATCCTCAGAGCAAACATTACATCTGTGGTGCTCTTTCTTGGCATGAAATCATACTGCTGCTCACTAATCATCACCTTACTTCTTAACCTAGCTTCCACTGCTCTTTTCCATAACTTCATGCTGTGGCTCAGCAATTTTATTCCCCTGTAGTTACTGCAGTCCTGCACATCCCCCTTATTCTTAAATATTGGCACAAGTACATTTTTTCTCCACTCCTCAGGCATCCTCTCACTTTCCAAGATTCCATTAAACGATCTGGTTAAAAACACCACTGCCATCTCTCCTAAACACCTCCATGCTTCCATAGGTATGTCATCTGGACCAACGGCCTTTCCATTTTTCATCCTCTTCATAGCTATCCTTACTTCACTCCTTGCTAATTCGTTGCACTTCCTGATTCACTATGTCCACATCATCCAGCCTCTTCTCTCTCTCATTCTATTCATTCATCAGCCTCTCAAAGTACTCTTTCTATCTGCTCAACACACTGTCCTCGCTTGTGAGTACATTTCCATCTTTATCCTTTATCACCCTAACCTGCTGCACATCTTTTCCAGCTTGGTCCCTCTGTCTAGGCAATCGGTACAGGTCCTTTTCTCCCTCCTTAGTGTCCAACCTCTCAACATACGCCTTTTCTTTAACCTTCACCACCTCTCTCTTCACCTTGCGCCTTATCTCCTTATACTCTTGTCTACTTTCTGCATTTCTCTGACTATCCCACTTCTTCTTTGCCATCTTCTTTTTCTGTATAATCTCCTGTATTTCCTCATTCCAGCACCAGGTTTCTTTTTCCTCCTTCCTCTTTCCAGATGTCACACCAAGCACCCTTCTTGCTGTCACCCTTGCTACATCTGCTGTAGTTTCCCAGCTGTTGGTTAACTCTTCACTGCCACCCAGTGCCTGTCTCACCCCTTCCCTAAACTCAACCTTGCTGTCTTCCCTTTTCAACTTCCATCATTTGATCCTTGGCTCTGTCCTCATTTTGTTCCTCTTCTTGATCTCCAACGTCATCCTACAGACCACCATCCAATGCTGCTTAACTGCACTTTCCCCTGCCACCACTTTGCAGTCTTCAATCTCCTTCAGATCAACTCTTCTGCATGTAATCTACCTGTGTGCATCTTCCTCCACTCTTGTACGTAACCCTATGTTCCTCCCTCTTCTTAAAATACGTGTTCACTACAGCCATGTCCATTCTTTTGGCAAAATCCACTATCCTCTGACCTTCTTCATTCCTCTCCTTGACACCATACCTACCCATCACCTCCTTGTCTCCACTGTTCCCTTCACCAACATGCCCATTGAAATCTGCTCCAATCACCACTTTCTGTCCTTTGGGCACACTGTTCATCACTTCATCCAACTCACTACAAAAATCTTCTTTCTCACCCATTGCACACCCAATTTGCGGTGCATATGCACTAACAATATTCATCATCACACCTCCAATTTCCAGCTTCATAATCATTACTATGTCTGACACTCTTTTCACCTCCAAAACACACTTGACATACTGTTCCTTAAGAATAACCCCTACTCCATTTCTCTTCCCATCCACACCATGATAGAACAATTTGAATCCACCTCTGATCCACCTGGCCTTACTCCCCTTCCATTTAGTCTCTTGCATGCACAATATATCAACCTTCCTTCTCTCCGTCATATCTGCTAGCTCTCTCCCCTTACCAGTCATACTGCCAACATTCAAAGTTCCTACCCTTAGTTCCACTCTCTTTACTTTCCTCCTCTCCTCCTGCATCCAGGCACGTCTCCCCCCTCTTCTTCTCCTTCTTCTTCTTTGGCCAACAGTAGCCCAATTTGCACCAGCACCCTGTTGGCTAACAGTACTGGTGGCGGTTGTTGTTAACCCGGAGCTCAAGCGATCCAGTATGGAAATTTGTATTGTTGTCCGCATATTGATTTGGCAAAATTTTACACCGGATGCCCTTCCTGACGTAACCCTCCCCATTTATCCGAGCTTGGGACTGGCACGAAGAAACACACTGGTTTGCTTTATCTGAATAAACCTATATTCCTCTATTCAGACATCTCACAAATTAAATATTACAAGTCTTATTATCACATAATGTATAGCCTGTGGAAAGAGCGCACTCTACTGAACAAGTCAACAAAGCTTTTTTCCAAAGACACTGGCTTTCATTGCACTTACCTCGTAGAAACTCAGGTAATACTGTAAATAATCATAATTGTAATAAATTTCTTCTTTTTTTTCAAAAATAAACCTTTGTAAACATTTACAAATGGATGAAAAGTTGCAGCTTGAGATTAGGTATTGCAAAGATATTTACAGCTAATTATTAAATATTTGTAAAGATGTAAAGAAGCATTATATAATGATTCTTAAGTACATTTTAATAATAAAAATCTTCTAGCCATGCAAAAAAATTAGCAATGCAGAGTCAGCATTGTCAACTGAAGTTAGCACAAGTACAGTGTGATGACAGACCTTATGTAAAATGACACATTCTTTGTCTTGTAATAAATTGCTGCAAAGCATGACTCTTTCCAGCAGAGACTGATAGCCTTTACTTTACACTAAATGACAGAATCAGAATCACATCAATGTCGAGCTCAGATAATCATCAGTACAGTCATGTACAGTATGTTTCTCTTTTTTGATACTGTCATGTAGTTGGTTGTGAATTTTCCAAAGTCTGAGTTTCTGTGCAGCTTCTTTTTCTTCAGATTTCAATGAATTGGTGTCTTTCTAATCGTCACTTTCTGTAGTTCCTGGCCTTAAAAGATAAGTTCTGTATGTTTTAAGGCAAAGTTATTCTTTGACATTCATGGTATATATTAATATACCACATGAAATTGTGTTGTAAATTGAATGGTTTTTTATAGAAATTCCCAGCCTGCTCTTGTACTTTCAAATGGAGGTGAAGGGTTGTGGGGTCCAAACTTGAAAACAAAATCCTTAAACGTACTGAAATTGAAAATGTTTTGAGCCAGGACTGTTTTAGAATATTAATCCTCGTGTATTACAAAATAGTGTATCCACAGTGTTTTAAAAAGTAAAAAAGCAAAAATAATTTTATGAGATTCAACCATTTTAAAAGGAGACTGGCTGTAACAAGACAAATTGTATAAAGGCACATTTTAAAAACTACCAAATATTACACATTAATTTAATTTCTGACAAAGTCAAATGATCACATTAAATTGCTGACTTGTACTTTTCAAAATAACAGACAAACATTATACTAATCAAAATAAATAAACATTTAAAAGAGAAGAATTTCACAAGTATGAACATTCATTGCATTCATTGCATCAGTCAGTACCTGCTGCTGGTAGGACCGTTGGACTAACAGCAGGGATCACACCTCCACCTCATGCTCTGTTACCCACTACGGTAAATCATTATTTAGTACAAAATGGGGACCCTGAGGCATAAGATGATGAGTGAGATGGCCATTCACGAGAACTACTACATTTTTTCCAAACTCTTTCCATTGCTCCCTTTAAAAAAAAAAAAACAGAGTCTGCTTAAACTGAAAATGCAGCTGAGAGAGCATGTCAGATTTGACCTCAAGGGGCATGGTTTCCTCCCGAGTGGTCGTCGCCTTAGGTGATGATGTCTTCCTGTGCGACATCTTGAGCACTGCCATGCCACCCTAAGTGACCGTCTCCGCTCTCTCATCTGGCTGTGTACACGCCGTGGAGGCAGCTGGGGACATGTGTTAACGTGATTTTATTTTCAGATCAGTCATCCTAGTATCACAGGAAATGGAGGGTTTTTTAAAATGGCCACCATCAATTTTTTTAAAGTCCCTTTGTAGGAGATGTAGCAGACGGCGGACTTGTATTGATGAACATCCTTGTGAACACAGGTCAGACTGTTCTTGACTTTTAACACCAGAATCCATGAAGCCTACAAAAAAAATTGTTATCCTGGACCACCTTAAATTTCTTTGCAGCTCTCATTTAGCGTCTTTGTTTTGCAAATGTGTCAATCAGCACAAGTAGCAAGCAGCATGCTTGAAAGTGCCCCAGCTCAAGTCTTTTTATCTGGGTGTGAGGTGCCTGGAGTCATATAAGGTAAATAATATATCATTATTTGGAATACATACATTTCTTATATGTTTCTACATCTACAACAATTTAGGTAAATGAAGGATGACAGGAAATGCGAGGCAAGAAATGCTGAACACATACCTAAAACAGAAACTTTTCCCATGTGTGAAGACTTTAGTCCAAATATCAAATAAACGTTTGCTTTAATCCATACTAATCAAAGGCAAAGCCCTCACTCACTCACTCACTCACTCACTGACTGACTCATCACTAATTCTCCAACTTCCCGTGTAGGTAGAAGGCTGAAATTTGGCAGGCTTATTCCTTACAGCTCACTTACAAAAGTTAACCCTCAATGGTTCCTTGGGGTGCGTTCTGCACCCCCTGGCCATTTCTATGGCTACTACCATGTTATTATTAAAATTTCAGCAGTTATCCTCTAGGACATTGTAAGTGCACTAGTTTTTCATACGGTCATGCATAAAATGATAGAAAAAGTGTTAACGTCAATTATCGCTGGCATATTTTCATCGGGGGTGCAATATGCACCCCCAAAAAAACTTAATTTTTGACAGAAGTCTGTGGAGATTCTCAGCTATCCAGGTCATGGTTATCCTAAAAAAGAGTTATGCTGGACTTTGTTTCCATCCAGAGTGCTTTCTCAATTCTAACTGATTGGTTGGCAAAGTTAAAAGAACTGCATTGTAGGTGGATTGGGAGGACAACTGATTCAAATGAACGACCGTCGTTGAACAGAGGCGGTGGCCTTATACATAATCTATCACTGACCTACAATGCAGTTCTTTCAACTTTACCTAGACGGTTCCACAGTCGTTCACGCTGGGAGGATGACTGGTTCAAATAAACGACCGTCGTTGAACAGAGGAGGTGACCTTAGACATAATCTATCACCCACCTACAATGCAGTTCTTTCAACTTTACCCAGACGGTTCCACAGTCGTTCACGCTGGGAGGATGACTGGTTCAAATAAACGACCGTCGTTGAACAGAGGAGGTGAACTTAGACATAATCTATCACCCACCTACAATGCAGTTCTTTCAACTTTGCCCAGACGGTTCCACAGTCGTTCACACTCGGCCTCAGGTGGTATCAGTGAAACACATGAAAGCCAGGGGGAACAAAAACAACCTGTTTGTTGCCACATTACGAAAATACTATATTCCAGGAACAGACATAACGGTAGACGAACAACTGGTCCCATTCAGAGGACGATGTCCATTTAGGCAGTACATTCCCAGTAAGCCTGCCAAATATGGGATAAAGGTGTGGTGGTGCTGTGACAGTGCCACATCTTATCCACTGAATGCAGAGGTCTATCTTGGGCGGCAACCGAATGAAGTCAGAGATCATGATCAGGGTGCACGTGTTGTGAAAGCAATGGTATCACCTTGGTACAAAAGTGGTCGTAATGTAGTGGGAGATAACCTGTTTACAAGCATTGCACTGACAGAAGAATTGCTTATACAGGGTATGACCTATGTAGGAACGATGCGCAAGAATAAACGAGACATTCCTCTGAGCATGATAGCAAAAAACAGAGACGAATTTTCTTCGATCTTTGCATTTGATGGCAACAAAACTTTGGTATCATATGTCCCCAAAAAAGGAAAGTCGGTCATCCTTTTGTCGACAATGCATCACGACAAGGCTGTTGATGGTCTGAAACAAAAACCAGAGATCATCCTTCATTATAATGCTACTAAGAGCGGCGTAGATAACATGGATCATTTGGCCTGCATCTACTCTTGCAAACGAAAAATCAACAGGTGGCCAATGGTCCTGTTCTTCAACATGCTTGACACAGCTGCCATTGCCAGTTTCGTGATCTGGATGTGCAATAACCCTGATTGGAACAAGTCATCCAAAGCGATATGTCGTCGCCAGTTCATCGTGAGTCTCGGGGAGTCTCTTGTCGAGCCACTGATTAAAAGACGTTTGGACAATGCAGCCCAGCTCAGAAGACCAATCATGGATGCAATCCAACTTCTAGAGCTGGACTCTGGAGAACTAGAAGCAGGAACTGAGAGACCAGCTAAAATGAAGAAGACACAGGGACGTTGTCACCTGTGCCCGCGTGAGTTTGACAGGAAGACACGCAAATTCTGTGATAAGTGCTCTAGGCCTGCTTGTCCAGCACATTCTGTCAATAAATCAAATGTACTTTGTGACAAATGCATATAACTTTAGACATGTCATTTGCAGAAATCTTAAACGTTTGCATCTAAAAGGTGTGATAATATATATTTTACAATCTTATTAGAACATTGGAATTAAAATGGCACTTACATCGCGGCAGTGAAGGGGTCGGCTAGACGGAATGTGCATTATATGACCAGTCCCCTCCGCTACCCCCCCCCAAGCCGCAACCCCATTAACTGCACTATTTCACTGCATAAGCTGTGTATGCATCATGCACTTACCTAATAAACGCATCTTAACTTTAGTTCATTGAATTTGAGCTTGGTACCATTGAATTATATATACCAACGAATAGGGGTGCAATTTGAACCCCAAGGACCTGGAACGTAACTTTCTAACAAGGACCCATTGAGGGTTAAGCAGGTTTCATTTCAAAATTCTACACGTAACGGTCGATAACGGTCGACAACGTCCGCCATGTTGAACTTTCTTATTTATGGCACCATCTTCACGAAATTTGGTAGGCGGCTTCCCTGCACTAACCAAAACCGATGTATGTACTTATTTCGATGGTATGACGCCACTGTCGGCCGCCATATTGAACTTTCCAACGTCACTAATTTTCCAACTTCCCGTGTAGGTAGAAGGCTGAAATTTGGCAGGCCCATTCCTTACAGCTTACTTACAAAAGTTAAGCAGGTTTCATTTCGAAATTCTACGCGTAATGGTCATAACTGGAAGCTGTTTTTCTCCATTTACTTTAATGGAGATTAACTGCAATTTTAGTTCCCTCTCTTTTTTCTTTCTCATATCACTTTTTGGAAGGAAGTCAGTATCGTAGTTTTTATGAAATGTTCGAAAGTGCCTTTCCACATTTTCCTTCTTTGGAATAGCAATGATAGATTGACAGTTCAGACAAACGCACTTCGATTGTGACATTGTGAGAAAAAAATCCTCTTCCAATTTCACATCCATCCCATACCCTCCCCAAACAATTTTTTTAATCCCTTCTTTGGTTGATATAAATTGGAAGGCTAACTAGATCACAGCCGGAGTTTTGCAGTAGCTCGCGTGTTTGATCGTGCATGTGGGATGACCAGTGTGTTAGAAGAAAAGAGATCTCAGACTGGCCGCCCTGTATGTCAATCAAATGCAAATGTCATAGGGCGGATATATGATAGACTAACGTTTAAAAAATTTTTTTTGAATGCAATGCGATCTACCTGCACTACTTTTGTGATCTACCGGCCGATCGCGATCAACGCATTGGGCACCCCTGCCATAAATCCTTCCATTTTTGAGCCCCCTTAATCCAGTCCACGGCAAGGTACCTATCCTGGCAGCATAAAGAGTAGGGCAGAAATCAACTCTGGGCAGATAGTTTCCTTGTCACAAGACACATTCATTCATTCATTTATTTACTCACTCACACACTCACTCACTCATGGCCAAATTTCAAATTGCTGGTGAACCTGGTGCACAGCTTTGGGGTGTAGGAGCCAGACCATAGATGCCAAGCTGAGGACAATGTGCACCCTCCACACTTGTAATGATCTGTGACTAAGATTCTAATAAAGCCTTCTGGATCTGAGAGACAGCAGCACTATCCTTTATGCCACTGTGCCATCATTGCATGCTTCCGATCTATGAATGAGCCCTCAGCAATCCATGAAAATATCTTATCGTCACCCTCCATATTTGTGATTGTCATGTCTCTGTTCACACTGTCACAGCTGCATGCCCGCAAATATGAGGTTTTTGTACGACTCTTTCTCACTGTGTTAAAGGCCACTGGTTACACTGCTGACAGTAGTAATGTCCTGCGTCTTCAGGTTCAATCTTACTGATTGTCAGAGTGAAATCTGTTCCTGAATAGCTACCACTGAACTTCTCAGGGATGCCAGAATAACGGTTGCTAGCATAATAAACCAGGAGACGGGGTACCTGGCCAGACTTCTGATGATACCAGTTTAAGCAGTTTGAAATAGAAGTACTGGCTTTACAACTCAGAGAGACACTCTGGCCAGGGGTTTCAGTTTGTGATGAAGGCTGTTGTAGAACAACCTCACTGGTACAATCTGGAAAATAAAGAGAAGACAAAGAATCAAGGATAGAGATAAAATCTACTGCACCCATAATTACTTTTTATTACTTATTTGAAGTCCTCTTAATTGTATTGCTGTGAATTAACTGAGTTATTATATTTATTAGAAATGTTAATCTGATTAGAAGCTGTAAAATTATTTTGTAATTTTCTCCAGAATGCTTACCATGAGCAAAGAGTATGGCCATCCAGATTGCAAATGTAAGGGAGCTCATTGTGTCTGATTATCTCTGCGGAAAACAAGCTGTCTGTTTTAAGAGGACTTGGAGAGCAGAGGAGCAAATCAGTTATGCAAATGAAAGTCAGGTGGTAGGGGTGGGTGTGGTACTCACTGCTGCAGCTGTTCAGGATATCCACATTTGTTTAATTTTAGTTAACTCTTCAGTCTAAAGTAAAGGGAATTAGTGTGCCCTACAGTTATTTGATTTCCGCACACCACAGGGCACTGGATAAAGCCGGTTTAGTAAACTGATTAATCAATTAATCTTCAGTTTTACTTTAGTAAACATATAAGCTTAAATTGTGTGCTAAAAATATGCTGTTTTCTTGAGTCATTATTATCTTTTAATTGTACTAGGAATGAACTGATGTTATGCCTCAGTACTATGACTATTCAAGTAAATATTATTTACTGTACTTGTACAAAGGTAATGGTTGATTGCTGAGTTCTTTTTTTCTGTGTCTTTAAGATGATGTTCTTTAAAAACCTGACAAAAAACTAAAATTCCTTCTTGGAGCAATAAACGTGAACTGGGTAAATGTGTTTCCATAACTCACAACCTATGATTAGATGAAAACTGTTGAATTTCATTTGCCTTGATTTCACTGCAATTTTCGGTGGACTTGGTAGAATGTATTGAAATAAATGAGGAAAGAGACATTGAATTATTCTTTTAAGTGTCCCTGTAGGGCGAGGGAGCATCTGCCAACTGTGGTGAACTGTGGCCAAAAATGTGACCTTATCTATAAGGCATCAATGCTGACCAATGCCCTACAATGGCTCTATGAGATAAAATTATACTGCAAGTTCACAATACTCGGAGTCCTTTATGTCTCTCTGCATTTCTCGAGCTTCTATCACTATGACAAACTAACACCCACAAGACCTGTGATGTGAGGGACCAGCATTATAAACTGGGGAGGGTGGTCTCAGTTACTACCCGATCTGTGATGCAAAGAAAATATCATGCTTAATCCAGCAGAGGAGGATATAATGTACAATGAATTTATGCAGAAGAGCAAAATATTTCATAGCATCCTCAATAAAGCCAGCTAAAGTACCCATCAAATGAAAATACTACAAGTTATTTATTTATTTTCTTTGTTTTTAAACACATGAGGGTGCACAGCCAGGTAGCATACTGACCAAGTGTATAACATCACACATACATATATACACTGTAAATTATTTACACATGCATGAACATTTAATGTTTTATTGTTATTTCAACAGATCTCATAATACATGGGATTGGATTTCATTATGCAGGAGTGGACATTTCTGACAGAAAAATAATTGAAAGAGTTTTTACTTCTTGGGATTTGCCAGTATTGTGTAAGCATGCTTTAATAAAAGGATACTTTAATTAACATTAAAAACAATAAAAAAAATGAAATCGGCTCCTAACAATGAGCTACAGTAGTTACGAATTTTGATTAAGCTGTTTCAATGTGGCCCTGCGGTGGGTTTGGCGCCCTGCCCGGGGTTTGTTCCTGCCTTGAGCCCTGTGCTGGTTGGGACTGGCTCCAGCAGATCCTTGTGACCCTGTGTTAGGATATAGCGGGTTGAATAATGAATGGATGGATGAAACAGATCGTCCAGCAGTGCCGTAAGATAAGTGTTGCAGTAATCTTAGTTTGAGTAGCAACATCATCATCCAACATGGCTGTCATGGCTCTGTGATGTCACGTTAGCACCATGAGGCTGTGGGAAAAAATGTTTGCCGAAGCCAGCCAGATGATGAATTTTCTGTGAAAAATTCAGTGAAAAAAATAACTGGCGGACCTAGCAAATTTGCTGCGCAAAAGGTCTAGACAAATTTACCTGTTCAACAATAAAACGATGGGAAGGGAAGACGTACTCACTTTATAATATCAGTATCTGTAAAAATTTTTGTCAGATAACTTGGATAAGTAATCAAAAATTCATCTATATGTGAATTTTCCAAACCGAGTTTTACTTCTCCATTAGTGGAACTCATGGAACAATAATCACATATTCAGTTTACTCTTCCAATACACCAATCAGAAGGAGAACTGATCCCATCTGTAACAGTCCAATTGCTTTGTCCTTATGGCTTATTTGCAAAGGTCAATCCATTTATTAGTTTCCTGACCTTCTTCTCCAGTCCACAGGAAGCTGGAGCACATACAGTATTATGTATATTCTTTTCAGCAAGTTTCATATGGCAAGAAACCAAGAACATCCTACAGAATCCATGAACACAACCTCAGTCACACCAAAGCAGTTGGACTACACCACTTGAATATGTAAACTGCCATGAGATTGTGGAAGGTAACAAAACATTCAATGCACAAAACTCTTTCAAGGATTTGGAGTAAATGCACACTTCACATATAGCAGAAAGCACATGGAGACATCCACCATGTTTAGGAAGTTATTTGGCCTGAATTAGACATTGTTTTCTTATTCACCTTAATAACAGGAGAAATGTCTGTGTGTCTGTCTGTATGTGTGTTGTCCAATTGCTATGTCTTTGTCATTCCAAAAGATGGATCATCACATATATTTTAAGTAATAAAATGCATTGCATGTGTAATTCTAACATATGGCAACTCATCAACAGTAACACTGGTTTTATGAATCTCATACCAAATGTCATATAACAGACATATGCATTGCATGGTGTGCTATAAACTTTAACACCAGGGTCTACGTTGATTACTTAGATTTTAATACATCTTAGATATGTAGCACAGCTAGTTATATAATAACTTGACTGATAAATATATAGAAGTTAATGAGCAATGCAAAGAAGATTCAGCATTTTCAGTTTTAATGCTAATGTGCATTCTGCTTAATGCTCTTCCAAGTCTTCTGACCACAGTTGCCTTTGCAAAAGTAAAAGTTATTAAATCAGTATACCTTAATACCTTAAAGTAATCATTTCTGCCTTTTATATAAAATGGTTGGGGCTGAGGAGCTTATAACCAGGCACAGTGGTAAATGCTATTATTTTGCAAATCTGGAAGACTTTGATTCAATGTCAGTCTGCTCACTGGTACTATATG
Organism: Polypterus bichir lapradei; assembly: GCA_026402145.1. Lineage (NCBI taxonomy): Eukaryota > Metazoa > Chordata > Cladistia > Polypteriformes > Polypteridae > Polypterus > Polypterus bichir. Next base: position 39,040,468 of record JANRMT010062807.1, read on the forward strand.
TGGGTTTTTCTGTGGCTCACCTCCCACCACCCAAAGATGTGCAGGTTCAGTGAATTAGCAGCTCTAAATTGTCTCTGTATGTTGGTGTGTCTGGTAATGGGAGGATATTATGTTCACGGCTGGTCCAATCCTTGTACCCAGGACTCTTGGGACCGACTCTAACCCTTGTAAGTGTAAATCAGATAATGCTTGAAAAATGGATGGATTGATGGGCAGGTAAATGGTTTGCAACACAGTGGTGAGGCCTTCTCTTCTATGCATCACTGGATCTTTAGATTTAAAAGCAACTACACTACATGTTTCAGCAATATAATCTTAGATATTGTTGGCTAATTGTTTATAAACCACAATTTTCAGCCACTATACCCAAATGGTTCAATTCAAGGCACCTTTCTTATCCCCAAAAGAATGCCACCTTTGGCATCTTATGAGCCTCGTTTGATTTGTGTGCATATCACCAATCACTTTTAACTTAGGGAGACATTCAAAATTGCTGTCACAGGAAACGGCGTAATGTTTTAAGCAATAGATAAAAAAATGAGTCTTAGTAAGAGTTCCTTCAGGCAGGCGGTTTGGCCCAGTGGAAAAGGTGCTGAACATTGAAGTCCAAATCTATGTTACATAACAATATACTGTAACAGGTGTGAGATGTGGCCGGCTTGTCATCCTGGCCAATACCCCCAGGCCGCCAGATGGAGCCCTCCCTGCAGTATGGAGGTGCCCCAAAGACCAGCAGGGAATCATGGACGCTGTAGTTTTTATCCTCAGCCCTGCTGGATACCTCAGGGGCCGCAAGAGGGTGCTGCAGGGAGGACCGAGGACTCATTTGTGCCCTATGACCCGGAAGTTCGTCATAGGAAGAGCGACGGGCTTCTGGGGTGAAGAAAAGAACTTTTACCTGACCTGGAAGTGAATGAGGATCACATGGACTGAGGATTGGGGAACACTTCCGGGTCAGGGAATATAAAAGGACTGTGGGAGCTCCCAGACGGCGAGCTGAGCTGGGTGGAAGGGTGGCAACGCGTCTGGGAGCTGGAGGATTGTATTTGTGATTAGTATATGAGTATTGTGGTGGAGAGTGTGCTTTGTGCACTGTGGCAAGAAAATAAAGTCAACATTTGGACTTTTACCTGGTGTCTGAAGTCGTGGACAGGGGTTCAAGGGAGCGAGAGCGCCCCTATCTACCACACAGGTTTCACTAATGAGAGGAGACCATTCAGTCCGCCAGGCTCATTTGTTTAGCTCATAGATAATCTGTCCTGATATCTAATAGAGATGTGTTTAAAGGGTTAAGTTTTTTTTTATTTTATTTTAATGTAAGTTAAAAAAAAAGCTTTTATTCACTGCTTATTCTTTCATAAATATCTTGCAATACTTTTTCCTCCGCATATTTTATGGGAACTGGATACTGTTTGTTCAATCTTGACAACAAAGAAAATAAAAAAAATAATAAAGAAATGAAAGGCTTTCCCTTATGTGTTTTCACTCCAATAGGCTATTGTGTTTTGAGAGGAGAATGCTGTGTTCACCCTGTATTTATACCCTAGAAGCTTCCAAAAAAATACTTTTAAATTCCTTCATTTATCAAAAAATTCTGAAATATACATCTACAAACATGAATAAACATTAGTAAACATTAATATTATACAAAATTATTGTCTGTCTGTTATACCTTCATTGTTATCACTCTTTAATTTAATATTGTTCTTTATCAGTATGCTGCTGCTGCTGGAGTATGTGAATTTCCCTTGGGATTAATAAAGTATCTATCTATCTATCTTTCTATCTATCTATTGTGGCATCCGGCCGGGACGCCCAGGAGGACCGGAGGAGGGCTTGTGCCTCCTCCAGACCGCGAGGGGGCGTCCGCCCTGGTTATGTTGGGGGCCTCGGGTAAAGGGCTTGGAAGCCCAGCCCTGTAGGGACCCGTGGCCAGGCGGCGCCCCAGTGCCTGAATGTCCCTGGAGCCCAGCACTTCCGCCACACCAGGAAGTGCTGGGGGAAAGACGACCGGGGACACCCGGACGGCTTCCGGGTGCGCAGCCGGCACTTCCGCCACACTGGGGCGTGTCTGTGGGGGAGTGCCGGGAAGCAGCTGGAGCCCATCCGGGTTCCTATTTAAGGGGCCGCTTCCCTTCAGTCGATAGCGGAAGTCGGGTGGAAGAGGACGGAGCTGGAGAGAGGACTGGAGGCGGCCAGGAGAGAGGCACAGAGACTGTGAGGTCTGGACATTTGGGGAATTGGTGCTGGAGGCACTGGGGTTTGTGTGCACGTACTACTGTAAATATTGTGTAAATAAACAGTGTGTGGTGGAGCCAACGATGTCCGTCTGTGTGTGTCCGGGCCAGATTCCACACTATCTATCTATCTATCTATCTATCTATCTATCTATCTATCTATCTATCTATCTATCTATCTATCTATCTATCTACTGTATATTTTTGTTCAACAAAAAGTGCTTAATTTTTTTTTCTAAATAATATTCAGTGCCTTTCTTTATTTTATTACACACCATACAAAATTTTGGTCATACAAATAAGTGTTCTCCATGTATTTAAGTGCATTAAATATTTTCAGCGATGAACCTACTCCTTTTTCTTATCAATAATTAAACACATAAATGGTTCAATAACTAATTACAATGGAATTGTATTATAAAACCTTTTTGTAATCATCCAGTTTATTGTTTTTATTTTCTCTCCTATTTATTAACCATTACTTTCATTGAAACCATTTGGATAAATTGTGTTCAATTTATTAATCCATATTTTGCTCTTTTTTGTCTATTTTAGGTCATATTGCAGGCCGTGAATCTTCAGGGAGTCGACCTCGTGGAGGAGGAAATCTCGGACCAGGTATCAATTTCTTTTTTACTGTTAGGATAAGTTTGGGGTTGTCAAGAGTAGTCTGTCTTCCATCTGTGTCGTTCAGTACCTAATTCACTATTTAATCAAAATGATTCCACTGAATCATTTTGATTGATTTCTTTTAGAATTTAGAAGACCTGAATTAGGTCCCCTCACAGTCTCCCATTCTTGAGAATAAAGAGATTTAATTCTTTGATTCTATCAGTACATCCTGCTCTTCATTCCTCGGATGTACCTGGTCACTCATCTCTGCACAGTTTCAAGGGCTGCTATGTCTTTTTGAATTATTGACTGTTGACTCAGTTATCTGTTCGGACTCATTTATTGATCTTGAGCAAGTCAATCGTTAACAGATTTATAAGTCTGAAACACATGGACCTCCAGTCTTTAAAGAAAGCTGGTTAATGCGCCTCTCATGAAACACAGAACCTGAGGGTGCCGCATGCTTGTGTTGCTGGTCTTTTTTTTTGTCAGCCATGTGTTGTGTCTACAAAGTACAGTTTCTCACTTGCTATTTTTTATTTTTTTAAGTCTTGAAATCACAAAAACCAAAAGTGTGCACTGTTCTCACACATGTGCAAACACATATGCGCTTACACTCCATGTGCACATGTAATTATTACAAACATTATGCTATCCAACACCATGTCATATGACTACACTGCTGCTCGCCATTCCAAGGGCCTGAATCCCAATAACATGGCAGATAAAAGCCACAGTTGCAATTTTTTTGCTTGTGTATATCTTTTTGTTGTGCTAGGAGTGCACAACTGGCATTTGCAATGAAAATGATCAATTGGCCTGTGCACTGTGCTTCACTTTCAGCAGAGCTTGCCACAGTTCTGTTTCTGTCAGCAAAGCTGCTGCCCGTGTCTTTGCTTTTTTCTTGTCGGGCATGGCACACAGTGGAGCTGACGCTTGCCATGAGAAAGACTCGAAGCTCAATGTCATGGCCGAGGTGACCTACATAACTAACTCAGGGGTCACATTATGCGTACAATGGCATTGGCTCTTGATTGTGACCGAGATCAAGGTTTATAACCCAGTGGTTTTGAGAGTTTTGGCCTGTCAGAGAGAGAACGCTTGCCATTTTATATAAAGAAGATAAACTATTGTACTGTGACTTTGGACTTGCAAAGTACAGTATATTGGGATGGCACATTATAAGCCTAAGGGGTTACTTTAATGATATTTACAAGTTTAGCATAAATTAAAGTGCTGCTCATTGTATCACTGACTAAAATATACTTGCATATAGTTAAACTGATTTAAGTGGGTTTGGGAATGAATGGAAAGATGTGCAGGTGATGTGTCTACAATTCCATGAAATTTGATATTTACACCATAATGTTAACTGGTAGTAACCACAAGACCTCAGATGAAATGTTGGGGTGCCAACCGGGTCACCCCATTTTCTTTGCAGGTGCATGTAATAAAATAACAAAGTGCATGATGGCACCAAATAAAGCAGATTATAATGTATCGTATTCAAAGTAATCGGGCTTGTCATCTGACTCCTAACCCTTGGGTGTGTCATCTTCCAAATGAGCTGCCACCTTCCAGGAGTGCCCTGGTTTTATGGCTCCTTTACCAGAAGGGATGGGGTTAGCTGTCTTCAATGGGGGGTTTCTCCAGGCTGTGGGTAGGAAAGTAAACAAGGTGGTTAGTGGTGGTTAGTGGTCATGCCCACTGGTGACTCAGGGTGGTGGTGCTTGCCTTTGACAAGCCAATGACACTTTGACACATCTGTGTGACACCCACTACATCCAATGTCATCATAAAATATGAAACATAAACTAGTTAATAAAAATGGTTTCATGTTAGGACTATGACTGACTGTCCCTGTATACTATGACCTGTGTTTGAAGTCTCCCCACAGTCAATGTCCATATCTAGTTTTCATGTCCTAATTGTGTTTTTGTGGGTTTTATTTTGGAGGCTATGGAATGCCTTCCTCATTCCCATAAATGTGCAAGTTAGGTTATTTTGAGTTTGTGTGTGTGTGAGTGAGTGGGCCAAGGGGTATACTGGCACTGTGTCCTGTCCCATGCTTAGTGCTACTAGGATAGAGCCAGACCCACCATAACTTTGATTTGGATCAAAAAGGAATGAGAATGTTGTGTTATGTTACATGCTGTGCAACATCTGTTGAGCAAGAATTTACCTCAGAACAAGAATTATCATCAGAACATTCATTCTGTGTTAAATATACAAGTCAAAAGTAGGAAAGTTACAGCATGTGTTGAATTCCCAAAACGACCCACCCTGGTTTCTAGCACCTTGTCAAAATTTGCTAACTATAGGGGAAGTTTGCCACAATAATTAATAATCCATATGTATATATTATAAACAGTTCATGCTTTTAAGGGGGTTATATCAAATAAACATTGATAGCACATTTCACAGAGTCTAGCATTGCCCAGATAGTATAATAGAAGGAATGGCTGTTGTGGTTGGTACCCTGCCAGTTGTGCGGTCACTCATTCTGCCACTTCCTGCTGCCATGAGCCACAGAATAATCTTTTTCCTTCCCATATGTGTTTTTATTTCCCTTATTTGCTTCAATATGTCGTTAGTTTGTTTCTTTGAATAAGACTGAAACTTGAAGTTATTGTCTTGTTTGTATTTACTGTATTTCCAAGGATATTTTCTTCTTTTACAAATTAAGAGACATTCATTTTACATTATTTTTCCTGAATGGAAATTTTGACCTTAAATATTTAATTACAATAAAAAAAAAACCTTTTCAAATCTGTTGGTTAAAGAAGACAAGAGCCTATCCAAGTAACATCATAAGCATGGTAAGAACTGAGTATGAATAGGAGGTCAGTCCACTGCAGGGTCCACTCACATCGGAGGCAATTGAGAATAATTAGTTAAGCTGACACGCTTGTCTGTGGAATAAGGAGGGACATACGGGGTAGAAAACAAAAAGCCCACACAGACACTGGGAGAACAAGAGACACAAGGGAAACCGAAACTGAGCACAAGATTTGAACCCAATATGTTAATGCCATGAGAGAGCAGGGAATGGAGTAGATTTAAAGGAAAAATGTATACAAAGTCAAACAACCTTATATTACAGTTATTAGAAATAACAACCTTCATGGATGAATTCATCAACTCCAATAAGGAATTGCAATTGGAATTTTAGAAAATGCACAGGAATCAGAATTGGGATTGAACTGGAATTTCAAGAAGTTAACTCTGAAGTTAGATCAGTTTGAGAATGTGTGTGTGTGTGTGTGCGTGAGTGCTTGTGACTGGGCAATGGGGTATACTGGCACCGTGTCCTGTCTTATGCACAATGCTACTGGGATAGACTCAGACACACCACAACCTTGAATTAGATCAATCAGGACTGTCAATGGTAGGTTAGGTTACTTATTGTGCAACATCGTTGAGTGAGAATTTACCTTAGAACAGGGGTGAGCAATGTCGGTCCTGGAGGGCCACAGTGGTTGCAGATTTTTGTTCCAACCCAGTTTCTTAATGAGAAGTCAGTTATTGCTGATGAAGCCCTTATTGCTTAAGTGACATTTTGATGCTTCATTTTAGTGGTCTTGCTTGTTAAGGTTCCACACCCTTAATTGCAGTCTTAAATAGTTGCATTCACTTTTTAATGGCTCCTTATTAGCAATAAGATGTAAATGACAAAGCACCCAGCCGTTCTCCTTCTAATTTGTTTCCATTTACACCTGGGTGTGTTCCTCATGCCCTGCTTGATATAATAAAAAACTTAATAGAAAAATCTGACAAAATCTTGAAATTATCCATTTTAGGCTTGAAATCATGTGGATGATATCCTTGGAAAGGAAATAAATCTACAATTTAAGAACCTTACATTGCAGACTAAGAAGACATAAAATTAAATAAAGTCTGAGACTAGCAAGGATTGGTTTCTAATTAAGCAATTAGGTTGGAATAAAAACCTGCAGCCACTGTGGCCCCCCAAGACCAACATTGCCCACCCCTGCCTTAGAACAAGAATCATCAACAGAAAGTTCAACCTGCGTTAAAATATACACGACAGAGGTAGGTAGGTTCCAGATTATGTTGAATTCCAAAATGACCCACCCTGATTTCTAGCATTTTATAGAAATGCGCTCACTGTAGGTGGCAATATGACACAATAAATGATATTCAATTTTTTAGACAGTATAACAGTTCATGCTGTTAAGTGTGTTACATAAAATAAAGATTATTTTTTCATTGAAACACAAACAGTATCTCCAATATTAACTGTTACTTTCTATGGCACATTTCACAGAGCCTAGCATAACCCAGACATTGTAATAGAAGGAATGGCCAGTATGGTTGGTGCCCAGCCAGTCGTGCTGTCATTCATTTTGCTAGTTGTTGCAGCCATGAGCCACAGAATAATTTTCTTCCTGTTTTTATTTTCCCTGTTTTCATGAATGTGTCATTAATATTGCTTAGTTTGTTTCTTTGAATAAGCTGAAACATTAAGTTATTTTCTTGTTTGCATTTACTGTATTTCTAAGACTTTTTTTTTACAACTTAAAGACGGGGTCTTTTTAATACATTCATTACTGAACACAAAAGATATCAGTTTTACAATTTTAAATAAATGTAGAATTTTTGGGGAAACTTTGGAAAGTTTGAAATTAAATATTTAATTCAATATAAATTCTCAAACCTGTTGGATAAGGGGGATGAGAGCCTACCAAAGTAACATTAGGAACATGGCAGTAACTGAGTCTGAAAAGGAGGCCGGTCCACTGCAGGGCCCACTCATGCAGCGGGCAATTAAAAATCGTCAGTTAAAGTGACACACTTGTCTGTGAAATAAAGTGGGACCAATGGGGTAGAAAACAAAAAGCCCACACAAGCGCTTGGAGAACAAGAGGTCCTAAGCAAACAGAAATTGAGAACAAGATCTGAACCTATTATATTGTGCTGAGAGGAAACAGGATTAAGTAATAAAACCAGGATAAAGGACTGGGTTGGATTTATTATACAAATTTAAGCAACCTTATATTACAGTTCTTAGAAATATAAAACATTCATGAATGCATTCATGAGCTCCAATACAACTAAGCAACTGCAATTGAAAGTTTCAAAAGAATCTTCAACAATCAGAATTATAATTGAACTGGAATTTCAGGAAGTTGACTCTGAGATTACATGCAGTGTGCATGTGCTGGAAAGGATGGACTGGCATCCTGACTGGGGTTTAAGGATGATTCCCTACCTGACTTGGAGGTCATAATGGAAAGATCAAAGGAGTGGAGGTGCAACCTGTCAGTTTTAACAAATAATAGATGGACTGGATGAGGTTAGATATTGGGAACAATTCATCCCCCAGAGTGAGAGGTGGCAGTATTTCTCTGGCTTGCTCCCAACTTGGACACCTTCATGGATGCCTAGGAATTGTAGTGCAGTAGTGTGACTCTGTTGGGATCCTTGAGTGCCACTAGAGGTCACTATGGGAAGAGAACCTTTCTGCTTCATGTAGCTTCGATGTGGCCTACAAGTGCTTCAGTTGTGTAATTCTATGGCACTGGAAATACTGCCAGCTTTCACAAAGAAGCAGACAGTATTTCCAGTGCAGCCTCATACAGACAACTCATTGGACAACCATCACAAAGGAGGAGTAAAAGAAGATGGAGAGTTCTAATTAAATTAATAATACTGTGCTGGGCTAAAGTAAGCCTGTCATGGGGTTGTTGTTTAATGAATAACATTCGGTTCAGTTTTGAGCCCTGGATCACCTCCTAGTGTTCAAGTATGCTTATTATTATGAATATCAAGAAATGTTAACAATTTAAGTGGCATTTACTTTATGAGAAAGAGTTGGTACAAAATAAACAAAAATGAGAATTTGAAGAAATAATGAGTGAACTGTATAACCGTAGAAATGAGACATTGGTGGAAATCTGTGCTATGGTATGGATTTGACTGTACTGTTTCTATTGATTAAGAATTACTTGAATGTTTTGGAAAATAAAATGACGCGTGTACATACAAGCTACCATATAAAGTGACAGAAATGTATTGCATTGAATCTTCACATTTTTCATCACCAACATTTCATTTCAAAGTTTTCTTCCATTTTCAGATGAGAAGTCAAGCAAAATGACACCTTTTATTGGCATACTAAAAAGATTACAAAATGCAACTTGCCTGAAGAAGGGGCATGAGTTGCCCCGAAAGCTTGCATATTGTAATCTTTTTAGTTAGCCAATAAAAGGTGTCATTTTGCTTGACTTCTCACTGCATTCATAATGGCTAACATGATACAACACCCTACTACTACTTTTATGTTCAGGTGAGAGTTCACACACAAATCATATTCTCAAAACAGTGCGACACAAAAAACAAAATAAGCATCAATGAATTCTATCAACATCAAACATTGCACACTAAATCACCAGCTTCACACATTCAACATAGATTCAGTAGTTTAAACAGCAGACATCTACAGCAGAACAAAATGGTGGAAGAGTAGAGATGTAGCTGTGGTATTTGAAACACAGAATTTCAAAAATAAACTCAGCATATGGTCAGAACATAAAATTAAAAAACAGATCAAGGTAATCATTTGCACATGGGTCAATAACTGTAAGATAATTCCTCATTATTTAAAAGTTACTGAAAAAACGTAAGACTTAAACCTGGACTTAAAACCCGCAACTTATTTTACAGATTTAATTTTGAGAGGTATGCTATTCCAAAATCAGTAGTTGTGACAGTTAAAGCTTGATTGCCTTTATTCTTCCAACTGGCTGAAGGTGTGAAGAGCACAAGATTTATGGCTGAAGCAGATTAACAATAAAATGAAATGCCTTGCTAATGAGAGCTTTAAAAAGAGAAAATAAAACCTTAAACTGGATCCAAAAATTAACTGGAAGCCAGTGCAATGAGGCTAACACTGGGGTGAAATGTTTTCTCTTTCTAGTGCCTATTAGTAAGTTTGCAGCCACATTCAAAATCAAGTGTGGGAGCGACAGAGCCGACTGGCTCACACCTACATAAAGGCAATTACAGTGATCTAAACAAGAAGTAATAAATACTGATTAATTTTTCTAGGTCAGTATGAGAGAGGAAAAAGACTTAAACAAAAGATACATTATTTATAGAAAATATATATTCTATTTTAGTTTCATAAAACTTCAAGAACAAAAGTCTACAGTATATGTGTGAATATAAAATCCTCCTCTTCATTTTTGTACTCAGTTTTGTTGATTTTGTGGTCACTGGGTGGTGCTGAAAAGCTACAGTTTGGCGCACACTATAAATATGAGTTATGAAACCAGTCAGATGAGCTTTTAGATTTCAGAAGAGGAAGTTATAATATGAAGGGTCGCTTCCCTATGTGGTTAAAGATGGTATGTGTGAACGACCACTCCCATTTCTATCTCACGTCTTTATGATGTTCACATTTACATTCCTGACATGATTTGCATACTGATTTTGCTTGGCTGCTCTGCTGTTTTATTAAAAGTGTGAAAATATTTCAGAACTAAACACCACTGGAGAACATGGACTCAGTGACACTTCTGTTGTGGACTGCAACTCTGTTTGCTAAATGTAAGAAATATGAAAAAATATAGAATTTTAAATTATTAATAATTTTTCAAAGAAATATTAGAACAAATGTTTCACCATCATTTAAAACTGTAACAAGTCATAGAAAGTGGATTATTACTATTAATATCTTTAATTTCTTTAACCACATTTCCAATAGAACTATAGAATTAAAATTGTTTCCTAATGTGTGAAGTAGGTGACATTGTTTCTTTACTCAGTGTGCTCCTTTTCCTGATATATTTTCCAGACAGCACAGGGCAGATGCTTTGACTCAGAAGCTATCGGTGAAATCTGTTCTCCTTGAAGATCAAGTCACTCTTGACTGCATGTCCAGTTCCTCTGATTTAACTAGCAGCCTGGCTTAGTACCTACAGAGGCCTGGAGAAAAACCCAAACTCCTGTTTTCTTCAGTGGGTAGCTGAGTGTCGGGGACACCAAGCTGTTTCACTGTTGGCAGATCTGGGACTGTGTTCTCGCTGACCATTAAAGGAGTCCAGTCTGAAGATGTGGGTGATTATTACTGTCAGCAGCACTATGAGTTCCATCTCAAAAAATGAGAAAGAGACAAACAAAAACCTTCACAGGCAGTTGAGTGCAGCTGCAAGGAGTCCCTGACCAGGTGCCTCATGCATAACGCCATGCGTAGAATTCACACTATAACATGTCGTATGGACAAAAACGGAAATGTGCTTATGCACAAAAAAATCCAGATGCATAAATCTGTGCGAATGCCAACTTCCACATTCTTCCGCTACATAAATCCCGGTCAGCGTGAAACGTAACGCACGTGCATGCGCCTGCTGTCCCACCCCATCTACTCCCAGAATTACATCTCTTTGAATGTGCAAATCAACATAAATAGCCCTTTAAGCTCAGTGTTCTGTGAAAAGGGAATGGCAAAAGCACAGGGGGAAATAGAAGAATTTCAGTGAATACCAAGTGGAGGCAAGGAAAAACATACTATTTGTTGGTTTAAACAATGGTATAAACAACAAAAGGAAGTTGATCGAGTGACATAGAGTGTCAGAAAAACTCGAAAGCTCAAGTTCACAAAGTCACACAGTGCCCGAAATAAAAAAAAAGTTGTCAGATATCAAAGTCACCATGAAAAGGCAAGTTGTAGCCCACCGTCTGAGTGTCATATGAAAGCTTATTAGGGTACAGAGAAAAAAAATAGCACACAGTGGGAAAAAAGCAGGAAATGTCACTTTAATCTCTAAATTTCCACTTTAATCACGTAGTTTATTTTGTGAACACATCCAATCTAATTTGTCATCAGAGTTTAAGGTATACTTTGAATTATCCATCATTATACACAGAAGTTCAATATGGTGTCCCACAGGGCTCAGTACTGGGACCTTTACTGTTTTCACTTTACATGCTTCCACTGGGATCTCTCATTAGGAAACATAATGTTAATTTTCACTCGTATGCAGATGACACCCAGTTATACCTTTCATTTAAATCAAATAAAGTTTCTCCGATGTTATCTTTAATTAGTTGTGTTAGTGAATTAAAGGAATGGATGAATGAGAACTACTTGTCTTTAAATACAGATAAAACAGAGATGTTAATTGTTGGAGGGAATGACGCTGATTACAGCAATATTTTGTCGACATTTAACTCAGTTGGAATCCCAATTAATTTTACTGAATCAGCCCGCAATCTAGGAGTTATCTTTGATTCTAGCATGTCATTTAAAGCACATATTACAAAGTTGTCCAAAACATGTTTCTTCCATCTTAAAAATGTTAGGAAATTAAGGCGCTTTCTAAATAAACAGGATTGTGAGAAATTAATTCATGCATTTATTTCTAGTAGGATTGACTACTGTAATGCGGTGTTCACTGGCTGTTCAAACTGTTCTTTATACAGCCTCCAGTTAATCCAAAATGCGGCTGCAAGAATTATTACAAGAACAAGAAAATATGAACACATAACTCCAGTTCTTAAATCCTTACACTGGCTCCCGGTTAAGTTTAGGGCAGATTTCAAAATCCTCCTTTTAACATATAAAGCATTAAATGGCCAAGGTCCAGCTTACATGTCTGAACTTATCATGACTTACAAACCTGAGCGCACATTAAGATCTCAAGATGCCGGTCTGCTTATGATTCCAAGGATTAATAAAATAACAGTGGGAGGTCGAGCTTTTAGTTACAGGGCCCCTAAACTGTGGAATGGTCTTCCTGCTTCTATAAGAGATGCCCCTTCGGTCCCAGCCTTTAAATCCCGGCTGAAGACTTACTACTTCAGTTTAGCATATCCTGACTAGAGCTGCTGATTAACTGTACATACTGCATCTCTGTTGTTAGTCATTAGCACTAAAACATAAGTAACATGATAAGTATAATTGAATACTAACCCTCACCTATTCTGTTTCTGTTCTCGGTACTCAAATGTGGCAATTGGTGCCACGGCCCACCTGCCAAGTTGTTTGCCTGCCTATGGTAAAGTCATCCCTGGTGGAGGATCACAGGAATCATGGGAAAGAGGGGCCCTTTCATCGGATTGGCTGGCCGAGCAACGTTTCAGCCGTGGAATGGCCAAATGGGGAGGCAGCTTGACGGATGAGGTCTCCAGCACTCTAAAAATATCAAAATCTTATTATATGATATCATCTACTGTTAAATTCTGCTCTGTACTTCTAAAATTTTTATTATTATGCTTTATTAAGGATTTGTTCTGTTCTGTGTATTGTATTGTATTGACCCCCTTCTTTTGACACCCACTGCACACCCAACCTACCTGGAAAGGGGTCTCTCTTTGAACTGCCTTTCCCGAGGTTTCTTCCATTTTTCCCTACAAGGTTTTTTTTTTGGGAGTTTTTCCTTGTCTTCTTAGAGAGTCAAGGCTGGGGGGTTGTTAAGAGGCAGGGCCTGTTAAAGCCCATTGTGGCACTTCCTGTGTGATTTTGGGCTATACAAAAATAAACTGTATTGTATTGTATTGTAATTAACAGAGTAATATAGACTCCTGCTTTGTCCACATTTAAGCTGATTTAACACTGGACTGAGTATGGATTCAGCAGGAAATGTGGCACATTTTTTGAATAACTTTTACTAATATTTGCACATTGACCATTTGATGATACACTTAAATTTCTTGGTGTGAATGATTTTGTACTCTTCTGTATATCTGTATGTAATGTATATAAGCATTTTATGCATAAGAAGGGTTCTATTTAAATTAAAAATATTATTATTATTATTATTATTATTATTATTATATGAGGCACTCGTTCTCTTAAAACGTGCTTTAGGAAATTAAAAAGATGTGTTCTCTGGCAACATTGACGTTCTTCTTTTATTTAAGGTAAAATAAAAGGTTTAAGCAGCTCAAATCTATTTTGCTTTTTACAAAATTAAAACCGATACATGAAATATGACTGTGTTTTCTGATAAAAGCAGCTATCAATCTTCTTGGAAATAATTCTGTATGTAAAATGGACTAAAAAAATCAAGACACTGCACTCCAAAGTAAACATTTTAAGAATGAACAATGACAAAAAACAGTGGCACAGTGGCCACGCTGTGGCCTTGCAGTAGGGAGACCAGGGTTCGTGTCTCAGGTCTTCCCTGAGTGGAGTTTATAATTCTCTTTGGGTTTATGTGGGTTTCCTTCCTCAATCCAAAGACATGCAGGTTACGTGGCTTAGTGATACTAAATTGGCCCTTGTGTGTGTGTGTGTGTAAAAGTGTTTGCCTTCAATGTACTGGTGCCATGTCCAGGGATTGTTTCTTCCTTGCACCTTGTGCTAGCTTATATAGGCTCTCACAACCTGTTTAGGACTCTGTGGGTTAGAAAATGACTAAAAAGTGATTTTATTCAATTGTGAATGCCTGATTGGCTGCAACATAAAAATATATCTAAACCACAGCATGGGTTTGGAAATCATGTAATATCATGTAAAAAGGTTATCTTTTACCAGAAATGATCCAGCCATTGTCCAGTTCAGTGTTCCTGGTGTAAACACTGTCAGAGCATCAGTCCATCAAGAAGAACATTGACACACAAAATTTGCTTGCCCTCATATGAGAACACATTTTGAGTTGTCAGTCTAACTAACGCACACATCTTTGGGATGTGAATGGAAAAGTCAAGTACCTGTTTGAAAACCTCACTCACACATGGGGAGAGCACGCAGACTACATTAGAAAGTGTGGAGCTTCATTCACATGTGAAGCTGTTCCATAAATGAAAGGCAACTTCCAGTGGTAGATATGTTTATATAGTGCTGGGAATGGAAGAAGGGGTGCTTGTGAAACAAGGGAGTGGTCTTCTACAGAATTCTTCTCATCCATTACAAGGTGGCACATGGAACAGTGGCTAGCGATGGTGTCACACTCCTGTCCTTCACCATATTTTCTTTCTACCCGAATCCTGTAAAATTCTCCCTATGCTTTCATGTTTGACACTATCCATCTATCTATATAAATGACGCATGTCCTTATTATTCACATAATTCTCAGCAAACTTTCCAGTGGAGAGTGTGCAAGCCCAAACAATGGATTTAAAAGGTTCTCAAAGTACAAAAAAAAAAAAAAAAGAATCTACATTTCAGAGATTTTCATTTGTATAATTCTATAGAACTTTAATTAGACATATTATTATTTACTTTTTAAAACTAAGATTCTCTTTTTGAAATTAAACTAATATTTTATTTATTTTTTAATCTACATATTATTATATTTCAGTTTATAGCTTTGCTGTCCCTGAAGCCAGGAGCCAACACTGGACAGGGCACCAGTCTGCTGCAGGGAAACTTGTGCGCCCACCCACACAGACCCAATCTGGTGTACTCAACATTTTACCAGATGTGTTTGTCGTATGTTGGAGAGTAAAAAAAATTTTGTGGAGAAAAGGTTACGTGGACTCCGGGAAAATGTGTTATGATCCCAGGGTCCAGAAGTGGTTAAGTATTAGCAACAAGTACCATGCTTTTCCACATGTAATTATTTATTTTAAATAATGTGACACTATAAGATGCATCTTTTGGTTGATTAGCTGCTATCCGGTTTATAAAAGAACAATCCCACCATAAAAATAAAAAAGTTGAACTGCACAAGTTGAATCAATGTCCTTATGACTAACAGTAACATCGTACAGAAGCAGAGTATTAATGGAGTGCCACTCTGGTGCCTTTGTAAAGCACCTGCAGGCTGTTCAGATGTTAAGAGAGGTTTTTGTACAGCTCTCTGTCGCTGTGTGAGAGTATCATCTTTGTACTGTAGACAGTAGTAATGTCCTGCATCCTCAGCCTGGACTCCAGTGATAGTCAGTGTATATTGAGTACCTGATCCGCTGCCACTGAAGCGACTAGGGATGTCATCTGCAAGTATATCTGCCCAGTAGATCAGGAGCTTAGGAGCTTCTCCAGGTCTCTGGTGGTACCAGGCTACATAACTACTCACATCAGTGCTGGTTGTACATGTAAAGTCAACGTTGTCTCCCACAGAGAGTGATTTGGACGTCGGAGTCTGAATTACCGTAGTCTCACAACTGGAGTCTGCAAATGAAAAAGCCCCAGTCATGTAATATTTATTAAGTTTTAATTGGGTTAAAAAATAGCAAACCATTTAATTCATAAACTAGGTTTGCATTTGTTTTATAACATCAGTTATTAAACACCTTCTTACCTTGACTGTATAATGTGAGAAAGAGAAAGACGGTGAGCAGTGGTGAAGTCATTGCTGCTTTGGATCCTCTTAGTGTGCCTCAGTAATGAAGATTTAAACCCTGGCAGAGATCTGAAATGTGAAATGGTGACAGACAGGGTGGCATCTATGCAAAGCAACTTCCTCCCCAGGGCTCCAGTAAACTTTCACATGTTTTTTTTTTTACTTTGCAAATAGCTAAACCCTGTTAGAGATAATTTAAAAATTCTTCCTAAAATGCCTTTTCACAAACTGATAGACGTGAATAGCCATCAATTCTTGTGTTACCAGCAGTCGGACTTTAATTCTGAGCAGAGGGTGAGGCTGAAGAATAAATATCTCTGATCCCATCCCAATATCATTTTCTGCACATAATTCTTTAATAGTTTAATTTGCTGATGACACCACATTTGCAATGCTGTCACAAACGAGGATGAGGCTGCATATAGGAATCATGTAGCAGAAGTGCTTTTTAACAGTTTTCTATTATTATAGCATGATCTTGGGTTTTAAAAAGCAGGCATTGAGCAGATGTATTGCATGTTTATTGCACTGCAAATAAAGGACACGTCAAACCTTTTGCTTTTTTTGCATTTATTGTTACAACGGTCATATATCTTAAGAGAATCCTCAAATTTTAAAAAATTATCTTTAGATATTTAGTTATGATCACCAACTCAATTTGCATGTAAAAAAGTTCTGAATCTTGTTATATTTTTTTCCTTCTTTTAGGTAAAGTGTAAAAATAATCAATAAAAATGTCATTTGCCCATGTGTACAGGATGGCCGTCTAAAGAGTGACATATTTAATTCTACTATATTGTTTTCAATCCAACCAAGCTGATTACACCATAACAAGGTGCTCTACATATCACAATTACATATCACAAGTATAAGTAAAGTAAATGAAATCAAATATCGGATTGTTGTCATAATGTGTAAAAAAAATCAGAAGTCTCCTTAGGCAAGCTGTGATGATATGTGTCCACAGCTCTTCCAGCAAAGGCTGTTTTGTTTTAAATAAATAATCACCGCGCTCACAGCTTAGTGAGGGGGCGTGGTGGCTGTAGCGTCTCAGGGTGATCTGCGGTGTGGGCGTTTCTCACCTAAGTGCACAGGTGAGACACTACCTACATCCAACGTTGGGTTAGGTGGTTAGGTACTCAGGAGCTTGTCCATACAAAGCTCTGAAAGCAAGTACCAAAACTTTAAAATGAATTCTATAAAACACTGGAAGGCAGTGCAGTGTGCGCAAAATGGAAGTTATATGATCACTCCGGCTAGTACAAGTTAGGAGCCTGGCAGCTGCATTTTGGACTAACTGAAGACATGAGAGAAGGGTCTTGCTCAAACACGAATAAAGAGCATTACAGGAATCAAGTCATGAGGAAATAAAAGAGTGGACAAGCATTTACAATTCTGACTTTGAAACAGCATGTCTTAGTTTAGAAAGATTTCTTAAATGAAAGAAATACGAGCAGCTGACTGATCTTACATATGAATCATGGTGAGGTGAGGGTCAAGGTTGCATTAAGGGAATTAGCAGGTATTGAAAATGGAATTTTGATTCTGTTATATTCCTTATCTCTTACTCTGTTCAGATTGTGCTTGAAATTTAGCAACATGCATTCTTGTTTACAATTTTGAATTGTGAGCACTTAGTTGCATGCATCTGGTGCTGCACTGTAACATTACTGATCAACAAATTGAAACTTTTTCGTATAGCACCAACATTTTCATTTGAATACAGCTTCTTTTCACCTACCTGAATTAATAAGATTAGACAGAAATTGCCGTTTAAAGCAAATGTTCCCTGAAGACTTTTGAAAACTTGAAAGAATTATTTAACAGCTTCCATTTCTTTTTTTTAACATACAGTATTAAGCTTCTAGCTTCTCTCCATCCATTTACTTACTGAACCCTCTGTGGGTTGTGGTAGAAGCAAAACTCCTTTCTGGTAGACAGTCTGTTATAGAGTCATTGGGGACCAATGCCAATCCCAACAGTACTGGACAAATAGCAAGAATAAACTCTAGACCAGTTACTAGTTAAATGCCAGGCACACATTGACCTGTATGGAGCTACTTAAAAACTGAATGCATACATCTCTTCATTCTCTTTACAGGCCAAAATCACTGTCTTTGGGCCTGGAAAGTTCCTTCAAGATCTTAATGATGGTCATTGTAAAATCCCTATGGAAATTATCAAGTGGGATGGGGTCTCTTTAAAGGTTAAGATCTGTGCCAGTAGACGAACACAATCTGGGAGCAAAAAGCCTCACATCAAAGTTAGAAACCTCACGTCCTGTATTCTCTGCCCAACAAGATTTCTGCTTTTCCCTTTTAAGTTGCAGAGGACAAGGAACCCAACACCTATATTGAACTGAAGAAGACAATGCCACACCACAGACACAGATAAAAAAACCAGATGGCAAAAAACAAAGAATGTGTTCAAGCAAACACTCACTTGATCCTAGATGTATGCCATGCTTGTCACTAATGAATTGGTTGAACTCATGAAAGAACTGGAATCATAAAACTGCTTTACTATTCAGTGGTGTCACTAGATTGCTGTCATTCAAGGCTCTATTAAGGCACTGACAGGTTTCTAGGTGACACAATGAGTACAGCTCCTTAACCTACTTTAAACAATGCAGAGCACAGACATCTAGCCATTTAATGCAGTGCAGTACAGTAATTCCTATTATTAATGGCACACATGGAGCCAGGATGGGGACATCATCCTTACTGATTTCAGCCCACGGACACTCAATTGTTTCAATACGTATGGAATTGCCAATGCATATGGAATTTAGGCAGTCTTTTTATTGTCACCCCCTTGGATGGTATCACCCAGTGCACCCCTCACACTCTCATAGTAATGCCACTTTCAACTGTGCCAACATAAATGAGAACTTCAATGAATAAGCAAACAACCATCCAAAGACCAGCTTTCTCATGTTGGATCATCAACCACTTCTACAGCTTACAGTACAGTTTTTGCAAGCTTTTAACTAATTTGGAAATGCAATAAATAACTGCTAAAGCTTTTAATTTTCATTTATTTGTGGTTGTGCATTAGAGCAAGGCCAAGCTGACATACTAAAATTCCAAAAGTGAAACACTAAATGCGAAACTTCTGAAGCCCTCCAAACGAAGTAAGAGCAACCACTCCTGTGTTTTATACTGTATATGTGTCTCATCTATCTTGCATCTCATTTTTTATGTCAATATATATCTAATTATATTTTCTAAGTGTTTATTCTGAGTGTGTACTTCAGTTGCATGGATAGAAGTCCAATAGCAATCAGTTCTATTTACAGAGAAAGGTAATAAAGTGGACCTTACCAAAGTGTCTCAGTAGTTATTGTCATTGTGAAAAGCAAAGTCATAACTGATCGATTGACTGATTAATGTCCATAACTGATTTATTCCAGATCCTCACAACAGAAATAGCTGTCGCACTGCATACAAATATTTAGCTGAATCTAAAAGTGCCTTTTGTTCGGTGAAAATGTATACTTTTCAGGCACGCCTGTTTGAATGTTTGTGTTGGCTCTGAGGCTAGAGATCTGCCCTATCAACCGGAAGGTTGCTGGTTCAAATGCCAAAAGGGACTCTGCTCTGTTGGGACCTTGAGCAAGGCCCTTAACCTGCAATTGCTGAGTGCTTTGAGTAGTGAGAAAAGCGCTATATACATGCAAAAAAAAAAAAAGAATTATTATATGTGGAGTACTTAAAGTGAACTGACTTACTTCAGACACTTGTTCTTTTTATATGCATGCTATCATTTCAATGAACTAAATACAATTCCAATAATATTACAATGAAGCATTTAAAAACAAAAATGAAGGTTTGATAGTGTTTTGGCAGAGGGTGACCAGGATGGAGGATCCATAAACAACAGTTTATTTCTTGTATAGCCCAAAATCACACAGGGAATGCCTCAATGGGCTTGAACAGGCCCTGTTTTTTAGACAGCCCACCCATCCCCATCAACCTTGCTAGCCTTGTCTGAGAGTGCATTGGCAGGTGTTTTGTTTCATCCATTAAACTACAGAGCTGAAATGGCATGACCAGAAGTGAGGAGAAGATCCAGAACCAATTATTATTCAAATGAATGTGTGTCTTTGTTGTACCCAGCCAGTGTGTGGGCACTGGGTCAGGCACAAAATTCAGTCTGATGATTATAGATGTTCAATATGAAAATGAAGGACGTTGTTACTGTGGCCATATATCTTTTAGACCTCACTCAATCACAAAGAAACAAACAGAATTCACAAATGCACTGCAAGAAGAAGGGAAATCTATCATGGTTCAAATACGAAGTAGCAGCTTATATTATTTATTGTTTCATTGGGATTGGTGGCATGAAGTTGTGAAGTGAATGAATTAGAAGCCTTGTCCAGGTACTCTTCTTGCCTTGCACCTCATAACTGTTGCAATAGGCTCCAGCTGCCCCCTGACCATGAACTGAATTAGCGGGATAAGGAAATGATGGATGGATAGCAATGAGTGTTAATGTTATCCAAATTCTTAATTTCTAATATTTAGAGCTTTTTGGTAAAATCGGAGATACTGAACCATCTTTTTGGGAAAAATGTATTGTTAAGCCGTTTTCGGCCATACATTCTATTATTACATTGTTGTGGGATAGAGAAAAAAAAATATCTTGCATGAAACAGGAGCAGTGAAAGTGTATGGATGATCTAACAGCAAATATCATATCTGTGTAATTAGTGACACATGTTAAGGCTGTGACTTTCTATTTATTCATTCATCCATTCTTGAACCTGCTTAATCCAAACACATCAGTACCAAATGCAAGGTAGAAACCATCCATAGAAAGGGTGCCAGTCTGTCACAGGAGCTGCTCTTCACATCATGCCAAATTACGACTAACAGTTAATCTATATATATAAAAGCCAAATACCACTGACCCACTCATCACGAAATCTCCCGAACCATGAGGACTTTTGACTTGAAATTTGAAATGTAGGTTACCCTTGGCCCTTAGGTGCTCGCTAAGAAACAGTTTAAAAAATTTTGTGGTTCAAGCGTGAAATTTCTTATAAAATTTTAGACCCGTTTGTATGTCTGTCCACTTTTCATGAGATAAGTACTTAACGGATTTAGATCAACCAGCCTCCTTTCATCTGCGGCAGACTGGGAGCTGCGGGTTGACCTGGGCAGGCAGCTCAAGTTCCCGGAATTTGTAACATCAACCTCGTTGAGACCCGATATAGTTTTAATATCTGCATCGTCCAAGCAAGTCCTTTTGTTGGAACTGACAGTTCCATGGGAGGACCGCATGGAAGAGGCAAATGAGCGTAAGCGGCTCAAGTACCAGGAGCTCATTGAGGACTGCCGAAGGAAGGGCTGGAAGGCTTGCTGTGAGCCCATAGAAGTAGGGTGCAGAGGCTTTGCTGCCTGATCCCTGTGTAAGATCTTTGCCAGGCTTGGAATCACAGGAGCTGCAAAGAGGAGAGCCATTAAGTCCATCACAGAAGCTGCAGAAAGAGCCTCGAGGTGGATTTGGATCAAGAGGTCCGCAAAGTGGGCCAGTGCTGCTGGGACACAAGTTGGGGCGTGACCAGCCCCGGCTGGGTCACCTGAGAGAGGGTGTCTGATGTTGTGAGACCCGAAACACCCGATGATCTCAGGAAACATCACTGATGATGTGTCCCAGCGCATCCAGAGATGTATCTAAGTATATAAAGATAGGGTTTTTTTCCATAATTAACTTGAACATTCCCTTGATTTTGTGCCTTACTCATCGCGTTAAATATCACAGTTCGCTTGCGGTACCGATTTATAAGCGGGAATCTGAGAGAGACTAATCAGGTTGTGGGAGGGGGGTGGGGCCTTCCTCACTCACGCGTAACTTTAACTCCGCTTAGTTAGTGAACAAGAGAACTACTTAACGGATTTGGATCTTTTTTTTTCCTATAATTTGCTTGAACATTCCGGTTGATTTTGTGACTTCTCTCATTGTGCTAAAAATCATAGTTCGCTTGCAGGAGCGATATATTTGTGCTAATCTGAGACAGAGGCTGCGGGATGAGGAGGAGGGGGAAGAGTGACGTCAGGAGAGCTGAACCATGCCCTCCTCCCTGTCCTGTATCACTAATACACGGGCGAAGCTGCAGGGGATGGCTAGTCTGTAATATGGGACAAACATGCATGAAAATCAATGTAGAAGTGGGGAGAGCATACCTTGAGCATGGGAAAGGTGCTATATGAATAAAATATATTATTATTCTTATTATTATTATTTAGATACAGTCTCTAAAAGTTGCCTTGCTGAATTGTGTTTTTGTCATCTCAATAAACTCTCAGCATCTCATCATTTCTTTATCAGCCTCCATATCTGTGATTTTCATGTCTCTGTTCACACTGTCACAGCTGACATTAGTAATGTCCTGTGTCTTCCGGTTCAACCTTATTGATGGTCAGAGTGAAATCAGTTCCTGAATAGCTACTGTTGATATTCTCAAGAATGGTAGACTGGGATCTATTAATGGAATAAACAAGGAGCTGGTTTACCTCTGATGATACCAGCAGTTTAGAAAAATGGCTTTACAACTTAGAGGGACACTCTGCCCTGGGGTTGCATTCTGTAATGAAGGCTGATGAAGAACAACCTCACTGGCATAATCTTTAAAATAAAAATAAGATAGTCAATCAAAGACAGAGATAATGGCTACTTGCCCAAGTGATAAGTCTTGTCAGTTATATTACTGTGCATTAATTCAGTTGTTACATATATATAAAAAAAATGCAATTAAATTTGAAATTAATATTCTGTACATTTTTTCACAATGAATGAATGAATCCATGAGCAAGGAGCATGGATGTGCAGATTACAAATCTGTGGAATACAAACTATGCTATTATTCGCATACTCTCAGTTACTCTTTCTGGCTAAAATCTAAGGAAGTTCTTTCTCAGCGCTGGACTTTTTTAAACAAACACCAGATCTTTCATACATTTAAGTCTGGTTTTAGTGCCCATCTCAGTGCCGAATCTGCTATTTTGAAGGTGACCAATGCTGAGGACTGTGATGTTTTTAGAAAGTTGGAATTTGATCACCATTTCTCATTCAAGTTTGTGTATAAATCCCTTTGGTTAGTGTGAATTTCTTCCAGGTTTAAGAACATTGCTTGTGTCATGTAAGTGTGAAAAGAGATAAAGTATTGCTTAATCCAAAAAGATATTCTAAAATGGCCTGGACAGGTTTGTTGGTACCTCTAAAAAACAGCATAAATAATTGGATTAGAGTGATTTTTCAAATTAGTTGTTTTTTTGAACTAGCATCACATATATCACCAATTGTGCAATCAATCATTCAGTCTCTTTAAATGAAGAAGAGCTTGATGTTCCTGTGATAACAGTTGCAAATATTATTAAGAAGTATAAAGTACATGGGACTGTATCCAACCTCTCTGGATGGGCAGAAGGGCCGTGAGAATGATAGACAAAAAGCTAAGAAGAGCCTTCAAAAACATACAAGCTGAACTTCAAAGGTGAGGCCCATCAATCTCTGATTGCACCATCCATTCCTTTTTGAGTGACAGTGGGCTGAATGGAAGGCAACCAAGGAGAACTCCACTGTTTAAAGAAAAACATAAAAAAGCCAGAGTGGAATTTGCTGAAATGCATACTTAACAAGCCACAGTGCTTCTGGGAGAATATCCTTTGGATAAAAAGATGAAACTGGAGCTTTTTGACAAGTTATATCAGCTCTATGTCCATAGAACACCATGCCTTCTGTGAAACATTAAGGAGGATCAGGCCTGCTTTGCTACATCTGGCATAAGGTGCCTTTGAGTCTGTGCAGGAAACAATAAAATCTCAAGAATATTAAGAAATTCTGGAGTGAAACATACTGCCCACTGTCAGAAAGTTCTTTCTCAGCTGCAGGTCATGGATCCTCTAACAGGATAATGACCCAAAACACACAGCTAAATGCACCCAAGAATGGCTAAGAACAAAACATTGGACTCTTCTGAAGTAGCCTTCTACGGGTCCTGATTTGAATCCCGTTGATCACCTATGGAGAGAACCTGGAAGATGCAACTTGTGGTGAGTCACTACAGTGGACTAACCAACACAAAGAAGACCAAAGAACTCCAAGAATCTCCATGAAAACTACAAATCAAGGGAAGGAGACAAGAAAATCAAATTCAGTGAATATCCAGTTAAATCAGTCATTAAGAAATGGAAAGAGTATGGCATTTCTGGAAATCTGCTAGACCAAGCCAGTCATAAAACTTGAAGAAGACGAGACTTCTGTGAACTCTAAAGGAGTTACAAGATACATTGACAGACATTGGATAGACTGTGCAGTAAACAACTGTTGTCTGGGAGGTTCACCAATCACAGCCATCAGACCATCAGACTAAATCCCATGCATGGCATAAGCCAAACATCGCACGTTATCAAAGCACAACATCACCACTGTGAAGCTAAGTGGCGGCAGCATCACACTGAGGGGATGCTTCTCTGCAGCTGGTCCTAGAAGGCTCATAAGAGTAAAATGAAGGAAGCAAAATACCAGCCAGGTTAGAGTCCAGATCTCAATCCAATAGAAGATTTGTGGTTGGTCTGGAAAATGGCTGTTTACTCACGATCACCATGTGACCTGACAGAGCTTCAGCAGTTTTGCAAAGATCAATGTGGAAAAATGGCAGCATGGAGATGTGCAAAGCTGACACACTGTCTCAAGACTGTCATGGCTGCCATCTTCTAAATACTGACTTGATGGGGGTGAATACTTATGCATTCAGTTATTTAGAACACTTTGAAGAGATCTGTTTTCATTTTGACATTAAAGAGACTTTTTCTGTTGATCACTGTTAAAAAACAAACAAATGAAACCCACTTTAATTAAATTTTGTATAATAATAAAATGTGAAAACTCCCAAAGTGGTGAATACTTTTAACAGACACTTTTTATGACTGATTGTGTGTGTTATTAATGGTGTTATATAAAATAAAATTTGATTAACCGATCACAATACAGCCAAAGTTCCTAATACTAAATGTTTCTTTCAAAGCATTTTCCCAGCATCTAGCAGTAAAGTTATCACATATTTTTTAATAGATATTCCCTCCCACTGCCACCTTCTTCCAATGACCAGTCTCCCCAAACCATCACTCCTGCATCAACAACTCCTACCACATCAACTGGAATGCCCAGTAATGAGTCCACCTCTGACCATCAGTGTCATCTCTGAAGACCAAGAAAGGAAACAACTGAGGAAGCTACACACAGGGAAAGCTGCAGGACCATACAGAGTCAGTCTTTGAGTTCTTAAGGCCTGTGCTGACCAACTTTTTGGTGTCTTCTATCACCTGTTTAGTCTGTCCCTAAGGCTTCAAAAACTGCCACTGCTGCAGCAAACATCTTGCATTTTTCCAAAGAAGGTAAGCTGCCTCTTCACTTAATGATTAGAGACCAGTGGCACTTGTGTCTCACATTATCATGACCTTTTAGAGCGTACTCCTGGACTATATGAGTCTTCTTGTGGTAGACCACCTGGACCACTGCAGTTTACCTATTGGACAAAGACTAGAGTGGAGGATGTGATTATCTGTCTGCTCTACAAGGCTTATTCTCACCTGGACAAAGCTGGCAATTCAATTATTATCAATTTTCTCCAGTGCCTTCAATAACATCCAGCCATCCCTGTTAAAAGGTACTCTCAGAGATATACAGGTGAATGAGCCCATAGTTTTGTGGATAATGGACTATCTATCAGGCAGATCACATTTTGTGCAACTTGATGACTGTGGGGCAGCATGGTGGCGCAGTGGGTTGTGCTGCTGCCTCGCAGTTAGGAGACCCGGGTTCACTTCCCAGGTCCTCCCAGCGTGGAGTTTGCATGTTCTCCCCATGTCTGCATGGGTTTCCTCCGGGTACTCCGGTTTCCTCCCACAGTCTAAAGACATGCAGGTTAGGTGCATTGGTGATTCTAAATTGTCCCTGGTGTGTGTGCGTGCGCACCCTGCCTGGGGTTTGTTTCCTGCTTTGCGCCCTGTGTTGGCTGGGATTGGTTCCAGCAGACCCCCGTGACCCTGTAGTTAGAATATAACGGGTTGGATAATGGATGGATTGATGACTGTGTTTCTGATACGAATGTGAGCACCACAAGGAACAGTCCTTTCTCCTTTTCTCTTCACTCTGTACACCTCAGACTATAAATATAAGAGCAGGTCATGAATTTATGAACCTCCTGGACTCTTGATTTGAGACAGCTCGTTGATCAGCCTACACATAAAGCAGGTCATACGTTAGACTTAGTGATTACTACAGGACTAAAAGTTGATATAAAGCAGGTCATTGATACGGGTCTATAAGACCATTTTCTTCTACTTTTTAATATAGAAATAATGATAGAAAACACTCATGAGAAGCATATTGTTAAAAAACGCTTCTTTGACTCATCAGCAGCTTTACAACTTACAAACATTCTAAGCAATCAGTCCGTTTATAGTGCCAACTATAATAGCGAGGATAATGTTAATAGTAAGGTGGAAAGATTTAATACTAAAGTGAGAGCTGCTGTTGACATAGTTGCACCTGAAAAGACTGTTAAAAAATCTTCTAGCATTGTTATACCATGGAAGACCCAAAGAGTGTCTGATTTAAAGAGAACATGCCGTATAGCTGAGCGTAAATGGAGGAAGACTAAACTAACTATCTACTATGAAATATTAAAAGTTAAAATAACAGAATTCAATAACACAGTCCATCTTGAGAGGCGCTGCTATTTCTCTAAGATTATAAATAACAATGCTAATAATCCCAGAGTCTTATTTTCTACAATTGATCGTCTGTTAAACCCAGGTAACTCAAAGGAATGCCTCCTAAGTACTTCCAGTAAAACCTGTGAGGCTATTGCTGTATTTTTCAATCAAAAAATTAATGATATTAGAAATAATATAGTATATCTCCCCAACACTAAGGATCTTCCTAAACCCCAGCATTCCGTTATAAACAAATTAAACTCTTTCACTAGGATAGATTTACCTGATTTACATAAAATAATTTCTCAACTGAAACCCTCCACCTGCGTCCTTGACCCAATACCAACAAATTATTTCAGAGAAGTATCGGGCGTGCTAATTGATAATGTTCTTGACATAGTAAATTCTTCATTAGATACGGTGGTCTTCCCAGACTGTCTTAAGACTGCTGTAGTTAAACCCCTACTCAAGAAACATAATCTCGACCCCTCAGCTCTTGAAAATTTTAGACCTATCTCTAACCTGTCTTTCTTAAGTAAAATTCTGGAGAAGGCAGTCATTATGCAGTTAAATGACCACCTAAATAAACCTGCTATTCTTTATAAATTTCAGTCAGGTTTTAGAACAAATCACAGCACAGAAACTGCACTTGTTAAAGTAGTAAATGATTTTGGGTAAATGCAGACAGAGGCCATTTATCTGTTCTCATCCTCTTAGATCTGAGTGCCGCATTTGACACCATTGATCATAATATTTTTAGAAATCGCCTTAGGCAATGGGTGGGCCTCTCTGGCAGTGTCTTAAATTGGTTTGAATCCTACCTGGCAGGGAGAAAATTCTTTGT
>JANRMT010062807.1:39068150-39084110 GCA_026402145.1 Polypterus bichir lapradei
TGAGCTACCTAGTGAAGGTTGTATTAATAACATTAATTCAGACTACTTCAAACTAGAACATGGTACTAGACAAGGATCTCCCCCCAATTACACTCCAAATTTAACTTTCCACCAACACATTTTTTCACTACCTCCAACTTAGAAACTTGGCTAAACAAAACCTGCCTAATTTTCCTCACCTCACACCTATTTCTATTCCGGAAAAAATATTGATCAGTCTTGAGGACTCAGACAGCATTTCTATAATAAACAAAAACATTTTAAAGTACCTCTCTTTCAAAGATCCCAGAGAACAGTGGGAAAAGGATCTCTCACTCAACATTTCAGAAAAGGAGTGAAAGATAGCAATGCACAGAATTCACTCAGTCTCCATATGTGCAAGCATACAATTATTCAACTTAAAATTATACATATTGATTGCATCTGTCTCATTTGAAATTCTCCAAAATGTTTCCAGGGCAAGATCCAACCTGCAAAAGTTGCAATCAGCTTCCAGCCTCATTGGGCCATATGTTTTGGGCAGGTACCAAATTAATATCCATTTGGACCAAACTCTTTAAATGCCTTTCAGACAGCCTTGGAGTCTCAATCCCTCCTAATCCACTAACAGCTGTGTTTGGTGTACTCCCAGATGGGCTTAAAGTGAAGGACAAAGAAATTGTAATTGCCTTTACTTCACTATTGGCATGTAGACTTATCTTGCTCAACTGGAATAATCCTAACTCACCTCTTTTAAGTCAGTGGGTAACTGATGTTATATAATACCTGAAATTGGAAAAAATCTAATTCTCACTTACCGGATCTGTACACATTTTTTAAAACCTGGCAGGATCTAATAAATAACATTTTAGAATAAGGATTTAAACTGAGGAAGTGGATTTTCTTCTCTTATTTATTTATTTGCTTATTTTTCCTATTATTAAAGTCTTACTCTGTTGGCCTAGCTCTCTTTCTCATGGGTGGGGGTTGATCTGATGTGAACCTAGTTTTGTAAAATATGACTTGCTTGTATGGAATGTTATTTGTTTTCAATAAATTCAATAAAATGCATTAAAAAAAGGTGCCAATGAATACAACATACAACAGTCAAAATGAAAAACACAAACAAGCATTATGAGTTGGAGCAACCGAAGGAAAACCCAGTAAAACTGAAAATAAATAGGCAGGAAGAGGTGGGTCCACGGGGACAGACACTGGAAGTAATGTTCGAGGTGTTAGGGCTGTCAATCATCCATTCTATAGAGAAGGAAAAGAAGTAAGCAACGTCATCTTTCAGATTGGCAAGGAATTACCACCACCAGAGCCTTTACGCTGTCACCAAGGCGTACTTGTGTTACACAATTAATTAACTGATGAACTATGGCCACTTGACAATGGTGGAGCTTAAAATTATAAAGGAGAAACTCTAAAATAAAGTCACAAGTCCTGGAGACCACGTCCAACTGGGTGCCTACCTGCACCTGGGTTTTTTATAGTGGAGTCTGTACACTAAAATTTTCTAAATGGATCCTGCGTCTTTAAATATAATGAAGATAAGTGTGCCAGTACCTGTGGCAACCATACATTCCCAAGACATAACACCCCAACCACCATGTTTAACAGATGAGGTGGCATGCTTTGCATCTTGGGCAGTTCCTTTTCATCTCCACACTTTGCTATTGCCATTACTCTGATGCAGGTTTATGTTTGTCTTGTCTGTCCATAAGTCCTTTTTAAGAATTCTGCAGGCTGTTTAACGTACTTTTTCCTCAAATTGGCCATCCTGTGTTTGTGGCCAATAAATGTTTTGCATTTGCAGTGTAGCCTCTGTATTTCTGCTCATGAAGTCATCTCTGACATATCCACATCTGCCTCCTTTCTCATCTGACAGACAGGCCTTTGGGGGTTTTTCTTTACCATAGTGAGAATTCTTCTGTTATCAGCAGTGGAAAGCTTCCTTGGCCTACCAATCCCTTTTTGATTACTGAGCTCACTAGTGTGTTATTTCTTCTTAGTGATATTGCAGACAGTTGATTCAGGTAATCCTAAGGTTTTTTCGATGACTCTAATGGTTTTATTCTTGTTTATAGCCTCATAATAGCTTCTTTGACTTTCATTGACACAACTCTTGTCTTCATGTTGGACAATGGCAACTACAGGCTCCAAAGGCTAGAAGCAAGCTAAAGTATCTTATAATGCAATGAAACACACCTGAGGAATCACAAATATCTGTGATGCCAATTGTACCAAAAATTACGTGACCCTGAAATGGGGGGCCCACGTATAAAAAATGTTATCATTTCCACATGGTGTAACCGAAAAGTATGAAAATGCCCTTAAATGAAAGTCTACATTGTGCACTTTAATCATGTCTGAATTGATTGATTTGTGATTAATTAAACTGTGGAGCAGAGGGTAAATCAAGGAAAATGTGTCTTTATCCCAAACATTATGGAGGGCACTGTATTTTCATTGTAAAACTTTCTGGAAGAGCCGTCTATCATCAGCATGGTTAGCCAGTTGTCTCTGGGAATTCACATTGAATTCTACATCCCATCTCTTGACTCTGAAATTCAGGATGTCATTGCAAATGATTATGAAGTGTTTGTTTACAGGTGGAAAAGTTGCATATAAAAACAACTTTAATAGAGGTCTTATTTAGTATAACATTTCTTAGTCATGGAATGTTCAGTGTTGTTACCATGGACATATATAATTATTGCAAGTATGGTTTTAATTGTAAAAGAACACAAACTCTCCAAACGTCTCAGCTTAGCTTGGCCTCATGTACTCTGTACATGTGATAATGCCACTACTTGTACAAATACTACTACTACTACTACTACATTATACACCACAAATCCAAGAAATTTGAATAAAATATTCAAATACAAGAGGAGGAGGTAAACTTTGGCCTCTTACAAAGTTAGCTCCCTTAGTAAAAATCTTTTAGATTCATTTAGTAACCTCCCGAGTTCTGATTTTCTAGAGGGTTACAACACCCTAGGTGAAGTAGCTGTTTCGTGGTTTTTACAGAGTAGTTAATAATTTCAAACTTCTGTTAAAAACACATCTTTTCAATGAGTATTATTCTTTTTCTTGTATGTAATTTCTACTGTCTTGTTAATGTGTGTATTGAATTGTAAAGTGTCCTTGAGATTATGAAAGGTGCCACATAAATAAAACATTATTATTATTATTATTATTATTATTATTATTATTATTATTATTATTATTATTAAAATGTTATGCAGATACTTCTCAATCATGTGGGGTGCAGTGTAATGTTCCCTTGAAACAATTTGGCAAGAGCAAGCATTTATCTTTTAGTTTTATCTGTCTTACGTGTAGCTTTTGCAACAATGTGGCGACTGAATGTTAAAATAGACAATTCTTTTGTTTTAAAGCCTTGATTCATGTATATTGATTACTGTCTCAAAATAATACTTTTAAATTTCATAACTCCTACCCTTGTTTCCCCAAAGGGATAGCTTTCCAGATGATGTGTAGACTTCAGGTGGGGAACCCAAAATGAAGTGACTCAGAAAAAGCGTTAGGATCAGTAAAGTAGCCAGAAAGTGTTACGACATCTGCGACTTGCAGCTATAAAAAGGACAATGAAGCAGGCAGTCGGTGCTTTGATATCCATCTTCATAACTCTTGCAATAACAGGACAGCATTCAGGTAAAGATGCTTATTCTCAATATATAAACACATTCATATACAAATATGAAATTAGGCATATCAAAAAAAAAAAAAGCGTGATACAGGCAATATTCTGTTTTCTATAAACTGGTTATTAGTAAGTTTGATATCTCTTTAGTCATCAGCATTAAAAGTGGAGCAACAGCATAAATGATTGTATAGATTTTAAATGTTTATTACATTTTTCATTATTTTAGTGCTATAATATTATAAATCATTTAATTATATTAATTGTAATTGTAATTACAATCCTTCTATATAAAAGCGGTCGGGATTGTCCTTCCATCCCGTGAGTGGAAAGCGTAGCGGTATTCCGCTTATCACAGACTTACTACTTGCAGCTTGCGGTATGAAGCGACATGATGTGAGTTCTGGTGCTCCCATCGTTCCCTTGCTTTTGTGCGCGATGCGCTGGAAAAATAGACAAAAATATGTCTCTGGAAATAATTAATGTTGATGGAGTACAAATGCCTCACCGCATAGTAAATATCAGGAGGTTTGAAAAGGGCGACCTCAATATAGAAAAAAAGTTTAAATTTCATCACTAAAATAACAGAAACTACGAGTATTAAAGTAATACTGCTCAAATGCAATATAACCAAATTAATGAGTTTGTATAAAATATCAAATTGATCTACATATTGAATTGCCTTAAGAAGTGGTCAACTTAAAAGTCGTTCGCCTTAAAAGGCGGGTCAGCCTAGTATATAAATAGAGCTGGTAAATATTATAATCAATTCATCAAGTGAACTGATTAATGTTTGTTGAACCAAAAAAAAAGAGACGGAACTCACATACTTAATTAAAATGTAGAAGATACAAATGTACACATTGTACCTAGAATTTTAAAATGAAACTGAAAGTATACTTGATATGTAAACACCTGCCTTGGGCTTCATATAGTGCCTTTATATATACCATACCATTTTTTAAGCCCACTTAATCCTCAGCTGCAGCTTATCCCATTAAGCACAGGGTGCAAGGCAAAAATGATTCCTGGAGAAGGTGTCAGCCCATCACAGGGTGAACACACTCACACTCACACTCACACGACACTCCCACTAGGAGTTCTTCCTAACTGGTGGGAACTGGCGCCCCGAGAGGAAACCTTCAGAGAGTTGGAGATAACATACAAACTTCAGCCTGGAAGAACCTGGGGTGCAAACCCTGGTCTCCTTACTGCAAGGCTGCGGCACTGCACTGGCCATCTTTGCATATTAAAAAAAAATGTCACTTAAAAATGTTTAGTTTTTTATTGAATAGTGCCGTTTACAGTTTGGCATTTTAAATGTATGCTACAGAAAATGTAAAGTGCTCAGTAAAAAATTACTTATGTCAGTGCATGGTGCCTCCCTTTACAGGCTGGAAAGAAGTTCCAATTTGATCTTTATGAATAAAATGGTTTTCTACAGTTCTTTCCAACAGGTCTCATGTATGATGTAGTGGGAATACTTTATCTACCATCTACTATACAAGAAGAAAAAGGCATTAAATTTAAATAGCGCTTTTTCTCACTATTCAAATGACTTTACATAAAGGGAGAGGAGCCACTTGAAGCACCACAAATGTGCACCATCCAACTGGATGATACAATAGCAGTCATTATGCCCAGACACTCACCACACATTAGCTATTAGGTTGTGAGAAAGATAGCTCCCATTTAGGGACTGGGGATGATAAGGGGGCCAGGATGACCAGGCCATGGTGGATAATTTAGATTATACACTGGGAAAAAATCCTACAGTTTACAAAAGTTGCTCAGGGATCTTTAATGACCACAAAGTGTCAGGATCTTGGTTTACATCTCAATTTAAAGGATAGCACCATTTTTACAGCACAGTGTCCCTGTCACTGCACTTGGGTCCATAGTCAGGGTAAGTGCCCTTGCTGGCCAGAACATCTTTCTAGTCCTTATACTTGAACATAATCGTTTTGCCCTTTCGATACATTGATACAGCACCTTGCTGCAGCTTTACGCAACTGAAGTCACCTGGAGGATTGTGGCGGTTCAGTCGTACAGTGCCATATGCATCAGTTCCACTGTCAACGTTTGAGGAACAATTCACATTGTCAGCACTATCACTCAATAATGGTTCGATTTACACTTTGTTTTAAAACTGGCATATTAGGTTCTTGTTTGCACACCATTCTGTATTTTAACTGGAGGGTCCGTCCCACTCATGAATATTGAGGAGTTACCAGGAAGTGGAAAAACACATATAAATATTCCTGAGTTTTTTGGTGCATGATGTTATTTTAACCACTAGATGGCAACAGCATCATAAGCATTATTCAGTTTTAACACTTTACATTGAATCATAACAGTGTAACCAGAAAAATGCTCGGTGTTAATGCGAATGAAGTTAAGGACAGGTTATTTTAGTTACAACTAGCAAAATACCCGCGCTTCGCAGCGGAGAAGTAGTGTGTTAAAGAAGCAATGAAAAAGAAAAGGAAACGTTTTGAAAATAACGTAACATGATTGTCAATGTAATTGTTTTGTCACTGTTGTGAGTGATGAGTGTTGCTGTCATATATATATATATATATAAATATATATATATATTTACACACACACACATAAACATATATATATACATATACACATATATATACACACACATATATACATACATATATATATATCTACATATATACACATACATATACATACACACATACATACATACACACACATATATACACACAAATACATATCTATATACATACACACACACATATATAAACATATATATACATATACATACATATCTACATATATACACACACAGCTATTTCGTATCAGTGCAAGACGCTGCTTGTTAAAACGGATAACTCCCGCTCTTACGTGCAAGTCTGCGTGGATATTATGAACTATCGTATTTGTTCAAGTTCTATTTAAATTTTAAATAGAAGGAATTTTTATTTAGTCGACAGAAATATCTTTGGTAGGAATGGTAAAAACAGACAGGAATATTATTCCTGAATAAATCAACTCAAACCTTAAACAACTTATAATATTTTGCTCTCCATAAAAATATATCCTGTCTAAATTATACAAGTTAGAAATAAAGTAAACGTTAAAAGAACAAACATTCAAATTTCTTTACTCTTATGTAATTTTATATAAAAAATAAACTTAGATTTTAAATATCCCAAAAGATTTTGCTCTGCATAAAAATATATGCTGTCAAAATTATACAAATTCAAATATGAACATGCTGCATAACAAAACCTGGAAATATAAATAAAATGTGTTCCTTTCAGCAATAACAAATGAAATCATTCAGTTGTCTTTGCTCATATGTCATTTTAGAGCTGGACGCCTGGCATCTTTTTTTGGCAACAAGTTCGTTTATGTTTGGTGTGAGGTTCTGTGTTGTGGAGATTCTCAGGATGGACTGCAGGTGCTCATGAGTGAGGCGATTCCTGTGTGCTGTTTTGTTAGTCTTTATCACTGAGAAGAGCTTCTCACACAGATATGTGCTACCAAACATGCACAAGGTTCGAGCCGCATGTAGACGGACTTTTTTTGTTCTTCAAAGTCACCAAAGCGCCGTGCGCTCAGTTTATCAGCAAAGTGCGTATTTGGGAACACCGTAGTGACGACTTGGTTCAACATTACTTGGCAATAGGGAAAGTGGGGCAAGTTGCACTGGTGCATTTGTGTCTCCCATAAAAGTAGCTTCACTTGAAATCACTTTGTGATTGTGCACGGGTAAAAACGTCCGCTGAAGTGTCAGATTCTTATTTAATTCTTCTGCTTTCTGTATCTTCTGCATTGCATTCAGGTCTTTCAGGTTACCCTGATGGTTTGTCTCATAGTGCCGTCTTAGATTAAATTCTGTAATTACAGCCACATTAGCTCCACAAATGAGACACACGGGTTTAACGGCAATGTCAGTAAACATATACTCAGCCTCCCATCGGTTTTTAAAGGCTCTATTTTCAGAATCAACTTTTCTCTTCAGCATCGTGTGGGCTAGCTTCGCAATAACTTGCAAGCTAGACTTGATTAACGCGGTAAGTGTTTGGCAAGGCAGCTGAAGCGCTGCATTATGGGATCTGTAGTTTATTGTGTTACCAGCACTTCATATACCCGGGCCATTAATAACAATAATACAGTATATAAAATGATCTCGCGGGCCAGATATTATTACACGCCGGGCCGGATGTGGCCCGTGGCCCTTGAGTTTGACACATATGGACTAAATAGAACTTGAAAAGATATATTTTTTCGTACATCGAGCCCGCGTGCTAATGTGGTTTTGCCTGCATGCCTCAATAAGTGACCCTCCCCTCGCTCTTACTTTTTTACCGTTCATCTAATGAATACACTGAGTATGGCTTTACCAAAACAATCATTGATTGCGAATAAAGTATTCATTATTCGAGTATGTAGATCGGGGTATATATATACAGTACATATATATATACCCGCGTATCGCAGCGGAGACGTAGTGTGTTAAAGAAGCTATGAAAAAGATTTGTTTCTTACTGCATCAATAAACAGCTCGTCTTCTTCTTTATCTGAGACCTGACACACTGCATGCACGGGTTTTTTTTTTTAACACTGTCTTCCTTTAGCGGGACATTCACTTTTTCCACCATGTGCTTTGTTTCTGCAGTAGCTGCAGTTATGAATAATATGTTTGTATGTATCAGACGCTTCATATTTTTTTGCTGCCTTTTCAATTGTGTAATTCGGTTTTTGTTCAGCGCTTTTCGGAACTGTTGCTTTTTGTCTGTGCACTGCGTCAGTTCACGTGAGCCGCTCGGTGTACATGCATCGAAGGTTCCCAGCTGTGCTGCTGCCATGTCGTGCTATGTCCATGGCTGTATCTAATGCTACCGAAGTCCCGGTACTTAAAACTTTCTCTCACAGTTTCGCTGAGTTTGTGCCAAATACCACCCTGACCATCTCATCTTCCTCTGCATAAGCACAGTCCTTCACCCGTGAATATTTACCCGTGGCAGTTTGCTATTGGATTGCCGCTGACGGACGGCCTTATATGGGCAGCCTGTCTATGAACTTAATTTAAAGTGTAGGTTTACACTGTGCTTTGTTTCCGAAGTAGCAGAACTCATGAATATGGTTGTATATGTCACTCGCTCGCTTCTTATTGTTTCGCTGCCTTCTCAATTATATAATGCATGTTTTCTTCAGCGCTTTTTGGGCCTCTTCCTGGTTTTCTATGTACCGCGTGATTACGTGGGAGGCGTGATGATGTCAGACGAAACTCCGCCCCCACGGGTTTCAAGCTCATCTCCATTACAGTAAATGGAGAAAAACAGCTTCCAGTTATGACCATTACGCGTAGAATTTCGAAATGAAACCTGCCCAACTTTTGTAAGGAAGCTGTAAGGAATGAGCCTGCCAAATTTCAGCCTTCTACGTACACGGGAAGTTGGAGAATTAGTGATGAGTCAGTCAGTCAGTCAGTCAGTGAGAGCTTTGCCTTTTATTAGTATAGATTACAGCTCTTTTATTGGAAATGATGGGGCAATTTCTTTTCATTGGAAAAGAAGACGATAAAACAGTGACTGAAATATAACATAACATAACATATTCTCAACATAGATTTGTCTACCTCAGGGTCATGGAGGCCTATTCCAGAAGCACTAGATGCAGGACAGGAAACAGCCCTTATTCAGACCCAAGTTCATCTCACCACACACTCATGAACCAACACCAAAACTTACAGAGCTTCAGTTTGGAGATTCCACTCATATCTCACTAGCATTTGCTTCACAACGTGTGAGGAAAAATGAAGCCCCCATGCAAACAAAACATGAGCAACAACAGGGCAAAGGATTTAAACCTAAAATGCTGGGGTTGTATAGAGCTGCCAAAACATCACAGGTTTATCCAGGGTTTGAATGCCAAAATAAGAATCATACACCTAAACCTATAAGCCAGATCACAGCAATCCATTTCAACCTCTTGATTCACTTCATTCTTTCAGACTAAAAGCATTAAGGATTGAATCTGACTCATCATGGTGATCAGTCTTCTCCTAGATCTGTGAAGATCAGGATTACTTGGCTTATGTGTAAGGAATTAATCAAATAAAATTCCCTGGTGCCAGCATTGTGGGGGTCTAATGATATATAACAATGGTTTACAAAATTAGTTCAATAAACAAATGATATATACATTATTTAATTAGGTTTTAATAACTGATCTATTAATTGCTACAAATCAGAAATTGGATGATAGAAGAGAAAATCTGTCTAATTTTAACCTGTTCCACTATGAACATACTGTACCAGTCAAACGACTTGTTTGTAAATGTCACTTTTATGTAATTTGAGATTGTTTAAGAACTTACCAACTACCATGATTGTGATGCATTTGAATGAAATGGTAAGGGATTGGCTTTGCATGGCTTTCCTATTAAAGCTCTTATTTAAGAATGCAATGAAAATAAGCCATTTACAATTTAAAGACATATCAACATTGGATTGAATTCCTCTTTGAGATTAATTTTTGAAATTTTCACACAAAAATCTCTTTAATATAATAATGATTAGTCTTCTCAGAATAGGTTTTGTGGAAACCTGTATAAAGTAACATTTCCCTTTATCTTTTGTTTCAGAGGAACGTCAGCTGTCTCACGATGTTCACGTACTGGCCATCAGTTTCCTTCTGATCGCTCAACTGCACAATGTTCTGACTATGTCCCATTATACTTCTCTGGGATCCCATTGTGTTACTGCTTGTAAAACAAACAACATTCATTTCGTTTGCACAGGTCTTCAGAAAGATGGTCATTATGCTTCCATGTATTGCTCTCCTCAGAAAGGAGTTAACTATCGAGGAAGGAAATGTAGGCAGGACAAACCATGTAATAAGTATGACCAAGATTACTACTGGGGTTATGTAGAAGGCCCGTGGACTGAATGCGGTTCTTGTGGTACAGTGAAAGAGTTCTTGGAGCATCTGACTGCAACCTACCATATTCCCTGTGCAAATCAATGCGATAAACATGGATCAACATCTTATTATTGGTGTAACACAAGGAAAGGTTGGGACTACTGCTCACCTAAACCAGGTCTGAGCATTTATGGAAACAAATGTGACTACGAACATCCCTGTGACTACAGTGACAAATCTAAGCAATACACTGAGTGTTATTTAGAAAATGGTAACTGGGAGATTTGTGGAAAGGTGCATGAAAGAGATTTAGTATATGTAAGCTCTCACTACAATCTTGTATGTCAGGATGAATGTTCTAAATATCATCATGATTATTATTGGTGTCACACTTTGAAAGGCTGGGACTACTGCTCTCCAGGTCCAGATGTCACCACCCACAAAAAACAGTGCAGGGCAGATCACAAATGTGGACTGAATGGTCAGAGCTACAATTGGTGCATGACTGAGACAAGTTGGAACTCTTGTGGGCCAATAGTAGAGGGGGAGTGTGCCTACACTTTAGTAAGTAATTTTTTTATAAACTCAGAACTTTTCTGTACGATTGGTAATGGTTTGGACACAAGACATATTAGATTTGGAATGCAGGCTGCTGTGGCACGGTGTTGCAGTGGTAGCGCTGCTGCCTCGCAGTTAGGAGACCTGGGTGCGCTTCCCGGGTCCTCCCTGCGTGGAGTTTGCATGTTCTCCCTGTGTCTGCATGGGTTTCCTCCCACAGTCCAAAGACATGCAGGTTAGGTGGATTGGTGATTCTAAATTGGCCCGTTTGTGTGTGTCCTGTGGTGGGTTGGCACCCTGCCCGGGATTGGTTCCTGCCCTGTGTTGGCTGGGATTGTCTCCAGCAGACCCCTGTGACCCTGTGTTTGGATTCAGTGGGTTGGAAAATGGATGGATGGATGCAGGCTGCTACTGATTTATTAGATGGCACATCCTACCTGGAAACTGCTATCAATTTGATTGCTCGTTGGCATAACGGTCTCTTACAAAGTCAATCCCACACTAACCTAATAACAGAAGGCCACCTGAACATTGATCTTCATGAATTTGTTGTCAGTGAGGAAGTGCATTACTACAACCTCCAGATTCGAGTCAATTCTAAAAGCGTTCATAAACACAGCATAACCATTTCTGAGATTCTAATTCCTATAGGCCAAAATATTCCTGAGAAGTATTTCCGCAGAGCATTTACTGAAAGCCTTCTTAGGCGAGCCAGAGTTAAACTAATGGAGGTAAGCAACGTTATCTGCTGAATCATGGAATTTTACATATTCCTTATCATTCTTTAGCATCTCTGCTCAAGTTGTGCTTGAAATTTATCAATGTGTGATCATTCTTACACTTTTGTATTATGAGAACTTAGTTGCATGCATCTGGTACTGCATTGTAATATTACTTAAAACATATTTTTACCTTTTTTGTAGTGCACCTGCATTATCATTACAATAAAGCTTCTTTACACCTACTTGAAGTGATCATACTGATGAAAGTTAATATTTATATCAAATGTACTTGGAAGAATATAAAACTTGAAAGAAATGTGTAATGTTTCCACCTCCTTCCATCACATATTGAGCTTCTGGCTTCTGTTCACTCATTCACTTACTAAATTCTCTGGAAAAAGCTTTTTGGGTGGTGGTAGGAGCTGAAGCCCAGAATGGTAACTATGAAAATTCATCCACATCCATTAGGGTCATGAGGGCCAACAACATTCCCATCAAAATCAAACTCTGCTTGCTCCAGACACCAGTAAATTGCAAGCCACACATTTACTCTGACAGGGATAAATATAAACTAGTTGCAGGCATCTCTTCATTTTCTTTAGAGATTAAAGGCATCATCTATGGACCTGGATGCTACTCCCCGTATAGTCCCAGAAGTTAGGCATTTAAAAATGCCCAGGAACCTCATGGAATGGGATGGGGTGACTACACCTAATATCCACCAAGTCCATGCTCTGTGCCAAAGAGTGTACACAAGCTTTGGGAAGAAGCTTTATATCAAGGAAGAAGTGTCAGCACCCAACATTTCGATGTAGAAAGCATTGTGGATTTCCCTTTGAAGCTGCAGGGGACACAACAAAGAGCCCAACATCCAAATGAAGCTGACCACAAACATATACTAAGAACTATAGGGCAAAGGCAGTGTGTATTCCATCATAAATGTATTAACTTGATCTTGGAGCTATGCCACACAAGTCACTATAACATTGGGTGTTGTCCTGTAATATAACAAGAACAAACTGACTGTGACATATTTATAAAATTACAAAGTAACAAACTAACTGAGAAATTTTATAAACCTTCTAAATAAAGTAAGAGCATCTTTTATGTTAATAAAACTTATTCTTCCCCTTAAAAATGTTCACGTTTTATTGTTATACAACATTAAAACACCACAGATTTAATTTGGCTTTTTTTGATATTAAACAACCAAAAAAGATTTAAATGTCAAAGTGAAATCAGACATCTGCAAAGTGATCTAAATTAATTACAAATATGAAAATCCTATAGTTGATCACATGTATTTGCCCTCTTTAATAGGACACACCAAACTCAGCACTAGTGAAACCATCTAGCTTTAGAGGTCCTTCATTAGTTCAATGGAGACCACCTGCCTGGAGATTCAATTGATTGTTGTTTAAATATACCCGACTGTACGTGAAAGGTCCAACTTGTGATGAGGCAGTATCATGGACCATCTTATATG
This sequence comes from Polypterus bichir lapradei, assembly GCA_026402145.1. Classification (NCBI taxonomy): domain Eukaryota; kingdom Metazoa; phylum Chordata; class Cladistia; order Polypteriformes; family Polypteridae; genus Polypterus; species Polypterus bichir. The sequence goes on from JANRMT010062807.1 coordinate 39,081,478, forward strand.
ATGAAGACAAAACGTAGTGAAAAGATGATTGAAAAAGACAAGTCAGGGGATGGAGATAAGAAAACATCCAGATCACTGTACAGTATATCCAGTGAAATCAGTCATTAATAAGTCAAAAGAGTATGACAAAGCTAAACAATTAGCTCAGGGCAGGCCATCTACAAAAACTGAATGAACAGGCAAGAAGAACACAAGTAAAGGAGGCCACCAAGAGATGTCTGAGAACTCTGAAATAGTTACAAGCTACAGCGGATAAGAATGGAGAGACTGTGAAGACAGCAACTGTTGGCCAGGTGCTTCATCAATTACAACTTTATGGGAGAGTGGCAAAGAGAAAAAACACACAGGATATCTGAAGAAACATGGGGGACTCTGAAATATGCTGGATGAATATTTTATGGTCTAATGAGAAAAAATTAAGGTTTAGCCATCAGACAAAACACCATATTTGAACACTGCACATCATCAATAATGTGTGGATGCTTCTCTGCAGCAGCCCCCCTACAAAGAAAGATAAGGAAAATTTTAAATGTGAGCCTTACTGAAATGTCTCATTAGTTAGTGTCATTGTCAAAAGCAAAGTTAATTGACTGATTAACATCAAATGGTCAATTCCTCTTCACATCATTAACATCTCTTCAAAGAATACAACCATTCAAAACCAGTTTAGGGTCATCATTTAACATAATGTGCACATCTTTAGTATGTGGGGAAAAACTGAAGAACCAGAAGAAAACTCCACAAAAACACATCTATAATATGCAAACATGACAAATAATTGAAGAATGGGCAGTTCAGAACAAATACCTTCTGAATATGGCATATAAAACAGCAAGGAGAACAGGTGATTTATTTGTTTTCTACCTTCATACAGTGAATCATAGGCAAGCCTTTTCTGAATGAATATTCTAAAACTATATATATTGTGATGGACAGCCGGGTCCCATGCCCGGCCAGGACGCCTCTGCTGCATATGTTCCGGGGGAGCCACCATGGGCAGCTCAATACGTCCCCCGGGACGCTTGGTGGCAGCCTCCCTGGCCGATGTTCATTCCCCAGTCTCCCGCATGGCTCCATGGGACATGGAGTCCTCCACAGCCTGGGTGGGAGCTGGGGTGGCCACTAGTGGGCGCTGCAGAGACTCGAGAACCCAGCTGGATGAGTCACCAGCCCCACACGGAGGTGCTCCAGTTTCCTTCCAAAGACATGCAGGTTAGGTACATTGGCGATTCTAAATTGTGCTTGGTGTGTGTGTGTGTGTGTGTGTGTGTGCGCGCTCTTTGGTAGGCTGGCACCCTGCCTGGGGTTTGTTTCCTGCCTTGTACCCTGTGTTGACTGGAGACCCCGTGACCCTGTAGTTAGGATATAGTGGGTTGGATAATGGATGGATGGACTTTTTGCACAATACACACTCTGTCCATTAATTAATTATTGAATTCAGTTGACAATGGAGGAACGGAAAACATAAACTCCAGTCAGCAGCACACCTGAAGAAAATAAACTTCTGTGGGTACACAGTCAATTGTAAGAAAGAAACTCAAAAACAAAGTCAGACAGACTCAGAGTCATTCTGGGCATTCTGTAGCAGAGGCTGTTCTGGGCAATTCACTCTGATAAAAGAAACTTTCTATCCTATGATTTTAAGGCTCTCGACATCTCAGATACCTTTTCATGGACATGAAAACAGCTTGTCAGTAAAGCAGTGGCACCAAGTGACACACCAAGTTTTTAAGAAGGGAAATAGAATAGAGGAAGGTTAGTGATGGTTCGTTAATGCTTATGTTTTTGTACAAGTGACTAACAAGCAAAGATGCAGTAAGCACAGCTAATCAGCAGCTCTAGTCAGGGTATGCCATACTAAAGTAGTAAGTCTTCAGCCAGAATATTCCACAACTTTGGGGCCCTGTAACTAAAATCCGGACCTCCTACTGTTACTAATTAGAACATTAGAACAATCTAGACAAGAACAGGCCATTCAGTCCAACAAAGCCTGCCGGTTCTGTCCATTTACTTCTTCTAAAAAAACATCAAGTCGAGTTTTGAAAGTCCCTAAAGTCTTACTGTCTACCACACTACTTGGTAGCTTATTCCAAGTGTCCACCGTTCTTTGTGTAAAGATAAATTTCCTAATGTTTTTGTGAAATTTAACCTTTACAAGTTTCCAACTGTGTCCACGTGTTGTTGATGAGCTCATTTTAAAATAACAGTCTTGATCCACTGTACTAATTCCCTTCATAATTTTAAACACTTCAATCAGGTCTCCTCTTAATCTTCTTTTGCTTAAACTGAAAAGGCTCAGCTCTTTTAATCTTTCCTCATAATTCAATCCCTTAAGCCCTGTAGTCAGCCTAGTTGCTCTTCTCTTGACCGTTTCTAGCGCTGCTATGTCCTTTTTGTAGCCTGGAGACCAAAACTGCACACAATACTGAAGATGAGGCCTCACTAATGTAATATAAAGGTTGAGCAGAACCTCCTGTGACTTGTACTCCACACATTGTTCTACAGTGGGATGCAAAAGTTTGGGCAACCTTGTTAATAGTCATTATTTTCCTGTATAAATCGTTGGTTGTTACGATAAAAAATGTCAGTTAAATATATCATATAGGAGACACACACAGTGATATTTGAGAAGT
>JANRMT010062807.1:39099110-39178731 GCA_026402145.1 Polypterus bichir lapradei
AGAATATTCCAAATACTGCATGCAGTAGTAATTCCCTGCGTCTTCTGGCTCAACTCCATTGATCGTCAATGTGTATTCAGTATCTGATCTGCTGCCACTGAAGCGACTAGGAGTATCATCTGCGAGGAATTCTGTCTCATAGATCAGGAGCTTAGGGGCTTCTCCAGGTCTCTGATGGTACCAGGATATTCCATTACTCATATCGCAGATTGCTGTACAGGTGAATGTGACACTGTCTCCAGCAATAACTGACATGGTTCTTGGAGTCTGGATTACTGAAATCTGACAGAAGAAGTCTGAAAAAGAGAAAGACAAAGTCATGTAGTATTTATTACTTTGTACTTTATTATTATGTTACATTTAAAGCACATTTTTCTTATGTGTTATTAAATCCATAATTAAACACCATCTTACCTTGATTGCATAATGCGAAAAAGATAAGCAAAAGGAGCAGTAGGGAAGTCATAGCTGCTTTGATTTCTGCTAATATTTATTTGAGATGAAGTTATAAATCATGGCAGAGCTCTAAAATGTCACCTGAAGACACAGTGTGTTAAGTATGCAAAGTAACTTCCTCCCATGAGCTCTAGTAAATTTATAAAACATTTTGAACTTCTGCAAATGGACCACCCTGCTGGGTGTTTTTGGATATGATCTCTGATAGACATGGGTATCGATCAGTGCTTGTATTATTGACTTCTGTATTTGATTTGATAGGATGTACAGTAGGTGGCCATGTAAATGTAATTTAAAACTTTACATTAAGTAACAAATTTGGCTAGCCTTTATTCACATTGTTTCAACAAAATGTTTTACAAGCCAAAATGAAGTTGAGTGAAAGAAAGATGTAGAAACAGCTTACAACTGTCAACTATAAAGTGAGATTAGAGTGGGGTGGGGTTGAAGTTACGTGGACAAATAAAAAAAAAACAAGCATGTCTGTGTATCTGCTATTTGGTATGGGATTCGTGAAAGCGTGCTAAATTTTGAGAAGTGCCATTTTTTTAGAATATAAACTGTAATGCATTTTATCACTGCATTACAAAATATACTCCAATAGAAGATGCACTGCAAAAGTTAACTCTGAATGTGTCCAACTGAGAGTAACTGGAAGATGAACAGAAATCAGCTTATCCACCTTAATAAAAGGAAAAGTGTCTATGAGTGTGTCTACCAATCTATGTGTCTTTGTGGTTGTTATGTCTTCTGTTATAAGCCATTTCTTGGAGTCTGGTATCTCTGCACCACGGACCCTCTCATAACCCTAATCTTAACCCTAATGTAGCTAGGTGGAGTTATGGAAGTCAGCAGCTAGACTCTGTTGGTGCCCATTGGAGACAATGCCACCTCCTTGGAATTCCAGGGTAAAGGCTGCAGGAGTCGTAAAAGCATTGCTAATGTTTGTGATGTACCACCTGTTGGAATTAAAATTGTGATACATTTTATTACTAAACATATTGTAAAATCCATTCTAATAGATGGTGTACTACAAACATGAATGCAGAATATGTTGAGCTTTGCGTTAGTTACTTAGATTTCAATCGGTCTTTGACACAGCTAGCACAGCTAGTTTACTCATAACTTCACAATACTATTTACTCATAACTTCACAATAATTCACACAGGTTAAACTAATATCTTTCATGCACTGCAGAAAACCAATGAGGCAAATGGGACAGACTGCACCCCCATGTGCATGTGTGCCTCACTAATCACTAACCTCCTGCAGCTGTAAAGCATGCACCCACGGAGAATGAGCCAGCAGTTCCATTGTTCATTTATTATATAGGATCCGATTATCAAGCTGTGTACCTACCATACCACATGATGTCATTTAGAATGAAAATATGGAAGAGGGTAATGGATAAAAGGCTGAGGATACAGATGAGGATAGGGGAGGAAGAGTTTAGATTTATACCAATAAATGATAAAACCAAATCATCAATGTGGATGCTTACATAAAAGAGCCCTAGTGACATTGCAGCATAAAGTTGTGGACAGACGCATTCCTTAAAGAGGAAGTTGTGCTACGTTACCTTACAGCAACCTGTCTTACGTTAGACGCCTGTATTAATAACCTGCTGTTATAGCAAAAAAGCTTTGTTAGCTTTTAACCCTTAGTAGCATGCAAGCAGTAAAATTTTCTTTCACAGGGTTCATAACCAATCCGTGAAGTAATCCAACCTCCACATTGAATGCTTCAGTCACTCCTAACGCAGACCTCACCACTGTCACACTTCCCTCGTACATATCCTATACAACTCTTACATCCTTCTCTGCCACTCCTGAATTCCTCATATAACACCACAACTCCGCTCGAGGCACACTATCATATGCTTTCTCCAGGCCCACAAAGACGCAATGCAACACCCTCTGGCCTTCTCTATACTTCTCCATCAACACCTTCAGAGGAAACATTGTATCTGTGGTGCTCTTTCTTGGCCTAAAACCATACTGCTGCTCACTAATTATTATTTCCCTTCTTAACCTAGCTTCAACTACTCTTTCCCCTAACTTCATGCTGTGGCTCATCAGTATTATCCTCCTGGAATTGCTGCACTCTGCACATCCCCCTTATTCTTAAAAATCGGCACCAGTACACTTCTTCTCCACTCCTCAGGCATCGTCTCACTTTTCAAGATTCCATTAAAAAATCTGGTTAAAAACTCCACTGCCATCTCTTCTGAACACCTCCATGCTTCCACAGGTACGTCACCTGGACCTTCAATTCTTCATCCTCTTCATAGCTGTCCTTACTTCCTCCTTGCTAATCTGTTGGACTTCCTTATTCACTATCTCCACATCATCCAACCTTCTCTCTCTTTCTCTCTCTCTCATTCTCTTCATTCATCAACCTCTCAAAGTACTTTTTCCATCTGCTCAACACACTCTCCTCACTTGTGAGTACGTTTCCATCTTTATCCTTTATCATCCTAACCTGCTGCACATCTTTCCCAGCTCAGTCCCTCTCCCTAGCCAATCGGTACAGGTCCTTTTTTCCCTCATTAGTGTCATGCCTCTCATACAACTCATCATAAGCCTTTTCTTTAGCCTTCACCAGCTTTCTCTTCACCTTGTGCCTTATCTCCTTGTACTCTTGTCTACTTTCTGCATTTCTCTGACTATCCCACTTCTTGTTCGCCATCCTCTTCCTCTATACACTCTTCTGTATTTCCCCATTCCACCACCAGGTTTCCATTTCCTCCTTCCTCTGTCTAAATGTCATGTCAAGCACTCTCCTTGCTTTCACCCTTCCTACTTCTGCTGTAGTTGCCCAGGTGTCTGGTAACTCTTCATTGCCACCCACTGCCTGTCTTACCTCCTCTCTAAAGTCAACCTTTGCAGTCTTCCTTTTTCAGCTCCCACCACTTGATCCTGCCCTCACGTTCCTCCTCTTCTTGATCTCCAATCTCATCCTACTGACCACCATCCACACTGGTTTGTGCCTCCCTTTGGGTTGGTTGCTGAAGGTATCTGCTATTTAACTAAGTCAATATGTAAGACAGTGTGGCCCATGTGATGATCTGGGCCATTGTAACCACCTGCTGCAGAACATTGTGGGCTTACACAGTGCAGCTACCTTGCCATTCTATGACATGCTGGGCCATACTTATTCCGTACCTGTAGGCTTTCCACTGTGCATCTGTAGGTAAGGATAAAGGGAGACATTGATTTTTATCAGCCATCAGAAAAATTGAATGTGCTGCTCAACTAATTTAACATAAAACTGATGGACTACGAGAGACAATCAGTGATGTGAGCCCCTTAAAACTTAAAGCACAAACCTCCACTAACATGATGAACATTATTTCTTTCTATGTGGACTTTCACCTCTTAGAGCTGGTTATGCCAACAAGGCATGTATAGGAGGACAAATATCCCCATCTTTCTTGACTAAGAGATACTTTGTATAGCACCTCACGAGCACTGTCAGTATACTACATAGCGCAGTAATGTTGATATGACTAAAATGAATCCATAGTTTAAAAAATAATGACTTACTCAGTTTAAATATGCCTTTCTATGTAATCTGTTTACAGTTTGAAAGGGTACTGTACATATCATGCACAGGTATGCTATTCAAACTCAAAACCTTTTTTTTTTTTTTTACTTTTTTGTTTCTGCAGTCACTATTATATTACAGTATGGGTTAGAGTGTTACTGTGAACTGTTGGTCAGCATCTTTTTTAATTATTCTTGTGTTTATGCTACTATTGCACTTAACTTATTTAACATAATACTCCCCCACCCCATCAATGCTTGTCATCCCAAAATATGATTTTGAAACATAATTCGTTATAGTGAATTGCAAACGATGATGCCCTCTTCCCCTTCATCCAAGCTGTTTCTTCCTACAGATATGCAAAGGCGTGTTCCCCTTGAATGTTAAGTTATCTGCCCAAATCCTTATTACCCAGCCTTTAAGTTATCTGCCCAAATCTTTATTACTCAACCTTTAAGTTATCTGGCCAAATCTTTATTACCTAAACAGTCAATTTAAGGAAGAAAATAAACGGACAAAGCTCCCGCACCCAAACTGCTAAGGTCCAAGGGAGTTCACCCTGTAGGGAGTTGCTCGATTTCACTGATATGCTTTATCAAGCACATATAAAATAATGAACATAGAGTAAGTGCAAAACTAAATAAGCAAAAAGAAGAAAAACATTTTTTACAGGAAAATGCATGTGAGTGTTAATACCATCCAGGAAAGCAAAGTACTGAATGGATAAAGTTAAAATCCAAACAAATGCAAGACACAAATTTCATACTTTGGAAGAAAGAAATGTAATTTGTCTAAAAACACATCACAATGTAACACGCTAAGGAAAAACGTGGATATTTTATGTACAGTGCCCATTAAAACTATTCAACCCCTTCGACATCTCAAATTTTAATATTATACAACACTGAATCACAGTGGATTGTATTTGGCTATATGGACACTGATCAACAGAAAGGATTATTTAATGTCAAAGTAAAAACAGATCGCAAAAATAATCTAAATTATTTACAAATATAAAACACAAAATAGTTGATTGAACAAGTATTCAACCCTTTCAAGGCCGTAGATGTATCTTTGGTAGCCATGACAGTCTTGAGACAGTGTGCTCAGGTCTCTATCAGCTTCACACATCTGCACAGTTTTCTGTATTCTTCCTTGTAAAACTGCTCAAGCTCTGTCATAGGGATTGTGAGTGAATCGCCTTTTTCAAGTCCAGCTGCAATGTATCAATTAGACTGAGATCTGGACTCAATCATTCCAGAACATTGTTGTTTTAAGCCTTTCCTCTGTAGTATTGACATTATGTTTGAAGTCGTTATCTTGCTGGAAAACAAATCTTCTCACAAGGTGCAGGTTTCTTGCAGACTGCATCAGGCTTTCCTTTTGGATGTTCCTGTATTTTGCTGCATTTATCTTACCCTCTACTCTCTTAAGTCTTTCAGGGCCTGCTGAACAGAAGCATCTGCACAGCCTGACGATGCCACCCCTGTGATTCAGGGTGGGAATCGTCTCCCACGTGTCTTCAGAGAAACACTAGCTGAGGTAATATATGCATTTTGTGCCTTTGTCGACTCCCGTAAATCTGCACAGTGAATCTCATCTGATCTAACTTGTAACTCCTTTGGTGTCCTCATAGGTCACTTGGTGGCTTCACTCACTAGACTTCTTCTTGCATGGTCACTCCAATTTTATATATGGCCTGCTATTGGCAGATTTAGAGCTGTGCCACACTTCTTCTATTTCTTAGTGATTGATTTAATTGGATGCCCCATGACTTTCCTTTTCAATCACCATTTTTATGGAGTTGCTTGAAGTATTGTTTTGTCTTCATCGTGTAGGTTAGGCCACAATATGATGCACTGGCACAGAAGAAAAAAATACCGCAATATTAGAAACAAGAAGCCTGTCGAATGAGGATAGAAATGTGATGGATTTTATCCCAAAGATGTCTATTTGTCATGTTAATATTTTCGTATGTTGTAAGATTCATTTTTGGCAATAAATGCTATTGCTAAATTAACATAAATATTTGTTTAGTTAAGAAAAAAATACTTTGCATTGATGTATAGAATAAATAAATAGATAATGAAAGATTCTGGTTTATTTACCAGTAATATGTATTAGGAACACCACTTCTACTTTGCTATAGATCTGATGTAAAAGCAAAAGAAATTAAGATTCAGTGTTTATATAAAAATGGCAGGCTATAAGGGCAAATGGTATCATGCTTGTGGATAGTGATGTTTGTAGGAATGGTATATAGTTTAATGTAGAAGTGTAATAAAAATAAAGAAGCCTGAAACATACATGTCATAGACCAATAAATCTTTTTCCTTTTTTTTGTTGCATGTGACATAAAATTAAGTTAACTGCGGAATTGCTTGTGTTATGTGCCAGAACCTTTGCCATTTCAGAAGTTTCAGAATTTCGGAGACCTGGAGGAAACACCTAATGATTGATTTTAATGATACTAATTTTATTGCTAACTTTATGTTCCCATGTTTTTTTTCCTTCATGTACATCAGCATTTTTGAGTTGTTGACAATGACAACTGTTACTAATAACATAACATGACAGCAATGTGAAATGTCTACAAATGTCTACACATCACCATTTTAAAAGATGGCAGCAGCACATTATCTTGTGGCTAATCTTTGGACTGAAAAACCTAAAACACAAACAAAGACTAGTATTCATGATGGAAAGGATAAGATTTTACATTTACAAATTTGACATACTGTATTCTTTCATTTCTCTTTAGAGATTTGTTTTTGGAGATTGGTGTATTCATAAATATGCTCTGATCTCTATCTGACAAATAACTATTTTTTTTATAAATAAATATCTTACTGAAAGACTAATACTTCTCAGTTTTATATTGTTATTACTTCTTAGTTAATTCACATCTTCCACCCATTCGAATATTTTCTTTCATTTCAAATTCACAACACTTTTATTATGATTAAATTAAAAGCATTTTATGAAGATAATTTTCTCCCAGCACTAGGAAGCATCCAAAAAGGACAGAAAAATAAAAACTAAATACATGCACAAGACCAGGGGCCTCAGGTATAACACCTTGCGTAGAATTCACACTAAAACGTGGCGTATGGATAAAACTAAAAATGTGCATACTCACAGAAAAATTTAGATGCATCAAACTGTGCGTAAGCAAGTTACGTGCTCTTCCTCTTTCCTTTCTTCCAATGAACGTGAATTTCAATGCACATGCATGCACCTACAGTCCCACCCTGACTCCGCCATGAAATTTGCATATTTGAATATGCAAATCAATATAAATAGTCCCTTCCATTCAGTGTTTTGTTAAAAGACAATGGCAAAAGCATGTGGAAAAAAAGAAGAATTTCAGTAAATGCGTAATGGAGGTCCTGCTCAATGAACATACTATTTGGTGTCTTAGGGAGTTGTATAAACAACAAAAGGAAATTGATGGAGTGTCACAGTGTAGCAAGAACACTCAAAAGTTCAAGTATAGAAAGTCGCACAGTGCCCTAAATAAAAAAGAAGTCGACGTGGAAAGTGCCATATGGAAGCGTATTAGGGTCACAGGGAAGAAAAAAAAAGGTCTATGTCGAGTTTAAAGTTGAAATGTTGACTTTAATCTCAAAACTTCCACATTGCACACTAGGACATCTACAAGAATAATAAATAACTTTATCAAAATTTTCTATAACATTAAGAAGAACACGGGTGGCACAGTGGCGTGGTGGGTAGCGCTGCTGCCTCGCAGTTAGGAGACCCGGGTTCACTTGCCGGGTTCTCCCTGTGTAGAATTTGCATGTTCTCCCCGTGTCTGCGTGGGTTTCATCCGGGTAATCCGGTTTCCTCCCACAGTCCAAAGACATGAAGGTCAGGTGCATTGGCGATTCTAAATTGTCCCTAGTGTGTGTTTGGTGTGTGTGTATGTACGCGCACCCTGCAGTGGGCTGGCACCCTACCCAGGGTTTGTTTCCTGCCTTGCGCCCTATATTGGCTGAATTTAAGAAGAACACACAAGGAAAGATCCAAGACCTCATTCTGGTCCTTGGAAATGACAGGCAGAAGATGGTAAATGAGCTACATCTATATTACAGAAGACTCCAGAAACTCCTTATTGTCAACACAAAGAAAAAGCTGCATATTCTTTGAGAGAAAGCTGGACACTTAATAGCAAAACACAAAGAGCAACAGACCTGCATTGTTAATCTCTCCTCATACACACCAACTGAAGCAGAGATTTCAGTACTCACAAAGGGACTCTCATATTGTCCTGCAAAGCCCATTGACCACATCAGACTCTGCAGTGATAGGGAAGAATTCTTCAGAAAACTGAGACTTAAAGAATTTTTCCAGAAGAATGAAAATGGTGACACACAGAAACCAACAACAAGCAGTTACAACAACCCCACTAATAAATCCACATGGACGCCAGAAGCTGGCAGAAACTCCACCATGGACAATTATATAGACTGCTTCCGACAGAGAGTGAAAACAGGGATCTTAAACAGGCAGCAAAATTGGATAGAAAACATTACTGGGGATGAGCGGAAAGCCATAAATTCACTAAGGGAAAATACAGAAATCATTATCAAATCAGCAGACAAATGAGGTGCCTTAGTTATCATGAATACATCAGACTATATACAGGAGGCACAAAGACAATTGTCTAGTACTATGCATTATTACAATCTAAAGGAAGACCCCACAGATTTCTACAAGAAGGAACAAAAAGAGATCGTAAATAGCTTTCCTCTTGATATCAGGGATCATGTAAACAGTTTAATTCCAGAGAATCCCAAAATGGGTTACTTCTACATGCTTCCTAAAATCCACAATGAAGGGAACCCAGGAAGGCCTATAATCTCAGGAATTGGCTCCCTTACAGAACATGTTTCAGGTTGGGTGGAACACATCCCTAAACCCCTCACTCGCAATACAACCTGCCACATCCAGGAAACCACTAACTTCTTAAAAAATAGTCTGGTACAGGCCCCTTACCTGAGGGAACCTTACTGGCCACAATGGATATTGAGGCACTTTACAAAAACATCCCCCATGATTTGACATATTGGCATGTGAAGCGTACCTCAAACAACATGATTTACCCACAAAGTCAGTAATAGAAATGATAAAATTCACTCTGACACATAACTTATTATCATTTGGACAAGACTTTTACTTGCAATAAATGGGGACTGCAATGGGCTGTTGGTTTGCACCTCACTTTGCAAACCTGTTTATGGCAAAATTGAAGGAAGATTTCATGTCAATGTGCACCTTAAAACCAATGTTGTATCTCCGTTACATAGATGACATCTTCCTAATCTGGACTGCCAGTGAGAAGGACCTCCTCCATTTTCATAATGAATTTAATTCTTTCCACCCCAACATAAAGCTGAAGCTGAATTACTCAAAAACAGAAGTCATCTTCCTTGATACCACGGTTCAACTGAAAGACAACACCCTTGTAACTTCTGTATTTCACAAACCGTCAGATGGACAGACCCACCTGAGAAGTGATAGCTTCTACCCCAAGTATATAAGGCGCTCCATTATTTTCAGCCAAGCAATACGGTACAACCATATTTGCTCAGACCCAACAGACCAGGATAAACAACTGCAGGAGCTCAGACAAGATTTCTTCAGACAAGGCTATACCACCAAAACAACAGACACTAAGTAGGAAGAGCTACTGCCATACCCAGAGACAACCTTCTGCAATATAAAAACAAAGACAACAAGAACCACATTCCCCTTGTTGTCACCTATAACCAACATCTTGAAGCACTTACAAAAATTATAAAAGAACTTCAGCCAATGCTAAACAATGACCAAACACTGAAAAATGTATTTCAGAACCTCCTGTCCTGGCATACAGACAACCACCAAATCTGCAGCAACTAATTGTCCGAAGCTCCCTAAGTGAACCAACAGAAAATGGCACATCTCGCTGCCTACAAAAAAGATGTAAAATGTGTGCTCACTTTTATAATACTGACTGTGTAGTTATACCACACTGCTGACTAGAACATTGCATACAGGAATAATTTTCCTGCAGATCATCTAATGTGGTCTACCTAATTCTCTGTAAGAAATGTCCTGACACTGCACTCTATGTGGGAGAAACTGAACAAACACTCCACCAAAGAATGAATTTCACAAGTTCCACAACAAGCATGGCAACACAGATGTTCCTGTGGCAGCCCGCTTCAACAGCCATGGACACTGTGAGAGTGACTTTAAATTCACAGTGCTTATGGGCAACTTCAGAACACAGCAAGAGAGGAAAGAACGAAAAATTAAACTCATGCTAAATTTTAACACATTACAACATGGTTTAAATAGAGACAAGAGTTTTATGGCCAGATATGAGGATTGTTTGCATCACTCGAACTGACACAGACAACCTGTCTACAGACCCACACTGTATTGAAAAACTCATCAGAAACTTTAAAAGACTTTGTTGGACAGTTATCTTATCCAAAGATCTTGACCATACATTGCTCTCCTCTCTTGCGGATGAATCTTAGCCTGAGGAGGTCTATTCATTTTTTACATTTAAGATGTCTCACTTAAAGGTTTTCCAATGTTGTATCTGTCCTATTGTTCCTAGTTGGGTGCAATAATTTATTGCAGCAGCAGCACCACCATTCCTGTCAAATGTACCAACCCTCAATTCCTTTCTCCAGATAACCAATTGCCACACCATAAGCGTCTGTAATAAATGTAAAACCAGCTATAGGCTTAGAATGCTGATTCTTCAAAACTTTCAAGGAACATTGAAAAATCTTTTTTATACATGTTAAATTATTCCATCCATCCTAGGTCATGGCAGTCCCAGCAAGCACAGAGCTCAAGGCAGGTACAATCCCTGGATGGGGTCCCCGCTCATCTCTAGTACTGCATCACCTTGTCCTGACATGTTTAAATATTACCAGTATACAGTCATCTGTGAACATTGCCCCGGACACAGACAGGCAGACACACTCATGTCACCCAGCACACGTTTATTCTTCATTATGCAATACAATAGTCAATGCTCACAAGCCCCCCAATATCCCTCAATCCAGGCCAATCCAATGCCTTCTCTCTCTCTCTTTTCCAGGCCGCCTCCTGCCTTCTCCAGACCTTGTCACTCTTCCACCCGACTCTTGTCCCTCCTGCAGGGAGGCGGCTCCTTTAAATAAGCACCCGGATGTGCTCCAGATGTGTTCCCGGCAATCTCCCGCCGACACGCCCCAGTGTGGCGGAAGTGCCAGCTGTCTCCTTGAAAACACTCCGGGTGTCCCAGTTTTCTCTTCCCCCCAGCACTTCCGGGTGTGGCGGAAGTGCTGAGGTCTAGGGTCTTCCTGGTATTGGGGTCCCCCTGGCGGTAACCCTGGGTCCCTACAGGGTCGAGCTTCCCAGCTCTTTATCCGAGGCCTCCAGGGCAGTCGCCCCCTCGAGGTCTGGAGGAGGCACCAGCCCTCCTCCTGTCTTCTCAGGCGTCCTGGCTGGGTACCACCTCCATCCGGTTGTGACACTAGTTTAGAGTCAGATATGAAAAAAGAGGGATTAGGTAATAGTCTATTCAAATTGTAGTTTAAGTCAGTACGACAATGAGGTTTTTTCTTTAATAATGGTAGGATTAACGGCATGATAACAGTCACTTAGATTCATATCATTAATGAACTGTCTAAGGACTGCAGTAGATAGAGGAATATATGTTATGCCGGGGTGGACTAAGTGTTCAGGGATGGCATTTATAACAGCATTTTTATCCATGCTATCACAGATGATGTAATCTGAGAACTACAGCAAATCAGTGAAAGTTTAGAGAAGAATGCTGGGTCAAAAGCAGGGGCAATGTCGGTCCTGGAGAGCTGCACTGGCTACAGGTTTTCATTCCCACTCGATTGCTTAATTAGAAACCAATCCTTTCCAATCTCAGACCTTATTTAATCTTACAGCTTGTTACTCTGCAATGTAAGATTCTTATATCGCAGATTTTTTCCTTTCCAAGGATATCATCCAAATGATTTTTGAGCCTAAAGCAATTTTTAGTCTGTCACATTTTTCTATTAAGATTCTTATTAAATCAAACAGTGCAGAATGAACACACACACACACAGATATAAATGGAAACAAACTAGATGGAGAACTTCTGGCTGCTTTGTCATTTAAATCTTACTGCTAATAAGGAGCCAATAAAACAATGAATGCAGCTGTTTAAGATTGAAATAAGCAATTAAGGGTGGGAAATAAGCAAGAGAGACCACTAAAATGAAGCATCAAAATGTCACTTAAGCAATAAGGGCTTCATCAGCAATAACTGACTTCTCATTAAGAAACAGGGTTGGAACAAAAACCTGCAGCCACTGTGGCTCTCCAGGACTGACATTGCCCATTCCTGGTCAAAAAGGATGGAAATGTGAGATGTAAACAAAGCTGCTTTTCATCCATGGAGCCTAATGAGAATAAATGAAGGACACACAGTACAAAGCCACCTTTATCATCACCCTTTGAAGTAATAGCATTAATTGTTAAACAATGACATAAGAATGCTTGACTTTCTAGGTGTGAGCTTTCATGTTGACTTGTTAATAAAACAATCAACAAAAAATGTGAAATGCTAAAACTTGGCACATATTTTAGTACACAGGAGCTAATCTTTAAATACTTACAAGATCATTAGCACTGAACACCTGCATTGATTGTAGAATGAATACTTTTATACCTGGAAGGTATAACTTGTGGTGAGTCAGTGACCTGACCTACGCAAAGACCAAAAAACTCTAAGAGACTCCATAAAAAGCACAAGTCCCCAAAGGGCAGAAGCAAGATATAGTATCTTATTATGCAATGAAACAAACCTGAGGAATCACAAAGACCTGGGATGCCAATTGTACCAAACATTATGTGAGTATGAAATAGGGGAACCATGTATAAAAAATGCTGTCATTTCTACATGGCGTGACTGAAAGGTATGAAAATCCCCTTAAATGAAAGCCTGCAATGTGCACTTTAATCACACCAGAATTGTTTGATTTGTAATTAATAAAATTTTGAAGCAGAAGGCAAATCAAGGAAAAATATGTTTTTGTTCCAAACATTATGAAGGGCAGTGCATTTTCATGGTAAAAGCATTTGAGCAGAAATATTTATCATCAACATGGTGAGCCAATTATCTCTGAGTACGCACATTGAATTCTACATCCCACCTCTTGACTCTGAATTTTAGGATTGTTATTGCACATGCTTATGAAGTTTTCAGCATTCGTGTTGCCCTGATTCTGAACACTGAAAACATTTTCAGACTAACTTCAGCTGTTTGTTTACAGGGGAAAATATAAAAAAAACCAACATAAACAGAGGTCTTCTTTAGTATAGCATTTCTTTGTCATGGAATGTTCACTGTTGTTACCATGGACATATACACTCACCTAAAGGATTATTAGGAACACCATACTAATACGGTGTTTGACCCCCTTTCGCCTTCAGAACTGCCTTAATTCTACGTGCCATTGATTCAACAAGGTGCTGAAAGCATTCTTTAGAAATGTTGGCCCATATTGATAGGATAGCATCTTGCAGTTGATGGAGATTTGTGGGATGCACATCCAGGGCACGAAGTTCCCGTTCCACCACATCCCAAAGATGCTCTATTGGGTTGAGATCTGGTGACTGTGGGGGCCATTTTAGTACAGTTTAGTCATTGTCATGTTCAAGAAACCAATTTGAAATGATTCGAGGTTTGTGACATGGTGCAGTATCCTGCTGGAAGTAGCCATTAGAGGATGAGTACATGGTGGTCATGAAGGGATGGACATGGTCAGAAACAATGCTCAGGTAGCCCGTGGCATTTAAACGATGCCCAATTGGCACTAAGGAGCCTAAAGTGTGCCAAGAAAACATCCCCCACACCATTACACCACCAGCCTGCACAGTGGTAACAAGGCATGATGGATCCATGTTCTCATTCTGTTTACGCCAAATTCTGACTCTACCATTTGAATGTCTCAACAGAAATCGAGACTCATCAGACCAGGCAACATTTTTCCAGTCTTCAACTGTCCAATTTTGGTGATCTCGTGCAAATTGTAGCCTCTTTTTCCTATTTGTAGTGGAGATGAGTGGTACCCGGTGGGGTCTTCTGCTGTTGTAGCCCATCCGCCTCAAGGTTGTGCGTGCTGTGGCTTCACGGTTGTAACGAGTGGTTATTTCAGTCAAAGTTGCTATTCTATCAGCTTGAATCAGTTGGCCCATTCTCCTCTGACCTCTAGCATCAACAAGGCATTTTCGCCCACAGGACTGCCGCATACTGAATGTTTTTCCCTTTTCACACCATTCTTTGTAAACCCTAGAAATGGTTGTGCGTGAAAATCCCAGTAACTGAGCAGATTGTGAAATACTCAGACCGGCCCGTCTGGCACCAACAACCATGCCACGCTCACAATTGCTTAAATCACCTTTCTTTCCCATTCTGACATTCAGTTTGGAGTTCAGGAGATTGTCTTGACCAGGACCACACCCCTAAATGCATTAAACCAACTGCCATGTGATTGGTTGATTAGATAATTGCATTAATGAGAAATTGAACAGGTGTTCCTAATAATCCTTCCGGTGAGTGTATAATTATTGCAGGTATGGCTATAATTGAAAAAGAACACAACTCTCCAAACTTCACAGATTAGCTTGGCCTCAGAGAAAAGAAATAAAAATGCTAATCTAAATCGTAATTGGGAAAAAAGAGATTAACAGTGAAAATAAAGTACCCAGAAAAGGAGTCAAATAAGGAACAGCCACAAACTTGGAGCTCACCTCTCAGCCTGAATAGATAAGCTCATGGTGCTCCCTCAGCAAGTTTAGCCCTGTTCTTTGGGGTTCCACCTACAAAGCAGAAGGAACTTCAGAATACAATACAATACACATATATACTAAATAAAACAGAAACATAAAAATATTAACAAAAGTTAAATAAACACATGACAAATACTTTAAACAGAAAAGATGTAGAAAAAGAATGCAAATATAAGTCAGAGGCAAAAAATGTTGGCTTAAATGTAACATTTCCCAGTTTTGAAGGCACAGACCATTTGTTTGTAACCTGTTATATCTTAGATTGAGTTCTGTATTTTAATACCATCTTGATATCATGATGCTTAAGAGTTGAGATGCCTTGCAGGTTGTGAGTACAAGTAAGAATTTCACTGTACTCTGCATGTGTTTCTCTCTGTGTTTCTCATGTGATAATACTACTACTAGTACAAATACTACTACATTATACCCCACAAATCCTAGAAACTTGAATAGAATATTCACATATTTTACCAAGAAGAGAAGGTAAACTTTGGCCACTTACAAAGTTAGCTCCCTTAGTAAAAAATCATTTAGTCATCTCCCGAGTTCTGATTTCCAAGAGGATTACAATATCCCAGATAAAGTAGTTGCTTGAATGGCTTTTACAGAGAAATTAATAAGTAGTTTAAATGTTATACAGATACTTTTCTATCATGTCGGGTGAAGTGTAATGTTCCCTTGAAACATTTTGGCAAGAGCATGCATTTATCTTTTAGTTTTATATGTGGCCATTGAATGTTAGAAAGGACAAATCTTTTGTTTTGAAGCCTTGCTCCATGTACTGTATATTGATTACTCTCTCAAAATAATTCTTTTAAATTTCAAAACTCAAATGACCAACCCTTGTTTCACAAAAGGGGTAGCTTTCAAGATGATGTGTAGACTTTAGGTGGGGAACCCAAAATGAAGTGACTCAGAAAAAATTGTTAGGATGAGTAAAGTAGCCAGAAAGTGTTACGACATTTGCGACTTGCAGCTATAAAAAGGACAATGAAGCAGGCAGTTGGTGCTTTGACATCCATCTTTATAACTCTGGCAATAACAGGACGACATTCAGGTAAAGATGATTATTCTCAATATATAGATACATCCGTATACAAATATGAAATTAGACATAACAGAAAAAGTGTGATGCAGACAATATTCTGTTTTCTATAGATTTGTTATTAGTAATTTTGCAATCTCTTTAGTCATCAGCATTAAATGTAGAGCAACAGAATAAATGATTGCATAGATTTTAAATATTTATCACATTTGTCATTATTTAAGTGCTATAACATTAGTGATCATTAATTATAATAATTGTAATTATAATAGTTTTAATAGAGCTGGTAAATATTATAATTGATTAATCAGATGAACTCATTAATGTTTGATGACCCAAAAAAACAGATGGAACTCACATACTTGATAAAAATGTCGAAAACACAAATACACACATTGTATCTAGGATTTAAAAATGAAACGGAAAGTATACTGCATATGTAAACACTTGGGGCCTCATGTATAACGCCATGTGTAGAATTCACACTAAAACATGGCGTATGGACAAAAACAGAAATGTGCGTTTGCACAAAAAAAATCTACATGCATAAATCTGAGCGTATGCAAACTTCCACATTCTTCTGCTTCATAAATTCTGGTCAGGGTGAAATGTAACGCACCTCCATGTGCCTTCTGCCCCACCCCGACTCCTTCCAGAATTACACCGCTCTGAATATGTAAATCAATATAAATAGCCCCTTATGTTTTGTATTCTGTGAAAAGATAATGGCAAAATCACAGGGGAAAAAGAATTTCAGAGAATACAAAGTGAAGGAAAGGAAAAATGTACTATTTGTTGGTTTATGCAGTGGTACAAACAACAAAAGGAAGGTGACCGAGTGACACAGAAAGTTCAGAAAGTCACACACTGCCCACAATAAATAAGAAGTGGTCAGATATCAAAGTCATTGTGAAAAGGTAAGTCATAGTCCACTGTCTGAGTGTCATGTAGAAGCGTATTAGGGTACAAAGAAAAGAAAAAAAATGGGGACACAGTGGAAATAAAGGTCAAAATGTTAACTTTAATTTTGAAATTACCAGTTTAATCACGTGGTATTTTTTTGTCATTAAACTAGAACGTCATAAACTTCATCTTAAAATCTTTTAATTTACTAGCTTCTCAAATCCCGTCATAACTAAAGTAGCACGTTAAATGCTTTGTATTCTGTGTTCTTCTATGTACTCTGATTGTGAATTACTATGAAGGGCTTTCTCTTACGCCCACAGGACAAAGAATGCATTACATTCATGATATTACAGCTCCCTAATCAATTTAAATACTAAGATGCATACTTGATATCATTTTCATGATGATAGGAATTAAAGCATTTGTTAAACATGGGGGCATGATCCAGTGATTGTTCCTGCCTCCCGTGACATGCTTGCTGTGTGACTCTCGATGAAATAATTTATGGTAGAAGTACTGTTTCTTTCAAACGTATTAACACCCAATTCCTGTCCTTCCTTTTCTTTCTCCAAATAACCAATCGCCACACAAGCTCTGTCATAAATGTCAAGCCATCTGTAAGCTTAGAATGCCATTTCTTCAAAACTTTTAAGGAACACTGAAATATATTCATAGTACATGTTTAATTATTCTGTCCATCCAGGGTCGAGCCAGTCCCAGCAAGCATACAGCATGAGGCAGGAACAATCCTTGAGCAGAGTACCAGCTCATTAGTATCGCTGTGCCACTACACATTGAAGTTTAATTATTAACAGTATACATTATTTAAATGAAGTTAAAAGTTTATCTGTATAATGTAATATACATACTTTACTGCATTTCTTCTTAAAATGATATCAAGAGCTCCAAGAAGATAACGTTTGGAAATCTAAATCGACTTAGAAGCCAGTCATCATCATCTGTAAATACCTGCTCTCTTCTATTGAATTGAATTCCTTTATTGTTATTGTATGGTACAATGAGATTCAATATGCAAATCCTCCATAAACATATTTTCCTATAAAATGATAACATAACTGTAATAATAATAATAATAATAATAATAATATGATAAAAAAATGAAAAATATACAATATGAAAGCATAAGTACAATATATATGTACATATAGTGCAATGGTTCATGAAGTGGCTTAGGTTGTACAATATTACAACTGTAGTGCAAGTTTTCAGTGAGGTAATTGTACTTATAAGTACAAACAGTTCTACCAGGAGCACTTGATGGAATGATTGAGTGCACTTAGAGCTCTTGGGATAAAACTGCTTTTGAACCACAAGGTTCATGCAGGAAAGGCTCTGAAGCGTTTGCCTTAAGGGATAACTTCAAATAGACTGTTTGCATTGATGCTGGGTGCCGCCAGTTTGCAAAACTGAGCTGAAAACTTGCATGCGCAATGGTTTGAGCTGGTGTGAGAATGTGCGAGGCCCTACTCCAAGTATAGTTTTTATACATTGCTATGTGAGCATGGAAATGGGCGTATGTAACATTTTTGTGCATACGCACCATTTATACATAAGGCCCCAGGTTTGGGCTTTACATAGTGCCTTTAAATATTCCATACCATTTTTAAACCAACTTAATCCTGAGTTGGGTCATGGGGCCTATCCCAGCAAGCAGAAGCTGCAAGGCAAAAATGACCACTGGACAGGGTATCATCCCATCACAGGGTAAACACAATCAAACTCCCACCACAATCCCACTAGAAGTTCCTCTTAACCTCTGGGACTGAGAGAGGGAACCGTAGCACCTGGAGGAAACCTTCATAGACTTGGAGAGAACATACAAACTTCAGCCAGGAAGAATTTGGGGTGCTAACCTCGGTCTTCTTACTGGGAGACTGCAGCACTAACACCTCGACACTGCACCACCCCTCTTTACATATTAACAAATTAATAGTTAAAAATTATTATTTTTTTATTAAATAGTGCCATTGGCAGTTTGGCATGTAAAACTTAGGCTAAAGAAAATATAAAGTGGTCTGTAAGAAATTATTTATGCCAGGAAGCCTGATATCAGTGTCTATGTGCACATATTAGGTGCTTAGGTGGTACAGTGCATGGTGCCTCCCTTTACACGGAGGAAAGGAGTTCCCATTTGATCTTTGTGAATAAAATAGTAGAGGTTTTCTACAGTTCCTACCACCAGGGGCCTCATGCATAAACGGTGCATACTTCCATTTCCAAGCTCAAATCGCAATATATAAAAACTAAACTTGGCGTAAAGCCACACACATTTTCACGCTAGCTCAATCCTTGGCGTACACAACTTCTCCACTCGGTTTTGCAAACTGGCAGCACCCAGCGTCAAAGCAGTGCTTTTGTTCCAGTGTCGTTTCCCTTTCTTTTTTAGATCCACATCGTATACACTGAAATGATTAGTTTATTAGTTTAAGGCATCTGATTGTAAATAACCTGCAACAATACTATTCCAAACTATTCCAAATACCATATTTGTTTTAATGTTGTTACTCTCACTGCATCTTCTTCTTCTTCTTTCAGCTGCTCCCGTTAGGGGTTACCACAGCGGATCATCTTTTTCCATATTACTCTCACTGCACCACTCGGAGTATTTATATCACTGTCTCTGAGTGTGGAATCACAGCTCTACAGCAGCTGACCGTAAAAAGAATAATCAGTATACAGCACCAAGCACACGCTGCCTCAGCCATGCTGCCTATTTGAACTGCTCTCACACGGCAAACGCTTCAGAGCCTTTCCTGTACTGACCTAGTGGTTCAGAAACAGTTACATCCCAAGAACTATAAACGCAATCAATCAGTCCATCAAGTGCTCCTTGTAGAACTGTTTGTACTTATAAGTACAATTATATCACTGTAAACTTGCGATACAGTTATAATATTGCACAACCTGCACCACTTTAGCACATATTTATATATGAAGACAATATCATTTTTAAGATGAAGTGCAGCAAAATATGCTTATTATATTATACAGATAAAATGTTAACATAATTTGAATAATCTATATTTTTAATAATTAAACATGTGAGGACAGGTGTCACAGCACTAGCAAGGAGCTGGTGCCCAGTTCACAGATTGTTCCTGCCTCGCGCTGTATTCTTGCTGGGGCTGGCGTGACACTGGATGGATAGATGGATAGAATAATTAAATAGTACTACGAAGATATTTCAATGTTCCTTAAAAGTTTTGAAGTATCGGAGTTCTAAGCTTACAGATGGTTTCACGTATATTACTGAGCTGATTGTGTGGAGATTGGGTACTTGGAGAAAGAAAAGGAAGGACAGGAATTGGGGGTTAGTACGTATGAGAGAGACAGTACTACTGTAATAAATTATTTCAATGAAAGTAGCACATGGCACAGCAAGCATCTTGCATGATGCAGGAACAATCTCTGGACAGGGCGCCAGCTCGTTACTATCACTATGCCACCGTGTTCACATGTTTAATATCATTCTTTAATTCCTATCATCATGAAAATGATATCAAGTATACATCTCAGTATTTAAATTATTCAGAGAGCTGTAATATCATGATTGTAATGGATTCTGTGCCCTGTTGGGGGAAGAGAAAGCCCATTTAAGAAGCACATAGTGATTCGCACACATAGAGCACATAGAAGAACACATATAAAACAAAGCATTTAACGTGCTACTTTAGTTACGATGGTATTTGAGAAAGTAGTAAATTAAATGACTTTTAGATGAAGTTTATGATGTTCTACATTAATGACAAAATAAACTACGTGATTAAAGTGGAAATTTCAAGATTAAAGTTGACATTTCGTGCTTTTTTCACACTGTGTCCCTATTTTTTTTCTTTTCTCTGTACCCTAATAAGCTTTCCTATGACACTCAGATGGTGGGCTACGACTCACCTTTGATATCTGACAACTTTTTTTTATTTCGGGGCACTGTGTAACTTTGTGATATTGAGATTTTGAGTTTCTCTGACACTCTATGTCACTCGATCAACTTCCTTTTGTTGTTTATACCACTGTTTAAACCAGTAAATAGTACATTGTTCCTTGCATCCACTTGGTATTCACTGAAATTCTTCTATTTTCCCTTGTGCTTTTTCCATTGCCTTTTCACAGAACGCTGAGATTAAGGGCTATTTATATTGGTTTTCATATTCAAAGAGGCGTAATTCTGGGAAGAGTTGGGGAGTGGCAGCAGGTGCGTTACTTTTCATGAAGACCGGGATTTATATAGTGGAAGAATGTGGAAGTTAGCGAATGCACAGATTAATGCATGTGGATTTTTTTGTGCGTACGCACATTTCTGCTTATGTCCGTACGCTATGTACTAGTGTGAATTCTACGCACGGTGTTATGCATGAGGCCCCAGATCTCACACTGGAATAGATGTAGTGAGAATTTTTTGATACCCACTACTATACAAGAACAATAAGGAATTAAATTTATATAGCACTTTTCTGACTATTCAAAGCGCTTTACATAAACAGTGGGAGCCACATCAACCACCACCAATGTGCACCATCCAACTGGATGATATGATGGCAGCCATTATGCCAGTACACGCACCACACATTAGATATTAAATGGTGAAAGAGATAGCTCACATTTAGGGACTGGGGATGATTAGGGGGTCAGGATGACCAGACCATGGTGGACAATTTGGCTTATACATTGGGAAAAACACTACTTTTTACAAAAGTTGCTCAGGGATCTTTTATGACCAGAGGGTCAGCATCTCAGTTTACATCTCAATCAAAAGGATGGCACCATTTTTACAGCACAGTCACTGTGTGTCCCTGTCACTGCACTGGGGTCCATAGTCAGACCACAGGGTAAGTGCCACCTATTGGCCAAAACCTTTCTTGTCCTTGCACTTGAACATAATCATTCTACCTTTTTGACACAAAGATACAGCACCATACTGCAGCTCTGCACAACTGAAGTCACCTGGAGGATTGCAGTGGTTCAGTCATACAGTGCTATATGCATCAGTTCCACTATCGTTGTCTGATGACCTGTTCACATTGTCATCACTGTCACTTGAATCAACGAATGGTTCCATTAACAGTTTGTTTTTAAACTGTCATATTAGGTTCTTCTATACAAATCATTCTGTATTTTGCCTGGAGGCTCCGTTCCACTCATGAATATTGATATGTTACCATGAAGTAGAGAAACACAGAAATATTCCTGAGTTTTTTGCAGCATGATGTTATTTTAACCACTAGATAACAACCGCATCCCAAGCATTATTCAGGCTTAACACTTTAGATTGAACCATAACAGTGTAACCTGAAAAACACTCAGGGTTAATGCTAATGAGGTTAAGGACAGGTTATCTCAGCTACAATTACAGCTCTTTTCCTGGGAATGATGGAGCAATTTCTTTTCAAACAAAAAGAAGAAGATAAAAGTGTGCTGAAATATAACATAACATAATATTCTAAAAGTAGACTTGTCTACCTCAGGGTTATGGTGGCATATTCCAAAAGCACTAGATACAAGGCAGGAAACAGTCCTTAACCAGACCCTAGTCGACCTCATCATACACTCCTGCACCAACACCAAAACTCAGGTTCAGTTTCGAGTTTCCACTCATGTCTCACTAGCATGTGCTTCAGAACCTGCAAGGAAAAATGGAGACCCCATGCAAACAAAACATGAGCAACAACAGGGCACAGGATTCAAACTCAAAATGCTGGGGTTGTACAGGGCTGCTAAAAGATGTCAGGATTTGAACACAGGAACTCTTGTACCCAAAATAAGGATAATATGCCTAAACCTATAGGCCAGATCACAGCAATCCATCTTGCCCGGTTGATTCATTCTTTCAGACTAATAGCATTAAATATCTCATCTGACCCACCATGGTGATCAGTTTCCTCTCATCAAACAAAATTCCCCAGTTGTAATGTTCCAATGATAAAGTAGAATGGTTTACAAAAATAATTCCATAACAGTCATTAAAGAAATGGTATGTACATTATTTAATTAGGTTTCAATAACTGGGTTCATTTTTACAAATCAGAAATTGAATGATAGGAAAGACAACCGCTCTATTTCTAACCTGTTCAACTATGAACATACAAGTCAAATGACTTGTTTGTAAATGTCACCTACATGTATTTTGAGGTTTTAGAACTTACCAACTACTGTGATTTTGGTGCATTTGAATAAAAAGGAAAGGGACTGGCTTTCCTATTGCAACTCATATTGAAGAAAGCAGTGTAAATAAGCCATGTACACTTTAAAGACACATTTACATTGGATTGAATTCCTCTTTTAGAAGACATTTCAAACAAAATGATCTTTAACATAATAATGATTAGTCTTCTCAGAACAGGTTTTGTGGAAACCTGTATAAAGTAATATTTCACTTTTGCTTTCATTTCAGAGTAACATCAGCTGTCTCACGATGTGGCACATACTGGCCATCAGTTTCCTTCTGATCGCTCAACTGCACAATGTTCTGACTAAGTCCCATTATACCTCTCTGGGATCCCATTGTGTTAGTGCTTGTAAACTAAGCAACACTCATTACGTTTGCACAGGTGTTCAGCAAGATGGTCATTATGCTTCCATGTATTGCTCTCCTCAGGAAGGAGTTGACTATCAAGGAAGGAAATGCAGGAAGGACAAACCATGTAATAAGTATGACAAAGATTACTACTGGTGTTATGTCGAAGGTCCATTGAATGAATGGGGTTATTGTGGAGAAGTGAAAGAGTTCTTGGAGCATTTGACTGCAACTTACCATATTCCCTGTGAGAATAAATGTGATAAACATGGATCAACATCTTATTATTGGTGTAACACAAGGAAAGGTTGGGACTACTGCTCACCTAAACCAGGTCTGAGCGTTTATGGAAACAAATGTTACTATGGACATCCCTGTGAATACAGTGACAAATCTAAGAAAAACACTCAGTGTTATTTAGAAAATGGTAACTGGGAGATTTGTGGAAAGGTGCATGAAAGAGATTTAGTATATGTAAGCTCTTCCTACAAACTTGTATGTCAGGATGAATGTTCTACATATCATAGTGGTTATTATTGGTGTCACACTTTGAAAGGGTGGGACTACTGCTCTCCAAGTCCAGATGTCACCTTCAGAAAAAAACAATGCAGAGAAGATCACAAATGTGGACTGAATGGTGAGAGCTACTATTGGTGCAGGACTGAAACAAGTTGGAACTCTTGTGGGCCAGTAGTAGAGGGGGAGTGTGTCTATACTACAGCAAGTCATTTTGTATTGAACACAGAACTTATCTGTACAACTGGTAATGGGTTGAACACAAGACATATTAGATTTGAGATTCAGGTTGCTACTGAATTATTAGATGGCACACCCTACCTGGAAACCGCTATCAATTTGATTGCTCGTTGGCATAACGGTCTCTTACAAAGTCAAAACCGCACTAACCTAATCACAGAAGACAACCTGAGCATTGATCTTCATGAATCTGTTGTCAGTGAAGTGCATTACTACAACCTCCGGATTCGAGTCAATTCTAAAAGAGTTCCTAAACATGGCACTACCATTTCTGAGATTCTAATTCCTATAGGCAAAAATATTCCTGAGAAGTATTTCCGCAGAGCATTTTCTGAAAGCATTCTTAGGCAAGCCCCAGTTAAACTAATAGAGGTAAACAATGGTATCAGTTAGAACAAGGAAGTTTACTCTTACATATTCTTTATCATTCTTTAGCTTCTCTGTTCAAATTGTGCTTGAAATTTATCAATGTGTGTTCATTCTGTGAGAAATTAGTTGTATGCATATGGCACTGCATTGTAATGGTAATGAAAAGTTACTTTTACCTTTTTTGTACTGCACCTGCATTTTCATTAGAATAAAGCTTCTTTACACCTACATGAAATGATCATACTTGATAAAATATTTATAGCAAATGTACTTTGAATATTAAACTTGAAAGAAATGTGTAATGTTCCTACCTCCTTCCATCACATATTGAGCTTTTGTCTTCTGTTCATCCATTCACTTACTGAATTCTCTGGACAACGTTCTTTGGATGGTGGTAGGAGATGAAGCTCAGAATGGTAACTATAAAAGTGTATCCACAACCATTGGAGAGTCAGGAGGGCCAACAACATTCCCATCAAGATCAAACTCTACTCTAGTCACCAGTAAATTGCAAGTCACATATTTATTCTCACAGGGATAAATATAAACTAGTTACAAGCATCTCTTCTTTAGAAATTCAAGGCATTGTCTATGCACCTGGATTCTACTCCTCTTAGAGCCCTTGAATCTAGACATTTAAAAATGCCCAAGAGCATCATGGAGTGGGGTAACTATCTCTAATATCAACCAAGTCCACGCTCTGGTCCAAAGAGTGTACACAATCTTTGGGAAGAAGCCTTATATCAAGCAGGGAATGTCAACATTCAACATTTTGAGCCAGAAAGCATTGTGCTTTTCCATATGAAATTGCAGGGGAATCAATAAAAAGCCCAACATCCAAATTAAGCTGAGGAAGACACCTCCACATTGCAAACACAGACAAAGAACTACAAGGCAAAGGCAGAGTGTATTCCATCATAAATATCTTCACTTGATCTTGGAGCTATGCCACACAAGTCACTATAACATTGGGTGTTGTCCTATAATATAACAAGGACAAGCTGAAAGAGATATATTTCTAAAACTACAAATTAAAAACCTAACTGAGAAATTTTATAAACCTTCTAAACAAAGTAAGAGCAGCCTATGTATTTGTTCATTCTGTCTTGCATCCCATCTTTTATGTTAACGTAACTTATTCATGTTTTAACATGAAACAGTTTTATTGTTAGACACCACTGAAGCACTTCAGATTTAATTTGACTTATGTTGGCATTGGACAACCAAAAATGACTCTTAAATGTCAAAGTGAAATCAGACCTCTGCAAAGTGATCTAAATGAATTACAAATACAGTATAAAATATTTTATAGTTGATCACCCCCTTTAACAGGGCATACCAAACTCATCATTAGTGTAGCCAATTGGTTTTAGAAGTTCCATTATTAGTTCAACAGAGACCATCTGTCTGGAGGTTCAGTTGATTGTTGTTTAAATATTCCTGACTGTATGTGGAAGGTCCATCTTGTGATGAGGCAGTATCATAAGCCATCTTACACAATGAAGACAAAAGAACACTCCAAGTAACTCAGTGAAAACGTGATTGAAAAGGACAAGTAAGGGGATGAAGACAAGAAAATTTCCAGATTAGTGTACTATATCCAGTGAAATCAGCCACTAATAAATGAAAAGAGTATCACAAAGCTGGAAATTTGCTCAGACCAGGCCATCTACAAAAACTGAGAGAACGGGCAAGAAGAAGACAAGTAAGGGAGGCCATCAAGAGACCTCTGTGAACTCTGAAGTAGTTACAAGCTACAGTGGATATAACTGGAGAGACTGTGAAGACAGCAACTGTTGGCCAGGTGCTTCACCAATTGCAGCTTTATGGGAGAGTAGCAAAGAGAAAAAACACACAGGATATCTGGAGAAACATGGGGGACTCTGAAATCTGCTGGATGAAGATCTTAGGTCTATCCATCCATTCATCCATTATCCAACCCGCTATATACTAACACAAGGTCACGGGGGTCTGCTGGAGCCAATCCCAGCCAACACTGGGCGCAAGGCAGGAACAAATCCCGGGCAGGGCGCCAGCCCACTGCAGATCTTAGGTCTAATGAGAGAAAAAAAAAGTGAGGTTTAGCCACTAGACAAAATGCCCGATGTTCGAACAATGCACATTATCAACAACACCCTATATCTCCCTGAAGCGTGGTGGTGGCAGCATCAATTTGTGGAGGCTTCTTTTTGTATGAATGATATATTCTAACAACTTTATATCTTTTCATGTTAACATTTTTGACATTGAAGATGTGGCCATCCCTTTAGCATTCACGTGCCTCCTGACCCATTTTCAATTGGGACAGTGGTTGAGGCCAATGCCTCACAACTCCAGGGAGCCAGATCCAATTCCCAGCCTCTCTGTTGTCCGTGTTCAGTATTCCCATTTTCCTACTATCCATGTGAGTTTGTTCTTGTTCTTCAGCTTCAAATCAATCTATCCATCCATCCATTATCCAACCCGCTGAATCCCAGCTACAGGGTCACGGGGGTTTGCTGGAGCCAATCCCAGCCAACACAGGGTGCAAGGCAGGAAACAAACCCTGGACAGGATGCCAGCCCACCGCAGGACACACACACACACCACCACACACTAGGGACAATTTCAAATCGCCAGTGCACCTAACCTGCATGTCTTTGGACTATGGGAGGACCCGGAGGAAACCCACGCAGACACGGGGAGAACATGCAAACTCCGCGCAGGCAGCAGCGCTACCCACTGTGCCACCGTGCCACCCCATATCAATCCGAATCAGTTTATTTTTATAAAGCACTTTTTGCTGAGTGCATATGCACAGTTCTGTGACAAGTTCTCAAGTAAAATGCAAATTAAAACTTTACTAATTACACAATGAATACATACAGACACAAATTCACTAAATGGTGCTGCCCCATCCTTTCTGGTCCCGCATACACCAGTCCGCTCCCCACGTTCCTCTCAACAGCAATTGTTGTTCGTGCCAAAGTCTAAGATGAAGACAAGGGGTGATTGTGCCTTTATAGTCCTAGCACCAACGTTATGGAATGTTCTACCAATTGAAACAAGGTCAGCACCATCAACTCAAATGTTTAAATCAAGACTTAAAACATACTTGTTTTCGATTGCTTTTAACTGCATATGAGTAACTCTGGTTATCAATTTTATTAATAATTTATAATTTTTTTCATATCCATTGTTTTACTGTAAATTGTTTATCCTCTAATCGGTTCCTTTAACTTATTTGTTTTAGTATTTATATAATATTTTCCCTTTGTTTACTGATTTATTATTTATATTTTTTGATTTTATTGTATAGCACATTGGTTTACAATTATGGTGTTTTAAAATTGTGCTTTATAAATACATTTTGATTTGATTTTGAAATTAGTTTGAAACTAATTAACATAACCAGTTGACAATGAACAAATGTAAAATATAAATGCAGTAAGCAGTATCCCTGGAGAGAATAAAACTCTGGGGGATTCACGGTCAATTGTAAGAGAGAAACTCAAAAACAAAGTCAGACAGGCTCAGAGTCCTCCTGGTCATTCTATAATAGACTCTGTGTTGGGCCATTCACTCTGATGACAGAATCTTTGTCTCCTATGATTTTAAGGCTCTCAGTATCTCAGGTGACTTTTCATGGGCAGGAAAACAGTTTGTCAGTAGAACAGTGGCACCAAGTGACACACCATATCAAGAAGAGAAATAGAATAGAGGGAGGTTAGTGATGGTTCATTAATGCTTATGTTTTTTTACAAGTGAAAACAAACAGAGAGAGATGCAGTATGCACAGTTAATCAGCAGCTCTAGTCAGGGTATGCCAGACTAAAGTAGTGATTCTTCAGCCAGAATGTTCCACAACTTTGGTATCCTGTAACTAAAAGCCTGACTTCCTACTGTTACTAATTCTTGGAATCTTAAGCAGGCTGGTATCTTAGGGGCCTAATGCATGCTCTGGCTTACAAGTACAGAAGACATTTGATTTAACTGACTTCAATTTAATAGAGTTAGAATTTAAAGGACAATACATTTCTGACCTGAACGAAACATTTTCCACTACAAATAGAGTATGTGAAAATGACGAAGAAATAAATAAGCTTTTTCCAGTTAAGCTATGCACCCCATTTGGTGTTGAGCTCAGGGTACTAAATCATTGAGGTGGGGAGCTGTAATGGACAGGAAATGATTAGTGGCAAGTACCATCAATATCAGACTGTCTTTGCAGTTTGTTCTATTTAACTATTTATGTTTTAGTTGTTTGAGTCTTTTACATAATTGGGACTTTTATTTTACTAATTAATACTTAATACTTGTTGATCCTTAAGGACTCGGGGGATAAAGGAATGAAATTGGAGTGCTGCACAAAGATTGTACTTAATTGTGTAAAAATTCTGTTTGAACAATTCCATAACTGAAAATAAATTTTAAATGAAAGATGTATTTTGTGACAAAGTGAGCATTTTGCTTGTGTGCCCCTGAAAGGCATGCCAGATGACAATGTAAAAGAGGACAAAATAAAGATAAAGATTTAAGGCGACACTGTGACCCCATATAATGTAAAGACAACAAAATAAATGAGGCGTTTCAACAAAAGAATGTCCCTAAGGACACGTGTCTGACATGGCAACACTTCAGGTTAAATGCCAGCCAAGTAGAAAAAGGTAGGAATGATACTGGACATGACATCAATGGTGGTTAGACTGTCACTCATTCAGTTTGTAGAGGGAAAAAGAAAAGAGATGTTAGAATACAGTGCCACCTGATGGACTAGCAAGGAATTACCACCACCAAAAACTTTAAGCTATCCCCAAGGTGCACAAATGTGACAACAGGTATACAGTACTAACTTTACCTTATTGTAATATATTATTCATACTTACACATACATCCTGTATATTGTGAATTAATTATTAATACGATTAAAAAACATTCAATTTGATTTACTTTTGGCAATGACAGACATACATTCCTCCAATTAGTCTATTAAATCGAGGGTCTACTGTTAAACAAAGGTTCAGAAAAGTAAGCAGGTTCTTAATATAAATATAATATAAAGGGTCTTGACATAATACAGTTGTGGTCTACATCATTGCCCCCAATAAATAAGATTTCTGTTTTTTCTTTATTCAAAGGTAAGTTGTTCTCATCCATCCAGTCTTTTAACTCACTGCTACAATTAATTAAGAAAATCATTGAAGAAACATTGTTTGGTCTGGTCCACAACTAGCACTAAACGCTGGCTGGGATAGGCACTGGCTAACAATGATCTAGAACCTCACCTTGAATCAGGGTTAAAAATGGATGGATGGATGGCTGGCTGGCTTGGAAAGGAGACTTGTGTTCTTTGAATTGTTAAATCCAAAAATAGAAATGCATCTTCTTTGGGCTCTGTAGTCACAAAAATGTAAATTTTAATGTCAATTTCTATTTATCCCGTTGGTTGATTATTTGCTTTTTGACAGAACAAAGAAAACATTTTATAAGAAAAAACAACAACGTAAACAGAACAACTCATCTTTAAATCACGACATCATTACTATGAACATGGAAAGGAGTCTACCAAGATCTTAGCGAAAACAAATCCATAAGCAGGTAGTTCGCAATACAGTACCAGTAATCACCAACACAGACGGAGATATATTTTTTTGGCCAATGATTCTAATGCACCCATTTAGAGACTACTATAAGTCCTTATATTCTACTCAGTTTAAAGAACACAATATACAAATTTTTTGATAAATTACAGATACCACAGCTGGATACTCTAAGTGCAGAGGAACTGGATAAACCTCTGACACTATCAGAATTACTAGATACTATAAACTCACCAGGCCCTGATGGCTTCCCTGCTTATTTTTATAAAAAAAAATTTCAGTCAAGTTAGCTCCCCTCTTATTAGCAATGTTTAAAGAAGCCAGAAACAAAAAAAATTCTACCTCAGACTTTTAGCCAAGCATTAATTACCACTTTTCCTAAGAAAAATAAAAAATTATTACAATGTGCATCATACAGACCAATCTCACTTCTGAATAATGATGTTAAGATACTCTCGAAAGCCCTATTTAGAAGGATTGAGAAAGTGATCCCTTCAGTAATATCACAAGACCAAACCAGATTTAAAGTTAAATATTTGGCTTCCAATCTTTGACACCTATTTAATGTAATATAATCATCCATAAAGTCTAACACTCTGAAGATCATATTATGTTTGGATGCAGAAAAAGCATTTGTTATGGTTGATATAGTAAATTTGAATTCGACCCAAACATATGTGCATGGATCAAACTACTGTATACCAATCCAGAAGTTTTAGTTTGAATTAACAACATTATTTCAGACTACTTCAAACTAGAACGTGGTACTAGACAAGGTTGCCTCTTGTTATCAATGCTATCTATTTGCAATCGCCATTCAGCCATTGCCTGTTCACTTTTGAAATGCATCAGAGATAAAGGACATTTCCAGAGAAGGATTTGAACAGAAAAAATCACTATATGCAGATGATATGGTACTGTATATATCAAACGCACAAAACTCTGTGTCTACAGCCCTAAATGTACTAGCAGAATTTCAAAAAATATCTGGTCTCAAGATTAATTTAAATAAACGAGTGCTTTGTCCAGTGAATTCTCTAGCAAACAACATTAGATTGCACACCTTTCATTTTATCATTGCAGATCAGTTTAAATACCTTGGGATCAACATCACAAGTAAATATAAAGCTATTTTTCAACAAAATTTGGCTGCTTGCATAGACAAAATTAAATTAAACATTAGCAATGGAGAGACATGCCACATTACATGTTGATTAGCTTAGGAATTTCAATGTACAATGTACACATGAGTATATGCCCATACAAACTTTTAAACCCATCATCAATATTCACAAACCTGCTTAAACTAGTCCCAGTTCAAGATGGCCTGAGCCTTTCCTTGAAAAACCGGGTGAAAGGAAGAAAAGAGACCTGAAATCCAGTTCATCACAGGACCCACTCAAACACATAAAAGCATTGTCATTCACGAAGGGCCAACTGGGAATCAGCAGTAATCTAATCTACATGACTTTGGAGATTTGAGAGGAAAATAGGAATATCTGAAGAAGGAAAATGGATATATATTAAGGACTAGACATTAAGCCCGTTACAATAACGGGCGCTAGAACAGTAGTGCATAAACATTAGTAGGAACAGTCTATTTTAAATGGCAAGGGACCTTGACCTCATTCTGTTTCTTGTCTTAATTTTTTTTTGTCAAAAATATTTTTTCAAGAAGCCTAAAGTAAAATAATAATAAAAATAAAATAGAAACGTATGTGACAATACACTAAGTATAATTAATATTGCCTTAATGTAAAACTTTGTAACAATCTGTAAGACACAATATCTAAAGAAGATATTTAGGTAAAATTTTAAATTTTTTTACCTCATGAAATTTTTCTATACAATTTCATTATAGACAACATTTCTTGTAAATATTCTGTCTGAGTTTGGCAACAGTTTGCCTTGTTCAGGAATCTCTACAACCTTGACAACAACATCTGGAAAACTTCTAACTCTTGATAATGCAACATATAACTGACCGTGGCTGAATACTGGTTCTGGCAAGTAAATGCCAACCTTTTCTAAGGTTTGCTTTTCTGAGTCTTTCGTTTTTAGCGTTTTTCTGACAGTCATTTTCTTTTTCTTCAATCGATCTATTTGCTCGTATTTTTCTTTGTCTTTCAGCGTTTCTTTTGTTGATGTTTACTTGTTGAGCTGAACGTTCTTCCAGGAGATGTTGCTTATATAGGATTTGATTGTCTGTGTCTTTTGTCCTACTTGACGTGTCCTTTTCTTGGGTGGCATGTTGTTAGTAGATACGTCCGTAATATTTTCTCCTACAGTAATACTGGCTTGTATGTGGCTGTAATATGCATCACTTTAATATGCCTTTAATTTTCTCTCGCAGTAATACTGGTTTGTATTTCCATAAAATGCCTGTAATTTTCTCTGACAGTAATACTGGCTTTGATGTCCGTAATATGACTTTAATTTTCTGTCACAACAGTGGGCAATCAGCAGAGTGTCCCCAGCAACTGATGTAATGTGTGGCGTGCTGCTTATAATCGTGCCTGTGGCGTCTCCCCAGCAAGTACTGTGCAGTTCCCCAGCAAGTATTTTAATCTGTGGGGGCGTGCAGCTGATTATTTTGTGTGGCGTCTCCCCAACAACGGATATTATGTGCGCTGCCGCGACTACCCAATCAGCACTCTCCCCAGCAATGGTGTCCTTTATATCTTATCATGCGCGGCCGTGGCAAGGCCATTCACTGTGTGCCCAACTTCCAGTGTGTGTGCTTTATTTGCTTATCATGCACGACAGCGGCTAGGCCATTCACTGCACGCCCAGCTTCCAGTGTGTGTGCGTCCACGTGCCGAGCGCATGGGCGGGGCAAGGTACAATGTGCAGCGCGGCCCGCGCATGCACACTTCACCAGAAGGCACACTCACGGACACCTGGACGCACACAGGGGTTTTATTAAAGAGGATATTCCAGTTGAGAAAAATATGCATATTGTGATTTGATGGATTGTATCTCATCCTGAAAGACAATTTTAGGAAGGAGGCCCAAGAACTGAAATCAAAAGGAGCAATGAAATAGTAAAATCTTAAACAGGCCAAAATCAAAAACAAAAAGTCTGAAAACATTAAAAGGCAAACTGTTCATAGGAACCTATAGTTAAAGTAAACCAAAGCCAAAAGCTAAGCCTCCATCTTAAGTGCACTCCAGAAGGTGATGTGCCAATGATGCAACTTCCATAGGTTATGTGGTAGTAATGTATCTCCGTTGCTAACAATAAAACTCTCAAAATGGTGATCATTGAATAGAATTGAATATTTTATTGGTCTGTTCTGGTTGTACTGAATGTTATCCTAACCCTAACAATGTCAATATGTAAGGCAGTTTAGCTCCTGAGATGATGTGGGCCACTGTATCCACCTGCTGCAGCACATTGTGGATTACCACAGCGCAGCTACCATGCCATGTTATGACTTAGCTGGGCCATACTTATTCCATACCTGTAGGCTTTCCACTGTTCATCTGTAGGTAAGGATGTAGGGAGACAGACTGATTTTTAACAGTCTTCTGAAAAAAATAATATGCTGTTCAGCTAATTTAACATGGTACTGAAGGACTATGAGAGACCATCAGTGATCTGGGCCCCTTAAAACTTAAATTACAAACCTCCACAAACATGATGAAACTTAATTTTGTTCTAAGTGGAATTTCACTTTTTAGAGTTTGTAATTTTAACAAGTATGTTTTGAGGATAAATATCCCCATCTTTCTTGACTAAGGGGTACTTTGTATAGCACCTCATGAGCACTGTCAGTATACTACATAGCACAGTAATGTTCATATGACTGAAATGAATCCTTGGTCAATTTAGAAAATACTAACATACTCAGTTTAAATATTCCTTTCTATGTAATCTGTCTATAAGTACTGAA
The DNA here is from genome assembly GCA_026402145.1 of Polypterus bichir lapradei. Lineage (NCBI taxonomy): Eukaryota > Metazoa > Chordata > Cladistia > Polypteriformes > Polypteridae > Polypterus > Polypterus bichir. The sequence continues at coordinate 39,133,036 of JANRMT010062807.1, forward strand.
AAGGTACTGTACATATCGTGTACGGTTATGTTATTCAAACTTAAAACCTTTTTTCAGTAGTGTATTACAGTATGGGTTAGAGTGGGAATATGAACTGTTGGTCAACAGCTTTTGCAGTTGTACTTATGTTTATGCTACTATTGCAATTAACATTATGCCCCCCGCCCCCCATCAATGCTTGCCATCCCAAAATACAGTATGATTTTTAAAGATAATTCATTATAGTGAATTGCAGAAGATGATGCTCTCTTCCCCTTCATCAAAGCTTCTTCTTCCTGCAGATAAGTAAAGGCGTGCTCCTTTTGAATGTTAAGTTATCTGCCCAAATATTTATTACATAACCAGCCAATTTAAGGAAGAAAATAAACTGATAAAGCTCCCGCACCCAAAGTGCTAAGGACCAAGGGAGTTCACCCTGTAGGGAGTTGCTTGATTTTACTGATATGCTTAATCAAGCACATACAGTATCTTAAAGATACAATGAAGCAGCCCTTACAAGCTGATTACAAAGAATATAAAATAATGAACATGCAGTAAGTGCAAAAATAAATAAACCAAAAAGAAATAACATTTTTAGGATTAGTAAAAGAAGATTATTTATGTGTTTATTTTTTGCATTTATTTATTTTTTGCATTCATTTGAAGCATATACAGCATCCAGGAATGGAAAGTAATGAATGGAAAAAACAAAAAGTAAAATGAAAAAAATGCAAGACACAAATTTCATACTTCAGAAGAAAGAAATATAATTTGTATAAAAACACATCACACTGTAACACTTTAAGGAAAAAAATGGATATTTTTGTACAGTGGCCATTAAAAATATTCAACCTTTTTAAATTTTTTTAATATTTTAATTTTAATATTATACAACACCGAATCACAGTGGATTGTATTTTGCTATATGGACACTAATCAACAAAAAAGATTTTTTAATGTCAAAGTGAAAACAGATCTCCGCAAAATAATCTAAATGAATTACATATATAAAATGCAAAAGGGAGTAGATATATCTTTGGCATCCATGACGATCTTGAGACAGTGTGCTCAGGTCTCTATCAGCTTTGCACATCGGCACACTGTAAATTTTCTGCATTCTTCCTTTTAAAACTGCTCAAGCTTTGTCAGGTTCCATCATGCAGTGATATTTCAGTTCTGATATAAATTGTAGTTTTAGTTTTTATTTTATTTTATAAAATTAATTTTTATTTTTTATTTAATTCTAGCTTTCAGTAGAGTGAACAATTTTTATTTTTATTTAGTTCTGTGTTTAAAATTTTAGTTTTTATTTTATTTAGTTCTGGCTTTTTTACATAATGTAAGTACAATTTTAGTTGTTCTCTGTTGCAAGACCACAAATGCTGGCCTACACATATTTCAATGCAAGATATGTTTTAGTCAACAAAATACACTCACAGTTCATAATGCCGTTAAACACAGGTTGACTATCAAAAATCAAACAGATTAAATGGCCTAATTAGTACAGTCAGCAAGATCAAATGTTTCAACCGAAGAAACCACTCTGTGTAAGCACGTTGCTGTTAAGCTTTAAAGAAGCACGCACTTCGAGAGATTTGTTCATGCTTCAACCACGTCCATTCCACAGATAGCCACATAGTGAAAATATTTGCTTGACGAGCGCCTTTAATGCATGTGCAGAGACAAGGTCCTCAGCCACTGGCACCAGCAGACTGTACGTTGACGATTTCTGCTGCTAGCACTGAAACAGTGACGTGTGGTGAAGTTCATGGCTGATGAGGCACTGACTCCTGCAGAGTCAGATTTACAAATATATAAACCCAAAAGGGTAGCTTATTCACTATTCGATAGGCAGCATGAACATTGGCTGCTGGTTATGTTTTATATCACATCAGCATTCTTTACACACAGATAGGTAAGGTACATATTTGACTAAGAAAGAACGTTACATTTATAGCGGCGAGAGAGAATGGAGAGAGCGCATTTGCTCTGCAACTTCCATGTGTTCTAAATTTGCCGTTGCAATTCCACAATTCATACTTATTCAATACAAGTGAAAGTACAGTATAGAGTGGTGCACAAAAAAACAGATTTCAGTTTTGATCTTAATTGAAATATTTAGTTGTTTTTAAAAGCTTGTAATTCTGATCCTTTAATCAATTTTAATACATACTGTTCAACAAAAGGATATTTTATTTGAGGTCAAAATTTAGTTTTTAAATATTGGATTTTTTTTCTTAGTCTGATTCCATTTTTATAGAATTGAAAACCGTTTATGGTCTTACCTTTATTTGTAAATGAAGTCCATGTGCCTATCCTTCTCCATGAAAATCTTCGTCACTTTCTTGTAAAAGTCCTCCTTATTTTCCTTTAGTTTTAAAACTCTTAATCTTCCATTTTTGGCAGTCAGTCGAAATAAAAAATAAAAATAAATGGGCCGCTGCAGTGCACTTGACATTCTGATATCACTAACTTATTGGCGCCTTGAGCCTCTGCGTAGAAGAAGAGCAGCAACAAGCACCTGTTGGGCTCACAACCTTGTACCTTTTCACTGCAGTTTTATGTCTGATCAGCAAGACTAGATATGTCAACAACAACAACAACATTTATTTATATAGCACATTTTCATACAAAAAAATGTAGCTTAAAGTGCTTTACATAATGAAGAATAAAAAAATAAGAGACACAGTAAGAAAATAAAATAAGTCAACATTAATTAACATAGAATAAGAGTAAGGTCCAATGGCCAGGGGGAACAGAAAAAACAAAAAAAAAACTCCAGACGGCCGGAGAAAAAAAATAAAATCTGCAGGGATTCCAGGCCATGAGACTGCCCAGTCCCCTCTGGGCAATCTACCTAACATGAATGAAACAGTCCTCTTTGGATTTATGTTTTTCACGGAAGGACTTGATGATGATGATGATGATCACGTGGACTTCTGGCTTTTAGTCCATCAATGCTGGGGCATCATGGTGCTTTGAGTAGGTTGGTGGTGGCGCAGGCCGCCACCACAGAGAAACCGGAAAAAGAAACAGAAGAGAGAGTAGGGGTCAGTACGGATTTTAGAGCCACCATGAATAGTTATTATGATGAATTGAACATACAGAGTATCAGGATTAAGATAAAGTGAAGTTATGAAAAGGCCATGTTAAAGTAATGTGTTTTCAGCAGTGTTTTAAAGTGCACCACTGTATTAGCCTGGCGAATTCCTATCGGCAGGCTATTCCAGATTTTAGGTGCATAGCAGCAGAAGGCCGCCTCACCACTTCTTTTAAGTTTAGCTTTTGGAATTGTAAGGAGACACTCATTTGAGGATCTAAGGTTACGATTTGGAATATAGGGTGTCAGACATTCCGATATATAAGATGGAGCGAGATTATTTAAGGCTTTGTAAACTATAAGCAGAATTTTAAAGTCAATTCTGAAAGACACAGGTAACCAGTGTAGCGACATCAAAACAGGAGAAATATGTTCGGATTTTCTTTTCCTAGTTAGGATTCTAGCAGCTGCATTCTGCACTCGTTGCAAATGATTTATGTCTTTTTTGGGTAGTCCTGAGAGGAGTGCGTTACGTAATCTAATCGACTAAAAACAAAAGCGTGAATTAATTTCTCAGCATCTTTCAATGATATAAGAGGTCTAACTTTTGCTATATTTCTTAAGTGAAAAAATGCTGTCCTATTGGTCTGATGAATATGTGATTTAAAATTCAGGTTACAGTCAACGGTTACCCCTAAGTTTTTTACTTCCATCTTAACTTCTAATCCTAATGCGTCAAGATTATTTCTGATAACCTCACTGAATCCGTTTTTGCCAATCAATACAATTTCAGTTTTCTCTTTATTTAACTTGAGAAAATTACTATTCATCCATTCAGAAATACCAGTAAGACATTGTGTTATTGATTCGAGAGAGTCGGTGTCATCAGGTGCTACTGTTAAGTACAGCTGTGTGTCATCAGCATAGCTGTGGTAGCTCACGTTGTAACTTGAGATAATCTGACCTAATGGAAGCATATAGATTGAGAAAAGAAGCGGACCCAGGATAGAGCCTTGTGGAACCCCATATAGAATATCATGCGTCTTTGAGTTGTAATTACCACAATTAACAAAGAATTTTCTCCCTGCCAGGTAGGATTCAAACCAATTTAAGACATTACCAGAGAGGCCCACCCATTGACTAAGGCGATTTCTAAGAATATTGCGATCAATGGTATCAAACGCGGCACTCAGATTGAGGAGGATGAGAACAGATAAATGGCCTCTGTCTGCGTTTAATCGCAAGTCATTTACTACTTTAACGAGTGCAGTTTCTGTACTGTGATTAGTTCTAAAACCTGACTGAAATTTATCTAGAATAGCATGTTTACTTAAGTGGTCGTTTAACTGCATAATGACTGCCTTCTCTAGAATTTTACTTGAGAAGGGCAGGTTAGAGATGGGTCTAAAATTTTCAAAAGCAGAGGGGTCAAGATTATTTTTCTTGAGTAGGGGTTTAACTACAGCAGTCTTAAGACAGTCTGGGAAAACCCCCCTATCTAATGACGAGTTTACTATGTCAAGGATATTATCAATAAGCGCGTCTGATACTTCCTTGAAAAACCTTGTTGGTATTGGAAAACCTTTTTGGTATTGGACACATTTATTAAAGATATTAGCCAGATTAGCTGTGGAAAGTCAGGGTGTATAATAAATGCGTATGCAAACATTTTATTGGCAACATATAGAGATGCAGCAACAGGCACGCGCCAATTGGATGCATCAACCTAGTGTATGCGGGAGAGCGCAGTCTGAGGTGAGGTAAGGCTTGTCTTGTTGCACCTCGCGTTTCTCCCCTATATTTGAACAGGAATTGCGCAAATTCAGCGATTTTGACTATAAAAAAGATCACAATTATTGGAATCAAACAGAAAACAAATTCATAGCACAGACCAGTAGACAAATTTATGTTATCATTATTATATTTTTTACTTTTCATGATGACAGGTGAGACTGCATGTCCCCATGTGAAGTGCAGTCATGGTGCCAGAGAAGTGCTGGACTTCCACTAAGTACAGATCCAGCTGGCCCTACACTGAACCTCCAAGACACTTTTCTTCTTCTCGCATGCTACATTTGCTTTTATCATCTGTGCTGTAGTAAAGTATTTCTACATGTTACTTTCTTGCTTTCTACCCAGAAACATCTGTGCAAAACTTGCCATCATCAACCACAAGTGCTTACTGCTTCAACCCGATGAGCCAAATGTGCTCAACAAATAAACAGCGGTCCTTTGCAGAAGTTGCGCCACGTGACTACAGTAACCCCAAGGTACAAGATCACCACATAGTAAACAGCGCACCATAGGTGAACGCTCAGGGCGACCTACAAACAACTGCTCTGCATGACTGAACCAGACTGAATGAAAATGCTATTGTTGTATTTTTTGTTTCTACTCAGTTTTCATTCTCATTTTAGTTCATTCACAAATCACTTATTTTTATTTAGTTTTAGTTTCTCTTTTTGCCTTAATTTCAGTTCTCATTCTTGTAAAACGAAAAACAATATTTTTAGTTCTAGTTCTCGTTTTCTTATGAAAATATCACTGGAATGGAGATTGTGAGTGAATAGCCTTTTTCAAGTCTAGCCACAAATTATCAATTAGATTGAGATCTGGGCTCTGACTTAGTCATTCCAGGACATTAACATCGTTGTTTTTAAGCCTTTCCTGTGTAGAATTAACTTTATGTTTGGAGCCGTTATCTTGCTGGAAAACAAATCTTCTCATAAGGCACAGGTTTCGTGCAGACTGTATCAGGTTTTTATTTAGAAAATTTCTTTAGCAATTTGACAAATGACAGGAGACAATTCAGTCCATGTATCGCTTGTTTGTATAGCTAATAGCTAAACTTTCCCAATATCTCATCTAGATACCTTTTAAAAATTGTCAGGGTTTCTGCTTTCAACTCCATGTCTCAGAATTTTCTTCGTGTAAAGAAGCACTTCGTTGTTTTTATAACCCAGAAAGCTGGATAAAGAAAACATCAAACTGCCATCCTGTATAGGAAGAAAGTGACCAGAGGGCAAAGGGCACAGCATTTCTAAAAAATATGCTGTGGCCATGCATAAACACACAAAATAATAGTGATACAAAATGGTAGCGTGGAAAAGCCATAAAGATGAAATTATAAAATAGTAATGTGATTAAAATGATCTACAGTAAGAAAAAAAAACAGTATGATCTAACACCCAAATTTATAACAGCTAGCAGAGGACAAATGGGCAAACCCCAATGTTGTAATTGCAAATTGAGTGAAGAGAACTTGTCAATATTTTGCAAGAGCAGTATGCACTGTATGACCTAAAGTATGTGAACCCTTACAAATAACTGTTTTCAGGTGTTTCAGCCACACTTATTATTAACAGGTGTATCAAATTATCACATAGCCATGTAATCTGTGTTGACAAACATTGGCAGCAGAATGGGTCATACTGAAGAGTTCAGCGACTTTAAACATTGCACTGTCATTAGGATGGAACCTTTGTCTCAAGTTAGTACTGGAAATTTCTGCTGTGCTATATCTGCCCTGTTTAACCGTAAGTGCTATAATTGAGATGTGCAAACATTGAGGAGCAACAACAGCTCAGCCATGAAGTGGTAGACCACGCAAACTCAGAGAGTTGGACCACTCAAATGCTGAAGCACATAGCTTGTAAAAATCACATATCCCCATTGTAACACTCACAGCAGAGCTCCAAACTACTACCTCTGGAAATAACATCAGCACTACAACTATGTGAAAGGAGCTTCATAAAATGGGTTTCGATGGCCAAGCAGCCACAAGCCTAAGATCACCATGAGTAATGCCAAGTGACGGCTGGAGTGGTGAAAGGCATGATGCCATTGGACTCTGGAGCAGTGGAAACATTCTCTAGGGTGATGAATCACGCTTCACTCTCTGGCAGTCTATTGGACTAGCCTGGGTTTGATTGATGCAATACCTTCTGGACTGAATAATGTCTACTATCAATTTTAGTGGAAGATGGATAATGATGTGGTGTTGTTTTTAAGTGTTTGGGCTATGCTTTTATGTTCCAGTGAAGGGTACTGTTAATATTACAGCATACAAAGACATTAAAGATGATTGTGCACTTACAATTTTGTGGTAAACGTTTGTGGAAGGCCCTTTTCTGTTCCAGCATGACTCTGTTAGATCCATGAAGATATAGAGGAACTTGAGTGACCTACACAGAGCCCTGACCCCAAATCTATTGAACACATTTGGAATGCCGATTGCAAAGCAGGTATTTTCTTCTAACATCAGTACTGAGTGTCAAAAATGCTCTTTTGGATAAATGAGTACAAATACCTATATACGCTTTCACAAACTTTGTGGAAAGCCTTCCCAGAAGACTGAAGGCTGTTGCCTCAAATAACTTCATTTTAATGCCCATACTTCTGCAATTTGAGGTCCAGCAAGCTCATGTGGTCAGGTGTCAACAAACGTTTTAACTGTGGTTTCCTACCATTGTAAGCTAATTTAAAGAAATGTGCCTTGACATTACATCAGGAATATGATCGGGGAGATGAACAAGTGGAGAAAAACATTCATTTTTGGATATTGTAATTTGAACAGGAAGAGACGAAAAAGGCAAAGACCAATAAGGATCTGTATAAATTCTATGAGGATATGCTAGAAACACTGCAAAATATAAAAACACAGCATATGAGAAATATTTATATCATGACATTAGATCTTTTTTTTCATTATTGTAAGAAAAATTGACTTACCAAAAATTAGTATTTGCGATCATTTAGCTTCCTTTATTTTTTTCTAAATAAAAGTAAAACAACTGCCATTAAAAGATTTCTTGTCTAGTTTTTCCATATGCACCTTTTGCAGTGTAATAATGATCTTGTATGACAGCTCTACGAATAACCTTGTGATGATAAAGCACTAAAACTGTTGCAAAAAACTTAAGGTCTAATTCATGAGAGAGGGGGGTCTATAATTCTGACATGGAGTACTTGGTGTGTTTTAGTAGTGGAGTAATTACTGTGATACTCAGTAGGATGGAAGAGACAGCTAGAAACGAATGAGTGAAGCATTTGAATTAAAATACTGGTATCTGCTCTGAAATTCCTACTATAATGCCTATCAATGCCAGCAGATTTGTCCTTATTCATGACAAAGAGTACTAAGTGTGACTCTTTAAGAGAATTTAGGGCATTTAGTGAATAGGCCTTTTGCTATACATCCAAGGAAAGTCAAAGTTAGATACAAAAATGTAATTTCTCTGTGCAATCTTATTCTAATGAAACCTATTTTAGAGTATTAATGAAATTCAGGGCACACAATGAAATATTCCACTTTCTTATTTTAATGTAAACTGTGGCAGACAATTCAGACGTGTATAGATGCAATATGAGATAACATCCAAAACATGCAGATGCAAAATAAATTTTGTTTTATTTTTATGCAATTGAAATTCATACTATATACATATTGTGAACCACTAGAGGGTGTTGCAGCACCGCAAACCTCAGACACAACAGCACAGAAACAGTTCCAGATGCCAATAAATAGATTTATCGCTACAAATACCTTAACACACTCTACACTCTACAGCTCAAACAATATCACACTTCCCTTCTTCTCTCTTCCCAGGTGAGCGTTTTCAAGCTTACAATGAGTTCATATATTGTGAGGAACAGCCACAAACCTTGCCCAACCTGGAATGAACTCATGGTGAAAGAACAGAATGCCAGGTGACAGCTCCCCCTGGACTGCAGCAGCTCTCTGAATTCCCTCAAGGCAGTATGGGAACTGCAATTCTTGGACTCATTTTTGAGTCTGTGGACACTGACAGTGGGTGTTTTGTTTGGTCCAGTAAGCCCGACATCGTGGGGCTCCCACCTTGCCTGGAAGTGCTCCTGGGCCAAGTCTTTGGAACACTGGAAGTACTTCCAGGGATTACTTAAAAGGAGCTGCTTGTCACAACTCGGAGAGCCATAGTTGGGAAGAAGGAGGGTGAAGCTTGCTGGGAGGAGTGGAGGAGACAGTGCCAAAGAGAATGAGAGAAGAAAATTGAGAGACAGACTATTGGTGTGTGCTGCTTTAGACTGTGATTGTGGTTTGGGAAACAATTAGCAAGAAGTTTCTCACAAATAAAACTGTTTTGTTCATTTTATATTTGTGTCCGAGCCTTTGTGTCGCGGGTGTTGGGCAGCTCGAATGCCCCATACAGGTCCACAAGTGGTGTACTCAGCAGGATTCCAGGCTGCCAGGAACCTGTTTTGGAAAAGTCTTGTTGCTAAACACACTGGGACAACAGTACATGATAGACCTCACTGAAGAAATGTCCCAACCTGCCGACTCTGGGAAGACAAATCGGGAAAATGGCGTGGAACTAGGTGAACGCCATTGTTATTTGCAAGGGAGCTGATGCAGAGAGTGACCAGACCAGATGAGGTCCAAGTTAAGGTATGTGCTGGGTCCAGGAACGATATGCCCTGGGAGCATTTTTCTTGTTTGCTGTACAAGTACCTTCTAGATTGGGAATGTACAGACTCCAGTCTGTGGCTGAAACACATCCCTGAGATATATAGTGACAGTACAAACTTGAATGATGAGGACTACTCCCTGCTGTTTCCCTCAGAAGGAAACATAACCTGCCCTGAGGGATTGTGCGAAGTCTGGAACAATAGATTACCATGGTTGCTCACGGAGTCCCGAATGAGGCACATTACCTGCATTCTGAGGGATTTTCAGTTATGCCACTACGGCCATGTGGCGTGCTTCCCAGATGGTAATCCGGCTCGCAGGATCCTCATTGTTGAGGACCAGAGTGGCTGGACCAGGCTAAGGGGGCGCCCACATAACACCTGGCTGCAGCAGATAGATGGTCCTTTCCAGAGGGTGGGACTGGTCCGCATGTCTGCTCTAGGGGGTTGCCAAACAGGATCCCAAGCTGTTCCGTCGTGTGGTGGGTGTGGTAGCACGCTGTACCAGTGCATGCTCCCCAACCTGACCTGACCTGTGCATTTGTCATTTTGTTGCAACTGTTTAGGTGTTTAAGCCTTTACTACCTAGTAAAGGCCTGTAGAAAAAAACTATCAGGTGTGGTTAGAGGTTCTAAAACTGTAATAGAAAATCAACATTAACACCTTTAGTGAAATATACCATTTTTTTGGTTTATCACCAAATGACATATATCTTGATTACAGTATCTCAAAATAAATTGCACAACCTCAATGACCTATCTTTGTTTGACCTAAGAGTAACTGTGAACTTGAGGTGGAGATTTTAGGTGGGGGAAAAACTGAAATGACTCAGGAAAAGATAGAATGAATAAATTAGGTAGAAAGCTTTACAACATCTGTGCCTTACAGCTCTAAGAAGGAGGCTGAAGGTCATGCTATTATATTCTTCTTCATCATATTAGCAGCAACACAACAGCGTTCAGGTAAAGATGCTTTATGCTACGTTCATGAAGTATATATATATACTGTATATATATGTGTGTGTGTGTATATGACCAGTAAATAATGTATTGATTACAGATTAAGTTAACTAAAATGTTTTGAAAATCTCCAGTCACTGGCATTGGGAGTGGAGAAATAAGAAGCATAAATTTTTATCATCAGTCTCAAACCCAATTGATCCAAATCAGGGTTACAGAGAGCAAGGATGTCCTGGTTTTTGGCATAAGGCATTCGCCACGAGGGGGCGACTGCCTTGGTTTTGTTTGTGGCCTCGGGTAAGGGGCTTGGAAACCCAACCCTGTAGGGGCCCATGGCCACCGCCAGGCGGCGCCCCGGTGCCTGAAGAAACCTGGAGAAGAGGAGCAGGAACACCCGGAGGACTTCCGGCTACACAGTTGGTGCTTCCGCCACACGGGGGTGTGTTGGCGGAAGCTCCTCAGGAAGCACCTGGAGCCCATCCGGGCGTACATAAAAGGGGCCGCCTCCCTCCAGTCGACAGCAAGAGTCGAGTGGAAGTGGACGGAGCTCAGAAAGGAGTAGAGGCGGTCTGAGGACTGAGCAAGGCATCATTGTGCGGCCAGGACTTGAAGGGGTGATTGGTGCTGCGGCACTGGGTCAGTGCACTTATTTGTAAATAAGTAGTGTAAATAAACACGTGTGTGGTGAAACAACATGTCTGCCTGTCTGTGTCCGGGCTGTACCCCACAATATATATATATATATATACATTTTTTTGCTTTCATTGTGTTGATTTTAATGTAAATTGCTGTATCTGTTATGCAATTATTATTGGGTTCTTTGAGAAGCATGCCATTGTATTGTTGTACTTTTTGCAAATACAAACAAAGAAGATTTATTTAAGAAAAGATTTTTTTTTTTACTCTTTAACTGCTTTTGCTATTTTTTTTTTTTTTTACATATCTTGATACTTCAGTGATAATTTTTGGGTCATTCCATTGAGGCTTACCTAAGCGGTGTTCTGCAAGATTTTTTTAAAATGTGAAACTTTGCTCATTTATTGGTATGATTGATGGACAAAAATCATTTATTCAGTTACTGTATTTTCCTTAAACTGCTCCCTGTTAGCCCCCTTCAAAGGTAGCCATTTTTATCAGGCAAACAGCGGAAACCACACCTAACCCCCTTGGCCTCCCTACAGCTTCAGTTTTGCTACCTGTCCATCTCCTGTGAAGGCAGTTGAATGATGAGTCCTTGAAGTTTGCAAAGAACGTGGTTACCTCAGTGGATACCCCCACCATTGATTCTGTGCAATCCAGGCCACACTTCGTAATCCTCAATGATCTGTCATATCAGGTGGTGACGGCCCAAGATGAAACACAAAGCCAACTATTTATCCTGTGGCCCAACTGCCACAAGATCTGTGGCCTTGCACATGCTTATATTTTAAGAACGCTTCTGGGGGTAGAGAAAATACTGGTGAGAATCACAGCATGCTTTTATTGGTCTGGCGGAGGTGCGCCACTTTTGCAGGTCTTGTCCAGAATATCAATTAACTCAAATAGCCTGGCGAGACCATGCACCGCTGGTGCTCTTGCCCATTATTAACATCCCTTTCGAGTGGGTCCGCATTAACATTGTTGGTCCTTTCAAACCTTCTGCAAGAAGCCACAAGTATATTCTCGTCCTCTTAGACTATGCCACCCGATGTCCAGAAGGTATACGCCAGCAGGTGGCTAACACAAAGATTCACAAAGATAAGTTCCATGAACTTGTTGGGGTTTTTTCATGTGTTAGTATCCCTAAGGAGGTCCTCACCAACCGAGAGATACCCTTCACATTAAGTACCTTCAAAGAAATCACTAAGCTGCTCCACATCTCCTACCTCTAAACCTCTAGCTAGACAGATCCCCTGGTTGAGGGCTTCAACCAAATGCTCAAACAGATTTTGAAGAGGGGGGTGAGTGTAGAAAATGAATGACTGGGACCTCCTACCATTCGTCCTGTTTGCCTTCCCAGAGGTACCCAAAACCTCAGTGTGGTTTTCTCCCTTTGAACTGCTTTATAGGAGACAGCCCTGGGGATTGCTCAATTTAATCAGGGAGGGCTGTTAGAAGAAAGCAGAGCCCTTCATCTGAAACATCATCAACAATGTTGTTGAATTACGCAACCGTGTTAAACTCCAATCCCTTGTAAAGGAGCATCTCGAGGGTGGGCAGCACACTCAGGCTTAGCTTTATAATCATGACTCCCATCTATGCAAGTTTTGTCCAGAGGATCGGAGCATGATCCTTGTCCCCACATTTCACTCCAATTTCCTCATGCACTGGAAAGGGACCTGCAAGGTGAGAGAGGAGGAAGGAGCTGGTTGACTATTTGGTGTACAGTGCCATGCAAAAGTACATTATGAGAATAACGTTTGTGTCACAATAAAAAACATGTTACACCTTCACAGTGGTAGGCATGCTGTGTAAATCTAATGGTGCTAACCCCCCAAATAAATATTTTAATTCAAGATTATAATGCAACCAAACAGCACAAACAATGAGAAGGATGAATACTTTTACAATGCACTGTATAACTGAATATAACAAGCAGTCTGTTTTGAGAGGCAGTCTTAATTTTTAATGCAGGAAATCCAAGTATTAATTTCAACTATTGATCGTCTTGAAAACCCAGCTTCCACAATGAAAGTTTAAAGGAAACATTGAAAGCTTTTGTTGCATTTTTAAATACAAAATAAACAATATTAGGTGTAATATAATATATCCCTCCAAAGTTAATCTTGTTGAACCTCGGAATGCTCGTTTCAGTAAATTAAATTGTTTCACTCAAGAAGTTTTATCTGAACATCTTTAAATAATTACTCAAGTAAAACCCTCCACTTGTGTTCTTGACTCAGTCTGAACAAGGTTTCTCTAAAAAGTCTCCAATGTGCTTATTGTTATTGTACTTGGCATAGTTAACTCCTCATTAGATCTGAGAGTCTTCCCAGATTGTCCAAAGATAGTTAAAATAGTTACGTCCTTGCTCAAGAAAAATAATCCAGACTCCTATGTCTTTGACAATTTTAAACCTATTTCTAACCCGTCTTTTTTAGTGAAATTCTAGAAAAAGTAGTTCAGCTATTAGATGGTTACTTGTATATACATTCTATTCTTGCAAAAGTTAGACCTCTTATAACATTACAAAATGCTAAAAAATTAGTTAACACTTTTGTTTTTATTCAACTATATTACTGTAATGCACTCCTAACAGGACCATCTAATAAAGACATCAATAAGTTGCAATTAGTGCAAAATGCAGCAGCAAGAATCTTGACCAGAAAAAGAAAATTTAAGCACATCTCACCCATCTTATCATTACAATTGTTACCTGTATCTTTTAAAATTAATTTTATAATACTATTGATGATATATAAGCTGTAAATAATCTTGCTTCTTCTTATATTTTTTAGTGCCTGCCCCAACATTCACAGTCATAATATTAGATCTTCCAATGGCGGTCTGTTTATTATTCCAAGAGCTAAGAATAAAAGAAGTGAGCTTTTGCTGTTATGCACCAAAACTTTGGGATGTGTTACCAATAGGTATATGCCAGGCTGGCAATGTGGAAAATTTAAAAAAAAAAAAACTTTTAAAGACCTAATTTTTAAATTTAGCTTTTTTCATAGCCAAATTTAACTTCTGCTTCTCTTCTTCTTCTTCTTTTGGCTGTTCCCGTTAGGGGTAGCCAGAGCAGATCATCTTGTTCCATATATATTTAACTTCTGCTTCTAATAGATGATATATGCACAGAAATATCTTTATGGCTTTTTGACAATCACTAATTTCTACTTTTCTCTGCTTTCTTTTCCATTTCCACCTGATCAAAGTCCTGTGTAGCCAACTGTGCTGTACATATTCAATCCTCAATGCACTGAATCCTCTAAGACGAAGCCTATAAACAGTAAGAAGTGATTTAAGACAGTTTTGTTAGGTAGTATGAGCAGTAGGGACTAGGAGGTCCTTTGGCCTTGGAGCCCCTACTGATTTTGTTTTGTTTTTGTTTTTTTTTTTTCAGAATAAAGCCCCTATTTTTTCTGTCCCCCCTGTTGAATTAACTCCACCACCAGACATACATTTTAAAACTAAATCCATATATAAGGGCTCTAATTTTTTATACTTGTATATCTAGGTTATGTAAGTGAGTACTGATTTGTTCTTATCTAATATTTTAGTATGCCATTTACTTGTTCTTATTTTGATCTATTTCTAATTTGTTTCTCTTTTCTTGTTATTTTTTTCTTTGTCTTCTTGTAAAGCACTTTGAGCTACATCCTGTGTATGAAAATCTGTATAGAAATAAATGTTGTTGGTGTTATTGTCTGAGTTTGAAGTCAATATCACAAGTCAGCTTCTCTTCGTGTGGATTCACTCGACTTGTTTAGACTGAAACATAAAGCTTCAAAGATTTTTTGTAACTCATCATGGTCTTCTTCTCTCTGGTAGGCATGTCAAGAACAGTAATATTGTTTTTTATTATAACCTCTAATCTACAAGGAACATTGCCCTACCACCTTGACCAGTCATTTATTGTAATGGAAAGAATATCTTAAGCGTTTTATTGAAGCTGATTGTTTGTGGACTGTTGGAGAAACAGTCTTACTGCTTGTCCTTATGTTGTCTATTTGTATTAATGTCTTACATGTATGAGCTTCAGTATTCCAGTATTTCAGTATTACTTTGTTATAACAATACAGTAAAGTACAAAGATTTATAAAGTAGTTTACTTAGTAGTCAATAAACAAATAGTTTGTGGCTTGTAATATACATTGTTTTTAATTATTCTGCAAAAATCATCTAAACTAACTGCAGGGTTCCAGAAGCAGTATGGCAGGACAAACAACTGAATTTCTTTAATCTTTTTCATTATAACAAGAGAAAACCTTGCCTCACAGATTTGCTTAAATATATTCATATGCCAAATTTTGAAATATTTGACTTCAAAGATAAGGTAAGTGATTGGCACCCTTTATCATCTTAGACCTACGATTAGGAGGCAATAAAAATAAATCATTTACAGTTTAATTTAATCCTAAATTGTCCCTAGTGTGTGCCTGGTGTGTGGGTGATTGTGTGTGTGTCCTGTGGTGGACTGGCGTCCTGCCTGAGATTTGTTCCTGCATTGTGCCCTGTGTTGGCTGGGATTGGCTCAAGCAAACCTCCATGACCCTGTGTTAAGATATAGTGGGTTGGACAATGACTGACTAACTGACATTAGATGTAGTTCCTCATTTAGAAAACAATATTCGACACAGTTAAATCTTAGTCCTCTCAAAAAGGTGGGTTTTAAATCTATGTAAAGTAACATTCCCCTTTGCTTTCATTTCAGAGTAACATCGGTGGCCTCAAAATGTGGCACAGATTGGCCATCGGTTTCCTTCTCATCGCTCAACTGCCCATTGTTCTGACTAAGTCCCATTACACTCACCTGGGAACTCCTTGTATTACTGATTGTGAGAAAAGAAATAATCAGTACATTTGCACAAGTGTTCAGGATAATGGCCATTATGTTTCCATGTATTGTTCTCCTCAAGAAGGGTTTGACTTTCAAGGAAGAAAATGTAAGCAGGATGAACCATGCAATAAACATGGCTACAATTATTACTGGTGTAATTTAGAAAGCTTCTGGAAGGAATGGGGTTATTGTGGATTAGTGATAGAGTACTTGGAGCATCTGACTGCAACTTACCATATTCCTTGCAAAAATCAATGTGATCAACAAGGATCAGCAACATTACTGGTGTGAAACAAGGAAAGGCTGGGACTACTGCTCACCTAAACAAGGTTTGGACATATACGGAAACAAATGCAAACCGGATCATCCCTGTGGCTATCATGGATCCACTGGATACACTTGGTGTAATTTAGAAAAAGGTGGATGGGGAAAATGTGGGAAAGTGCATGAGAGAGATGTATTATTTATCAGCTCCACATACAACCTTGTCTGTCAGGATGAATGCTCAACATATGGTAATGATTATTTTTGGTGCAACACTTTGAAAGGATGGGACTACTGCTCTCCATTTCCAGATGTAACCTACAAAAAAGAGCAATGTAGATCAGATCACAAATGTGGACTGAATGGTGAGAGCTACAATTGGTGCAGGACTGAGAAGGACTGGGACAAGTGTGGGCCTATAGCAGAGGGGGAGTGCGCCTATACTGTACAGAACACACAAAAACGATCTTTTGTGGCACCTGAACTGATCTGTACAATTAATGATGCGGGGAACAGGAGGTTGACTAGATTTGAGATGCAGGCTACAACTGATTTGTTAGATGGTTCAACCTACCTGAACACTGCTACCGATCTGATTGCTCAGTGGAGAAATGATCTCTTGACAAATCAACCACGCTCTAATTTAATCACTGAAGGTAACCTACATATTGATCTTCAAAACCTTCCAGTCAGTGGAGGAGTGCGTTACTACAATCTCCAAATTCAAGTTAATCGTCAACGGAACCATGGAGAAAGCACCAGCATTTCCCAGATTCTAATTCCTGTATCTCAAGATATTCCTGAGAGATATTTCCGCAGAGCATTTACTGAGAGCCTTGTACGGCAAGCTAGAGTTAGGATTATAGTAACACAATGCAGAAACGCCTGTTGAAACATACGTTTCTTATTTTTTCGTATTCCTTATCTTTCGCTTCTTTCTCTATTCAAGTTTTACTTAAACTATAGTGACACATATTGATGTTTACAGTTTATTTTGTGGGACTTCGACTGTATATATTTGATGCATTGATAAGTATGAAAAACTAAATTGACTTACACTGTAATATTACTTAAGAACTATTATTATTATTATTAACTAGGCTGACCCGCCTTTTAAGGCGACCCACTTTTAAGTTGACCACTTCTTAAGGCAATTCAATATGTAGATCAATTTGATATTTTATACAAACTCATTAATTTGGTTATATTGTATTTGAGCGGTATTAGTTTAATACACGTAGTTTCTGTTATTTTTGTGATGAAATTTAAACTTTTTTTCTATATTGAGGTCGCCCTTTTGAACCCCCCTGATATTTACTACATGGTGAGGCATTCGTACTCCATCAACATTAATTATTTCCAGAGACATAATTTTGTCTATTTTTCCAGTGCATAGCACACAAAAGCAAGGGAACGATGGGAGCACCAGAACTCTGCTCACATCATGTCGCTTCGTACCGCAAGCTGCAAGTAGTAAGTCTGTGATAAGCGGAATACCGCTACGCTTTCCACTCACGGGACGAAAGGAAAATTCCGACCGCTTTTATATAGTAAGAAAGAAGAAGAAGAAGATATCGCACAGTCTGGAGTAGAAAATCATCTTTTACCTGGAAAAACAAAACTACAAATCCCATCGTGCATTGCAAAATGGACGGGGCGTGTGTGAAACTCCGCACCTGCGTAGCACTCACGGGACAGAAGGACAATCCCGACCGCTTTTATATAGAAGGATGATAATAATAATAATAATAATTTTTTATTTAACAGGCACCTTTCTTAGCACTCAAGGTCACCTTACAAAGAAACTGAAACAAAAGTAATAGAAATACAAACAAATAGAACGGTAAAATCAGATATCAAAAAAGATAAAAAGTAGTAACAAACATAAAAGATAATGATAATGTTGATATGCAAGTTTAAAAAGATAAGATTTGAGAGAAGTTTTAAATTATGTTATTGAGTCCAGTTGATGGATATAAAGGGGAAGAGAATTCCAGAGCTGAGGAGCACTATGAGAGAATGCTCTTCCTCCCATAGAACAGAGTTTGATATGTGGTACAGAAAGTAAAGCTGCAAATGAAGATGTGAAGATTAGTGAGGTAGGGAGTAGCAAGATTGTGGAAAACTTTAAATATTAAGAGCAGTATTTAAATTTGTATTTAGTAGTAGACAGGGAGCCAATGAAGTTGAGAGAGAATAGGTGTAACATGTTCAGTGGACTTTGAACAGGTAATTATCCCAGCAGTGGAGTTTTTTATGAGTTGTTAGCAATGGATACGTTTTTGGGGGATACCAGATAGAATGGCATTGCAGTAATCTATGCATGAAGTGACTAAGGCTTTAACCAATACTTCAATACTGGGTTGTGTAAGAGAAATACGGAGTATAAAAATGCTTTAGAGATGAAAAAAGGCACTCTGAGAAACATTATTTTTGTGAGATGAAAAAGAGAGAATACTGTGTAGAATGACACCCAGGCTCTTAACCTGGGAAGAGATGTGTGTAACAGTGTCGCTAATTAATTACAATGGAAGAACTGTTAACCTTAGCGAGTGTAGATTTAGAACCAATGATGAGCACCTAAGTTTTATTGCTGTTTAGTTGGAGAAAATTAGGAGTCACCCTTGAGCTTATGTCTTGGAGACATGCTGTGAGAATACAGTATTTCAACAGAAAATGGTGGTAGCTTTAGTAAGTGAAAAAAGCTGTGAGTCATCAGCATAACAGTGAAATTGGATGCCATGATGTCAAAAGAGAAGCAGAAACCGAGACAGAGCCCTATGGAACTCCCTGTGTAACTACTGCATTCTCACACTTAAAGCTAAACTCACTTTAACTAAAACTCTTCTATTTGAATAAATCTCTTTATGCCTACATAAAGTAGTCATATTGGATAAAAATAACATTATTATTATAATTAAGTAAGAAAATAAACAGTTTGAAAGAAAAGAATAGCCATAACATATTGAGGTTTAAAATTCTGTCCATTCATCAACTTCCTGAACTTCATGGATACAATTTTTTGTTTTGTAGGAGTTAGAATTTTTCCTAGAAATCATGAGATCATACCAATACATTTATTGTTTGACTATAATTATTACATTATAGCATCACAGGGAGCCGGCCCTATTGGACAAAAGGTATTATTAGGAATGATTAGGGTGTTTTTGAAAATATAGAATCCATTTCAACATTCAATGTAATATTAACTACTGTATATTACTTTTTTTTGTTATTTTTGTTTATCATGGGCATTGACCTTTTGTGTATTTTTAATAGCTGATCATGACATGGTGGATCCCAATATCTGACAACAAAGTTTCTAGATACATTGCCTATTTTTACAGTACAATAGGATGTTGAATTTCACTTAAATTTTTAAGACTGCAAACGTTTTTGTTAATGTGATTTTCAATTCAATATTGGACTTTGGTACTTTTTGGCCTAATATGCCTGCCATGAGACCTCCCCTGGAAGGACGGATAGACTCTTGCCCGAGTGGGAGTGTTTCCAGTTTTCATTGTCTATGTTTGAGTATTGTTTTAGTGATAATGTATAACAATAAGATGCAGTATGCACAGCTAATCAGCAGCTCTAGTCTGGGTATGATAAACTGAAGTAGTGAGTCTTCAGCCGGGATTTAAAAGGTGAGACCGAAGAGGCATCTTAAAGTAACAGGCAGACCATTCAACAATTTAGGGGCCCTGTAACTAAAAGCAGAATATTGTTGTTATCAGCATCATTCCCTCTAACAATTAGCATCTCTGTTTTGTCTGTGTTCAAAGACAAGTAGTTCTCATTCATCCACTCTAATTCACTAACACAATTAATTAAAAACGACATTGGCAAAACTTAATTTGGTCTAAAAGAAAGGTATAACTGGGTGTCATTTGCTTATGAGTAAAAATTGACATTATGTTTTCTAATGATAGATATCAGTGGAAGTATGTAAAGTGAAAACAGTAAAGGTCCCAGTACTGAGCCCTGCGGGAAAACATATTTAACTTCAGTGTACAATGATGGGGTATTGTCAGCACATTTCTGTACATACTGGAATCAATTTAATAAATGAGATCTAAACCAGGCAAGGACACTGGCTGTAGGCCCAAAGTCATTTTCTAGCCTGTATATTAAATTACAATGGTCAATGTGGTATCAAACGTTGCACTTAAATCTAACAACATAATTACAGTGGAGTTCCCTTCATCAGAGGATATCAGAATGTTATTTACAACACACATTAGTGTCATTTCTATACTATGGTTTGCACTGAGATCTGGGATCTTATATTTTTAATTTTCTCATTAAAGAAGTTCATAAAGTCTGTACTGCTAATCTCTTTTAGTATCTTGTACTGTAGATCCGAATTCCCATTTGATAAATTAGCCACTGTTCTAAACAGTACATGTGGATTATTATTATTGTTATCTATTATTTTAGAATAGTAGTCTGAGCGAACTTTAAAGAGAGATATTTTTAACACTCTGTGTCCATGCAGTTTGAAAGACCTACTTTGTTGTTCTTCATCTGCACTCCAGTTTTCGACACTCTAATTTAAGAGCTTGACTGTTTTTATTAAACCATGAGCCAGCAGCCATATCACCCTGTAGCCCAAGACTGGTTGCCCACTGAAGCTAAGCAGGGTTGAGCCTGGTCAGTACCTGAATGGGAGACCTTCTGGGGAAAAACTAGGTTGCTGCTGGAAGAGGTGTTAGTGAGGCCAGCAGGGGGTGCTCACCCTGTGGTCTGTGTGGGTCCTAATGCCCCAGTATAGTGATGGAGACGCTATACTGTAACAAAGCACCGTCTTTCGGATGAGACGTTAAACCGAGGTCCTGACTCTCTGTGGTCTTTAAAAATCCCAGGATGTCTTTCGAAAAGAGTAGGGGTGTTACCCCAGCATCCTGGCCAGATTTGCCCATTGGCCTCTGACCGTCATGGCCTCCTAATCATCTCCATACACTGATTGGCTTCATCACTCTGTCTCCTCTCCACCAGTAAGCTGGTGTGTGGTGGGCGTTCTGGCGCACTATGGCTGCCGTCGCATCATCCAGGTGGATGCTGCACACTGGTGGTGGTTGAGGAGATCCCCCCCCTTGTATGTAAAAGCGCTTTGAGTGCCTTGAAAAGCGCTATATAAATGTAATTAATTATTATTATTATTATAGAGTTTCTTTGTGCTTTGATCACTTTATTTTAAGGGAAGTCACTGCGTCCAGAGCATCTCTCAAGGTCATATAATGTGATATTCGTTGATCTCAATTGTTTTCCACATTTACATTTGATGTTAACTGATCTAAATGGTTTTCCACAGTAACACTTGGCTTACTCAAAGTGTCTATAAATTTAGAAGCAGAATTTCAATCTAGATGTCGCGCTGTCTTTGTTTTAATCTGTTAGTGTATTGTTGAGGGTAGATCCAAATCAAACGTAATTAATAGTGATTAATAATAACTTTACTTAATGGAGTAACATTAAAATTTAGAATTTCAACTCTATAAGTTATAATTAAATCTAATGTGTGGTTATGATTATGAGATGGACCTTTGAAATTCTGACAGAATCCTGTTGAATTTAACAAATAAATAAAACATTTGGTAAAAGTGTCACTTTCCACATCA
The DNA here is from genome assembly GCA_026402145.1 of Polypterus bichir lapradei. NCBI lineage: Eukaryota > Metazoa > Chordata > Cladistia > Polypteriformes > Polypteridae > Polypterus > Polypterus bichir. Next base: position 39,154,822 of record JANRMT010062807.1, read on the forward strand.
TTGTGTACATTAAAATCAACCATTAACATAATGTGATCATAATCAGCCAAATGACACTTAAGAGGTTTCTAAATTCAGTCATGAACAATGAATATGGCCCTGGTTGTCTGTAGACTAGCACTACAATTGTGTTGGAATCTTTTTTAATATTTAAAATGAATGCCACAAAGAATGTGAAGACGCCTTAATTTTTAGAAGTAATTTGCATTTTGTTACAATGAATTATTCCAAGGTCTCCTCCTCAACCAGAATCTCTAGACTTATGAAGGAATGAGTATCCATCTGGTGACGTCTCAGCTAGGGGAACAGTGTCACATTTACAACGCCAGGTTTCAGTGAGAAAACACAGATTAGATTTTATACTTAATGTAATATCATCTACCAAAACAGCTTTACTTCCAAGAAAGTGAATGTTCAATAAGCAGCATTTAAAACAGCATACTTCATTCTAAACTGGTGGTTTTAATTTGAAATAACTTAATATTACAGAAAGCCCCCGGTGAAGGGTATGGTTTTACCTCTTAATCTAATAATACACCTTTTTTTTGGTTATTAAGTAATTTAAGGTTTGCATCATGACTAAATTTATTGGATGCCCCACAACAGAGATTATGGGTAACAGCTTCAGGAAAGTAACAGGTGGGATAAACAACAGCCTGTGATTTAAGATCACAAGACTGTGGCCTAGATAGTGTTTTAATCAGTCAGCCTGACAGTTTTGCTGCCATATTTTGGGATAATAAAAAAGACCCCCTCCAGTTAGGATGAAGACCATCTCTTTTGAAAATCCAGGCCTTTCCCAAAAATCATCCCAATTGTTCACAAGGGCTATGCTTTTATTGGTACACCAGGTTTCTAGCCAACATTGAAGAGAACACAATCTGCTATAAATCACATCCCCTCTATATAATTTTGGTAAGGGGCCAGATACAGCTAAATTCCTACATTTTCTTTTAGCTTTGGTGCATAGAGAGATAAAGTTCCCCTTTAATACCTCAGATTGCTGTAAATAAATATCGTTAGTGCCAACATGCAACAATAAGGTAGATACTTCATCGTCAGTGATATGATCCAATTGGGCCTCTATGTCAGAAATCCTCACCCCTGGGAGGCATTTAATTTTAACTGCTGGTTTAACATAGTTTGGAATACTAACATTCTACACTATGGAATTGCCAATTATGAGCACTTTCCTGTTCTCAGGGTCCACAGGCACGCTGCAAATCTGTTCTGGGTCCGAATTGGTGATTTGGGTGCTGAGGGACTAAATTTTTGTTTCTTAGACCCCTGTCCTGCTGTTATCCACTCGCCCTATGATTGAATTATTAGTGCTGATTTCGGCCACACACTGACTACAGTGGGACCTGGAGAGACTGAAACCGAGTCAGAAATAGCTGAATTGTCTAAACAAACCGGGTCAATCCAATTTTCGGTTTTCCTAATTGCTATCAGGTTCCTAACGCAGTCCTCCAATTTGCGCATTTTCCTGACCAACTATTAATTAACTAAACTCTTTTGGCAGATGAAGCTGTCTACATTGTTGGCCAAAAAACCTGCACCGTACATGCAGTAGGACACACAACATATAAACGTGCCCTCGACGGGCAGAGAACAGATGGAACTTATGTTTTGCGCAGCGTTCATTTTCTCTGTTTCTGTAGTAGTTTCTACAGTTTCTATACTGCTTTCTGCATTCAGCTGAATCACTAGGAGATCATTGGCTTCAAGTCTCCACCACCCACGGGGCGATCAACTTCGACTTTTGCTAATTATTACTGATTGCTGATTATTTATCCTTGTCGGATGTCAGCTGTACGCAAATTGAACTTACTCTGGTGTTCGTGAAGAGCTACGTGTGTGTGGGAGACTCTGCTGCTCTGTGCTTCCATTCACTGCTGGTCAGAAGAGATGGGGCGTGAAAGAGAAAAAGGGAGAGATTGTAAGTGGCTGGCTAACTTGCTCATAGTCACACAGTGTCAAGAGAAGGATTTGAACCCAAGGCCTCAGGTCCAAAGCCTTAACCACTCCACCACACTGCCTGCCAGCACTTACCATAGTCTTTCTTGAAACCAAAAATGTTACAAAGTCATCTAGTTATTTGGGGAGTATTCACAATGGCACATATTCTTATTTCTTTATGATTTCAAATAAATTTACCAGTCCAGTAAGTTTACCAATTTTAGGATTAAGGTGCCATTCAGCTTTTCAATCCTCCACTTTAATTTGTTAAGAATATGAATGTGAAATAAAAAAGTCAAAAGGAGATAGAAGTTTAAAACTCACTTCTGCAAATAACTTTAACTAGACTTTGCTTGAAATATCAAAATATTTAAAACATTTTAACGATTTTTTTTGCAATATAAATGAACAATATTTTGACCTCAGATTGCATTAATATTGGAATTGTTGACTTTCTTCAAAAAGTCTCCTTATTTAACAATTCTCGTTGATTTAACAAGTCTACCTCATTCTTTGTGGTTTGTAAGACACTATTACATTATTTTATGTTATATATTATTCAAGATTTTTTGATGGTGCAGTATAGTTCTTGTCACAGGCTTGGACAGGAGACATAAAACGGTTTGGGTCAGCCATCCGTGTATTATGCCCTGGCTGCAAAAGGGTTAAATTTTGATGAGTTGTGTTAGGTCCAAAGTCCAAAACAGAACTGATAACATATGGCAAAAATGGCAGCTTTAAAGGTCTGGACCAGAAGTGATGTCATTGGGACAGGAAGTGACATCATCTGGACAGGAAGTGATATCATCATGTGCCCTGGAACCTTGTGGAATTTCCCATGAATGGTCTGAAGAGGACTGAGAGAAAAAGTCAGTCCTCCTCGTTATCCCCTGGTCAAGCATGGAATTATCACTATTTGGACCCTTTAGCTGCCTCCCATGCCCCCCCCCCCCCCCATGCCAGATCCATTGGCTTGGGCAGACCTGACTTGGTAGTCATGAACCCGAGTAAGTGCATCGGCATTGGCATGGAGAGAGCCCTTATGATGAATGAGCAATCTATATGGATGTAGGTCAAGAAACCACCTGGTGACCCACAGATTTGACTCCTTGTGTAGGGCCATCCACTACAGGGGTTCATGATGTGTAACAAGAGTAAATTCCCGGCCCAAGAGGTAGTACCTCAGCTGCATAATCGCCCACTTGATCACCAGGGCTTCTTTATCCACCACTGCATACCTGGGGCCTCATGCATAATACCGTGCATAGAAATCACACTAAAACATGGTGTACAGACAAAAGCAGAAATGTTCGTACACACCAAAAAATCCAGATGCAGAAATCTGTGCGTTTGCCAACTTACACGTTCTTCCACTATATAAATCCTGGTCAGCAAAGTAACACACGTGCACACGCCTGCTTCAACTCCCCAAACTCCTCCCAAACTTACGCCTCTTTGAATATGCAAATCAATATAAATAGCCCTTAAGCTCAGCGTTCTGTGAAAAGGAAATGGCAAACGCACAGGGGGAAATAGAAGAATTTCAGCAAATATCAAGTGGAGTCAAGGAAAAACATACTATATGTTGGCAGTGGTATAAACAGCAAAAATAAGTTGATCGAATGACATAGAGTGTCAGATAAAGTCAAAAGTTCAAGTTCACAAAGTCGCACAGTGCCCCGAAATTAAAAAGTTGTCAGATATCAAAGTTGCCATGAAAAGGCGAGTCGTAGCCCACCGTCTGAGTGTCATATGAAAACTAATTGGGGTACAGAGAAAAGAAAAAAAACAGGGACACAGTAAGAAAAAAGCTTGATATGTCAAGTTTAATCTTGAAATTTCACTACATGCTTCTTAAACGGGCTTTCTCTTCCACCGACAGGACACAGAATCCATTACAATCATGATATTGCAGCTCTCTGAATAATTTAAATACTGAAATTTCATGATGATAGGAATTAAAGCATGTATTAAAAATGGAAACACAGTGGAAAAGAGATTGTTCATGCCTCGCGCAAGATGCTTGCTGCACCATGCACAACCTTCGATGAAATAATTTATTGCAGAAGAAGTCTCTTTCAAATACCGAATTGCACACTATCAGCGCTGTAATAGACGTTAAGCCATCTGTAAGCTGAGAACGCTGATTCTTCAAAACTTTTAAGAAACATTGAAATATCTTCATAGTACATGTTTAATTATTCTATCCATCTATCCTTCCAGCGTCGAGCCAGCCCCAGCAAGAATACAGCGCAAGGCAGGAACAATCCATGAACGGAGCGCCAGCTCCTCGCTAGCGCTGTGGCTCTGTGTTCTATCTGTATAATATAATAAATATATTTTGCTGCATGTCATCTTAAAAATTATATCATCATCAACCACGTAAATACATGGTTTATAAAGTGGCTCAGGTTGTGCAATATTATAACTGTATCGCAAGTTTACAGTGAGGTAGTTGTACTTTGTGGTCCCCGGCCGGGCTCGGAGGGCTTGTGCCTCCTCCAGACCGCGAGGGGGTGTCCGTCCTGGTTATGTTGGGGGCCTCGGGTAAAGGGCTTGGATGCCCAGCCCTGTAGGGACCCGTGGCCACCGCCAGGCGGTGCCCCGATGCTGATATATCCCGTGTGGTCCCCGGCCGGGGCTGGAGCCTGGCCGGGACGCCCAGGAGGACCAGAGGAGGGCTTGTGCCTCCTCCGGACCGAGAGGGGGCGTCCGTCTTGGTTATACTGGAGGCCTCGGGTAGAGGGCTTGGAAGCCCAGCCCTGTAGGGGCCCGTGGCCACCGCCAGGCGGCCCCCCAGTGCCTTATTATCCCGGGAGCCCGGCACTTCCGCCACACCAGGAAGTGCCGGGGGGAAGACGACAGGGGACACCCGGACGGCTTCCGGGTGCGCAGCTGGCACTTCCGCCACACGGGGGTGTGTCCGCGGGAGATTGCCAGGAAGCAGCTGGAGCCCATCCGGGTTCCTATAAAAGGGGCCGCCTCCCTCCAGTCATTAGTGGAAGAGGACGGAGCTGGAGTGAGGACTGGAGGCGGCCAGGAGAAAGAGAGGCACAGGACTGTGTGGCCTGGACATTGGGGGAATCGGTGCTGGAGGCACTGGGGTTTGTGAGTGAACTAATTTGTAAATATTGTGACAATAAACGTGTGTTGGGTGAAACAAAGATGTCCGTCTGTCTGTGTCCGGGTCCAAGTTCACAACTTATAAGTACAAACAGTTCTACAAGGAGCACTTGTTGTTCTGATTGAGTGCGTTTATAGTTCTTGGGATGAAACTGTTTCTGAACCGCGATGTCAGTACAGGAAAGGCTCTGAAGTGTTTGTCGCATGAGAACAGCTCAAATAGGCAGCATGGCTGAGGCAGCATGTGCTAGATGCTGTATACCAATAATTCTCTTTATGAATAGCTGCTGTAGAGTGATTCCACACTGAGGTACAGTGATATAAATACTCCGAGTGGTGCAGTAAAAGTAATATGAAAAAAGATGATATGCTGTGGCAACCCCTAACGGTAAAAGCTGAAAGGAGAAGAAGGTGCAGTGAAAGTAACAACACTAAAGCAGCTATGGTATTTAGAAAAGGTTGGCTATTCTGTGGACCATTATATCGTTACAGGTTAATTTCAATCAGATGCCTTAAACTAATAAACAATATGCGGTTAATTTCAGCGTATATGATAAAGCCGTGTCAGGGATGTGGATCTTAAAAAGAAAGGGAAACCACACTGGAACAAAAGCACTGCTTTGACGCTGGGTGCCGCCAGTTTGCAAAACCAAGCGGAGAACTTGCGTTCGCCAGGGTTGGAGCTACTGGGAAAATGTGCATGGCTTTATGCCAAGTTTAGGTTTTATACATCACGATTTGAACGTGGAAATGTTTGTAAGCAACATTTTTGTGCGTATGCACCGTTTATACATGAGGCCCCAGGTGTTCGATAACCTGCTTCACAAACTCCGTATGTTTTATTTTCTTCACCTGCTTGTAGTGCAGTAAATATGCATTAGCTGCAGACAGATCTAGTAAGTGAAAGAATAATTTTTTTATCCATTTGAGAGTTTTTTGGACAGAACTGTTGAAAAGAACCATCTGATCTGACTTGTCCACAGATCCCATGAGCTTGTTGTAGTTCAGAACTGCTATTGGTTTTCTGATTGGCTACCCTGTTTCGTGGTTTGTTTTACCTGGCACCACTTCTGTTGATGCGCCATGTAACATTTTTATAAAATTTACATCATGTTTGTCGTGTCAGACAAATATTGTTATGGGGTAGCATGTACGGTACTTTACTTCGCCAGGTTTCAATCTGAGTTTGGTCAGGTCCTTGGGAACACCAACACGATTCATTCTGAGTGTACCAACAACAGTTTTCTGCTCATACAACATTTGTGCCAGTTTTGAACTGTCTGAAATTAATATCTGTAATAAACCTTAATTATTTAAAAACAAATAAAAATGTGTCTATGGAGGTGTGAAATTTCTGAGATCTGCCCTACAGCCATAATATGACAGGTCCAGTAGATTAAGCCATTAGAAACTGGCCAGGCTCAGCCAAAGGTGGTCCCATAAAAACGATGTTTTACCAGTTGTTTAACCTTCTAGCATTCTTAAATAATCTTTCCTTTGTCCAACAGATGAAAACACCAGAATCTTTTTAAATAAATCTTTATTTAAGCAGAAATCAAAATTATCTGGAAAATTACAAAAAGCAACCACCTTGCAATATTAGTCATTTATTAATTACATATGATGAAATATTAATTAAAACGATAAGCATCTACACTGTAAACATAAAGCATAACACTTTAAGCAGTATGCATCCAAATTTTAAACATTTTTATATATAATCAATCATATATTTCTTGCATTTATCTCTTTTTTTTTAACATTTTGATGATCACAAAGCTGAAGTTTGTTTTCTGTTGTACATGACTCCTTTATAAATGTTATGCTTATCTAGAATAAAAATTCGGTGGCTAGTGCCCTGTCCGGTACTAGCACTGTGCCCAGTACTGCAGGGATAGGCTCTGAATCCCCACCCCCCCACCACCAGTGACCCTGAATTAGATTAAGTGGATTTGAAAATGAGTATGACTGTGATATGAATGAAAAAGATAAAGTAATACAGGTCAACTTACTCATCTATTCATCTTTATTCATACCTGCTACTTCATTTCAAGGGTGCTTACAGGGCAGGGCACCAATATATTATAAAATTATTATAAAAGTAAACAATTATTCATTTTACTATTTTGCCATCAGAATTTCTTATTGATTGAAGGTAAATCAAGGGTTAGTGAAAAGTACAGCAGTCTTTTTAGAACTGTAGAATAATCTATAGATGAGAAAAGGCCATTCGGCCCAACAAAGCTCGCTATTACTATTCACTTAATTCTTCTAGAAAACATTAAGTCTAGTTTTGAAATTCCATAAAGTCTTACTGTCTACCACACCACATTGTACTTTATTCCATGTTCCTACAGTTGTCTATGTAAAGAAAAACTTCCAGTGTTTGTGTGAAATTTGCCCTTAATAAATTTCTGTGTCCCCATGTTCTTGATAAACTCAATTTTAAATTTAAAAGTCTCCATCCACCAGACTAATTTCCTTCATAATTTTAAACACTTCAATCATGTCTCCTCTTCATCTTCTTTTGCTTAAACTGAAAAAGCTTGCCTCATTTAGTCTTTCTTTATAATTCATCCACTATTGCACTGGAATCAGCCTAGTCGCTCTTCTATGGACCTTTTCTATTGCTTCTATGTCCTTTTTGTAGCCTGAAGACCAAAACTGCACACAGTACTCCAGATGAGGCCTCACCAGTGTGTTATAAAGGTTGAGCAGAACCTCCTGTGACTTGTACTCCACATATCAAGGCGCTATATAACCTAACATTCTTTTAGCCTTCTTAATGGCTTCTGAACACTGTCTGGGAGTTGATAATGCTGAGTCCACTACGACTCCTAAATCTTTCTCATACCTCCCATTGTGAATTCAGACCTAATATTTTTACTTCCTATGTGTAATACTTTACATTTACTGACATTAAATTTCAATAGCCACAAATCTCCCCATGCCTGTATGCTGTCCAAGTCCCTCTGTAATGATTACTTGCCAATCCACCTGTCTTGGTATCATATGCAAAGTTAACCAGCTTGTTCCTTATATTCCTATCCAAATCATTTATATATATATTTTAAAACCAGCAGCAGCCCTAGCACTGACCCCTGTGAAACCACTCTTAAAATCAATCAATACTGATGAGGTGCTTCGCACCATAAAGCTCTGCCTCCTGTGTCTGAGCCAATTTTTCACCCATCTATACACAACACCCTGTACTCTCACTTCTTTTAAATTGTTCCCAACCTTTTAATACAGCACCTTAAATCAAATGCATTCTGTAAGTCCAGAGAAATAATATCATATGCTACACTTTGTTTGTATCTTTATATTACTTCCTCATAGAATTTCAGCATGTTAGTAAAACATGACCGCCCTCTTCTGAACCCATGCTGACTGTTCAGTAACACTCCTGTTTCTGCCATGTGTTGCTCAATCTTATCCCCAAGTGCAGCTAAACCATGTGCTTGTATGATGAAAGTCTTTCCACTAAAGTAAATGGGTGCTGATCTTAAAGGAATACTCTAAAAAAAATTTTTTTTTATATGTTACTTACCTCATGTACTTTGTAGTGGTGGTCGAGAAACATTTTTACTCTCATGTTTTCGTGGAAGAAAACACATGACAACAATTCAAAATGAATGGGAACCAACCGTAACCAACTTTGGACAATTGCAAACAATTTGAAAAATGTCCATGGAGAAAAGAAAAAAAAAATGTTACTGTGGAAGTGTTGAAAAGTATAATCTTAAAATTGTAAATATAATGTTCTTTTATTTCCATATAAAATGATTACCTCTTTGATTAAGAAGGCAGACCTTTTTCAGACAGTCACTAACACCTGAACAGAGTAATGATTAATAATGCTTAATATTTAATAAGACCAGGAAAGATGATTCTACAAGAATAAACCTAAAGTAGCTTGTTTTTAGTTGAAACTGGCTACGTGTAACTGACCTTTGATGGCAACATGTTATCAATGAACTGGTCAGAGAAACCTATAAAACCTCTCATGGTCTGGGCTAAAATCCAGACAACTTGGCATTACATCAGGGTTCTGTCCAGTTTCTTGATTCTACTTGTAGAATTATACATAAACCCTTTTATCTGTGGGATAAATTACTGAGACTGTTGTTTTTCTTCGACATTATGTAACACGTGTCACATAATCCACTTGTCCGTTATTCATTTGTATGCTCAGAATGTGCAAAATGTATGCATTTTTTGCTAATATACTGTTACTACTTCCAGACAATTCAGCACACAAGATTAACAGGGAAGGCACATTCCCATAATACTATGTATTAATAATATTTTAGCAAACATTGCATGTATTTTTAATGTTCTGAGAATACAAATGGATAGCAGACATGTGGGTTGTGCAACACCCGTTATGTGAGAATTTGTTTTTCTTTTTTACATGAACATTTTTGATATTGTTTGCCGTTGTTCAGAGTCAGTTACCATTGAGCACCATTCAATATGAAAATGTGTTATTTCTTTTCTCCACAAAAACATGAGATTAATATTTGTTCTTACCCAATACTACAAACTAAACAGAGTAAGTCAGTGGTTCTCAACCTGTGGGGTGGGCACTCCTAGGGGGGCGCGAACTAACAAAAAGGGGGGCGTGAAGATGTGAAAAAAAAGAAAACAAGAATCAAAAATATGAAAAAAAATCTGCTGAAACCAAAACAAATGAACTTAAACTACATTCTGATACTAGAACAATAAATATAGAGTTAGATAAATGTCGATAAAAGTTAAGTAGGTATAATAAAATATGCATTTACATTTCAAAAAAATGTTACGGGGGCGCAATTAAAACTTTTATGAAAACTTGGTCGCAAATACTTAAAGGTTGAGAAACTCTGGAGTAAGTAACATATAAAAAACATATCTTTTTTGTTTCAAGTATTACTTTAATTAACTATTTTTCTGCAACACTTTATATTATGTAACATTTTGAATTTAACAGATATTAATTATAAATGCCCTATAGTTATTATTAATTGCATGATTGAGGTCAAATTGCCTAGGCATTATTACTTTGTTCTTTACACAGCTGAGTATGACACAAAAATGAGAAATTTGTCCTCACGTGAGGTGTTACTCAAGTTACGTGATGCAGACAGTAATAACAACGCTGTGGTGCGGGTGTAGGTAAATACTGAATAATTACTTACTGGACTGTGTTCACACTGGCTGAATACAAAAATCAATAATGCACAACATTAACTGCAAATTGGTAAAAGCGAGTTCCTTAAATAGTGAGTGTTTTAGTTTATATATTTACTTATTTATTTTCAGACAAAATTAATATTTTTTAAAATTAAAAAAAAAAATAGCATTCATTTAAAATAATTTTAAGTATTGCCCAAAAATATTCTTGAGTGACCATTTTGGTTTGAACTTTCTTAAAATGTTTTAATTTCACTAAATGCAACTAGTCTTGCGGCAACAGAAATTTCAAGTACTTCTCATAACCCGGCTCCAAGAAGTCCTCTTTCGCCAGACTATCAAGGACAATATTTTCCCTCAAACGTTTACTTAAGCTCTGTATGTTTTGGTCCTCAGAGAGAGCTTTATTGAGGATTTCATTCCAATTTCTTGAACAAGCATCTTGAACATCTTTAGGCAGAATATTTACAACATCATTATATACTTTGAAATAATCAGAATAAGCACTTTCTGGGGGGACGTGAATATTATCAAAAAACAATTTGACTGCATTAGAAGTTTCCGTTTTCAGAGACTGTATTTCTACTTCAGATAGCATACCTCTTGGAACATTTTCAAGGTTTAATTGTTTCCGCCGAGAACTAATTTCTCTCATGTTGGCTGATGTCATTTTTCTATTAAGCTGCTCTCTTTGTTTGCTTAAAAAGATCTCAAAATGAGTTTGAAAATTGTTTACTTTGAAATTCTGATTTTGTCTGACATGCTCTTTTAAAATAAACTGATCATAAGTTTGGCCATCAAAGCCCCACCATTCATCAAACTTTATGTAGCATTTGCCCAGTTTGTTCTTAAACCAGTTCTTACACCTTTCAAGAATAACCAACATGCAAGACTTGCCATCAGGAGGGGTGCGAGTCATACATGGTGAGTTCTTTGTGTACCAGAATATGTCCTCTGCATCTGCCACAGCTTTATCTTCTATCTTCAAGCTCAAGCAAACTTCACTATGGCACTGAACCTCCTTTCCATTAATAGTTATTTTATTATTTGTATTCAATGTGCTATCACCAATTTTTTCAAGTTTGTTATCAACCTTCTTATAAACATATGAATGTTGTACAGGAATGTCACCTATTTCCCTCTTCATTTCTTCAAAGTATGATACAATTTGTTTATAATGAGTATAATTATTATCAATAATTTTGCCACCTAAATTTCTTTTTAAAGTTTGCTCATTCAAATTTCTGTAGTAAGAATAAATATATTCCCTTGAAATGTTGCCTTTCCCGTGAAAAAACTTATCTTTAATGTAATTTAAGTCCTGGTCTTCTTTTTTGGCTTTCATTTCGGGGACACATCCATGAATCATTCGTCTGCACCGTTTCACAATTTTCCCTTTCGCTGTTTGAATTTCTTCCAGCTGCTTCACCCGTTTCTCCGCCTTGGCAGCCAGCTTATTTCCCATTTCTTTGAGCTTGCCAGACATTGCTTTGGTTTTGGCTTGAATACTCCTGCCCATGTTAGTTGTCATCATTTTTGCATTTTTTGAAGTCAGCACTTTAGACGGAGTCAAAGCCTTTTTAAATGATACTTTTCTTATCTGCTCTTTCATGTTCTTACCAATGCTGTAGCTTTTGACTGCAATCTTCTTTACAGCTTTACCACTTTTCACTGTCACATGTTTGATAGTTCTTACAGTGTTTTTTACTGTCATGTATGTTCCTTTTAATGTAGATATCATTGAGGTTTTAAAGGTTTTCTGTAAGCCCTGTTTAAAGACTGTTTTAAAGCAAGTTTTCAAAAGGCGCATATTCACTTTCACAGTGGCTTTGACTGCATGGCCAAATGCTTTTGAACCTGCTTTTGCCCCAAACTTCACTCCTGATTTAACCCCATAGTCAACTGCAGAAGCTGCACCAGCTGTTAAGACAATTGCTGCATCTATCAGTACATCAAAAGCAGCATTAGTAAGACTTTCCACTGCTACTTCGGGGCATCCTTTACCTCCATACACTGCAGACCGGACTAAATTGTAGACCAAAGAAACGAAAGGTATGAACCCAATGACTTCGGAAGCAGTCTCTTCTGCTTTGTCATAGCAGCGTGAACATCGCTCTACTAACTTTGTGTCTTTTCTCACATCCTCTGGAAGAAGCCACGTCCACTGCTGACCATAAGTTCCGTCAGGATCTTGTAGCTGCAGGAGCTCTCCAGAAAAGCCTAAGACTGACCGTTTACTTCTTGAAAGTGAGCGAATGAGGTGGCCATCTCTCTCCCACATTTGGAAGTCTTCATGAGTGTATTTATACTTTAACGCCACAAGACTTGCACCCTCTATGTCAGGATTTTTGAGGCTGAGAGCCAGATTGTTATGTGCACTAAGCAGATGATGCTGTTCCCAGAACCAAATTTGGTTGGTCACCTGGTCTGCTGTATACGAGTGTAGGCCGACCTGTCCACATCCAATCTGTGTTAGCAAATAACATGGGTGCTGCTCATTTTTCACTAAATAAGTCACCACATTTGTGCGGTTTGGCTGACAGTGAAGGCTTCCAGGATTTTCCATCCCCATCTTCTTTGGAATAAGGTACCACTTTTGAAGGTCTCTGTTATCTGGGGAAGAAAGGGCAGCATTTGATCTCTGAAGACTGAGAACAGAACCCTTTTTTCTAACAGACTGAATATACTGACCATGAACCTCCCATGAGTCACTTTTCCAAGGGCTTCTTTTGTCTGACAGAACTACACTTCCATCTATTGCTACATTCAACAGCAGACCACTTCCCGAGTTAACAATTCTTTCACCATCCCAGTGCCATAACTGGTCTGACATTAATTCTGATTCCAGGGGTCTTACTTTGGGTGGCTCAGCTTTGGAAAATCCAGTTAAGAGTTCACATGGTTCCATTCCATTTTTGATGAAAAAATCACACACAACCTGGTCCTGGTTGAAATCCTTTTGATCAAGATGTACTGTTGTCCAGCTCTGAGTTGTGCTTTTTCCATCAGAACATTCTATTGACAATGAGCTCTTATCGACACTTTCTGGTGATGACTGAAGAACACATGTTGGACTTTTCAAAAGTTTCAGTGCTTTGCCCTCTTGTGTCCATTGTTGGCCATTGGCAAAAGAATAAACTGGCCAGAGGACCACAGGAGATTGGTGCTGCTGGGAGACAGCTTGCTGAAGGGCCAGCCCAGTCCCTATGTTTACTAGATGATGTCTATCCCAGTACCAGAGCTGAAAAGCCAGGTTATCTTCATCATACAACAGAAACTGTGGACTGTGTCCCTTCTCACCAGCAGAAAGCAGCATACAGGGTTTCTCAGAATTTTTTATGAAGAACATGTCTGGGTCACTTGGAAACAAGGCACAGGACAGAGACTCTGCATTTTGTAGGCTATCATTCATCTCCAACATTGTCCACTGTTGAGTTACTGCATCAGTCCACTCTTTCATAAGCACTTTGCCATCATCCTCTACATCAACGTCTAATGAGAACTGGTCTGTGTTGAGGGGTTTAATGGCATTCCCTACAATCATCCATTGATGTGTTTCATTCAAGGAAGACGGTGTGCCTTTTGCCCTTAAAACTACAGAGCCCCTTGATACCAAATCATTTGCAGTCAAGATCAGTCCACTCTTCAGGTTGGTGAGATAAGGACCATCCCAATACCACAGCTGGTTTTCAAGAAGCTCCTCAATAACTGGCCGCACCAGGACTGAATTTTCCTGGGAGAATCCAGTTAAGTATTCACAAGAGTCATGCTGATTTCTTATAAAATAGAAGCAGACTACAGCATCAAGGCTTTTGGAAAGTTCCTCATAGTTCACAAAAGTCCAGCTCTGCTCTGGTAGTAAATGATGTTTTTCACAAGAAAGATTCACCAGCTTTAAGTCATCATGCACTGATCTGGCTGTTAGGAAACATTCATTCTGCAGTGATTTCAAAGTATGTCCATGCTTTTTCCATTTTTGTTTTGTAGCATACGAGTAGGTGGGCCACAGACTAACAGAGGCAGCGGAGTTCTGCTTCTGGTTTAACTGCAGGGCAAAATCAGAACCCATGTTAATTAGCTGATCACCATTCCAAGTCCACAGCTGCATAGCCACATTATTTTCACTGAAATGCTCAAAATGAGGACTTTCTCCTTTTTTTGTTGCTGTTAGAACTTTACAAGGCTGAGCAGAGTTTTTAACGAAAAACATGGATCTGTCATCTTGTTTTTCTCTGCAGTGCAGCTGGTCTGTATTGTCCATGGCATCCTCCTTTTTAATAAAATCCCACTCTTGACTGAAGCTATACTTTGGTGACATGATTTGAACCATGCCATCATTTTCTGTATTTAAAGACAGTAAACTGTTATTTTGTGATTGCAGGTGAATGTGATACCCATCTCGTACCCAAGTCTCATTATCTTTCAATGCTGTCATATTGACTAGCGTCACCTCTATATTCTGGTTCTTGTTACTTACCACTGCCAAGCCCAGTCCTGTCTTGGCATGGATTAGATATTGGCCATTCCAGTACCAAAGCTGAGAGTCAATTAGCTCTTCCACAGCAGGTCGGACATTGACGGATTTGTTTTCAGTGTACCCAGTGAGGAGTTCACAAGGTGACTGCTTGCTCTGAATAAAAAAGAAACACATGAGGTTCTCTCCATCCTTCAGAGTTCTCTCCAGCTCAATCATCTCCCACTCTTCTGCGTTAGGCTGTCCAAAGCATGACTTTTGTAAGCTGGTAGTTCCTTTGGAGTCTGTTTCTATTGTGATGCTGCAGTTCAGGTTCAGCTTTGGCTTTAAGGCCCCATCATGCAGCAGCCATTTCTGATCATTGTCATAAGAGAACATGTGCCACATAATAGTGGGAGATACCCCAGACTGATTGGTAGGGTTAATTATCAAAGCTAATCCAGTCTGGACATTAACAAGATGGTCCCTTTCCCAGTACCACAGCTGAGCTGCATTAGAATCATAATGTCTCAGTTCAGGGCTCTCCCCCTTAACTCCAGCTGTGAGTAATAGACAAGGGGCATTCCTGTTTCTTACAAAAAAATGGGTTTGAGTTCCTTCCTTACTTACAGAACATTTTAACAAATCTGGGTTCTGAGAAGCCTGATTGCTTTCAACAAACTCCCACTTTTGCATGATCCCTGAACTGCTGGACTGCAGAGTTATAAGCCCATCAGTTTCATTGAGAGTCACAGCACTGTCATTTAGATAAACTGATATAATCTGAGACTGAGTGTTGGTCCACTGCTGCTGCCTTTTCTCTGTGCTGAGCTCCTCTAAAGCAAGTCTAACTGCTGAGGTACCATCCTCTACTGTTGCTAAAACCAAGTCATTGTCTGCACTCATAAGAAATTGACCATTCCAGTACCAGAGCTGACCATGCATTAACTCTTCAACAGCTGGCCTTAGTTTAACAACACACTCATCAGGAAAACTAGTCAAGACCTCACAGGGATGCTGGGTGCTTTTTATGAAGTACAAACAGGTCACCTGCTCCATTGTGTTAAAGTCACTTCCAAAGGGAACATATTCCCATTCATGGAGCTGATACTCAGACTCATCAATACACTGCAGAACAGGCCTGTAGTTATCTGAAGTCTTTGTAGCATAAAGCAAACATGATGGATTTTCCTGAGATCTAATCAGGTTGCCATCAACCTCCCACTTATGAGAGTATCTGGAATTGCCTAGTGGCAGAAGGGTGACACCTGAGCCAGAGGCATTTTGTCCTTCGTGAAAACCCAAAATTAGTTCAGTGGCTACATTAATGAGGCTACCCCCTCTCCAGAACCAAAGCTGCCTGAGTATGAGGTTATCATCATAGTAATGGAATTCTGGATGCCCCTCCATACCCTGCACTGTAAGTATCTTGCAAGGCACACCTTTGTTTTTAAGGAAGAAAATCTGAACGCAAGTAGTTACATTGATAACACTGCTTTCTTGCTGAGCATTCAAGAAAGACCATGTTCTGTTATGTGAGTCAGAGACATGCACTAAATAGTTCCCTGCTCTGTCATTAACAGTGAGATCAAGAGATAGATTTGGGTACATTACCGATCGGATCAGAGGTCCATCCCTTATCCATAACTGAGCAGACACATCCTTATCCTGAGCATCCTTGGGGTGGCTGCAAATGACAAGCTTTACAGTGTCATTGTACCCACCTTGCACCACTTCTAAGGCCAGTCCTGAGTAGAAGTTCATCAGACGTTCACCACTCCAGTACCACAGCTGTTTTTCCACTGCATTTTCTTGAAAAGGCTGAGCTTGAACTTGATTACCTTCATCCCCACCGGTCAGTAGAACACAAGGAAAAGTGTTTACCTTGACAAAAAACGGACACAGCACAGACTGGATGTTTTCATCATTGTCCTGTTTTGGTACTAGCTGCCATGATGGAGGTCCATGAGTCGAATTTGACCATTTGCTTTTAGGCAAATGGGCAAGTTTAAAATCTACCATACAATCTTCAGAGTTTACAAGGAAGTCACTTCCGTCTTTTGAGGTGCAAGGGACAGAATATTGAGAGGTGCCAAGAGTGGAAGGAGAAAATTTTATTCTTGAGCATTTGATCTCACCAAGGGGCAAAGTAGCTCCAGTTGCTTCATTCCTAAGTGTTGTTTCATTCTCCCATCTCCACAGCTGGTTCTCAGTTTCATCTTCACTATAAGCACTTTCCTCCAGTGCACTTGCATTATTAAGGCTGGTAAGTAGCTTACAATCCTTTAGAGATTTGATAAAGTAGAGCTGGTGCTCAGAGGATACTGTTCGAATATGCTGCCTTCTATAAATGAATTTTACATTTTTTCCTCCACCAATGCTCTCTGTTTGACTGGAGTTCATCTGCACATCCCGCTTTCGTCTGTTCAGTACACTGCCATGCCGATTCCATCTAGATGAGCTGCTTCGGACTGGAAACCTAGCACTTGCTTTGCTCCCAAATGTCCACTGATTACCCTGCCCAAGGACACTGTGTGAGCTAACTGGAGGAGAAGTTAATTCAAATGTGACATTAAAGCCAGTGGCATCTGGAGAAATGAGTAGGAAGGGATGACAAGACTGACAGGGCTGAGGTGATTCCTCCTGTATGGATTCTGTATCCCTCTTCACTTTACGCACACGTGGCTCCTGTGATTCCTCCTGGTTCAAAAAGTCTTTAGTGCTGTTAATGAGGCTGAAAATTGCATTTTCAAATTGCTGCTTTTCTGTCTCATCTGTGGCTGCAAAGAGGGATTTTAATAATTTCATTGCTTCTCCCAAATTCAGAACATTTTGAGATAGAAGTTTAAACTTCTTTTCAATGGTTGCAAATTTCTCCTCATCATCTAGAAGCTCTGCTTGCTGATGAAAGCAACTTTGTTCTTCAGTGGTATTTTCATCATTACTGGAATCGTTCAGCATATAAAAAATTGTCTCCAATATATTCAGTGTCAGGTCACATCCCAGGTCATCTTCTGCCTCCTGTAGTCTCAAGTTGACCATGTCAGTGCAGTTCAGGACTGAATAGAACAGCACAGAGATGACTGAGTAAAGGCTTCCAAAGAAAGGCTGCTCTTTCCAGAATTCTCTCACTGTTTTCTCTTCAGTTGAATTGCAGGATGTTAGCCAACTGTCAGTTGCTGCCACCATGTCACCATATTGCTGTAACAAGACCCCTGATATGTCCTCTGTCAGATGCAGCAAGTCTGTTGAGCAGCTAAATGTGTTATTTTTCATTTTCTCATTATTCAGGTTCACATCACTGTACTGTAGCTGGGTCTTACCAAAGTCTTCAGCAGGAGAAGAAGAGATAGCTACAGATGCAGAATTGGCATTGCTGGTCATATCTTCTGTAGAGAATATAGAGTCCTTATAGCTGTGACTTATCTTTGAAACCTTGTCAGTAGAGAAGAGTGAACTGTAATCTTCATCATCTGTTTCAGTGCTATACCCTGACATGTCTTCATCAAAGTAAATCTGCAGATCTCCACTGGATGCTTGCAACATCACAATATGAAATTGCTGCACAAGTAGAAATAAACTCCAGAGGCCAGCAAAGCGCTTGCTGCCTTGGCTCCCCCAGCTGGTAGCCATGGTGGATATGGCCTGTGTGTCTGTAAGTTGACTCTTTTATTATACGATTCTAAAAGGGGAACAAGAAAAAATTTGTGCAATCTCAGTTAAACTGATCGCTTCCTCGACAAATATAGAACGGGAGTGAAGATCACAGTGAAATCTTTGTGGTTGCATACTGAACAGCAAGCATTTTTTCTTTTGTCAAAAGGAAAATGTTTATGGTATTTATTTTTGCAAACTGAAGGTCGACTTCATTTATTCATTGACCAGAGTATCTTTTGCTTTGTATTTCATCGTAATAGAACTGGATTTCTGGTTGTAATTATTACATTAATAGGCTTCTTCTTCCCCACAAACCTGATTTGAATAAGAGGGTATAGAAAATGGATGGATGGTTGAATTTTTGTAATATTTGCAGATAGGTTTGTGGCAAGAGAAGTTTCCAATCATTCTTGAATCTATTTGTTCAGCTGTATGCAGCAGGGGGTGCAGGCTCCCTTGTTGGAATGAGTTCTTTTGCAATTGCGGCATGTTACATAATCTGAAACTATATAGATATAATATAAAAAGGTGATAATCCTCCCTTAGTGATACAGCGGTAAGGAATCACATAGGAGAAATAACTTGGCTTTCTTTAATGACGGTTAACGTGGCATAATAGACGAGGAAGCCATGACAAGACCTTCAGGTAGTGGGAGCCCGATGTATAGAGTCTGCCATTTTCTTGTTGGAAGGATTTTCCAGATCGAAGGACGGTATCTCCCATCCGTCCATCAGCTTCAAAGGTGTGCCGGACAATGTTCCAAGGCTTTATACTCTTTCTCTATGTGCAGGCTCCCACTTAGGTAAATCATGCCATTCCAAACAAGGAAAAGAAGATCCAATGTCATGCTGACTCTGACACACAGAAATAGCACAATGCCCATTTCACAGTTGTCTCTGTCTTGTCTTCTAATGCTTGCCCTTATAGTCCTTTAGGTTAGGTTGACTAACTTCTCTCTCTCTCTCTCTCTCTCTCATTTTTTCCTAGGGCACGAAGCAGGAGCAGACAATGGTCGACAGTGGAATGAATTGCGTTGCCGTCGTCGTAGAAGAACTCCAGGCTCTCGACAACCAGATCCAGAAACTCCTGTCCAGACGGAGGTATCTAAGGGATTTGAAGGCTTGGCTGCTGGAAAAACCAGCAACTCCAAGGCCAAATGAGCTTCTCCCCCGCGCCTCATCGGAAGACCTCAGTGTGTTTCAGCTATGCAGGTGGGGGGTTCAAGGCTAGAACACTTCCATTGACATAGGTGAGCATCTCGTTCGACCCTCTCCGCGCCCCCAGTTTGCCTTCAAACCCGGATGATGTAATCGTGATGGGTGATTCAATTGTAAGAAATCTCAACATCATATGCCCTAATTAGAAATCTATTGTTTCTTGTTTTCCTGATGCTCGTGTCTGAGATGTTATGAGAAGTGTGCCGACAGTCTACGAGAAGCACAAGAATAGGTTAGTGGGATCCATTGTATTACACGCCGGGGTAAACGACATGAGGCACTGACAATCGGAGATTCTCAAGGCTGACTTCGTAGCACAAATCAAAGAAGATGACCCAGTCGGCAAGGATCTTCATCTCGGGTCCACTACCTCTTGTTAGAAGATCAAACAAATACTACAGTCATCTGCTGGGATCAAACAACTGGCTGAAAGGCTTCTGCAAGAATCAAAACATCGGGTTCATTGACAACTGGGACCTCTTCTGTGAGAGGCTGCATTTTTTTAAGTGGGATGGTCTGCATGCAAATAGATTCGGCGCCCGGGTCCTCTCCGAAAACATCGCTAAGGTAATTCGTCTCTCTTGACTGTCTATTTCTACTCTTAACACCTTACGTAATGCTAATGCTTTGCTAGGACATGATAGTTCTTTAACAAAGTCTTCCGCAAAAGTGCACTACATTACTACCCTAAAAACTAATCTCAATACGTGTAAAAAATCTAAGCAGTGCGGCATAAACACTAATAATTTAATTACAATTACACCTTTAGATAAACAATGTATTAAATCTATTAAAACAGATTATAGATTTAATAAAAAATACACAAAAAGCGGCATTAAAAAAAATAACTTCTATTCCAAATACCCATAACTCACATAAAATTCAGCTCTGCTCCTCCGAAAAATTTAATATGGCACTATTAAATATTAGAGCATTAATATGTTTTTCATCAATAATCTTATTAGTGCTAGAAAAATTGATTTTATTGTACTAAGTGAAACGTGGCTTAGCTCCAATAGCGCGGCTGTTTTAATCAAATCTGCACCTCCGAATTACAATTTTACTTGTGCGAAACGCCAGGGAAAGAAGGGTGGAGGTTTAGCAAAATTTATTTGAGCCGGTTAAAGTGTAAAGATGTCAATTTTGGTAAATTCAAGTCCTTTGAGTATCTTGCCATTATTATTCATGGAGATTCTCACTTTTTAGTATTATCCGTGTATAGACCTCCTAAATTTAATGCGTCTTTCTTTGAGGAATTCTCAGACTTAGTGTCAATTATAATTCTGAACTATGACACACTCTTAATAGTCAGTGACTTTAACTTTCATATTGATAATCAGTGTGACTAAAAAGTGAAAGAATTCATGAACCTTCTGGACTCTTGATTTGAGACAGCTCGTTAATCAGCCTACACATAAAGCAGGTCATATGTTAGACTTAGTAATTACCAAAGGACTAAAAGTTGCTGTAAAGCAGATCATTGATATTGGTCTATCAGACAATTTTCTTTTACTATTTAATATAGAAATATTGATAGAAAACATTCATGAGAAGCATATTGTTAAAAAATGCTTTTTTGATTCATCAGCAGCTTTAAAACTTACAAATATTCTAAGCAATCAGTCCGTTTATAGTGCTCACTACAATAGCGAGGATAATGTAAACTAATAATAATGTAAAACTTTAATTCTAAGGTGAGAGGTGCTGTTGAATAGTTGCACCTGAAAAGACAGTTAAAAAATATTCTAGCATTGTTATATAATGGAAGACCCAAAGAGTATTTGATTTAAAGAGAACATGCTGTAGAGCTGAGCGTAAATGGAGGAAAACTAAAGTAACTATCCACTATGAGATATTGAAGGTTAAAATAACAGAATACAACAACACAGTCCATCTTGAGAGGCGCTGCTATTTCTCTAAGATTATAAATAACAATGCTAGTAATCCCAGAATCTTATTCTCTACGATTGATCGTCTGCTAAACCCAGGTAACACAAAAGAATGCCTCCAAAATACTTCCAGTGAAACATGTGAGGCTATTGCTGTATTTTTCAATTAAAAAATTAATGTTATTAGAAATAATATAGTATATCTCCCCAACACTGCGTATCCTCCTAAGCCCCAGTACTTCTTTATAAACAAATTAAATTTTTTTACCAGAATAGATTTACCTGATTTATATAGAATCATTTCTCAACTGAGACCCTCCACCTCCATCCTTGACCCAATACCAACAAGTTTTTTCAAAGAAGTATTGGGCGTGCTAATTGATAATATTCTTGACATAGTAAACTCGTCATTAGATACGGGGATCTTCTCAGACTGTCTTAAGACTGCTGTAGTTAAACCCCTACTCAAGAAAAATAATCTTGACTCCTCTGCTTTTGAAAAGCTTAGACCCATTTCTAACCTGCCTTTCGTAAGTAAAATTCTAGAGAAGGCAGTCATTATGCAGCTAAATGACCACCTCAATAAATATACTATTCTTGATAAGTTTAAGTTGGGTTTTAGAACAAATTACAGTACAGAAACTGCACTCGTTAAAGTAGTAAATGACTTGCGGGTAAATGCAGACAGAGGCCATTTATCTGTTCTCATCCTCTTAGATCTGAGTGCTGCATTTGACACCATTAATCACAATATTTTTAGAAATCGCCTTAGTCAATGGGTGGGCCTCTCTGGCAGAGTCTTAAATTGGTTTGAATCCTACCTGGCAGGTAGAAAATTCTTTGTTAGTTGTGGTAATTACAATTTAAAGACATGATATTCTATACGGTGTTCCACAAGGCTCTATCCTGGGTCCACTGCTCTTTTCGATTTACATGCTTCTGTTAGGTCAGATTATCTCGGGGCACAACATGAGTTACCACAGCTATGCTGATGACACGCAGCTGTATTTATCAATAGCCCCTGATGACCCCGACTCTGTTGTTTCACTAACACAATGTCTTACTTGTGTTTCTAAATGGATGAATAATAATTTTCTCAAGCTAAATAAAGAGAAAACAGAAATTTTAGTGATTGGCAATAATGGATATAATGAGGTTATTAGAAATAAACTTGATGCATTAGGATTAAAAGTCAAGACGGAGGTAAAGAACTTAGGGGTAATCATTGACTGTAACCTGAATTTTAAATCGCATATTAATCAGATCACTAGGACAGCATTTTTTCACTTAAGAAACATAGCAAAAGTTAGACCTCTTATATCATTGAAAGATGCTGAGAAATTAGTTCACGCTTTTGTTTTCAGTCGACTAGATTACTGTAACACAATCCTCTCAGGACTACTCAAAAAAGACATAAATTGTTTGCAACGAGTGTAGAATGCAACTGCTAGAATCCTATCTAGGAAATGAAAATCCGAGCACATTTCTCCATTTTTGATGTCACTACACTGGTTACCTGTGTCATTCAGAATTGACTTTAAAATACTGCTTATGGTTTACAAAACCTTAAATAATCTCACTCCATCGTATATATCGGAATGTCTGACACCTTATATTCCAAATCGTAACCTTAGATCCTCAAATGAGTGTCTGCTTAGAATTCCAAGTGCTAAACTTAAAACAAGTGGTGAGGCAGCCTTCTGCTGTTATGCACCAAAAATCTGGAATAGCCTGCCAATAGGAATTCGCCAGGCTAATACAGTGGAGCACTTTAAAACACTGCTGAAAACACATTACTTTAACATGGCCTTCTCATAACTTAATTTTAATTTAATCCTGATACTCTGTATGTTCAATTCATTATAATAACTATTCATGGTGGCTCTAAAATCCTTACTAACCTCTACTCTCTCTTCTGTTCTTTTCCCGGTTTTCTGTGGTGGCGACCTGCACCAACATCACCTACAGTAATCAAACTACCATGATGTTCCTACATTGATGGATTAAAGGCCAGAAGTCTACATGACCATCATCATCAAGTCCTTCCATGAGAACCCTAAATACAAAGAGGACTGTTTTCATTTATGTTAGGTAGAATGCTCAGAGTGGGCTGGGCGGTCTCATGGTCTGGAACAGCTGCAGATTTTATTTTTTCTCTCCAGCCGTCTGGAGTTTTTTTTTTTTTTTTTGTTTTTTCTGTCCTCCCTGGCCATCGGACCTTATTTTTATTCTATGTTAATTAATGTTGTCTTATTTTAATTCTTACTTTGTCTTTTTTTTTCTCTTTTCTTCATCATGTAAAGCAATTTGAGCTACATTATTTGTATGAAAATGTGCTATATAAATGTTGTTGTTGTTGTTGCCTAGCAGTTCTAAATGATGAGCCCCTTGTGCTAAATCTGGCTTTGTGTTAGCTGTACATGTGAGTAGAAAGGA
>JANRMT010062807.1:39178831-39212161 GCA_026402145.1 Polypterus bichir lapradei
TTTTTTTTTTTTTCTGTCCTCCCTGGCCATCGGACCTTATTTTTATTTTATGTTAATTAATGTTGTCTTATTTTAATTCTTACTTTGTCTTTTTCTCTTTTCTTCATCATGTAAAGCAATTTGAGCTACATTATTTGTATGAAAATGTGCTATATAAATGTTGTTGTTGTTGTTGCCTAGCAGTTCTAAATGATGAGCCCCTTGTGCTAAATCTGGCTTTGTGTTAGCTGTACATGTGAGTAGAAAGGAAAAGTAGATTTAAAATATTTGCACAGAGCACAGTGACATATTAAACTTATATTCTGATTACATCAACCTACTTTATTCCATTTTAGGATCAAGGCGAGGTTGAAGCCTACTGTAGATGAACAGCACTGGGGGGAAGGGAGGCATGAACTGTGGAAAAGAAATGTTATATTTGTGTCTATCCATCCATTTGCTGAATCCATATAATTCAATTGTAAGAATATGACTGAGTTAAACCTTTTTCAGGCAGTATTGGGTAAATTTGGAAACCAAAGCTAAATGAGGAATGATTTTACATCCAACCATTTGCTGAACTCTGTTACTGCAGTTCATGGTTGTGGATAGTTAGGATCTGGCAGAAATGGGTGAAAGGTCTACAAGGTCTATTACAGGGCACATTAAAATACCCACCTATACTCACTTATACCTTTCAGAGAGTATATTCATTGTTGCCGTGATCTGAAGTCTATGCTGGGTGCATACAGCAGGACCCAGCCTGAACTGGGCTGGTCCATTGCAGTAATCATTCACTCACAAACACACTAGCACTAACACAATGTCAATTTAGATTTGCCAGTTAACCAACCTGTATATCCTTTGGAATTTTTAAGTAATTCATGCAAACTAATGTACACAGACAATGGCTGGACACAACATTTAAGTTACAGTTACTTGATCTGAACTTTAAATTCTTACCAGTCTAAAAGGCAGGTCTTGGCAAATTAGTGAAGTTACATTTGATGCATTTTCAGGTAAAACTTGTGTATCCTACCCACTATTACTTAATTACTGTCTTGATACCTCTATTTAGTATGGGAATGTGTGAATCAATAACCAAATAAAAAAGACAAATAACAGTAGCATGCATACTTAGCATAATGTCCAGCATTTTGTTTTGTATGTTGTTAGAACGCACTGCATAGTTGTTAGGTTTTGTCTCTCAGAAAGCTTTCTGCATCTCACCATGAAAGAACCACCAGAAAACTCAATGCAGAGCTCAGGGTCTTTTAAAGATTCAGACTTTGAACAATCTCAGTCCTGCACTCTTAAGTGTCTGGCTTTGTGGTTTACTTTTTATAACATTCCACTTCCCAATTCTTTTAATAGTTTTAGCATCTTAGCTTTGCTGATATTCTTGGTTTTTTTTTTTTTTTTTTTGTTAACAACTTTTGGAAATTCTCCTAAAGACTTTATAGGTTTATAGATTAACCTTCTGGTGTTTCTGAACTTTGAGATTTCAAACGTCATTTTTTTTTAAAACATGCACATCTCTTGGTCTGTCCTTCACATACCCGTGTGTTTGTTTGCAATCTACTTTGCTTACAGGGAATTCAGAGAGTCCGTCATCTTCCAACACAGGGCACAAGGCAGGAACAACCTCTGGGCAGGGTGCCAGCCCACCACAGGGCACACACTAGGGACAATTTAGAATCGCCAATGCACCTAACCTGCATGTCTATGGACTGTGGGAGGAAAGCGGAGCACCCAGAGAACATGCAAACTCCACGCAGGGAGGACCTGGGAAGTGAACCCGAGTCTCCTAACTGCGAGGCAGCAGTGCTACCCACTGCACCACCTGAATTCAGAGAGGTTTGCTGGAATTAAATAAAAAAAAAACGGGTGGACATTGTCTATGCTGTGGTTAATTTAAAAAAATACAAGAGAGTTTTCAGTCCAAGAGGTTGCTTGGTTCTGACATTTGCATTGTCTTGACAAGAAAAGACCAAGCAGCCTCAATTTCTGTTCATTGTAACCTTTCCAAGTAGAGGTGTAAATGTACCATTTTCATCTGACCTGAAAAAATAACTTTTATTTCTTAACCTGCTTAACACAATTCAAATTTGCACAGGTTTATCACTTATTTTATGCATTTACTCCCCTCTGTTAGGTAAAGGATTGCAGAAGTTTCACAAATAATGATCAAGGATTGTCTCAGTTGATAACTTCACTTAGTTGAGTATAATATGTGCAAACTAATGTACACAGACAATGGCTGGGCACAACATTAAAGCTACAGTTACCGGTACTTGATCTGAACTTTAAATCCTTACCAGTTTAAACAGCAGGTCTTGGAAAATTAGCATATAACATTTGATGCATTTTCCTACCAACTATTACTTAATTACTGTAGTGCTGCTTCTATTTAGTGTGACAATGTGTGAATCAATGACCAAATAAAAAAGACAAATGACAGTAGCATTCATACTTAGCAGAAAACCCAATGCAGAGCTCAGGGTCTTTTAAAGATTCAGACTTTGAACAATCTCAGTCCTGCACTCTTAAGTGTCTGGTTTTGTGGTTTACTTTTTATAGCATTCCACTTCTCAATTCTTGTAACAGTTTTAGCATCTTAGCTTTGCTAATATTCTTGTCTTTTTGTTAACAGCTTTTGGAAATTTTCATACAGGATAACCTTCTGGTGTTTCTGAACTTTGAGATTTCAAACATCTTCTTTTTTAAAACATGCACATCTCTTGGTTTGTCCTTCACATACCCATGTGGTGGACTGCAATCTACTTTGCTTACAGGCAGTTCAGAACAGTTTGCTGGAATTAAATAAAAAAGCAAGGGGACCTTGCCTATACTGTGGTTAATTTAAAAAGTACAACAGAGTTTTCAGTCAAAGAGGTTGTTAGGTTAATACGAGTGTACATTTGCCCACCACAGGGCAAACACACCAAGCACAATTTAGAATTGCCAATGCACCTGACCTGCATGTCTATGGACTGTGGGAGGAAACCAGAGCACCCAGAGAAAACCCACGCAGACACGGGGAGAACATGCAGACTCCACGCAGGGAGGACCCGTGAAGTGAACCCAGGTCTCCTAACTGCGAGGCAGCAGCGCTACCCACTGCACCACCATGCCACCTGAATTCAGAAAGGTTTGCTGGAATTAAATAAAAAAAAAACAGGTGGACATTGTCTATGCTGTGTTTTTTTTTTAAAAATACAACAGAGTTTTCAGGCCAAGAGGTTGCTTGGTTCTGAAATTTGTATTATCTTGACAAGAAAAGACCGAACAGCCTCAATTTCTGTTCATGTAACCTTTCCAAGTAGAGGTGTAAATGTGCCATTTTCATCTAACCTGCTATATAACTTTTATTTCTTAACCTGCTTAACACAATTCAAATTTGCAAAGGTTTATCACTTATTTTATGCATTTACTCCCCTCTGTTAGGTAAAGGATTGCAGAAGTTTCACAAATAATGATCAAGGATTGTCTCAGTTGATAACTTCACTTGGTTGAGTATAACTCAACTTAGAAGACTTGAATGCTCAAGAAGATTAAATAGGAGACATGATTGAAGTGTTTAAAATTATTACTTTATAATGAGTTCATCAAGGATATGGGGACACAGCTGGAAAATGTTTAAAGGTAAATTTCACACAAATTATTTAGCATTTTTCTTTACATAAAGAACCATAGATACATGGAATAACCTACCAAGTAGAGTAGAATTTAGGGACCTTCAAAGTTAGACATGATACCATTTTGGACGAACTAAGTGGGTAGGATTGGCAAGCTTTGTTGGGCTGCATGGCCTGTTCTTGACTAGATTGTTCTAATGCTCTTACTGGGCCAAAAAACATTGTTTTCCATTGACCACTGAATGAAAAATGGAAGGCTCAATAATTCTGATTGTGTTAAGTAACCTGAATCTTTATTTAAAAACAAATGTTAAAAGGTACATTGAATAATACTGATTTATATGAAATAAAGGGCTACAATATACTATATTATGAATACATGTCATCTCATCATTTACAGTAAACACATACATCTGTTTCTATTTTCATTTGATTTTTAAATTTGATTAAAAGTACTTCTTACTAGAACAGATAAAAAGCTCATAACTGCTCAATACCACTTCCTAAATACAGTAGAGAAGACAGCCACAATGCGCTAATGAACTTCTTAAACTGCACACCAAGAGGAATCTCCCAACTTGCAAGTTAATGGAAACCCAGTTACTGGAACTGAAGTGAAATTTGCATTTCTTGGTCTAAAACCTCAAATTTAAATACATCAAAATAGTCTATTAAAAGACGTGGTTAGTTCTAACATGGAAGCAGATGAATTTATTTAAGTATAAGTCCCAATTAGCCGCATCAGCAGGAAAATGAACTTGTGCACTGTGTGCTAAATAATTCTCTGTTACCATAAAATGCTAAAAAGGGGTAAAACAAAAAGAATCTTAAAATAGTACTCCACATATTTTAAAGTGAAGTAACACTCTGATGTAATGGTCAGTGCTCCTTCCTCACAGATGTTGCACCAGATGCTGCCTGAGAATTGCCTGTGTGGGGTTCTTTGTTTTTTCTCTAGTTTTCCAATCAAGTGCCAGACAAAAATATTTGAAGTTAACTGGAGATTTTAAATTGTCCAGAAGAGTATGTGCATAAGTGGGCCCTGAAATTGACCGTCGCCATTCAGAAGAAGAGCCCATTAACAACAACAACAACATTTATTTATATAGCACATTTTCATACAAACAGTAGCTCAAAGTGCTTTACATAATAAAGAATAGAAAAATAAAAAACACAATATGAAAACAAAATAAATCAGCATTAATTAACATCGAATAAGAGTAAGGTCCAAAGGCCAGGGGGGACAGAAAAAACAAAAAAAAACTCCAGACGGCTGGAGAGAAACAAAAATAAAATCTGTAGGGATTCCAGACCATGAGACCGCCCAGTCCCCTCTGGGCATTCTACCTAACATAAATGAAACAGTCCTCTTTGGATTTAGGGTTCTCACGGAAAGGCTTGATGATGATGGTCACGTAGAATTCTGCCTTTTAGTCCATCCATCATTGTTGGAGCATCATGAAGCTTTGAGTAGGTGGAGGTGGCACAGGCCACCACCACAAAGAAACCGGAAAAAGAAACAGAAAAGAGAGTAGGGGTCAGTACGGAACACCATGTAGGCTGTTGTTCCCCCAGACACTGAATTGAGTCCAAACTAACACTCTTTATTAAATGGCATTGACCCTGTTTCTTTCAAAGTAATCACTGTTAGATCTCTAATAAATAAATTGTTTTTTAACATGAACTTCAATTTACATATTGTGTTAAAAAAATACAAATTTCACTCTGGTTCTCACCATTATTATTTTGTTCATACTTTTCATCACAGCTTTCTGCTTTAAAATCTAGACAGTTTAGCTAACTTGGTAGCCACTGTGTGGAATGTTTTACTTGATATTTAAGGAAACATTTTCAATATGTAGAAAAATCTAAAGACAGCACTACTTTATTCTTGTCCTTTGTTAGAGCCTGGTGTCCCTCAAAGTTCAATATTAGGACCAGTTCTCTTTTCCCTGTATAGTAGAACCACAGCTTACACAAATGAAAATTACTCATATATAAGTTTATGTTAAATTATGCTAGAACAAAAAAGAAAGGAAGAATAAAAAAAACTGAAACTCCCAGCAGGTTCAGGTGTTATTCATTTCTCATTGCATATAAGATGCCCCCCAAACCCCCCCACCCCACCCCGTTCTCATTCTTTGTCACTGTTACTGTAATGTGCAGTGGCATAAAAAAGTGGAAGGTCCCATACTCTGACCTATGGGACCATAGGAAGAAATGAGACATGCTCCTCTGCTATCATCACCCATTCTTATCTACTGCAGAGTCTGGTTGCAGGAGAAGCAGAGAGAAGGGTGTCTCCTGTGCTTTCATTTCATCTCATTTGCCCTCAATGCCCTCGCTCTGCCTCACCCAGTACAGTGTGAGAAGCATCAAGACACATTCCTTATGTGCTGTGGCTCTGTCTCGTCCCCAGTGTACTTGTTTTCACTTCTAGATATTGCCTGGTTAACTGTCATTTTTGTTAAACACTGCTATGACTTCCATCTGCACAGAGCTTGGATTGCTGTCAAAATAGCATTATGGTGAAAATATACTGCATGGTGTATTTAAAGTCATTGATTTGCATTTGTACTTTAAACTAATGATATATGTGCATAATGTCCATATATGGGGTATACAGTTTAGAAACTGATTATTCAATATTGCAGGCGGCACAGTGGCACAGTGGTAGCACTGCTGCCTTGCAGTAAGGAGACTTCTCGCCATGTCTGCGTGGGTTTCCTCCCACAGTCCAAAGACATGCAGGTTAGATGCATTGGCAATCCTAAATTGTGCTTGTTGTGTGTGCTTCGTGGTAGATTGACGCCCTGTTTGTTTCTGCCTTGTGCCCTGTGTTGGCTGGGATTGGCTCCAGCAGACCCCCGTGACCCTGTGTTAGGATACAGCGGGTTGTATAATGGATGGATGGATTATTCAGTTTCACTATTGTGTTGATGAAAATGTATTTAACATTTAAACAAGTATAATCCTTTAATGAGGGTTTGGATTAAAGATAAGATAAGAAGAAGAAAGGCTAAATGAAGCAGGGATGGTGCAGACGTGTAAAAATGCAGGAGTAAAGTGCTAGGAGGGTCAGCTAATTAATTTAATTTTTGACACTGTTTGGTGCCATGGATGTTGTTATGTGATGTTACAATGACCATTTTCTCCTTTATAAGGCATGACTGGAACCTTGATAGAATGTCACCTAATCTGATTTTGTCTGTAATACAAGCTTAAATATTAGAACATTAAAACAAAATCATTGAGAACAAGCAATCAGTCCAACAAGGCCTGCCAACCCCATTTACATAATTTGTCCAAAATAACAGAAGGCCTTTAAAGTCATGTCTACCATAATGCTTTGTAATTTATTCCATGCATCTATAGTTATCTTTATATTGTGAAAAACATCCTGACATTTGTGCAAAAATTCCCCTTAAGCTCCCTTTCATTATACACATTACTGTTTGGAAACGTTCGTCATCAAGTGTTTGTTGGTTGAGCACTGAGTTTAGAATCTTTCTTATGCTTCTGACTTGTCTTTCCCATACACCACCTTGATAAGATGCTTAACTGCTTCACGTAGCTCTCTTTCTGCTCCAATAAAGTTTGTTCTGTTATCTAATTGCAACATTTTAACTTCTTGTTCTTCTGCAAATGAATTAACGTATGGTATGGAATTTTACCCCCTTCAAGTTAGCATGAAATAGAACTTTCTTAGCTATTCCTGTAAAAACAGAGTGTTAATTAACACAGTTAGGAAACAGTTTCACTGCTAGAATCATGGACTGATAGATTAATTTACAAATAGAACATTGGCATACAGTTTTCTTACTGTCTCTTGATTGTTTTACAAACATTTTATGAACATATGAAACTAGGACTGTATAGCCAAATATAGAGACAAATGAAACAAGATAAGTAAGAGTAAATCAGAACTTTCTTTAAACAAGAACATTTCTTTGTAATATCAGTTTATCTCTTTTTTGTGTGACTTGCTTTGGAATTAATTGAACACGTGACACATTATTGTCTGAATTGTTCTATGAAGTAAAATAAGGCTTCACAACCTTAAACATTTTGGACAAATGCAGCTACATTTTCAATCTTCCAATTAAGCTCACACTTCTCAATCCCAGAAACAGCCTAGTTACTCTTCACTAGACTTCCACTAGAGCTGCTGTGTTTGTTTGTAATACACAGACCAAAAGGCACTGAGTGTTTCACAAGAAAATTTACTAATATGTTGAATATCTTAAGCTAAGAGAGACTGTGGGATCATTAAATAATGAGAGTCTCTTTTCATTTTAATTACTTTTTTTTGAATGGTAAGAAGAGCTGCTTAGTCTAAAGGTTATTTCACATAGGAGTAGCACTCCATTTTCAGATGTTCTACATTAGCAGTTGTTCCATTGGTTTCATTTGAGCAGTATTACTTACTACCTTTATGCTTCTTGTGCTTAACTGATAATTTATCAGTGATGACTGCAGCAGATATATAGCAATAAAAACACATTTAATAATATTTCATTAACAGGAAAAAGGATTGCATTTTGAACAAAGAGGTATAAATCAATGAATGATAACTCTGAAGGACACAAGAACTCGCCTATGAGGAGACATTAATTTTGTAACTGAAAGTGACTTTAATCCAATCAAGGGAAGTTATTCATTCCCTTAGAACTTCCTGCACCATCATGAAGATTCTCTCTAGCTTTCACAGGCGGCTCTATTAAGGGAACTCTGAGGAAACTCTCAGGGGATTTCCTAGAACACTCTGCCCAGGGCTACTTCATTGCTGTAGGCAAGACGGAAAATTGATTAACCGAGATATATCTTTCTTCTTTCCTATATTACTATGATTATCCCTGGATGGGCAAGTTAAAATTCACTTTTCTTTCGAACACATATCATGCAGCAGTCTCTGTTCCTCTGTCGCTATCTCTCCATTTAGCCTTGCTTCCCTTTACCAGAAAGAAGATGAAATAGTTCAGTCTAAAGACAACATGATCCTGCATGAGGAATTGTGTGACAGACGTTGAAGGCGATGATCAAATTTTTTCAGTGTATTTAAGAAAGGAGTAACAAGACAGGTTTAGAAAGCGGAGACAGGAAATGTTCATGACTGACGAAGATAGGATCATCCACCAACTTGGAGATGGTGATTTTGGAATGTTTGGGATATTAGATTTGCAGGGGCTAAACTTCATTTGCCCATGATTAGAAGTAGGAGATCTGAGTTGAAACTTAAGGGATAAAACTGAAAGGGCACTTTTCTCAGGGGCAAAGGTCTGGGCAATTTTAAAATGATTTAACTTATTTTTTAACAAGAACAGAGAGGCGTAGGTGGAATATGTTAAATGTCCTGCAAACATTAAAATATGTTTCTTCACACAGAGAATCGCACACATGGCATAAGATATTACAAAGTTTAATGGATAGTAGTTATTTAGAGGTCCTTATAAATAACCCTTGAAAGGGGGAATTGATGAGCTTTGTTTTGCTGAATGACCTTTTCCTATGAAAATACTTTTTTTGTCCTTATTTAAAGATCTGAACAATAAACTTGAATTGAAGATAGGGGGACAATCAGAAAATCTAGAAAACATCCATGCAGAAAAGCACAGAGCATTCAAACTCTACTACAATGTCAGCTAGGGTTCTCAGTCTGTGGGTAGGTCAGCAATTATAACCACTAACCACATGCTTCCTCCACAGAAAACTATACTCGTAAAATAATTTCATTTCCCCTTTTTGTTAAAATTGCAGATAAATATCATGCATTTTTGGAGAGAAAGAAGCATTTTGTTTTCCCAGGTTCAGTAGTGTTTACTTTGTTGTACTTACTTGTTTTTTGTTGATTTTGAAAGTAGCATATTCCTTGTAATAGTCATGAGAATGGTTCCCAGTAAAAATATATACCTGAAGGAAAACTATCCATGACCAACTACTTAAAATCATATACTTACACCTAGTCAAACTCTGACCTTTCAGCATAACATGATACTGCTTCTTAATCCATGTCTTAATTCCTGTCCAATTTTTCCATTATTCCTCCATTTGTGAGTATGAAGGAAAGAAATTGAAGGACTGAAGAAGATATGATATGATGGATGTTTGCTGATGTTATATTTTATTGCATCTTGTCTTATTTTTTCATCAGCAAATTAAATTTAAAATCAAACATAAAAAGGAGTGATCCAACTCCACCATAAAAATAAACATTCTCTATGTATAGCTAGTTCACTTAGGTATAAGAAATATGAATCAATTCTATTTTGAATAACTGTAAAATAAATCTTATTGCTTTCCATTTATAAAACCCACTAATGATAAAATTGGGCACAAGGCTACATTCTGTAGTGCACCATTCAGCTTTAAGCTCTTGAAGAGATGAAAGAATCAACACATTTGTGATAAATGGGCACTCTTTTATAAAGGTGTAGTAATATTAAGATCCAAGAATTTTGCCTCCTTCTTTATCTTTTTTTATCTTGAACTCAAATCAGCCCTCAAAGCAAATGTTCAGCCGTGGCGAAAAGTTTTGAGAATGACACAAATATTAATTTTCACAAAGTTTGCTGCTTCAGTGTTTTTAGATGTTATTGTCAGACGTTTCTATGGTATACTGAAGTTAATTACAAGCATTTTATAAGTTTCAAAGGCTTTTATTGACAATTACATGATGTTTATGCAAAGTGTCAATATTTGCACTGTTGCCCCTCCTTTTTAAAGACCTCTGCAATTCACCCTGGCATGCTGTTAATAAACTTCTGGGCCAAATCCTGACTGATGGCAGCCCATTCTTGCATAATCAATGCCTGGAGTTTGTCAGAATTTGTGGGGTTTTCTTTGTCTGACCACAAGTTCTCAATGGTATTAAAGTCTGGGGAGTTTCCTGGCCATGGACCGAAAATTTTGATGTTTTGTTCCCTTAGCCACTTAGTTATCGTTTCTACCTTATGGCACGGTGCTCCATCATGCAATAAAACAGAAATAACAGTTAAAGAAGATGAAATAAAGGGACTTTAATTGGGCGGGGTGGAATCTGATTGGTGTTTTTGATGGTAACACTAAGCGTCCTATGAAGTCACTAGATGGACTGGGAGAGCATGAGGAGTCATGAGGTCGCTGGAACGGGGTGCATGGCACTCTCGATATCTTTGCAATGAGGACAAAGGTCCAAGACTTTAGAGTGCTGGTGCTTTCTGTTTTGCTATATGGTTGTGAGACATGGACACTGTCCAGTGACCTGAGATGAAGACTGGATTCCTTCAGAACTGTGTCTCTTCAGAGAATCCTTGGGTATCGCCTGTTTGACTTTGGGTCTAAAGAGCAGTTACTCATGGATGAGGCACATTACCTGCATTGTGAGGAAGCATCAGTTACAGCACTACAGCCAAGTGTACAGTTCCCAGAGGGTGATCCGGCATGCAGGATCCTCATTGCTGAGGGTCCAAGCAGATGGACCAGGCCAAGGTAACACCCATGTAACACCTGGCTGGTCATTTCTTGAGGGTGGGATTGGATCACGTGCCTGCCTGGGGGATTGCCAACCGGAATCCCAAGTTGTTTTTATTGTGTGCTGGGTGCGGCAATGCACAGCACCATTGCAATCTCCCCATCCTCACCTGGCTTGACCTGGGGCTCTGCTTGTCAGATGTCCATTCCAAGTGAGTCTCCCACTCTCCAATGTCATCCAAGCTCCCTGCTGCCTCATGCTTACCATGTTGCTGGTTCTTTCCTCATCTATTGCTTCTCTCACCTCCTCCTGAACAAGCATTCACCTCTCCTTACCCTGGACATTGTTGTATTGAGGCATTTGAAAGCTGTCCAATCCTGATCATCCTGTTGCCACTGACCCCACCATAGCCATGTGCTTCAGACTCACTTCTGCGATCTCCTGCTCCCTCATGGCACTCCATTTCCTGCTAGTCTGGATCTCAATGCTTGCCAATGAGACTTTGGGGTCCTTGGAATCTCTATACTGCAGTGCTTCTCTAGGATGGGAGACCTTAAACTCTTCCGTGATACAGTTGAAAGGAAGCTGCAGAATGTTATTCTTCCCATACAGAGCTGCACTGCACATGCACATCTAATGATCTGTCCTTCACATACCTACAGTATGTTGTTGTTTACAGTTGTCACACACTTACGCATGGGAGGCAACTGAAGGGCTCAAAAGAAGGTAATTCCACACCAGGCCAGGGGGTGGCAAAGTGCAATTATCCTCTCTCCGTAATCTCTGCAGGCCAAACATAGGAAATCCTACCTGGGTCTGACGACATCCCTTCTGGTTCCCATCTTGATAATGTCACTCCCATCTCCTGTCTCAATGATGTCACTTCCCCTGACCTACCTTAAAACCCTGCCAACTACCTTCACTTTATCAGTGCTGTTTGGACTTGAATCTGTACATAATTGCGCAACTTACTTTGCTGTTTTGCAGCCAAGCTCATGTATACGGGTGGCTGCCCCAAATCTTTTTTTTTGTGTGTCAAGGCTGATTATTTCACACAGTCTACACCAGGGGTGCCCACACTTTTTCGGCTTGCGAGCTACTTTTAAAATGACCAGGTCGAAATGATGTACCTACATTAAAAATTATATATATATATATACATATATACTGAGCATACTTTATACATAAAATATGTATATAATATATATATATATATATATATATATATATATATATATATATATATAACTGAATAACCTTTATGGCACAATAACAATTCAATACATTTATGGTCACTACAGTATTTGTATTTAATAATCGTCATGTGGGAAAAGGCTGACTCGCATAAATAAGTAAAGCCGAATAATGCAATCAAGGAGCTTTTGAATTCAGCCGAGTGAAAAATGATGGCTGTCCGATTAACTGCGATTTTAGTTCCCTCTCCTTTGTCTTTCTCAGATCACTTTTTGGAAGGACGTCAGTTTCGTAGTTTTTATGAACAGTTCGAAAATGCTTTTCAACATTTTCCTTCTTTGGAATAGAAATGATAGATTGACAGATCAGACAAACGCACTCCGATTGTGACATTGTGAGAAAAAAATCCTCTTCCAATTCCACATAAAGCCCATACCCTCCCCAAACCTTTTTTTTTTTAAATCCCTTCTTTAGTCGATATAAATTGGAAGGCTAACTAGATTACAGCCGGAGTTTTGCAGTAGCTTGCACGTTTGATCGTGCGTGCGGGATGACCAGTGTGTTAGAAGAGAAGAGATCTCAGACTGGCCGCCCTGTATGTCAATCAAGTGGCAAGTGCCATAGGGAGGATATATAATAGACTAACGTTTAAAAAAATTTTTTTTTTGAATGCAACGCGATCTGCCTGCACTACCTTTGCGATCTACCGGTCGATCGTGATCAACGCATTGGGCACTCTTGGTCTACACTGCTAGTAGGCAATTCAGAGAGGCTAAATGGAATTTTACAAAAACAGGTGGACCTAGCCAATGCTGTGGTCCAGATGAGTGTCTTTGGATATTAATGAATGGCATAACACTATCTATCTATTGTCACACACTTGCGCGTGATAGGCACCTAAAAGGATGAAATTGACGTAATTCCACGCCAGACCAGAGGGTGGCAGTGTGCGCTAACCCTTTTTCTGTTATCCCAGCAGACTAAACATGGTTAGTTTAATTGCTACAAAGACGTCACTTCGACTTGTGACCATGATCAAGTCACTTCACCTACTTGTGCTCCAATTGGAAAAACAAAATAAATGTAACCAATTTTATCTCAGTTGTTGTAAATCACTTTAGATAAAGGCTTCAGCCAAATAAAACTAATATTTACATTACATACAAATTAGATTAAGCTTAACCTGTTCTTTTAAGATTTAGTTGCTGATTCAAACCACACTGTAATGGATCAGCTAAGAACAGAAAGAGTCAGTCGATCACTCAGTCATTCTCAAATATGCTCAATCCAGTTCAGGGTCACAGGGTTACCCCACAGCATGAGGCATAATGCAGAAATTAGCTCTGGATGGAGTAGCAGTTTATTGTAGGGCCCATTCACACACAACCACACTAGCATCCATGCTTGGGAAATTTAAAATCAACAATCATCTTAAGCTGCACATCTTTGGGGATGGGGAGGCAAAATCACATGTCATTGAGAAAAATCTTCACTGACAGGTTAAACCTTTGTCACACTTACTGTGATGTGCAGTGGCATAAAAAAGAGGAAGATGTAGGCTTCCCATACTCTCACCTATGGTGCTATTAGAAGAAGTGAAACATGCTCCTCTACTATCATCACTTACCTACTGTAAGTTTGGTTGCAGGTGAAGCAGGGAAAAGGATGTCTCCTGTACTTTGACTCTGTCTCACCCATAGTGATATGAGAAGACATTTGCCTTCTATGCTCTCTATCTGCCTCATCCAGGACAGTGCAGAATGGACACCCGCAGGGACCCTGTCGGGCTCCTTGGGTGCTGCCCTGAGGGCACTGCAGGGAGAAGAACTCTGTGCTTCTTGGAACTTCTGCATAACCAGTATTATGATACTGGAAGTACTCCCAGGTCCAACATAAAAGGGAGTCATCCAGATTAACACATGCACACTCCATACAAAAAGCAAAACCAGCTGTGATGCATGGTGGAAGGAGTATCGAAGTTTTGGGGGACCTGGGCATCTTGCAATTATGGAGGGAGCAATGAATTCAAAATTGTTACAAAAACTTTACAGGAGAATTTCAGGGCATTCACCCATGTGAAGACAGTTTTTACTCATTGATTGATATAGTATATCAAATCAATAAATCAAATCAAAAATAATAAAATGAAGATAACCAGTTATCACTTGTGTCTGAGGCAATAGCAGAATGAACAAAAGTGAGGAAAGATGAAAAAGAGTGGCTTACATGGGTGTAGAGGAATAAAGTGTATGACAGAGAATGATAATTATGTAGTAATGGTGAGTTATCAAATTACTTCAAGTTAGTTACTAAATAGAAAATAAAAATGTGTCATGTTCAGTAAGTAGAAGATGTTAATTGACCTGTCATTACCTTTACTTGCAGGAAGTATTCTGCATAGAGTTTCAACATTAATTTTCAAGATTATGCTTCATTTGCTATTACTTTAAAGTGGTTATATTTGCAATATTCAGTGGCCAAAAACGGCTTTTCAATGGCTAAAATTCTTTTAGTAGTATTAAATGCCTACACATGGTACAAGTAACCTGTGAATCTGAAAAGAGTAGCCCTAAAGATTGAGAGAAAGAATATCTATTGTAGTAGTGGAGAAAAAAACAAAACCGCAATGTCACATGCATGGCACAGATTCACGTAGAAACAAAACACAGATTAAATAAATGGCACTGAAAGACAAGATTTGACCTAAGAGTGGTACAATGGTAAGTGCTCATGAAAGGAGGATTTACAAATCACACACTATGACCACACGGGGGGCCAGAATTTGTAAGACCGTAGGTCCAAAAACAACCTTGTGACATGTGGATTTCTTTCTTTGTGTAAGCTCATACAGTACACCAAGGTGAACTCACGGCCCATGAGATAATACCTCAGCTGGGTAATTGCCCATTTGATCACCAAGCTTTCCGCTCCACCACCACATACTCAGTTTCCTGGTCCAGCAGTTTCCGGATCAGGAACATGACAGAGTGTTCAATACTGTTGACACTCAGCACGGCACCAAGGCCTGTGTCCAAAGTATCCGTCTGGAGAATGAAAGGCAAAGAAAGGTTTGGAGCTTTCAATACCGGATGCCGATATGGATTTGCCACTTGGTACTGCTGTAGGTGTTCCTTCCATGTGGTGGAATAGATGACCATATCATCCAGGTAGGCAGCACTATAAGAGTTATGAGGTCGTAGCACTTTATCCACCAGAAAGTCTCTGGTGCCCCATGTAACCCAAACGGAAGGACACGATACTGCTAGTGACCACTAGGAGTGCTAAGCGCAGTCTTAGTCTTCATGGAGTCCATTGAAGGAACCTGGCAGTACCCTTTCATCATGTGAAGTGTGGTCAAGAATTCTGCCTGTCCTAGCCACCAAAGGAAGTTGTCCACTCATGACATCGGATAGGCATCAAACTGGGAGACTTGATTAAGCTGATGGAAGTCATTGCAAACTTTTCAACTCGTCAGGCTTAAAGACCAAGACAATAGGCCTGGACCAGGGACTATTACTCGCCTCGATAACACCTAGTATCAGCATGCACTTCACCTCCTGTTCCACCTTGGCTCTTTTTGCCTCAGGAATTCAATATGAGCATTCTTGAACGATCACCCCAGGCTCTATCACAGTGTCATGTGCAATCAGAGAGGTCCATCCGGTTTATTTTTTCGTTCACCACCCCCAGGAAAGACAGGGTAACTGTTTCCAGCTCCTTTCATTGTTTGCTGGTCAAGCTGGGGCCGAAGATAGGTGTTGTTTTGTGGGCAAAGAGTGAACAAAACTGGCCAGATCTTTCAACAGTTTCAGCAGATTTACGTAATACACCCATTCGCTTGGTCGACAATTGGGTTGTTTCACCAAATAATCAATGAGCCCTTTCCTCTCATTAACTTCATAAGGGCTTTGCCAATGGGCCAGTAATTTGGAGTGAGAGGTGTGGATGACATGATCTTGAGGGCAGAACTGCTTGGGCCTTTTCTATTTGACTTTTTAGGATGGGTCAATTTTTTGTGAATCTGTCACATAATTGTGCGATATACTCTTGTATATATGAGAAGGGGAGAACCTCTTCCCCCCCACAGAGTTGTCTCCCATATAAAAATTCAAACAGTGAGAAACCTGTAGAAGCTTGGGGAACGTCCCAATAAGCAAAGATGACAAGAGGGATTTGCTGATCCCAGTTCCTCCCATCCTCGCTGACCAACTTGAGTAGCATCTGCTACACTAGACTATCAGTTTGTGGATGATACATTGAGATCTTTAAATGCTTTATTTTAAGTAACTTGGCTGTTTTCCTGAAAGTCTTCGAGGTAAATGGTGTCTCTTGGTCCGTCAGTACATCTTTAAGGATATTGACACTTAGAAAGATGACTACCAATTCCTGTGAGATGGCTTTGGAAGTAGCTGTGCACAGAGGGACAGCTTCTGGATATCAGGTATTGTAATCAACTAGGACTGTGATATATTTATGTCCTCTAACCATTGGTTCTATGGGTCCTACTAAGTCAACCACGATATGTTCGAGGGTGATATCAATAAGGAGAATGGGAACCAGAGGAGCACGATCCCTCCTAGGAATTTAATGCAGTTGACACTCCAGACGGGACATGCAAAAGTGGTGAACCTCCTCATTAATCCCCACCCAATAAAGTCAGAGCTTAATACTCTCAGGGGTTTTTTCGGTGCCTAAATGAGCTCCCAGGAGGTGGGTTTATGCTAGTTTGCAGACCTGCCACCAGGAGGACCGCAGGAATATCAACAATGACTGTACTTCCCAATCATGCTCTGCTACCCTATATAGATGATCATTATGTAAGACAAAGTTAGGGCCCTGTGGCACAGAATGCTGATGTGTTAGACATTAACCAGAACTTCTGCATTTTTTGCAAATTTAATGGAAACGTCATTCCACTGCTCCCATTTAAAGGATCCTGACATTTGTTTAAAATGAAAATGTAATAGAGAGAGAGGGTTCGCATCAACCTCAGTGGGTGAGGTTTCATACGGTACCACCACAGCACCCGATGATGATGCTTCATCTCGCAACATCCCGGGAATTGAAACATCACACTGGGTGGCCATGTTTCCTCTCTTAGCTGGCTATATGCATGGCGTGGAGGCAGCTTGGGATGTATACTTTCTGCGTCCATTACTAGACCCAAAAGTTTTTAGGAGTGGGTGGTGTTATACCACTTTTATTGTTAGACCAGTCTCACCCCAGTATAACCAGAAATGGAGGATTTCAGAGGACCACTACCGTTAGTTTCTTCAGTGACTTATCATAATTGAAGAAACATGAGGGGGATTCTCTATGAATGTAGGTTAGGCTGGTCTTAACTTTTATCCACTGTTGCAGCAACACAAATCAGTAAGCAACAATAGAAATGTTGCTACCAGAATCTATCAAAGCTGTCACTCTATCCCCGTTAACAAGTGTCACTCCTTACAAAGGAAAGAATGGGGGTTAGAAAGTGTACAGTACCTCTCCTCCTATCCCCCTGCAACCCATATCTTCACCAAGCAGGGTACAGCGTTACCTGTTCCATGTGGCGGATGGGATCTTGAGTAGTGACGTCTTTTCCGGGTTTGATGAGCGGACCATTCTGCCTTCTCGAATTGTGAAACTGCCCTATGTCTCTCTATCATCTCAATGAGAGCCTCCATATGTTTGAAAGGTTTCCTCTGAACCAGCTGGGAAACATATTCAGGAACGGCATTCCACAGAAAATCATAGGCGACTTGTTTGAGTACTTGGCGGGTGTTATTTATATTTGGCCCTAGATAGTGCCCGGTCCTTCCCCATAAGGAGAACGGCTGGGAGCAGGTTAGCTGCTCGGGATCGGATCTCCATTAGCCTGCTGGTCCGGGGATCCTGCCTTTAGGAGGTCATGGTGGAATCTTCCTCCGAGACACTATAATAAGCACCCTGCGCCTCTCCTTTCAAGAATGGTGCTATTCGCTTAGCCCCTTTTGCACGGTCCCAATGGTGTCTATCTTGTAAAGATAACAATACCTGGGAAATAGCTTGCGTTTAGACTTTTTGAACAGCAGCCTGTGCTTCATACTCAGTGATCTGGGTGCTGTACTCTCCCACCTGAACCCTTATGGACTGAAGCTCCATTGTCATTGCTGTCAGACTCTCTTAAGTCCAGTGGAGGAGCCAGAAGTGATGTCACCTGGCCCGGAACCAGAAGTGATGTTGACAGGCCCAGGCAGAATTTCCCTTGGGTGATCTTCATGAGAAAGAGTTTAAGTGGTGTGGGGTTACCATCTTTCTAGCCCAGTGGTTCTCAAACTCGGTCCTGGAGACCCCCTGTGGCTGCAGGTTTTTGTTCCAACCAGCTTCTGTTTTTAATTGAACTCCTGGGCTAATTAAGTGAACTGATATTTCCCAAGTTCTGTGTTTAGGGAACAATATATTAATTAGAAAATTCAGTTTGCTAAAAAAAAAATATTAAAATGTACCAAGCAGTTATACAGGAATAATGTTTTTTTTCTTGATTTTCATTCTACTTTTCAAGGTGTTCTAATTGTTTAATTAATCCATTATTTACTAATTAGTGGGTCTGATGCTAAAGTAGCTACAGCCTTTGATTATTCAGTGTTGATTGCCAGCGTGTCTGCTCTGCTCGTTTTATGTTGTCATTATTAAAATACAATGAAGGGGGAAAAACTGCACAGAGAAAGGACAAAGTATAATGAAATCAACAAAAGAGAGTGAAGCATTTAAATCTATAGCAAAAGCAGAAATATTTATAAATGTCTTATAAATGTAAAAATCATGCTGCTATGCTTTTCTGAATGTTGAATAAAAGAAAAAAAAATACCAACTAATTAAATGAGCTCAGTGTTATCAGGTGTTGTCACTGATTAAGAATCTGGTTGGAATAAAAACCTGCAGCTACATGGGGTCTCCAGGACCAAGTTTGGGAAACACTGTTCTAGCCCTTTAGCTGCCTCCCATGT
The DNA here is from genome assembly GCA_026402145.1 of Polypterus bichir lapradei. NCBI lineage: Eukaryota > Metazoa > Chordata > Cladistia > Polypteriformes > Polypteridae > Polypterus > Polypterus bichir. The sequence continues at coordinate 39,198,064 of JANRMT010062807.1, forward strand.
GCATATGTGTGACAATATATATCTCTACATATATAAAATCCAACGTCTGTCTGTCTGTCTGTTTGTATCTGTCCGCTTTTCACAAGAGAACTACTTAACAGATTTAGATCAGGTTTTTTTCTATAATTTGCTGGAACATTCTGGTTGATTTTGCAACTTCTCTTATTGCTTTAAGTATCATAGTTCACTTTCGGTACCAATTTATTTGCACAAATCCAAGAGAGATGCAGTGGGCCAAGGGGAGGAGGGCGGGGCCCTCTTCACTCACACGCCAGCCTCGGAGCACACCTTACATCTGCTTAGCTAGCGAATGAAAGAACTACTTAACTGATTTAGATTAGGGTTTTGTTTCTAGAATTAGAGGAACACTTTTTAATCAGAGTATAGCATCAAGTCAATGAAACTTTTTGGATATTGATCTGGTCAGTTAAGTAGCAGAGGGGGTTGTTAATCAGTTTCAGCTGCTTTGGTGTTAATGAAATTAACAACAGGTGCACTAGAGGGGCAACAATGAGATGACCCCCAAAACAGGACTGGTTTAACAGGTGGAGGCCACTGACATTTTTCCCTCCTCATCTTTTCTCATTGTTTTTTCACTAGTTTTGCATTTGGCTATGGTCAGTGACAGTACTGGTACTGTATATTTGTCTGAATACAAATAACAAGAACATGTACTTACAAGTGTCAGCGAGGCAGGCCAGTAAGCGGCAACTGGCATCATAGCGATGAATAGTTATAAGTAACGGAAACAGCGATTCCTTAGTGGGGAAAAAGAAAGGTAATGGCTGACTTCAAAGCAGTAAAAAAAAAAAGGGCTCTGCGGTATGTAGGCAGGCGGCCAGCGTTAAAGCGCTGATCATGCACAATCGGCTGTAGGAGCAGACAAGACAGTAAGAAATTAACTAGCAGCAGATATTCACTATGCAAGTTTTTGTAGATTGAACAGTTCTTAGTGGTCAGGAAAGTAAAGCAATTAAGAGGGCAAGAGTGTAAGGGTTCATTAATATGAAGGAGTACAAATGGTGTGAGTAAAAGGGAGTTCAAAGTTTGGAGAACAGAGTGAGAGAAAAGTAAAGTTCATTTAAAGAAAAAAACTGCAGGCAGTTGAGTGGGAGAATATTACGGAAGCTTAAGGGGCCAGAAGGTATAAAATAACTGCAACTGATCTTTAACCTAATTTCTTTGGCTTAATTTTTTAAAAATTTCATTATTTACATTAAAGTTATTTCATTTTAGTTAAATAAGAAAAATAAATAAGGCAGTTTTAGTAATCCTAATTCAAATTTTAATAAGACACTACTTACAGTAGATGCTGGACTTTTTAGACTTTCTATGAGGACTACATCTGCAGGAGATGCCAGCTGATCCAGCACCTTGATCTCAGGTTTGCTGAACTACAGGAGGATATGGCTGACCTGCATTGTAGTAGACAACTGGTGGACCTGGCTAAGATGTCCTTTAGAAAGATATTGTACACCCGTAAGTTGGCGCAGGTAGAGATTCCAGACCAGACAGGTAGAGATAGGTGTGTCGCAGTCACAAGGTGCAAGGTAAAGGGTGCACACTGTCCGGGGGCATTAATTCCAGAACTGGAAGTGTCAAACTGTTTTCTGGTCTGTGTGGAGCTGGACGGTGTGTCAAAAGATTCTGATGTGGTAGAGCAGACATGAGAATTCCCACTGGGCCACTTCAAAAACAGTTCCCAAAAAGAGAGAGGTAGTAATAGTTGGGGACACAATCATTATGGGGATTGAAGCACAGGTTTGCTCCAGAGATAAAGAGTCTTGCACAATGTGTTGCCTTCTGGGTGCACAGGTGGGTGGAAGTGTGGATAGGCTCTTGGCCTGATCAGGGGTGGATGCAGTTGTCATTGTCCATGTTGGAACAAATTACATACATAAGGGTAGTTTGTCAGATCTGCAATCCAAATTTTAAAAAGTTAGGTGCCAGGCTGAGGAGCAGAACTGACAAGGTAGTCTTTTATGAAATTCTTTCCGTGCTATGTGCCTGTCCAAGTAAGGTTGAGAAGATTAGATGGTTTACTGTGTGGTCAAATCTTTGTGTAGGTTAGAAGGGTTTATGAGTACTGGGACTCTTTTTGGAACAGATGGGACCTGTTCCACCATGATGGGTTACATCTAAACCAGAGGTACACCAATGTGTAGGGGAGGCACATGAGTAGGTTAGTCAAGGATGGTCTAAACTAGGGAATGGGGGTACAGGGAGTTTAGGACAGGCCAGGTTTAGAAGTGTACATGAAGGAACAATTTATAGTATAAAAATTAAAATACGTAGTAATGTAAATTTTATCATAATGTTTATATGTAATAGGAGTAACATTACAAATAGCTTGCCTTAATGATAGAAATATCAAAAATAAAACTGAGTGAGTTGGAGTTGATTGTAAAGGAACATAATTAAAATATAGCAATAACAGAAATCTGGCTAAATAACAAAGATGGGTATGAATATAACATAGAGGAATACACATTTTAGGAAGGATAGTCAGAATTGAAAAAGAGGCAGGGTTGCTGTTTATGTCAAACAGAATTTAAATGCAAGTCCTCTTCAGTTGAACAATGAACCCCATCTTAGTGAGCATATGTGGCTTCACCTGGAAAGCATTAGGGAAACAGGCCTTATTTTAGGAGTATGTTATAGAACACCCATTGCAGACAGCAACTACAATGCCCCTATTTGTAGTAATATTACAAAGGCTAATTTACAAGGTGATATTATACTCATGGGGGACTTTAACTAACCACATAATAACTGGGGTAACCTTGTAAATAATGGAGCACAAGAGCAGAAATTTTTATAGTTATTAGTTATTATAGTTATTATTTTTAACTAATTAGTGACTGTTTTTTAACACAGTATGTTAAAGCACCAACGTGGAGTGAAGCCTGTCTGGATTTACTCTTTTGTGATAATCAAGATAGAATTGAGGGTGTTGAGGTAATTGAACCACTGGGGTCAATTGAGCATAATATAATACAATTTGGAAGAGTGCAGATCCTAAGACTAAAACTGAAGTTTAACTTTGGTAGGGCAAATTTTGAACAGATGCAGCAAAGTTTAAAGGGGATAGACTGAGATAAAGTTTTAAATGTGGAGACAGTCAAGGAGTAGTGGAACAGGTTATAGAAAACAGCGCAGACACAGACAGGCAGAAACTGATGGTTTAAACCCGATCACACGTTTATTATACATTCTATATACAATTATCACACACAACCCAGTGCCCCTGCACCAATCACCCTTAGTCCAGGCCTCACACAATGTCTTTCTCTCTTCACCGCCTCTCCTCTGAGCTACCTCCACTTCCACCCGACTCCAGCTGACAAATGGTGGGAGTTGGCCCCTTTTATATTCACCCGGATGTCCTCCAGGTGCCTCCCGATGAACTTCCGCCGGTACTTCCTGGTGTGGCAGAAGTGCCGGCTGAGCACCCAGAAGCACTCTGGGTGTCCCTGGAAATTCTTCCGCCAGCACCTCCAGGTGTGGCGGAAATGGTGTCGTCCAGGGCTCTTCAGGCATCCGGACACCCCCTGACGGTGACCTCAGGCCCCTACAGGGTTGAGGTTCCATGCTCTGTTCCCGTGATCCCCATTTCAACAAGGTCGGCTGTCCCCTCGTGGTCTGGAGGAGGCGTAATCCCTCTTCTTGTCCGGCTGAATTTGTACCACCCCCAGCCGCTCGCCACACTACCCCACCACAAGGTGAGACCTACAGGGGCCAGCAGCCCATCCCACGAGGGCTGGTCTCCCACAAAGCGGGTCCTACTTTCGCAGTTCCAGGGTCTGGTACTGCAACACAGAAAGTAGAAGCAGGGGTGGAGATGCTGCCTGGACACCACCACCTGGTGTCCTTCTGTGTCGCATACAGGCAACGCTCCCCCCTCTGACTGGCACCCTGCTAGTTGCCACTTTGGCACTCCCTCTGAGGTTTCTGTGCCTCCCGGATTGGTACATCTACGGGACCGCTTACACCCCCGTCACCTCAGCTGACTTTGGGGCTTCCCTCTGCCTCCGCACAGGGCAGCCCTTCTCCAGACGTGAGCTCCCTTCCTCATGTTCTTCTTTATCAGAGAAGCTAGCTCTCTTCCTCCGGGTCCTCCTCTTTTTCAGGGACACCAAGAGACCCTGTGCCATCTGCGTCCCTGTAGTGTGACGGGAGACCAACGCTGGCTTGGAGCATAGGGCCCTTGGACACCCGGCACACATCAGCCGGTGTCTTGACTGCCCTCTTGCTCTCTCCGCTTACACCAACGCATCCACTATCGGAGCCCTCGCTACTTGAATCCAATCACCCATGTCACAGTTCTTTTTGCTGGGGCCTCCATTATCTTTTACGGTGCCGGTTCCACTCACCTACATTGCCGCGCCGCTCCGGCCTGAGAATCCAGCGTCGTGCAACACAGAAACAGCTGACTGCCGTTGGGTAGGGAACTTACCTCCTAGATCCCGTCTGTTCAAGGGGATTCCCTCAGCGTGGCCTTGCTAGACGCGATGCCATCCCAGTCGTCATCAGTGGTGGCGCGCTCGTGGGGGTCCGCTGCCCTTTTGCTACACTGAAAGTAGTCTTCCTGCATCATGTGGGGATGGCACTTCTGTGAACCTTTGTCGGTCTTCTGGGTGAGTCGTGGTTGTGCGTGTACCACTACTGCGGTGCATGTGTGGGTTCACCTGCTGAGCCGGGCTGTCCACAAAATTATTTTTGTCGATGGGTCCCTGCCTTGAAACAGGTGGAGAGTCCCATCTGGGATGCCATTGTGGGAAACAGCCTGGACACAGACAGGCAGAAACCGATGATTTAAACCCGATCACACGTTTATTATACATTCTATATATAAGCATCACACACAACCCAGTGCCCCTGCACCAATCACCAATCACACAATGCCTTTCTCTCTTCACCACCTCTACTCCTCTCCTCCGAGCTACATCCACTTCCACCCGACTCCAGCTGACGAAAGGAGGGAGGCGGCCCCTTTTATATTCACCCGGACGTCATCCAGGTGCGACCCGATGAACTTCTGCCAGCACCTCCGGGTGTGGCGGATGTGCTGACATCCAGGGCTCTTCATGCATCCAGGTGCAAAAGGAAAAAAACAGCTGTAGAAGATATATAAGATAATAAATCCAAAGTGCGTTCAACAATAGTAAAAGGGAATTAAAAAATGCAGACAGTGAAAAAATGGAGGCTCGAAAAACATTTTTCTGAGGTCTTCACATATGAGGAAGTAGATAACCTCCCAGTGGTAAATGGGACTACTAGGGAGGTACTGAGTGATTCAGATATTGTACAGGGAGAAATGCTGCTTGGATTAAATAGGTAAATATTAAATAAATCACCAGGACCAGATGATATTTAATCTTAAACTCTTAAGGAGGTTAGCAAATACATATATAAACCCTTGACTCATATTTTCAGGAAGTTCACTGCGCACTGGGGAAATTCCGAAGGACTTTAAATATTATGCTGTTATATAAAAGGGTGACCAGGCTAATCCAACCAACTATAGGCCAGTAAAGTTAACAGGGTTCACAGGAAAATGAATGGAAGGAATTATTAAGGATAAGATTGAGCAATACATGATAAGAACAGGAGTTTTACTGAATAGTCAGCATGAGTTCAAAAGAGGGAGGTCATGTTTTACCAGCATGCTGGAAATCTACAAGGAAGCAACAAAGGGATATGATCAAAGTGGAGCATATGATATTATTTAACTTGACTTTCAGAAAGCATTTGATAAGGTGCCACATGAGAGGTTGGGCATCAAACTAAAAGAAGTGGGAGTTCAGGGTGATGTTTGTAAATGCTTGCAGAATCAGCTCAGACACAGGAAGTAGAGGTTTATGATGAGAGGAACTAAATCAGAATTGGCTAATGTTAAGAGTGATGTTCCACAGGGGTCAGTGCTAGGGCTGCTGCTATTTTTAATATATATATAAATGATTTAGATAGGAATATAAGTAACAAGCTGGTTAAGTTTGCAGATGATACCAAGATAGGTGCAATGGCAGATAATCTGGAATTTGTTGATTCTTACAGAGGGACTTGGAATGCATATAGGTTTGGGCAGATTTGTGGCAGATGAAAGTTAATGTCAATAAAGTATTATGAGTAGGAAGCAAAAATGTTAGATTTGAATACACAATGGAAGGTCAGAAAATTGAAACTACAAATTATGAGAAAGGATTTAGGAGTCACAGTGGACTCTACACTATCAAATTCCAGACAGTGTTCAGAAGCCATTAAGAAGGCTAACAGAAAGTTAGGTTATTTAGAGCCCTGATCTGTGGAGTACAAGTCCAAGGAGGTTCTGCTCAAGCTTTATAAAGCACTGGTGAGGCCTCATCCGGATTAAAGTGTGCAGTTTTATTCTCCAGGCTACAAAAATGACATAGCAGCACTAGAAAAGGTCCAGAGAAGAGCAGCTAGACTGCTGATTCCTGGGCTACAAGGGATAAATTATGAAGAAAGATGAACTCTTTCAGGGCTGATGTCGACTTTTGTCAAAATTCAAGGGTAGAGGACAGTAATCAGCTGTAAACTGCAACAAAACTCGTCCTTACATTTTAGTTTGACTCTCTTTGCTAGAAGGAGAGTTACATAGCTTTGCTGATTTAACCTCGAATACCTACGCGTGTGAGAGTAGCGAAGTGTAAACAACCTCTAAAATTGTACCGACATCTGGCGAGAGGTCAAAGCGATTGTGCAAAGCAAAATGCTCCATGGACGTTTCACGTAATTTCGTTGAATAGGACTCTGACTTGTCGAACTCCAACCTGGAGATGGATATCAAAAACGACAGTGAGGTACCAGCATCGTCTGATCGGTCCCCAGCTGATTGTGGTGCTGAACACTTTTGTGTAGCTGATGCGCCTACAGCAGCGTTCCCCTTAGAGGACCACCACTTATGATGACAAGAGGTACAAACCATATTGCATCACACTGCGGCCGCCACCCACCTGCTGTGCGAAGACAACCAGGCAGCCAGCCCACCGTGCATTCCTGCTGACCATCGAGGTGCCCCTGCACAGCGACTGCTGCCAGAGACGCCAAACATGCGCCAACAGCAGCCACAGCACGTAGCGACAGATGTTTTATGTTGATTTATGTGTGAAACTGTTGCTTTGTGTGCTTTTCAGAAAAAAGAGTTTTTTGGAAAAATATTCAGCCCTCAATGAGTTAAAAGAGCTGAGCCTTTACAGTTTAAGCAAAAGAAGATTAAGAGCTGACATGATTGAAGTGTTTAAAATTATGAATTAGTCCCGTGGATTGACACTGTTATTTAAAAATGAGTTCATCAAGAACACAAGAAAACAATTGGAAACTCTTTAAAGGTAAATTTCACACAAACATTAGGAGGTTTTCCTTTACACAGAGAGCCACAGACACTTGGAATAACCTACCAAGTAGTGTGGTAGACAGTAAGACTTTAGGGACTTTCAAAACTCGACTTGATGTTTTTTAGAGGAATTAAGTGGATATGACTGGCGAGCTTTGTTGGGCTGAATGGCCTGTTCTCATCTAGAGTGTTCTAATGTTCTAACCACCAAGGCCATCTGTGTTTTTTTTTTCTCTCTCTCTCTTTCTCTCTCTCTCTCTATTCTTATTTCCTGACAAAGCTCCTTTAGTCTTTCATTTGAGCACAGGTGCTGTAATCTCAGGCCCCAGAGTGCTAATGAGGCAATTGGCCATCATGCACATCTGCACGAGAATTCTTGGTCTGTCAATTACTCACTAACACACCAGACTCGCTCCACCTTGCTCTCGCTTGCACATTTGCCCCACCTGAGCTTGTGTATGCTATTTATACATTTCTAAAGCCACTCCATGCCACATACTCTAATGTACATCACTTTTTTTTAAAAAAAAGTAAAAATATTCCTTGCAACTGCAATATTTGAGAGATTGTTTATGTGTAAGAGACTAAATTTTTCCAAAAAACTTTGGAAATACTGTGCCAGACAGTATAAATTTGCAGTGCTATGGGATATGTAATCTAAACTTGGAACAATGATAGTTGATAGATTGGAACACAAAAAAAAATCGATTACAGGGATGTGCATCAGAAAATGTCTTGACTATGTACTGTAATAAATGTCTGCATAGAAATTCTTTAAATATATACAGTATATTTAGTTTTATTTAGGTAATATTAATGATAAACAAAGTGAAGACTTTATTTTGAAATTTTTGACTGTTATGCTGTTTTTCTCTTCTCTCAGTTATTTGCTTCTCCTTTATTACATATCAGGGTATAAGCCATTCATTTTTGGGTATGTAATTAAGGCACAATAATGCCAAAAACTCCTTAGGACATAAAAAGTTAGCTGTTATTTGCCACTGTCAAGAAAACAGACCACCTTGGCCCACAAGTGAAAGCAGTGCTTAGAAAATGGATGGTGTGAGAAATGGACCAGAGGAGCTCAGATTAATATTGACATGTGAAGACATTATGTTAGAATATTTGAAAATTAAGCAGTGATCTGAATGTGAGGATAACCGTATCAGTTAAAACCACAAAAAGGCAATTCCTCTTTTATAGTTTAATTTTTGAACTAAGGATATTTATTACTGACGTAGTATGCTCTGAAATAATTAACTGATTATTTAATAACATTGTTTTTAAGTATGAATCTTTTGATAAATGGAAAAGAAAGTAGAATTAGAATTGAGGAAATGTTATTTGTGAAATATTTTAGTCATATGTGTTAGATGTTATTAGACATAAAAAGAAACTCTCTATTTCAAAAGAAGTATTACCCCATTTCAGCAGGGTAAAAAGTTATCTAAAAAGCAGGAATTTCCAGACACTTTTAAATAAAACGAATGAAATTTTAAATAATTGCAGATCATTTTGTAGGTGGAAAGGAAGGTGTCATTGAAGCTGAATTTTTGTGTGATATCATTTGCATTTTATCTTTTATTTTTATATTTTATGTTGTGCTTTAATGTGCTAATTTGGTTTCAATCCTTATGTTTATCAGATCTCAGAGGTTCAGGTCGAGGTTGTCAACCTAGGATTTTCATGGAAAAGTTATACAGGGTTAGGGATGTTAAATACATATCTGTGAGACAATGGTCACCATTTCCACCACATCTCTTACCCCTTAACCTGGAAAGGAGAAATGGATAACCTAGGTGATCCCTCCAGAGTCCAAATCAAGACACCACTCATGGTTAATTAATTGCCTTTTGTTTAATATAAATGGAGCAATACTGAATTTAAAGGTATTGATGAGCACATAAATTAAAATTAAGTAAAATGGAAAAACATGAAAAAAAATACTATGCAATGAAAGTGGTGACAGTATTAACATTCCTAAGCAATGCAAAAGTCACATTATTATGAATTTCTCAGAGGGCAGAGAACTAGAGCAACACAACTTCTGAAGATAAGTTACCAAGAAATTAAGAAAGCCTAAACATATCTCCTGGTTTACACAACTCTAAATTGTCTATTAAACAACAAAAATAGCTTGGTGGATTCAGTGGTCTTATCTAGAGTTTAGCTGTTAGTGTAAACCTCTAACTGATAGCCAGCATGGATGGCAAATTGTACAAATTCAGTAAATATGAAACCAGACTAAGGAATGGAAACACATCAATGGAAACATTTAGAAGCCAGTCACTCCTCTGGTGATAACACACATAACAGCTTCTGCAATATTCTCAAAGTGGTTTAATGGCCATCAGTGCCCTACAGATGGCAGTTTCCTGGCTGGAAACATCAAATTCTTGCAAAGAATGTCAGCAGTCAAGCTGTACAGTGTAGGAATCTGTACAACCATGTACAGAAAGTATAATAGCAGCTGGAGACCCAAGCTGTGCCAATGTAAACAAAACAGATCTTGAAAAAAGTTCCCTGGACTATTGCCTCCTGATTCCAGTTGCATGTTCATGGCAAACCATCTGCGTGGGTTAAATATATGTAATTCCATAGGTCCAAATGATGGTGGGTTAAATTGTCTGCTGAAGAATAGTCTGAAATGCCTAACCTGGCAGCGTAAGGGTGCAAGGCAGGAACAGACCCTGGACAGGACACTACTCTTGCACACATGTACATTCTTACAAGGACAGTCTAGAGTTGCTGTTTAGCCTAAAACACATCTTTGGTTTGTGAGAGGAAAACAGGAATATCTAAAGAAGAGCTTTGGTGCAAACTGAACACAGACACTAAATGGGCCAGGAATGCTTGTGTATGTGTGTTTTATTGCCTACAGTTACAGAGCTTAGCTGCTGTCAGGATAAATATTATGCCCCTGGTTTCTGAAAGCATCAATTGCTTTGGCTGTCATCTCAGCTATTCCACTTCCATTTTTATTCCCCTGCCAAGCCAAGTTGGTAGTAGGTTGATACTGCATCTGCCTCTCAATAAATGACTCACTTTTGGTCACATATTCATACCTGGCTTCATGCTGTGGCCTCATGGCAGAAAATTGTGTTTCCCAAGCAGATGAAGCCACACTCAGTCTGTCGTGGATCATTGCTAAAAACCAAAAGTGCAGTTCATAAAAAGCTTTATGTTCTCCGTGGTCTTTTTGACATGTAGCAGGCACTCTGACTGCTACTTTGGCTTGATTAGACTGCTGTCATTTTCTAGAAGAAAAGAACCAGAAGCTTTTTTTAAAGGTACTTTTGATGCCAGAGGCTTTTCCTACTTATTGAAATCACATGTCACAGAATTAATGAACTCAGTACCTCTCCAAAACTTCTTAGCACATGTTGCATTCCCACCACTTTGTGGAACCTTTTGACCTGCCATACATTGAATTCCTTTCACTAAGTGAAAAATCAGTGGCATGCAGGTTTTCATGTGCACTCATTTTGGGCATCTATCAAGGACCACAGTTTATGGGTGAACTGACGTTATGCACTGTATAATCATATTTTTAAAAATCAAGATATTTATCCAGATACATTACCAATTGAATGAGAGGTTCATCTTAAGTTCAAATCTGAGCTTGAACACTTTTGGGATGGATGGATATCACATGCTGCGGAAAGGTATTTTGCTCTTGGTGCAGCACTTTTACTACCAGACTTGAGAAGAAGTTTATTAAGCGCCCACCACTGCAGTACCACAGCTGTATTTCCATCATATTTTCATTGAATGACAAGGCTTCCACAAAATGATCTTCATCTCTACCTGTTAGTAGAACACAGAGGGATGTTCCTATCCAAATAAAAACAACTGATCAAAGACAATCCAGATGGTCTTCTCATTCCCTTTTGGTATTATCTTCCATGAGTGTGTCTGCAGATATGAGGTCATCAGTTAGTCGTCGGTGATAACCACAAGTTTACATCACAATCAGCAGACTTTATAAAAGTTTGTTTAGTACTGAATCTGCTATCAAAGGAACGAGAGACAAATTTTACTTTCTTGCATTTTATCTTGTCCACAACCAAAGTGATTGCAGATTGCACATTTTTCATTGCAGCATTGTTTTGCCTGTGCCACAGCTCTACAAACTGTACTATGTGGTTAAAGATTGTGTTGGATAAATGGAAGCAAAAATAATAACAAGCAAAATAATTAAATGCCAAGTTTCATTACCAGCAAGGACTAGCTTCTAACTATGAAGCTGGTTGGACTGCATCCACTGTTGCCTGCCAGGACAATGAGAGTAGATCCCTAATTTAATCAACCAGATGTAACAGTTTATAAATCTGACATGGCTTGAATGGCATTTCTTAGGTGACTAATAAGAAGTAGAGTAAAATCTGCAATAGGAGTGTCTGTTTGTCTTGTGTCTACGTGTTTATGATCATCTTTATAAAACCTAATGGTAGTCTTCTGGGAGTGTTTAACTGGAAAATAAACATTTATCCCATTGAAAATAAATGGATAAGGTCAAGGTAAATGTTATTATGTTAAATTAATGAATTTTATCATATCTGAATCAGTTTGAAGGTGAAATTTAACACACCATTATAGAGCCTGGGTGGCAAAATGGTACATTGGTAATGCAACTGCCTCACAATAAGGAGACTAGGGTTTGCATTCTGAGTACACCCTGTGTGGAGTTTTCCAGGTTCTCCCCATATCTGTATGGGTTTCTAAATGGCGTTCCCATCAGAGATGAAGACTGGACTCCTTCGGTACTGTGTCTCTTCGGAGAATCCTTTGGGTACAACATGAAAGCCTGGATCCATCTTGCCTTGTATCAATGGTTCAGGCTGGTTTTGGTAGTGAAAATGAGTGGAGTATATTTTCTTGGCACATAATAGGACCCTTAGTACCAATTGAACATTGTTTAAATGCCATAGCACACCAGAGTATTGTTGCTGACCATGTCTATCCCTTTATGACCGCAGTGTGCCCATTTTTTGATGGCTACATCCAGCAGGAGAACGCACCATCTCACAAAGCTCAGATTATCTCAAACTGGTTTCTTGAACATCACATCTTGACAAACATGCCATGAAGAATTTCCTCAGTTCTCAAGGCAAAAGGAGGTCCAACACGGTATTAGCAAGGTATACCTAATAAAGTGGCCGGAGAATGTATAAAATATAGCCATCCCAAATTTTTTGCTATTTAATTTATGGATTGCCCAGAACTAAGTAAATAAATGATAGCCTCCCCAATCACCATAATAATAGTGAGAAGTACACAAGAAAAATATAATTAGAAAAATGTTTTGATAGTGCACCAAAAACTGTGAACACAGCATCTTAAAAGTGTGATAAAGCTCCAGTGCAAACAGAGAGACAACACAATATTTGGTTTGAAGATCTAAGAAGAAAACTAATCAATTGCAAAATAAAATTTATCAAAAGGTGTAAGGAACTCACACAGAGCTCATTTAGAACTGCCAATTCACCTAAAGTGCACATCTTTGGGATGTGGAGGAAACTGGAACAAAGAGAGAAAACTCATAAGGACGCAAGAAGAACATGCAGACTGCACACAGTTACACAATCAGGGACTTGAACTGTGATGGCTATCACAGTAAACAGCAATGCTAATTACTGTGAAACACTCAAGATTGCAGATTAGTATGCCTATAAACTTTTATTAAGTAATAGGTTTAGTAAGTATGCTTTAATGTTTCATTATGAAAAACATTTATTAACTATTCCTATTAAATAATTTCCCTCAGGATTAATAAAGTTTTAAAACTGTGATTATCAGAGCTTGAATGTCAACATGGGATTACGGAAATTGTGCCTGTTATTTAGAAATTCCACATTGATTAACATAATAAAGCAAGAAAATTCTGCTTCTCTTTCGAGACCAAACATCTTTTGCTTTTCCATTTTTAACTCTTTGAGGGCTGAATATTTTTTCTGAAAACTCAGTTTTCTGAAAGGCACCCAATGCACTGGTTTCACACATAACTCAACATAAAACGTCTGTTGCTATGTGCTGTGGTTGCTGTTGGCAGCTGCTTGGCATCTCTGGCAGCAGTGGCCAGCAGGAATGCACGGTGGGCCGGCTACCTCTTTGTCTTTGCACAGCAGGTGGGCAGCGGTGGTGGTGGCAGTGTGACACAATGTGGTTTGTATAAATGGTGGTCCTCCTATGCAAACGCTGCTGTAGGCGTATCAGCTACTCGAACGTGTTCAGCACCACGATCAGCTGGGGACCGATAGGCTGATGCTGGTACCTCATTTTCATTTTTGATATCCATCTCCAGAACACTTGCATCAAACTCAGAGTCCGAAAAGTCAGAGTTTGATTCAGCGATAATATGTAAAATGTCCATGGAGTATTTTGCTTTGCACATTTGTTTTAGTCTCACCAGACGTCGACGCCATTTTAGGCTGTTGATTCTTCACTACTCATTCACATGCAGGGAACTGAGGTCAAATTAACAAAGCTACATAACTTTCAGTCAACCAAAGAGAGAGTCAAACTAAAACATAAGGGCGAGTTTTGTCACAGTTTACAGCCCATTACCGTCCTCTACCCCTGAATTTTGACAAAAGTCAACATCAGCCCTGAAAGTGTTAATCCTGTTATGGAATTGGCACAGAAATAAAAATACATCATTGGAACATGCCTTGGGAGCATGGTGATGTGAACAATCAGATGCAAGCAGTGTTAGTTTGGCAAAATAACAATCACTTTTTA
>JANRMT010062807.1:39212171-39232366 GCA_026402145.1 Polypterus bichir lapradei
ATCAGATGCAAGCAGTGTTAGTTTGGCAAAATAACAATCACTTTTTAGTATAGCGCTATACCACGAAATAAGGCATCACACTCATTCTTTGACTGCAACATAGACTTCTGTAGTTTTCTGCCTGTCCATTCATTCATCCACCCATCTTATTCTGAGTGGCTTATTCATTTCAGGGTTGCATATATCCCTGCTGCACATTGGAAGAGGTAGAAAACAACTTAGGTTGGTATGTCTCACTCACAATTACTCACTTAGACTAAATAAATAATTTAACCTGCATATCTTTAGGATGTTTGAGAAAAGAAAACTGAGTATAGGCCAATAACAAATGTAGCAACTAAATTATCAAGATAAGTTTCAAAAGCAGTGGCTATCCTGTTTGGTTCAGCATTTGCAAATCTTTAGCAGTGACAAGATAAGCTCATTCAAATGTTCATTACAAAATAAAATGAACTAGTTAGTGTTTCAAACTTTCCACATTGGCCAGGGATTATATATGATGTAATATGAAATATGATGTATTAACATAAGTGAATAATCTCTGTTGCAAATTTAATATAGTATTTATATGTTGTTTCCCTTTAATTAAGTTGTCCACCTTGAATTAATAGTCATTGTGAGTGGCCTGTTCTGAGCTGGAACATGGCCAATCAGAGTGCTTCATTTTGAACCTTAAAGATTAGTTTGGTGGCCTCTTAACAGTAGAGTAGGAGCTTTGTTTGTTAAATGTGAAAGTTTGCATAATTATATATGAAATAAATGGAATTTAATTATTTGTCCTTAAAGCATATTGTTTAAGTGTTTAAGTTCGTAATTTGGATATATATAATATTTCAGTACAGTTTCTAAAATATAGACATTTTGAGGAAGCTAAAGCATAGTTGAACAGACACTACTTGGAGTTTCACACATATTGTTTGTTAAAGAATTATAATATTACAGTTTCCTCATGTATTATATGGAGGTGCCCCAGATTCCCGCAGGGCATCATGGAAAATGGGGTTCCGCTTCACAGTCCTGCTGGATATCAAGGGACGCTGCGGGGAGATACGGAGACTTTTGTTTCTATCATAGCCCGGAAGTAATCCCAAGTCGTGGGGACAGAAGGACAGAAATACTTCCAGGGTGAAGAAAAATACAAGTCTTTATCTGACCTGGAAATGCTGTTAATCACATGGACAGAAGGACAGGAACACTTCTGGGTCACGGACTATATAAAGGACTTTGGGAAGCCCAGCAAGCTAAGCCAGAGTTGGGAGGGAGTGTGACAGAGCTGCTGGGAGGAGAGGAGGATTATTGTATTGGATTATTGATTTGTGTATTGTAGCGTGTGTGGTGTCTACTGTGGCACAATATCAAAAAGAAAAGAAATTAAAAAATATATCTACTGCTTTTTACCTGGTGTCTAGACATTTTTTCTGTGTGGTTTGAGGAGTGAAAGCGCCCTCTAGTGTCACAATATATATTTAAAAAATAATATACAGTATTTCTAGTTCTAGTTCTATAAATTTCCTGATATTGATGTTATCTTGAGTGTGGTACACCATCTAGTGGATAAATAGGTATAAAATAAGGATAAAAAGTACTCTGTTAATAACTAATTTTAACATTGATCCATTTAAGAGAAAGAAATTGTGATAGCTTTATTTAGACCATATGTTCACATTTGTGTAACTTTGGAAGAAATTAATAAATAGATTTTGGACATCTTCATCCATCTCTGTCTGGATGTGCATAGTGGTTGTAATTTAATCCTGAACCATCTTAATTCTTCACTACAATCTCAGTGAAGTGCAGTTAGCGTGACCATTAAAAATAGCATACATAATTTCTCGAAACAAATCTGCAAGCGCTAAATTTGTAATAATTATTATTATGACAGCTTAAAGGAGGTAAAAGGAGAGAAAGCACATACTGTACAAAAGCACATGGAAATAAGAATTTCAGCGAATGTGAAGTGGAGGCAAGGAAAAAACATACTATTTTCTAGCTTAAGCAGTGGTGTTAGCACCAAAAGGAAGTTGATAGAGTGATACAGCGCGGCAGGGACATGCAAAAGTTCAAGTTCAGAAAGTCACACAGTGCCCGAAATAAAAAAGAAGTGTTTAGATATCAAAGACATAACAGGCAAGTTGCAGCCCGCTGTCTGTTTAATCTGTTTTGGACAATATTACAAAAGCTGACCCCCGTGCCGAGGACACGACTGTACCCAGCACTTGTTTGGGTGCTGGGTGTGCACACATCTCTAACTTGGAAACTACTGGGCAACTTTCTAGCTGTGTGCTGAAGGACGCTGTTCTGGAGTTGCAAAATGCAAAAGAGGTTGCTGTAAGAGAAGTGTCCAATGAACTAAGGAATATAAGTTACATCTTGCACACTCCAACGCACTTTCTGTGCACTATATATTTACATAAGCAAATTAATTCTCTGTAGATGCCTTTATATTGTAGCGTTAGCACTGAGTGCCACAACAGATAGAATCTCTGCTCTTTACATGGCTCTTTGAGGTGACTCGCTATCCTTAACACTAGAATTACCAGAGTCTACGAAAAAATTTGTAGATCCAGCCCACCTTAAATCCATCTCTACCTCTCCGCCAGCGTCTTTTGTCCTCTAAATGCGCTGATAAAGACAAGCTGCAAGCAGCCGGTTATTCCATCCCCCGATCCCAACTCACTCCTATATTTGCCGTTTTCAGTAGTGAGCTGCTCTTATTGTTAATATTATACAGTACACACATACACTTGGTTTGTGTCTGTAACACACGGTGTACATTTATAGGACTTGTAAAAGTTACCTTTTTTTTTCACTTTTATTCTCTTTAAATCACAATCACGATTTTGAAACAATGGAACTGGACATTCTCTCATCTGGAGGGATTAAAGCTGACACACAAACGCTGCTGAATCTGCCTTCTTCGTATCTCACCATCACTTGATTTTTTTTTTATTCAGTTTTATTGAGTGTTCCTGCTCACGCTGAATTAGTATGCACCTTACGGTCTATGATGTCAAAAAAAAAACAAAAAACAGAGACATAGGTATATATGATATTTGGAAGTATTCGTTATGACCTGTATAGTACATTTTGGAAATCTTTGTGGCACGGGTCCAACATTATTCATATTATTCATATTCATTCGGATAACATCTTGTGGTTTGTAATCAGTGACTGCATGTTTTTTCCCCGATCTTGCCAGTCCCCACATGTTGCTGTATGCTGTTTCTTTTGTACTCCAGGACTTGCAGACTAAAGAATAGTACAGAGCAGTAACTTCAGCACTATATGCAATTATCACATTCAAATGTTAACAATTCACACACACGCAAGGATCGTCCTTCCTACATTTACAGCTCAGCTTGCAGAGGAGCTTCGTCATCGTATCTTACTAGAAAAGGCGATGGAAAAACAAAAGGAGGATTCAACATCGACAAGCTTCTGTTCCAGATAACCGCTTTACCAAAGAAAGTAAACTTAGTCAGTGTCACCCCGCCCCGCCCCGCCCCTCCTGATCTGACTCTGACTGGCATGATCAGGGAAAAAAAAAACACGCGGTCACTGATTACAAACCGCAAGATGTGAGTCAAATCAGTAGTGATAGGGTGGGGTGACACTGACTAAGATCTACAAGTTTTTTCATAGGCTCTGGTAATTCTAGTGTTAATTAAAACCAAGTAGACAAAAAATAAAGGTTTAACCCTCTACTTTGCAATAAAATAAGCAAGCACATTTGAGAAAGAAGATGAAATCCTTAAATGAACAAACATTATTATTTTATCAAGTATTGATATATTTCAATTCTTAATACTCTATATTTTGTGGAACTCAAAATTAACAAGTTTGCTATGGTTTGGACATGTGCAGAGGAGAGATGCTGGGCATGTCGGGAAAAGGATGTTAAGGATAGAGCTGCCTGGGAAGAGAAAAAGAGGAAGGCCTAAGAGAAGGTTTATGGATGTGGTGAGAGAGGACATGCAGGTGATGGGTGTAACAGAACAAGATGCAGAGGACAGAAAGATATGGAAGAAGATGATCCGCTGTGGCAACCCCTAACAGGAACAGCTGAAAGAAGAAGAATTATTTTAATCAAATTACCCATATTTATTGCCTATGTAGATATGTAATATTTGGTGAGAATAAACAAAAAGGTAACAAAACGTTTAATAGTTTTTTTTTTGTTTTTTTTTGCAATTACCAAAACTCATTGTTTGCCTGAAATGTTATGCCTTGTATTTTTAAGTTTGGCAGTGGAATGCTTCAGTATACTGTCGATTCATTCCACTTCTGGAGGAGCACATCATCAGTATTCTCCATTGCATTTCATCCCAGTGTGATGCGTGCTAGTGTGGCTGGTAGACTGAGGGGTGGCAGACGAGCTCAAGTAATGGGAGACAAGACACCTCCTCACCCTGATGCTCAAGTTCCTCTCATAAATATTCCCATCTTGTGCTTTTTCTTATTCTTGCCATTTTACTATCATTATTGAACATTATGTAGAGAAAATGTGTGTCTTATTTTATGTGTATGACAGAAAGGACAGAAGAACCTTGAATGAATATAAGTGTTGATTGGTGACAAGTGACAGCAGGTTCTTGCTTTCAGTAACTTGACAGTTAAGGAGTAGGGAAACGTTACATGTGTCAGTGACTGGGATTGTATAACTGGAAATGGTTTAAGAATACAGAAACAACAAAAGCTCCATTTTTCTTTAATTCTATTTACATAAATTATGTATTCTGCTATGCTGCAGTTTGAATGACGTCTTATTTACTGATCCCTCGCCAGCCTTTGACAAGATGCATTCATGCTTATCTATCTGCTCCGTCTTGCCAATACTTGAATGATCTTTATGTCCACCTCTGAATGAATCCACAAAGTTTCTTTATAACTTTTATCTCTCATTAAACCAGATGTCCCAAGGCCTCCACAAATTGCAGAAAACACTGTCGATGGCACTGTTTCTGTTCAAACTAATTAATTGCAATTAGTTATGCAGCACATGCTTTTATTTACATCATATTTGGAAATGAACAATACATATCAGTTACAGATTTGAAAATCACTAAATATTAGCAATGTTCACTGAGGAATGTCATGCACATATACTATCATGATGGCCATGTCAGCTTTGTACAGTAAACTCTAACGTGAAGTATCTTTCAGCCTCATTGACATGATCAAGATGGGGTAGAATAGAAGCTGGACTGTTACAATACACATGCTTCCTTACTCCAAATATGCTCATCAGCTTGATGGAAACTCTATTTGGAGATGACTCCACACCAAGGAATGAGGTGTCCCATGTGACTCTTTTATAATGTTTCTCAAAAGTATTTGTTAACTTATAAACATTACATAACTATTTATTTTTTTTTTGTATTTATTTTTGCTTAAAGAGTAATCTATGCACAAGTCCCGTCTACAGGACCCACAGGGTTAAAACTCAGGTCGGAATACCACACAGATAGTAAAATACCACTGCTTTGACTTTTGAGCCAAGGAAGACCCACAACTAATTGGCAGACCAAATCGGCTTCTGACTGTGGAGGTGCCAATGGCGTCATGGTGCTAGCATTCCTCAAGATCACATGACGGGTGCATTTGAAACAAGCCTCAAAGTGGTGCTTTGAACAACTGTGTTTCAAAAGCTCAACACAGTGTTGACCCATCAGTATTGAGCGACCCACCACTACGTAGCCCTTACTCTGCTCTCGAAACAAAGGCATACCTCACTTGCACACGTAAGGCAACTGTCAGGACAGACGAGAAGACCCTTGATGATTTTGTGGAGGTAAGAACTATTTACATTTTTCCCCATCCCTGTTATAACGACAGAATATGTTTATTGACACACATGTGGAGTCACCGTTGTACCAGAAAAGAGATGACTAAATTACAGCTGTTGATTACACTTCTTAAATGCACAGTTAATATTCATCTTAGTTTGGAATGACGCATTAAACTCGATGACTCTTTCTTCTTATAACCTCCAAAAGCATCCTTTCAAATATTTTTATATTGCAGTGGACCTCTTCTACCAGAAAACTGTCTTTACAAAGATGACTTTACTGTTTTTGTTTTTACATAAAATATTTGAGTTTTTTTTCCTATAGGAGGTTTTTAGAGAAATAATTACCAAAATAAACCTGTTAGTCAAATACAGAGAAATAGTGCTCATAAATATATGAAACTGATGAGATTTTTCCTACAACCAAAATAAAGCTTACTGGACTCACTTGGCTCCAGCAAATTTAGTGTCTTGGCCAAGAAAAACACCAAGAAAACAGCAGTCATTCCATATTCACTCTCTTTAATGTATCTTTCATTTGTATAGTAGATAAAAATACCAGTATTTTGATAAATAAGGCTTTATTTAGGTAAGCATAAAACTGGCTTGACAAATTACTAAAAGCAGAGTACTTTGCACAGTGTGTTATTGTTCATTAGCTACACATAGTGATTTATTCATTAATATGTTAAACATAACATTGTTAAAAGAATAAACAATCACATTTTAAATGCCATGGTGTAACATTCTTGGTTTTATAGACCAATCACATATTTAATTATTAATATGCAAATGTATTAATCAAAGGTGAATCAACAGCTTGTTCAAGAGAACACAAATGTCCTCTCAGGGCTCTTAAAACATGCACATGGTTGTTTGCTGGAAGTGTATTCTTTTATGGCAGGGCCAAAGCAGATGTTTAATTTGCATAATGGTCCAAGCCTTTACCTGTCTTCTGCCTTTTGTAACACATTCATGATTACTGTGGTTCCTTCTGCTCTTGTTACTGACAGTACCCTCATAATACTTTGGAACTTCTTGCATAAACAAATTGGGAAAAAATGTTCTTATGTTATGTACAAGATTTTTAATAAGTGTAAAATAAATCAGACATTCTTATCCTATGGTACACACTACGTACAAAGTAACAATGTCTAATTCTGCTGCCATAGTATGTGACATAGTGACTACAATGTGAATAACTTGTAATTAGGGTTCATTATATTTGTGCTACCAATACATCATGTTTACATTTACTGTATTTTTAGCATATTTCTTTCTTACATTTAAGATTGTAAAAAAAGAGGTTTAAGAGAGATTTAGATTTGGCATCTACATTTTGTGTTGTGCTCATTTATATGGTGGTAATGTTTCAATTTTCACTTGCTTACAATATTTTTAGTTCTCTCTGAATCAGGTAATAGAAAGCTCACATAAGTTAGGTCAACCACAGCCTGCTGTATTAATTCTGCCATATTCAGATTCTTCACAGAGTCATCTGCAGCCTTTATTAATAAGTATGCCTTAGTCAGATCCAAATACTTAGTTAATGAGTCTTCCATGCCCTTCTTTAACTGATCTACTGAGGCATCCACAGCCTTCTTAAACTGATTTAGTGAGTCTTCCATTTCCTTCTTTAACTGATCTACAGACACACCTTCCTTCTTTAACTTATCTACTGAGGCATCCACAGCCTTCTTTAACTGATTTAGTGAGTCTTCCATTTCCTTCTTAAACTGATCTACAGACACACCTTCCTTCTTTAACTGATTTTCTAAGCCTTCCACAGCCTTCTTTAACTGATCTTCTGAGACATCCTTTAATTTATCTTTTGAGACATCCACAGCCTTCTTTAACTGATTTACTGAGTCTTCCACAGCCTTCTTTAACTGATCTACAGAAACATCTACAGCTTTGTTTATCTGATTTCCTGAGACATCCGCAGCCTTCCTTAATTGATCTGCTGAGATATCCACAGTCTTCCTTAACTGATCTACTGAGACATCCACAGCCTTCTTTAACTGATCTACTGAGACATCCACAGACTTCTTTAACTGGTCTACTGAGACATCCACAGACTTCTTTAAATAGGACACCTTAGCCAGACCATCAAAGAAAATGTTCTTGTTTAAAGTTTTAATGTATTCTTGTACAGTTTTGTCATTTATGAGAGCTTCCTTCAACATTTTATCCCAGTCATTTTTATAGTTAGATTTCAGACTGTTAGGAAGTTTTGTTAAAATATTTTCATAATTTTTAGAAAGGCTGGAGTAAGACCTCTCTGGATTGCCTATAATGTCATCCAAAAGTTTATTTGCCTCTTCAACTTTTTTCTTCAAGGCATTTATTTTTTGTGGAGCTTCATCTGGTTTTTGAATGAGGCTATCAATATAAGTCTTAACATTGTCTTTTTGTTTCTGTAGGAAAGTGTCAAAATGTTCCTTAAAATGATATAATTCAAAATTCTGATTTCTTTTGACAATATCTTCTAAAGCAAGCTGACTGTAATCATAGCTGTCAAAGCCCCACCATTCATCAAACTTTATGTAGCATTTGCCCAGTTTGTTCTTAAACCAGTTCTTACACCTATCAAGAATAACCCACAAACATGACTTGCCATCAGGGGTGGTACAAGTCATACATGGCGAGTTCTTTGTGTACCAGAATATGTCCTCTGCATCTGCCACAGCTTCATCTTTTATCTCCAAGCTCAGACTAACTTCACTATGGCGCTGCATCTCACTTCCATCTATAGTTATTTTAATATTTTTATCCAGTTTGCTGTATCTTATTTTTTCAAGTTTGTTATCAACCTTCTTATAAACATATGAATGTTGTGAATGAGCTTCCTTTATTTGTTGTAAATGAGTTTCCTTTATTTCCCCCTTCATTTTATCAAAGTATGAATTAAATTGTTTATATTGAGGAGAATTGATATCAATAATTTTGTCACCTAAGTTTTTTTTTAAAGTTTCTTCATTCAAATATCGATAGTGAGACATAATATCTTTCCTTGAAAACCCATCTTGACCTGGAAAAAAATGATCATTAATGTATTTTAGCAGCTTTATTTCGTTCCCTGAGGGTTGAGATTCATGAATCATCCGTCTGTACCGTTTCACAATTTTCCCTTTCCCTGTTTGAATTTCTTCCAGTTGCTTCACCCGTTTCTCTGCCTTGGCAGCCAGCATGTTTCCCATTTCTTTGAGCTTGCGAGACATCACTTTGGTTTTGGCTTGAATGCTCCTGCCCGTGTTAGTTGTCATCTTTTTTGCATTTCCCCAAGTCAGGACTTTTGACGGAGTCAAGCTATGGCTTATTTCTGAAGCCTTGACAGAAGAGAAGAGTGAACTGTAATCTTCATTATCTGTTTCTGTGCTATACCTTGACATGTCTTCATCAAAGTAAATCTTCAAATCTCCAGTGGATGCTTTCAACATCACAATATGAAATTGCTGCAGAAGTAGAAAAAAACTCCAGAGGCCAACAAAGCGCAGGCTCCCTCGGCTCCCCCATCTGGTAGCCATGGTGGATATGGCCTGTGTGTCTGAAAGTTGACCCTTTTATAATACAATTCTGAAAGGGGAACAAGAAAAAACATTTCGTCATCTCAGTAAAACTTTTCACTTCCTCAAACAAATGAAGAATGGGAGTGAAGATCACACTGAAATCTTTGTGGTTGCAAAATACAGATGTTTATGGTATTAATTTTTGCAAATTGAAGGTCAACTTCATTTATTCAATGACCAGAGTATCTTTTGCTTTGTATTTCATTGTAACACGACTGGATTTCTGGTTTGTGATTATTTCATTAATAGGCTTCTTCTTCGCCACAACCCTTATTTGGATAAGAAGGTATAGAAAATGGATGAATGGTTAAATTTTTGTAGCATTTGCAAGTAAGGTTGAGGTAGGAGAAGTTCCCAGTCATTCTTGCATCCATTTGTTCAACCTACTTAATTCCATTTTAGTGTCAAGGTGAGGCTGAAGCCTACTGTAGGTGAACAGCACTGGGGGAAAGGTAGGCATGACCTGTGGAAAAGAAATGCTATATGTGGGTCTATCCATCCATTTGCTGAACACTTATAATTCAATTGTAAGAATATGACTGAGTTAAACATTTTTAGGCAGTATTGGGTAAATGGGGAAACCAAAGCTGAATGAGGAATGACTTTACATCCATCCATTTGCTAAACTCGGCTACTGCAGTTCATGGTTGTGGATAGTTAGGGTCTATACTGGCAGAAATGGGTGAAAGGTCTACAAATACCTGACAGGAGAGCAGTGTATTGCAGGGCACACTGAAATACCCACCTATACACACTCATACTTTGGAGAGAGCCTATAATCATTAATTAATTAAACATAATATATTAGCAAAAAAATAATAAATTACTGAATTCAGTTACTGAGACTCATTGTCAGTTAAAGCTGCAGAGTATTGGTAGGCAGTGTGGCATAATGGTAAAGGCTTTGGATATCAAACCCTGAGGAGGTGAGTTCAAATCCCACTACTTACACTATAATCATCAGCAAGTCACTTAACTTGCTTGTGGTCCAACTGGAAACACGAAAGAATTGTGATCTATTATCAAATGTTGTAAGTTGACTTGTATGAAGGTGTCAGCTAAGTACTAGTAAAGTGATATTTACTTTTTGCTACAAAACATCAACAACACTTTCCAAGCGCCAAACACTATAACAAAGCAGATATACTTTTTTTGCAATCACTGTGACTCAGTCTGATCATTCAGTCTCCTAACAGCATTTTCCAAAGACATTACATGTAACAAAGGCAACATCTTTGCATTCATGTATGTTCTGCTAGATCCAGGTATGGATCTCATTCAGCTGCTTTTTTCAAGTCTAATAAATCCTTCTAAATTTTCTATCAGTGTGGTTAAATGTGGCAAGCCACTAGAGTTGGAGGTACTAGTCTGGGAGATGTGTTTATATTCAAGAAACTTGAGTGAGGTTTCATACAGGCAGACAGACGCTGCAGCCACGTGTACTCCTGTTTTAATTGCTGATGATGACTACTGAGGATCTCTTTGGCTGAAAGCTGTGTCTTTTGGGCATGTAATAAAGGAACTTACTCTATACAACATATTCAAGGTAAAATAGCCTATTTCATCCTAAATCAGAAGCAATTAATTAAGCTGTAATTGAAATTGTCTAGATTACCTCTCTGTCTGTTTTAAGGACTGGAGAGGCACAGGTTAGAAATGCTTTGGACAGGACTAATTATAATATTCATTGATCTGTCCATCCTCTAAATCCCAAGACTGGGGGCAGCTGGAGCCTACCCTACCAAGCAATGCGTGCAGAGAGGAACAGCCCTTGGACAGGAGGCTAGCTCATCTCTGAGTTAAAACACATACACGCACACACACACACACACACACACACACATTGGGTGTGTATGTGGGGGGCAATTCACCTACCCCACATGTCTTTGGACTGTGAAAGGGAAACTGGAGCAAACCCTACTGGACCTTATGTAAACTCCATGCAGGGAGAATAACAGACGCGATCCCCAGAAACCTTACTATGAGGAATCCACACTACCCCTACACAGCCATGCTCTCCTAATTCATTGATTAACATATTTACATTAACTGTGTCCTTAAAAATGCAAGAAAAAATACCCTTTATTTGAGACATATTTTAGTAACATAGTGTATACATTGAGGAGAGGGGAGCAGGCCCCCTAGCCACACCTTAACCTCCGCCAAATGTCAGTGATAGTTTCATTTTCTCTTACTTACGCTTTACCAAGGTTTGAAAGTAAAGACATCACTCTGGAACATGGCCACATTTATATGGTGATTAAATCATAAATATTCAAAAAGGGCATTTTATTTAAGCCATACATGATTAGTGGTGTGGGAAGAAGAGGGGAGTAGCTAAAAACTTGCACATGAGCACATCGTCTTAAGTTGATTTGAGATTTATACAAGGACTTGGTGTGGAGGCCTGGTGCATGTATGGTTTCAAAAATCTCATTTATTTTCAGTGCAACCCATTTTTACATTTCTAGAGTAAGCAAAATTGTAGTATGAAATCTAAGCAAGGCTTTATACATGAGGCCCCAGGTTTGTAAGGCAGCCTTTTTTGTTTCTCATTTCCTGCATGAAATGACAAAGTCCTTTTCCCTCAAGTCAGACACTGTGCGCTGCCCTCTTGGATTTTGGCAGGAAAGTATTAACTTTGTGCTATTCCTCACCAATCTTCCACTTGAATGGGTAAGTGGACTCCATCTCTCCCAGCTAGTAATCATTTATTACCAGCTGGCTCCGCCTGACATCTCTCCCTGGACTCTCCTTTTCTTGATAGATGATCAGGCATCCACATCACTAGCATTTATTGGGTGATCTTCAGTCTTATGCCCTGACAAAGCATTTCCTGCTGCATCTCAAGTGTATCTCTTTATTGTCTTGGTGGTCTTACAACAACAACACCTAACCTTCCATTAAAATCTTGAGTATACTGCCCTCAAACAGCTTCTTTGTTTCCTCTCCTATTGCCAACTTCTATGTCTCTCTTCACTGGAGTTCCTTCACGGAAATTTAGTTTAATGTGTGCAGATCTTGTTAAGCCAGTTCTATAGAGTTTAAATCCTGCACCTGGATGTCGTGCAAATGAATTTGGCTAATGGGCATTGTGGAGAAGCAGGTCCACAGGTCAAGTCAACAGGGCCACTTTTTAAATAAATAATCGCTGCACTCACGGCTTAGTGAGGGGCGTGGTATGTGTGGTAAGAGCAGTTCCCTGGTGATGCGTGATATGGATGGTCCTCACTTAAGTGCACAGGTGAGGAGTCGTCCGCATCCATAATTGGGGCTGGGAGCTGCTAATTGCCACATCTGATCCATGTCCCCGCAATAAATAGAAGCGCGAGGTGGCTAGAGGGGGAGGAAGAAAAGGAAGGAAGAAAAAAAATGAATGGGAGGTTAAGGGTGAAGAAGACGGCATGAAGCAGAAGGGAGAAAGCCAGTGAGAGAGAGAGATGATTGCAGGCAGCTGGGAGAGGTGAGCCCTAGTCAGGTGTTTGGCCTACACCCGAGGACCGACGGCAGTGGTCGCTCCTGCTGAGCGCTTGTTTGGAGCAGGAGTGACCGGGAGAAGGTTGGCTCGCCACCGCGAAGGCAGCGGTGGTCTGGGACTTGAGAAGTGGAAGCGTCCTGGTTGCTGGGGAGCCCAAGTCTCGGTCTGGGTGAGCAGCACCAGAGCCAGGGATCGGAGGCCACCAGACCAGTACTGTGAAGAAGATCAGCTGCATGTAGGGTGACTCCCCTGGCACATAGCCTGGATGGGAGAAACAGGGGAGCCACCAGTAAAAGAAGGCAACGGGCTTTGTTTTTAAAAGACAGCTTCCAGCCATTGTTTTAACCTTGTTGTTTTTAAAGGATTTTTTTTTCTATTGGATTTTAACCTCCACCCTTTCACTTTTTTTATGGATTATTTATTTAATGACTTATTTTTGAGACACTGCACTATTTATTTGAACACTGTTTGTTGTTTTAATAAAAGCACTTTTGCACTTTTTGCACCATCACCTTGCTTTGTTGTGTCTTACTGCCATATCTCATCGGTGGCATTACCGATGGTGTCGGGTTCAAGAGCTCCCAGAAGCTGAATGGGAGCATGGAGTGAACCCGCATCATCACAGGTGTGTGAGTGGGACATACAATGGACTATTAATGTTTTCTGCTTTGCATCCCATCCTGCCAGGTTAGGCTCTGGCCTTCATGCTATTTTATTGGATTAAACAGGTGTAGGAATGACATAACAGAACATTCTCAAACATTGTAAATTCAATTCATTGTTGCC
The DNA here is from genome assembly GCA_026402145.1 of Polypterus bichir lapradei. Lineage (NCBI taxonomy): Eukaryota > Metazoa > Chordata > Cladistia > Polypteriformes > Polypteridae > Polypterus > Polypterus bichir. The sequence goes on from JANRMT010062807.1 coordinate 39,225,793, forward strand.
GAGGTCCAAAGTCTATGCTGGCAGCATACAGCAAGACCCAGCCTGAATTGGGCCGGTCCATTGCAGTAATAATTTACTCACAGACACACTAGCATTAACACAATGTCAATTTCGATTTTCCAGTTAACCAACCTGTACTTCCTTGGGATTATTTAAGTAATATGTGCAAACTAATGTACACAAACAATGGCTGGACACACCATTAAAGCTACAGTTACTTGATCTGAACTTTAAATCCTTATCAGTTTAAACAGCAGGTCTTGGAAAATTAGCATTTAACATTTGATGCATTTTCAGGTAAAACTTGTGTATCCTACCAACTAGTACTCAATTACTGTAGTGCTACCTCTATTTAGTGTGACAATGTGTGAATCAATAACCAAATAAAAAAGACAAATGACAGTAGCATTCATACTTAGCATAAGTTCCAGTATTTTGTTTTGTATGTTGCTAGAACACACTGCATAGTTGTTAGGTTTTGCCTCTCAGAAAGCTTTCTGCATCTCACCATAAAAGAATCACCAGAAAACCCAATGCAGAGCTCAGGGTCTTTTAAAGATTCAGACTTTGAACAATCTCAGTCCTGCACTCTTAAGTGTCTGGCTTTTTGGTTTACTTTTTATAGCATTCCACTTCTCAATTCTTGTAACAGTTTTAGCATCTTAGCTTTGCTAATATTCTTGTCTTTTTGTTAACAGCTTTTGGAAATTTTCATACAGGATAACCTTCTGGTGTTTCTGAACTTTGAGATTTCAAACATCTTCTTTTTTAAAACATGCACATCTCTTGGTTTGTCCTTCACATACCCGTGTGGTTGATTGCAATCTACTTTGCTTACAGGCAGTTCAGAACAGTTTGCTGGAATTAAATAAAAAAGCAAAGGGACCTTGCCTATACTGTGGTTAATTTAAAAAGTACAACAGAGTTTTCAGTCAAAGAGGTTGTTAGGTTATGACATTTGTATTGTCTTGACAAGAAGAGACCAAACAGCTACAATTTCTGTTCATGTAACATTTCCAATTAGAGGTGTGAATGTGCCATTTTCATCTGACCTGCTAAATAACTTTTATTTCTTAACCTGCTTAAGTTCCAATTTGCACAGGTGTATCTTTTATTTTATGCATTTACTCCCCTCTATTAGGTAAAGGATTGTAGAAGTTTCACAAATAATGATCAAGGATTGTCTTGGTTGAGTATAACTCAACTTAGAAGACTTGAATGCTCAAGAAGATTAAATAGGAGACATGATTGAAGTGTTTAAAATTATGAAGGCAATTAGTACAGTGGATGTTACTTTAAAATGAGTTCATCAAGGAAATGGGGACACAGTTGGAAACTTGTTAAAGGTAAATTTCACACTAATTATTGGGCATTTTTTCTTTATACAAAAGCACATGGAATAACATACCAAGTACAGTAGAATTTAGGGACCTTCAAAGTTAGTCTTGATGCTATTTTGGAAGAATTAAGTGGATAGGATTAGTGAGCTTTGTTGGGCTGAATGGCCTGTTCTCGACTCGATTATTCTATTGTTCTAACTGGGCTAAATAACATTGTTTTCCATTGACCACTGAAAGACAAATGGAAGGCCCAATTAATATGATTGTATTAAGTAACTTGAATCTTTATTTCAAAACAAATTTTAAAAGGTACATTAAATAATGCTGATGGATATGAAATAAAGGTCTACAATATACTATATTATGAATACATGTCATCTCATCATTTACAGTAAACACATAAATCTGCTCCCATTTTCATTTGATTTTTAAATCTCTCTATTATAAAAAAAAAAAATCCTGGAGAAAAACACTAGGGAGTTGAGACATGATCTTCACGTTAAAATCACGGAAGACACTTAAAAGACCCACGAGAAGAAAGAGAATGGCCACGGAGCATCTTGCGGGGACCTTAAACATGAGACATTGTGCCAAGAGATTGACCCAGGACCGTCTCGTAATGACGTAGAACATGAGATTCTTGCAAGACACGCCCTACTTACAATAAATATCAAATAAGAAAATGGGCAGCAAAACATTCAGTCGTGTGAAGGATTTGAGCACACACAGATCCAGGTTCTCAACGCATATAAAGCGTATAAGGACAATACGTTATAGATGAAACATCGACGACTAATCGAAGAAGAAAGCAGCATGGAGAAAAGAGACTCAAAAGCGTTGGAGAGACAAAAAAGAAAAAGAATAATGTAGGTGCAAATTCAGAAAATAAGGAAAGTAATTATCAGCCCGTAACAAGTGGAACTGAAACAAAGCACAGCCAATCGGGCTCAGAATTAAAAGACAGAGTAAAAGACAAAGTAGAACTTCATAAAGACGTTCACAAACATTGGCGCTATACACATGTAGAGAAAGTTAAAGAATATGAAAGTAGGAAAATTAGAAAGTATAAAAAAACTAAAGTAAAGATCACAGGAGCGCAAAAAAATGGAAATTTTTACTCGAAAAAGGGAAAATAATCACCACGGACCAGTTGTCACTGAAAAAAAAGCAGGACGATGCGAGGTCAAAAATAAAAAACAGAGTAGAAAACAAAGTAAAACATCATAAAGAGGTTAACAAAATGGGGGCCACACACATGCAGAGCAGTTTAGAGGTAATGAAAACTGGAATTCAAAAGACTCAAAAAAAAAAAACATAGCCATGAAACACACGCAGAGCAAGATACAGAATATGAAAGCAGGACAAAATGAACTTGTCAAAACAAAGAAAATAAACATTGCATTAGTGCAAAGAAAGAGAAAGTATTACTCAGAGAAAAAATGAAAAGGCGAATAGAGAGCGAATATATGGACATAGGTGATATGTCAGAAGTATGTAAATATTGTAAGGCTTTGAAGTTTAAGTTAGAGAATTTCAAAAATGTGGTTTATCTCACATGCATTTATTGGTTACTTTGCAAAAAAAAATATTAACTGCTGATGATGTGGATCTTTTTGTCTGTGCTGAAATTCCAAACAGAGAAACCTGTCCTGAATTATGGTACAAAGTCATTAAACACAAGCCTCACAGACCTCATTTAAAAGATTCAGCATATTGGGACACGAAAGATTCCAAATATTGTTTTACAGAAGTTCTGAAATAAAAGTGAACCTAATAAAATAGCAACAATTCAAAGAAAAAACAATCTTAAAAGTGTGTATCCGGAAAACCAAACACGAGAGAAGCGAGCAGGGGGCAAAGCACCCTAGTTTGACTAAAAGTACTTCTTATTAGAACAGATGAAAGCTCATAATTGTGCAATACCACTTACTAAATACAGTAGAGAAGACAGTCACAATGAGCTAATGGACTTCTTTGATTGCACACAAAGAGGAATCTCCCAAGTGAAGATTTGCAAGTTAATGGAAACTCAGTTACTGGGTTTCTCTTTTACCCTAAAATCCTAAAAAGGTGTAAAACAAAAAGAATCTAAAAATGGTACTCCACATATTTTAAACTGAGGTAACATTCTGATCCACTGGTCAATGCTCCTTCCTCACAGATGTTGCACCAAATGCTGCCTGAGAATTGCCCGTGTGGAGTTTTTTTTGTTTTTTGTCTGGTTTTCCATGCACACAAGTGCCAGACAAAAATATATGAAGTTAACTGGAGACTTTAAATTTTTCACAAGAGTATGTGCACAAGAGGGCCCTGAAAATGACTGTCGCCATTCAGGAGTTAAGCCCATTAACGCCATGTAGTCTGTTCTCCTCCAGACGCTGAATTAACAGTCCCAACTGACACACTTTATTAAATGGCATTGGCCCTGTTTCTTTCAAAGTCATTACTATTAAATCTCTGTTAAACAAATTGCTTTTAAATATGAACTTCTTACAATTTCTGTATTGTGTTAAAAAATACAAATTTCACTTCTGGTTTTCACCATTATTATTTTCTTCATATTTTTCATCATACCTTTCAGGCTGGGCAGTTTAGCTAGCCCAGTAGCCACTGTGTGGAACTGTTTACTTGATATTTAGGGAAACATTTTCAATATATAGAAAAATCTAAAGACAGCACTACCTTATTCTTGTCCTTTGTCAGATATGGTGTCCCTCAGAGTTCAATCTTAGGACTAGTTTTCTTTTCCTTAATACAGTAGAACCTCAGCTTACAGAAATGAAACTCTTTGTCACTGTTACTGTAATATGCAGTGGCATAAACAAAAGGAAGGTCTCATAATCTCATCTATGGTGCAATGAGAGGAAGTGAGACATGCTCCTCTGCTATCATCACTTCTTCTTATCTACTGCAGAGTCTGGGTGCAGGAGAAGCAGGGAGAAGGGTGTCTCCTTTGCTTTCACTTTTCCTCACCCATGGTGATATGAGAAGACATTTGCCTGCCATGCTCTCGCTTTGCCTCACCCAGGACAGTGTGGGAAGCATCAAGATGCTCTCCTCATGTGCTACTGTTCTGTCTCAGTCACCATGCAGTTATTTTCTAGTTATTGCCTGGTTAACTGTAATTTTTGTTAAATATGTCTTATTTCTTACTCTGACTGTATGGGAGTTGCTACGTCTGACATCTGCATAGAGCTTGGATTGCTGACAAAGCAGCATTACTGTGAAAATATACTGCATGGTGTATTAACGGCTATTGATTTGCATTTGTATTTTATTGCTTTAAATCAATGGATTAAAGATAATCACTTGTTTTTAAACTAAGGAAAAAATAAAAGTTATTAGTGGGAGGTAACACTATAATCTGCAATGCAATATTAAAAACTCAATTCAAAGGCACTAAATGTAGTTTTGATGAATCCATCTGAAGTGCAGGTGTTAAGCTCAACACACATTTAACCTTAAGCTGCCATGTTTCCGCATTACATTTTAAAAAGATGGTTCATTCATTTCTTTGCAGTTGAGTTGAGTGCTATGGTGCTTTACGGTCGGGTGTTCAAATTGATGCCTTACAACTCTGTGGTTAATTCAAAATCCAGCAGTAAGGGCCATGTTTAGAATGAACCAGTACTACTAATGTTTTGTAATCATTTCACTGCCGGTTTAGTGCTGAATTTAGTCCTGATTATTATATGTATCCTCATACATGTCACGGTTACCCACAGCTGACTGTGAAGATTATGTACAATCAAAATAAAAATAAAATCATGAATGAATGGCATGGGACGTAGCAAATAATGAGAAAGGGCGACAAGCATTGTAAGAGTTACAAAAGTAAGTGAATACTGATATCCCAGAGGGGAAAAACATATATATACAGTAAATATAAAGTATATGTATTAGGTGCCACGGTGGCTATACAGGCATCCCAGCCAGATTGGTTGATGCTACATTTCCTTGTCAGGAGACCATAATGGATGGACAAGGATTGATTGCCTGTCCAAAACAATTTCTGCCCAAGTACAATAAATGTCAATGCTCCCCTGGTGTGGACGTAGTACGGACAACTGCAGGGATCCATGGGATTTGTAATCCTAAGGATCAATCCTGTCACTTGCAGAAGATGGCCCTCACTTGGAGGACTGGAAGGAGGAGGAGGTTAGGAGCATGCACTGATTACAGTACACCTACCACGAAACATTATATATCATATATAATTGGTGGCTATAACATGTGTATCTTGTTCATACTTATCGGTACTGTGTTAATAAACAAAAACATTTATTTGAACCCAAAACTATGCTGGATGTGTTGATGTCTGGGGTTTAGGGCAAGGTGACACCACCTCTAAGTTAGCATATATTGTGAACTGGGGGCTGAACACACCCCTCAGGTTAAAAAACGCAGAAAGACTACCTTCACACTGCTCCCTTGCTTGCTGGGCTTACTTGCGGCCGATCTATCAAGCGATCCACGCGATACTTCGCAGACTTAAAAGTACGAACAGCACCTGTCGATTTTTGATTGATTGTTTGCCATTCTCTCTATCTGACCTTACATGCTCCGGACGCGCACTTCTTTGAAGAGGAAGATATCTTTGCATTCTTTTAATAGTGAGACAGAACTGTCTTCTCCATCTTGTCAAGGAGCAGCTTAAGTTTAAAAAAAAAGGTTTACAATTCTGAAAAGGAGACATGTTTGTTTGCAGTGTTTAAATAAAGCTCCTGTCTCTACAACCTCCTGTGTTTCTGTGCAAATCTGTGACCCAAGCATGACAAGATATATATTAGGGGGCTTACCCCCTGGTCTCTTTGCTCGCCAACCCCCCTGGCCTGTGCTACGCGACAGCCACTTCGCATCTCTGCCAATCGTGTTGTTAATAGGGGGCTTAACACAACCCAATGAGACACGGTCGCTCCTCCGAAACCCGCTCTTAATTGATAGAATGGGAAACAAATACAGTTTTTTTTTTTACCTCCTCTTTGCTCAAACAGCTGCTGGATTGGATTGGATCGTCTTGTGGGACGTGAGTTCTTGATATTTTAGTTTATAATTTAAAAACGGAATAAGAATCTGAAAATCTAACAACATCACATTAAAGTTTGATAAATTCATGAAAAGAATGATACTGAACATATATATGCAGGTTTAAAAATAAGACAATTTTAAAGCATGACAAAAAAAGTCACATAAAATCGTTGCATAAAATCGTTGCACTTTTAGGCTTAGGATTT
>JANRMT010062807.1:39317366-39345977 GCA_026402145.1 Polypterus bichir lapradei
CATCTTTTTTGCATTTCTCGAGGTCAGGACTTTGGATGGAGTCAAAGCCTTTTTAAAAGATACTTTTCTTATGTTCTTGCCAATGCTGTAGCTTTTGACTGCAATCTTCTTTACCACTTTACCACTTTTCACTGTCACATGTTTGATAGTTCTTACAGTGTTTTTTACTGTCATGTATGTTCCTTTTAATGTAGATATCATTGAGGTTTTTAAAGTTTTCTTTATGCCCTGCTTAGTGACCGTTTTAAAGCCTGTTTTCAAAAGGTGCATATTCACTTTCACGGTGGCTTTGACCGCTTTGCCAAATGCTTTTAAACCTGCTTTTGCCCCAAACTTCAATCCTGATTTAACCCCATAGGCAACTGTGGAAGCTGCACCAGCTGATAAGACAACTGCTGCATCTATCAGTACATCAAAAGCAGCATTAGTAAGACTTTCCACTGCTACTTCAGGGCATCCTTTACCTCCATACACTGCAGACCGGACTAAATTGTAGAACAAAGAAACGAAAGGTATGAACCCAATGACTTCGGAAGCAGTCTCTTCTGCTTTGTCATAGCAGCGTGAACATCTCTCTACTAACTTTGTGTCTTTTCTCACATCCTCTGGAAGAAGCCACGTCCACTGCTGACCATATATTCCGTCAGGATCTTGTAGCTGCAGGAGTTCTCCAGAAAAGCCTAAGACTGACCGTTTACTTCTTAAAAGTGAGCGAATGAGGTGGCCATCTCTCTCCCACATTTGGAAGTCTTCATGAGTGTATTTATACTTTAACGCCACAAGACTTGCACTCTCTACGTCAGGATTTTTGAGGCTGAGAGCCAGACTGTTATTTGCACTAAGCAGATGATGCTGTTCCCAGAACCAAATTTGGTTGGTCACCTGGTCTGCTGTATACGAGTGTAGGCCGACCTGTCCACATTCAATCTGTGTTAGCAAATAACATGGGTGCTGCTCATTTTTCACTAAATAAGTCACCACATTTGTGCGGTTTGGCTGACAGTGAAGGCTTCCAGGATTTTCCATCCCCATCTTCTTTGGAATAAGGTACCACTTTTGAAGGTCTCTGTTATCTGGGGAAGAAAGGGCAGCATTTGATCTCTGAAGACTGAGAACAGAACCCTTTTTTCTAACAGACTGAATATACTGACCATGAACCTCCCATGAGTCACTTTTCCAAGGGCTTCTTTTGTCTGACAGGACTACACTTCCGTCTATTGCTACATTCAACAGCAGACCACTTCCCGAGTTAACAATTCTTTCACCATCCCAGTGCCATAACTGGTCTGACATTAATTCTGATTCCAGGGGTCTTACTTTGGGAGGCTCAGCTTTGGAAAACCCAGTTAAGAGTTCACATGGTTCCATTCCATTTTTGATGAAAAAATCACACACAACCTGGTCCCGGTTGAAATCCTTTTGATCAAGATGTACTGTTGTCCAGCTCTGAGTTGTGCTTTTTCCATCAGAACAGTGTATTGACAATGAGCTCTTATCGACACTTTCTGGAGACGACTGAAGAACACATGTTGGACTTTTCAAAAGTTTCAGTGCTTTGCCCTCTTGTGTCCATTGTTGGCCATTGGCGAAAGCATAAATTGGCCAGAGGACCACAGGAGATTGGTGCTGCTGGGAGACAGCTTGCTGAAGGGCCAGCCCAGTCCCTATATTTATTAGATGATGTCTATCCCAGTACCAGAGCTGAAAAGCCAGGTTGTCTTCATCGTACAACTGAAACTGTGGACTGTGTCCCTTCTCACCAGCAGAAAGCAGCATACAGGGTTTCTCAGAATTTTTTATGAAGAACATATCTGGGTCACTTGGAAACAAGGCACAGGACAGAGACTCTGCATTTTGTAGGCTATCATTCATCTCCAACATTGTCCACTGTTGAGTTACTGAACCAGTCCACTCTTTCAAAAGAACTTTGCCATCGTCCTCTACATCAACATCTAATGAGAACTGGTCTGTGTTAAGGGGTTTAATGGCATTCCCTACAATCATCCATTGCTGTGTTTCATTCAAGGAAGATGGTGTGCCTTCTGCCCTTAAAACTACAGAGCCCCTTGATACCAAATCATTTGCAGTCAAGATCAGTCCACTCTTCAGGTTGGTGAGATAAGGACCATCCCAATACCACAGCTGGTTTTCAAGAAGCTCCTCAATAACTGGCCGAACTAGGACTGAATTTTCCTGGGAGAATCCAGTTAAGTATTCACAAGACTCATGCTGATTTCTAATAAAATAGAAGCAGACTACAGCATCAAGGCTTTTGGAAAGTTCCTCATAGTTCACAAAAGTCCAGCTCTGCTCTGGTAGTGATTGATGTTTCTCACAAGAAAGATTCACCAGCTTTAAGTCATCATGCACTGATCTGGCTGTCAGGAAACATTCATTCTGCAGTGATTTCAAAGTATTTCCATGCTTTTTCCATTTTTGATTTGTAGCATATGAGTAGGTGGGCCACAGACTAACAGAGGCAGCGGAGTTCTGCTTCTGGTTTAACTGCAGGGCAAAATCAGAACCCATGTTAATTAGCTGATCACCATTCCAAGTCCACAGCTGCATAGCTACATTATTTTCACTGAAATGCTCAAAATGGGGACTTTCTCCCTTTTTTGTTGCCGTTAGAACTTTACAAGGCTGAGCAGAGTTTTTAAGGAAAAACATGGGTCTGTCATCTTGTTTTTCTCTGCAGTGCAACTGGTCTGTATTGTCCATGGCATCCTCCTTCTTAATAAAAACCCACTCTTGACTGAAACTAGACTCTGGTGACATGATTTGAACCATGCCATCATTTTCTGCAATTAAAGACAGTAAACTGTTATTTTGTGAATACAGGTGAATGTGATATCCATCTTTTATCCAGGTCTCATTATCTTTCAAGGCAGTCATATTGACTAGCGTCACCTCCATATTCTGGTTCTTGTTACTTACCACTGCCAAGCCCAGTCCTGTCTTGGCATGGATTAGATGTTGGCCATTCCAGTACCAAAGCTGAGAGTCAATCAGCTCTTCCACAGCAGGTCGGACATTGACGGATTTGTTTTCAGTGTACCCAGTAAGGAGTTCACAAGGTGACTGCTTGCTCTGAATAAAAAAGAAACACATGAGGTTCTCTCCATCCTTCAGAGTTCTCTCCAGCTCAATCATCTCCCACTCTTCTGCTTTAGGCTGTCCAAAGCATGACTTTTGTAAGCTGGTAGTTCCTTTGGAGTCTGTTTCTATTGTGATGCTGCAGTTCAGGCTCAGCTTTGGCTTTAAGGCCCCATCATGCAGCAGCCATTTCTGATCATTGTCATAAGAGAACATGTGCCACATAATAGTGGGAGATATCCCAGACTGATTGGTAGGGTTAATTATCAAAGCTAATCCAGTCTGGACATTAACAAGATGGTCTCTGTCCCAGTACCACAGCTGAGCCGCGTTAGAATCATAATGTCTCAGTTCAGGGCTCTCCCCCTTGGCTCCAGCTGTGAGTAATAGACAAGGGGCATTCCTGTTTCTTACAAAAAAATGCATGTGCATTTCTTCACTAGTATTTGAGCATTTTAACAAATCTGGGTTCTGAGAAGCCTGATTGCTTTCAACAAACTCCCACTTTTGCATGAATCCTAAACTGCTGGATTGCAGAGTTATAAGCCCATCAGTTTCATTGAAAGTCACAGCACTGTCATTTAGATAAACCGATATAATCTGAGACTGAGTGTTGGTCCACTGCTGCTGCCTCTTCTCTGAGCTGAGCTCCTCTAAAGCAAGTCTAACTGCTGAGGTACCATCCTCTACTGTTGCTAAAACCAATGTCATCTTCTGCACTCATAAGAAATTGACCATTCCAGTACCAGAGCTGACCTTGCATTAACTCCTCAACAACTGGCCTTATTTTAACAACACGGTCATCAGGAAAACTAGTCAAGACCTCACAGGGATGCTGGGTGCTTTTTATGAAGTACAAACAGGTCACATCCCCCATTGTACTGAAGCCACTTCCAAAGGGAACTGATTCCCATTCATGGAGCTGATCCTCAGACTCATCAATGCACTGCAGAACAGGCCTGTAGCTATCTGAAGTGTTTGAAGCATAAAGCAAGCATGATGGATGTAGCTGGGATCTGATCAGGCTGCCCTCAACTTCCCACTTATGTGAGTGTGTTGAACTGTCTAGTGAAAGGAGGATGACGTCTGTGCCAGAGGCAATTTGTCCTTCCTGGATTCCCAGAACAAGCTCAGTGGCTAAATTAATGAGGCTACCACCTCTCCAGAACCAAAGCTGGTTGAGTATGAGGTTATCATCATAGTAATGAAATTCTGGATGCCCCTCCATACCCTGCACTGTAAGTATCTTGCAAGGCATACCTTTGTTTTTAAGGAAGAAAACCTGAACACAAGTAGTTACATTGATAACACTGCTTTCTTCTTGAGCACTCAGTAAAGACCATGTTCTGTTATGTGAGTCAGAGACATGCACTAAATAGTTCCCTGCTCTGTCATTAACAGTGAGATCAAGAGATAGATTTGGGTACATTACCGATCGGATCAGAGGTCCATCCCTTACCCATAACTGAGCAGACACATCCTTATCCTGAGCATCTTTGGAATGGGTAGAAATGACAAGCAGCTCAGAGCCATTAGGCCCACCTTCAATCACTTCTAAGGCCAGTCCTGAGTAGAAATTCAACAGATGTTCACCACTCCAGTACCACAGCTGTGTTTCCACTGCATTTTCTTCAAAAGGCTTTGCATGAACATGATCACCTTCTTCCCCGCCGGTCAGTAGAACACAAGGAAATGTATTTACCTTGACAAAAAAGGGACACAGCACAGACTGAATGTTCTCATCATTGTCCTGTTTTGGTATTAGCTGCCATGATGGAGTTGTGTGGTTCAAATTTGACCATTTGCCTTCAGACAATGCTCCAACTTTAAAATCTAGCATACAGTCTTCAGAATTTACTAAAAAGTCACTTCCATCTTTTGAGGTGCAAGGGGCAGAATATTGAGAGGTGCCAAGAATGGGAGGTGAAAATTTTGTTCTTGAGCATTTGATCTCACCAAGGGGCAAAGTAGCTCCAGTTGCCTGATTCCTAAGTGTTGTTTCATTCTCCCATCTCCACAGTTGGTTCTCAGTTTCATCCTCATTATAGGCACTTTCCACCAGCTCGCTTGCATTATCAAGGCTGGTAAGTAGCTTACAATCCTTTAGAGATTTGATAAAATAGAGCTGGTGCTCCGAGGATACTGTCCGAATATGCTGCCTTCTAAATACAAACTTTATGTTTTGTCCACCACCAATGCTCCCTGTATGACTGGTGTTCATCTGCACATCACGCTTCCGTCTGTTCAATACAGTGCCATGCTGATCCCACCCTTGTGAGCTGGTTTGGGATGCTGAAGGAAACCAAGCACTTGCATTGCTTCTAAATGTCCACTGGTACCCATGTCTGAGTACACCTTGTGAAGTCACTGGGGGAAAAGGTAATCCAAATGTCCCATTAAAGCCAATAGCATCTGGGGTGATAGATGGGAAAGAATTACAGGAATAACAGGGCTGAGGTGTTTCCTCCTGTATGGATTCGGTATCCCTCTTCACTTTATGCATATGTGGCTCCTGTGATTCCTCCTTGTTCAAATACTCTTTATTATTGTTAATAAGACTGAAAATTGCATTTTCTAATTCCATCTTTTCTGGCTCATCTGTCGCCACAAAGAAGGATTTTGATAATTTCAGTACTTCTCCCAAATTCAGAACATTTTGAAATAGAAGTTTAAATTTCTCTTGCATTGCCACAAATGTTTTCTCATCATCTAGAAGCTCTGCTTGCTGATAAAAGCTACTTTGCTCTTCAGTGGTATTCTCATCACTACTGGAATCATTTAGCATATAGGAAATCATCTGGAGCATATTTACTGTCAGTTCACATCCCAGGTCATCTTCTGCCTCCTGCATTCTCAGGTTGACCATGTCAGTGCAGTTCAGGACTGAATAAAACAGCACAGAGATGATTGAGTAAAGGCTTCCAAACAAAGGCTGCTCTTTCCAGAACTCTTGCACAATTTTCTCTGCAGAGGAATTGCATGAATTTAACCACCTGCTAGTTGCATTGACCATTTCTCCATATTGCTTTAATAGGACTTCTGATATGTCCGCTGTCAGGCGCAGCAAGTCTGTCGGGCAGCTAAATGTGTTATTTACCATCGTTTCATTATCCAGGTTTTTATTACCGTGATGCAGCTGGGTTTTGCCAAAGTCTTCAGCAGAAGAAGAAGAGATATCAGCAGATGTAGAACTGGGATTGATGTTTATGCCTTCAGTGGAGTACTCATAGCTATGGCTAGCATTAGAAACCTTGTCAGAAAAGACCAGTGTAGGGTAGTCTTCATCATCTGCTTTAGTGGTATACCCTGAGAAGTCTTTATCAGAGTGAATTTGCCGATCTCTACTGGATGCCTGCAGCATTACAACATGAAACTGCTGCACAAGTAGAAAAAGACTCCAGAGGCCAGCAAAGCGCTGGCTCCCTCGGCTCCTCCAGCCGACAGCCATGGTGGATATGGCCTGTTTGTCTGTATGTTGTCTCTTTTAGAATACGATTCTTGTCTGAAAGGGGAACAAAAAAAAGTTTTTGTCATTTCAGTAAAATTGTTTACTTCCTCCATAAATCAAATATAGTAGAATCACATTGGGGTCTTGGCAATACATCCATGAATTGACAAAAGTTACAAAATGGTGATTCAGTAAACTCTTAAAAACAACGAACAGAAAATCGATTTACTTTTAGTTAAATTATTTATAAAAAACACCCATGTGTTAATACTCTATGATGTTTAAAGCCACTGAGAAACCACAATAAAGCAGCAGAAAAAAATATTAATGCACATAACATTAACAAGATGTTTCAAATCACATGCATTTATCAGTCTTATTTGTTTCATCAGGCGATGTAACAAATTTTATACCTCAAAATACAATTTTCTTTGGATGGTTTGTGGGGTGTTTATAACCAAACTTTGGAATCACTTTTGAGATCAACAGATGCCCTACATTTACTGCAAGAACACCAAGGTTAAACCTCCTTTAGTGTTCCCTGATGGTTTTGAACCCCCATACTTTCAGATGATATAAAAAACAACGAGGTTGTTAAGGTAGCCTTTCCATTCTCAAATTTCTACACAGAATTTCTTCAGGTTGGGCACATCCCTTCAGTATTTTGGCATGAGAGTACTGACTTTGTGCTATTCCTCAGCAATCTTCCACTTGAATGGGTAACGTGGCTCCATCTTCCCCAGCTAGTGATCACTTATTGCCGTCTAGCACCTCCTGACATCCCTGCATGCTGACTGCTGGCAGCCTGTTTGTTTTCTCTCCTACTGCCAATATCTCTCTTTCTCCGTCTGTTATTTGTAAGTCCCTTGTGGAAATTTTACTTAATGTGTACGGGTCATGCCAGCTTCTGGGTTTCAAATCCTTTAGCTGGATGTTGTGTATGTGAAGTTTTCCTGTTTCTTTTTGTTTCAGCATGGCTTTTCTTGTAGGTACTGTGTTTTTTTCTCCAGTGACATACAGGTTAGTTTTACTGGTCATTCCACGTTAGCTCCAGTATATATGTGTGCCCTGGCACCCTGTCTAGGTTTGCCTTTTGCTTTCCATCCAATGTTACCAGATTAGGCTCAGAACCCCTGTGGCCCTGTATTGGATTTAAGCAGGTTTGTGAATGACATAACATGACTTAACTCAATTCATGCTTGCAATGGGCCAAAGCCTATCCTGACCACATTGGGCATAAGGCAGGAGCTAGCCCTGAACAGGGCCAGGTCATTGCAGTGACCATAGACATTCACATACAAACTATCACTAATATAATGTCAATTTTGATTTGTCAGTTAAACAATTTGCATGTCTTCAGGTGTGAGGAGAATTTGCAGACTACTCTAAACAAACAATGGGCAAGAACAATATTTAACCTAAGGTTACTGCTTCTGAACATTGTCCTTTTAAACAATTTCCTGGCAAATTAAGGAACCTACCTTTGGTTCCTACTGTAATTTTCTTTTATACCTATCTTTCTGCATAATTAAGATTTCAAACACTCATCTATTTCCAACAAGTTCACCATGGAGGTGACAAGATCGTACACGAATCAGCCACAACATTAAAACCACCTGCCTAATATTATGTAGGAACCCCGTGTGTCACCAAAACAGCTCTGACCCACCAAGACATGAGCTCCACAAGACCTTTGAAAGTATCCTGTGGTATCTGATCAAAGAAGATAGCAGCAGATCCTTTAAGTCCTGGAAGTTGTTGCGACTCTATAGTTGGGACTTTTCTTCAGGCACATTCCACAGATGCTCAATCGGATTGAAATCTGGGGAATTTTGAAGCCAAGTCAACACCTTGAACTCTTTGTCATGTTTTTCAAACCATTCTTGAACAATTTTTGTAGTGTGACAGGGCGCATTATCCTGCTAAAAGAAGTCACTATCATCAGGGAATACAGTTCCTATGAAGGGGTGTACATGCTCTGAAACAATCTTTAGGCCGGTGGTACATGTCAAAGTAACATTCACATGACTTTCCCAGAGCACCACGCTGCCTCGGATGGCTTGCCTTCTTCTCATAGTGCAGCCTGCTACCGTATCTTCCCCAGATAAATGATGCACACACACCTGGCTGTGCACATGATCTAAATGAAAATGTGATTCATCAGACTAGGCAGCCTTCTTCCGCTGAACCATGGTCGAGTTCTAACACTCATGTGTTGTGGCTGATCTGCATCTGACTTTTAACTAACTGTAGTATTTATGTAGTAAGTTCTTAGTGAATCATGAGATATTTGCTAAAAAAATCATCTATCCAGATATTATACCTTTTCTTGTTGTTTAATTTTTATTGGCCAAAATAAGACAAGGTAATGCAATATACTTTCAGATGTTCATAAAGCATGTGGTATTTTCAACATATTTTACCAGGTAAGCATTAGATCTTCATGCAGGTGTTTGAAGATAGAGGTGAAATACTCAAACAATAACACATAAAACCGGCATGGTGTATTCATTCACGTGGAAAAGTAAATGCAAACCTACATTTGTCACCACTTCAGATCCATCAAATTGTGTTGTGAATCATCCGAAAAGAGAAAGTGTTTAGGAAGCTGAAGAATGGAAAAGGGCTTTGAAGAGAATATCTAAGAAAGTCCAGGAAAGTAGGTTGAATTGATCTGGACATGTGATTAGGAGAGACCATGAATATGTGGGCAAAAGAGTGATGGGAATGGAAGTACAAGTGAAGAGAAAGAGAGGGAGGCCAAACCAGAGGTGGATGGATAAAGCAAAAGAAGATGTGAAGGAAAAGGGATTGAGTGGAGGGGAGGTACAGGACCAAGATGTTTGGAGATGGTTGATCAAGCACATCTAGCTGAGACAGAAGAAAGAAACAGAGTTAAAGACACATAGAAGGAGGAAAATACTACAATAGATTAGTATTTATTACAGCACAAGCTAAAGAACAAAAAATAAAAATACATATGGTCAATTTGTAACTAAGTTCTAAAACAAGGACGAACACTGCCTGTTTGATCAGTTAGATCATATACAGCAATAAAGGCACATGCAAATTCCACACAGACCATGACCAGGGTAGCAATCAAACCTCTGTTTATGATACTTTGTGAAAGGAACAGTAATTGTGTACCACCAGTCTGCCAGTGTTATTACATCATCATTAAATAGCCTGATTAAACACAAGTAATGTTACCTAAGTTGATAGCTTTGATTGCACTCTAAAGATCTGCTTTAATCTGTCACCTCAATAATAAGTTAAGATATCAGTGTGGCACTTTGAACTCCCCATCTAACATCGTGCTTCATCCAGTTCAAGGTCACTCGGACATAGTGGTGTGTTTCATGCATTCACTCTCATCTGTTAACACAAGGACTGCAGGTGTTTCACAAACAGGCATAGAAAGTTTTCTCGTTTTTTAACTTCACTTAGTTGCATATAACTCGCAAAACTAACATTGTTTCACATTGGCCATTGCAAGAAATATCCAAGTCTCAATTAGCCTGATCTCTTGAGTACCTTGAACCTTTATTTAGAAATCAATGTGGAAAGGTATATTAACTAATGTTGAGTAAGAAATAAAATATTAGAATATTCAGTATTAAAAAAATATATGGGCTCATCTGTTACGTTAAATCTACAAGTTAAGTTCCGTTTTCATTTTGATTAAAACTAATTCTTAAGAAATGATGTACTTTCAGAATTGTGCAATACCCCTCCAAAAATAAAGAACCAAACTGCAATGACCTAATGGACATCCTAGTAGCAAACTGCACACCAAGAGGAATTGTAAATGAAAATGCACTTGCTGGAATAGAAGTGAAATTTGTATTTTTTTTTTCTAAAACTTTTAAATTAAATACACCAAAGTAAACTGTTAAATGGCTCAGTTAGTTCTGAGGTTGATACAGATTTATTTTTTTATTCAAGTTAAAGTCCCAATTGGCATCATCTGTAAGAAAATTAAATAATGTTCAGTGTATGAAAAGGTTTTCTCTAGCAATACTTGGGGATTTTTTACCTCCAACAAACACACACAACTCTCACCCAGACAGTACCATGAACAAACATGTGGCTTCAAAATGCGAACGCACCATTTTGATTCTTGGATGTTGACAGTGTGGTAAGGCATTATGAAATGTATTATGCAAAATTTGAAACTTTTAAAATTAAAATGTTCTTGATTTTTTTTAAGTTAATACATAAATAATGCACTGGATGTGTATGTAATTCTGAATTGACTCGTTTGATGCTTTATGGTCACAATGTTCAAACAAGCCCCTCAACACTGTATAGTTAATTCAAGACACAGCAGTAAGGATCATATCTACAACTACAAGTCCAACTCCTGATTTAAATCACTTCTTTGGCTTCAACTAGGCTTAGCTATGAGGTTTAGTCTTACAATGGCAAGAGTAAATCAATCTAGTATGAGAGATAAAGCCAGCAGCCATATATAAACCAAACTCTTGAATCATACACTTATTAAGTTCAGCATTTAAATCTAGACTGAAGGCACATTATTTTAGACTTAACACAGTCTTACAAATTCTGCTTTCTCAAGATGTCTCTGAAGAAACTTGTTTGGATTGGTCATTGTTAAGTAATTACTATTGTTGTTTCTCTTCTCAGTGTCTCTGGAGTTATTTGATCTATCTTTGAGAGAATGTGCAACCATAAATGTTTCATTTTATTCATACTTATTATTTATTCATTGCCTGCACATTGATTGCTTTTGCAATGCAGCTAACCCAGGAAACACTGTGCAGGAAAATAGGGTGGACTCACAACACACGCATAGGTTAGGGGATTAACATTAGGGTAAAGCCAAACAATTACACCATGAAAATGTTACAGGACAGGCTTCTTAAACAAAAACAAAACAAAAAATATATGTACTGTATTATTATTAATATTTAAACATCTTATAATTACTCATAAACATAAATAAGAAACAGTGATGATGTAACAGTACACAGGTGTACGTGTTACTGTCCTACAGTGGCATGCAAAAGTTTGAGCACCCTTGCTTAAAATGTCTGTTACTGAGAATAGTTAAGTGAGCAGAAGAACCGATCACCAAAAGGCATAAAGTTAAAGATGACACATTTCTTGACTATTTTAAGCAAGATTACATTTTTATTTCCTTAATTCTCAGGTACAAAAGATCCCAAAAAAATGAAAAGGGTGTGGGGTATTTTTGCCCATTTGTCCTTGCAAAAGACTTCTAATTCTACAAGATTCTTGGTTCGTCTTACATACACTGTTGTTTTGAGATCTCTCCACAGATTTTCAATGATGTGTAGGTCAGGGGACTGTAGGGGCCATGGCAAAATGCTCAGCTTGTGCCTCTTGAGGTACTCCCTTTTAGATCTAAGGTGTGTTTTGGATCATTATCTTGTTCTGAGACACATCATCCTTTTAACTTCACATTTTTACAGATAATGTGATGCTTGCTTCCAGAATTTGCTTGTATGTATTTGAATCCATTCTTCCCTCTACCAATGACATGTTCCCTGTGCCACTGGCTGCAGCACAAGCCCAAAGTATCATCGACCACCCCATTCTTAATAGTTGGAGAGGTGTTATTTTCCTGGAATTCAGCACCCTTTTTTCTTTAAACATATCTGCACATTGTTGCAAAAAAGTTGTATTTTGACTGCATCAGTCCACAGGACTTGTTTCCAGAATTCACCTAGCTTGTTTAAATGTTCATTTGAAAACTTCAGGCACTGAATTTTGTGGCTAGGATACAGGAAAGCTTTTCATCTGCTGACTCTACCATGAAGGTCATATTTGTTCAGGTGTTGCTGTACAGTAGAACAGTGTACAGTGACCCCTCGCTATATCACGCTTCAACTTTCGTGGCTTCACTCTATCGCGATTCTTTCTCATACACGCTTACGTCACTATGCATGCGCTTTCTGAGAACTTTTATCTAAGCCCCACGATGGCTCCTAAACGTGCTGCTTTTTCTAAGCCTTCTGACAATAAAACTAAGTGCTGGAGGAAGATGCCTGCTATCCAGGAGAAGGTGAAACTCTTGGATATGATCAAAGATGGAAATACCCTACAAAAGCCTCCTCACGCATATGAAAAGACAGCGCCAGCAACTGCCTATCAAGATGTTCTTCAGCCGCGCACCCAGATACCCACTGCCTACTCTTAGTACTTCTTCACTGAAGACAACGACTCACCTGCTGAAGATACTGCACCACCTGAAGACTCTCCTACTGAGGTTGTGCCTTCATAGGTTAGTGGTTGTGTGCAATTAAATGTACAGTACAATAATCTACTATATAAAAGCGGTCGGGATTGTCTTTCCGTCCCGTGATTGCAAAGCGTAGCGGTATTCCACTTATCACAGACTTACTACTTGCGGCTTGCGGTACGAAGCGACGTGATGTGAGCAGAGTTCTGGTGCTCCCATCGTCCCCTTGGTTTTGTGCGCGATGCACTGGAAAAAGAGAAAAAATTATGTCTCTGGAAATAATTAATGTTGATGGAGTACAAATGCCTCACCGCGTAGTAAACATCAGGGGAGATGGTGCTTGCTTATTCTCATCTATAGCTTATTTAGTGCATGAAACTCTGTCTTTTGCGGTACAGATTCGGGCTGACATTGTACGACTTTGGACAGGCACTCGAGGGGATAAAAATACTTAGGTTTTCGGGAGATGTTATGAATGGGCACTTTAATGTTCTCATTCCCTACACTTACATGCCTGATGTACACATGGAGCGCACACAAATTGAGGATAAAAGTTGGTCGCCTTAAAAGGCGGGTGAGCCTAGTAATAATATATTTGTAACGTCTAATATGTCTTATTTTCTCGTATTTTGTCTAATATATTTGGTAATACGAGTGTAATGGTGACTAAAGTATGTTATGTCAGGTCTAGAGGGCTCTAATAATGTTAAAAAATGTATTTAGAAGGTCGTAAACAGGTTTTCTATACTCTAACTGCAAAAATATTCGATTTATAAATAAATAATCCTACTTCGCGAAAATTCATTTATCCAGTAGAGTCTGGAACGAATTACCCGTGATAAATGAGGGTTTACTGTACCACCACTCCAGACTGTGCTAAATCTTCCTAAAGGTCTTTTGAAGTCAAAAGGAGTGTTTTATTTCCCCTTCTATTATTTCAAAAGTGTAATAATAGGCATAACAGTGACTGTTAATGGCAAGAAAATCTTTAAAAACTGACAATGACTGCAAGTGTGGCACCTTTATGATAATAAACGTGTTGATGATGCTGGATAGTAAAGAGTGCTTCATGTATTAATAATAGAGACACAATACTTTTTCATTTTGTCAGATTTTCATCTACTAGGATACTTTTATTCTTGGTAAAAGATGCTGTGACATGAAAGTTGTGGAGTACAGCATTGTAGCAAAAAGATGACTGCCCTGAATAGATGTATTGCTGGACACCTGAGTGACAGTGAACTTGTCAATCAGGTTTGTGGAGAGCTGCATTTCACAAGTTTAGGTAGATTTGTGCTACATCCTACAAGTCATGAAACATTCACGAATGCAGGCAGGGACCTTCAGAGATGTCTTGGGTGGATCGCTGAGAGGGAATGCAACAGTAGAAAGGACAATTGAGGATACTGGCTATGGCGCTGCAAGACTATGGAATCGAGTGAGAGCAATGATGTCTACTTACAGTGCTTGTCTGTTATTTTGGAGACATTTCTTGTGGCCTATAAGAGCTGGAAAATAGAACTAGTAATGTTTTACTGCCTAGTGTAAACAAGAACAGTTTGTCCTTGCTAAATATATGTGCCCATTTCCAGATTTAACTGACATTTGATGTGTGTCTCAGTTTATCCATGTTGGCATTCATTTTTTTTTTTGTGATAAAATTTGTATTATCCTAGATAAATAGTTCTGTTACCAAATAAACCTGATAATACTAGATTAGATTAGATATACTTTATTAATCCCCAAGTGTGGTGTAGCGGGTCCACAGCTCACGTCAAAAAGGCCAGTTTTAAATAAATAATCGGCACACACGTGGCTTAGCGAGGGGGCGTGGTGGTGTGTGGCTGATTGGTTACCGGGGTGATTCGTGATGTGGGCAAACCTCACTTAATTGGACAGGTGAAGAGTCGTCCGCATCCATAATTGTTCCCGGGAGCCCATGATTGCCACAGGTGAATCACGTCCCTATCATAAATAGAAGCTCAAAGTGGCTAGTAGAGAAAGAAAAATTAAGGAAAATCCAAGTAAGGAAAAAGAGCCGGAGGTTGCTGGAAGCAGTGTGGAGAGAGAGCCGGTGCGAGCGAGCGAAGGGTCACAGGCAGGCAGCTGAACAGTGAGCCCTAGCACGGGTGTTTGGCCGGCATTCGGTAGGGCAGAAGGAAGCGGTCACTCCAGCTGAGCGAGCAAGGAGCTGGAGTGACTGGTGATGAAGGACGGTTGGCTGTGTAAGGCCGAGACGGCAGAGGGAGTCGGGAGGCTTGGGTGAGGGATTCCCCATTATGAGCGCCCTGGCCTTTGGGCAACCTAAGTCTCGGTTTGGAGAGCGCAGGGATCAGGAAGCCTCCAGATCAGTCATATGAGGAAGAAGGTCAGCTGCAGGAAGGGCAACTCTCCTGTTCCAGGGCCCAGATGGGAGACGTAGGGAAGCCGCTAGGTAAAAAAGACACTGGGCTTTGTGTTTTTTAAAGGATTGCTTCCAGCATTGTGTTAACCTCATCGTTTTAAAGGATTTATTTATTTATTTGTTTTTATGAATTATTTACTTAAGGAAGATTTATTGAAAAGCACTGCACTTTGCATTATTTGGACACTTTGTTTTTGTTGTTGTAATAATAAAAGCACTTGACAACTTTTTACATCATCATCATTTTTACACATCATTACCGATGGTGTCAGGTTCAAGAACTCCCTGAAGCTGCATGGAAGTGTGGAGTACAACCTGCATCGTCACACTAAGTGAAAATTCAGAAGTATACCTTAGTGAAAAAAGAGCATAAAATACACATAAAAATACAATAAAAATAATTATATATATATATATATATATATATATATACAGTATATATATATATATATAGTAGCACTGTATATTCAGGGGGAGCAGCCCTGGATTGTGCAATACCTCCCCCTGGATGCTAGATGGCCGCCCCCCTGGGTTGGAGTGGTGCCTCGATTTCCCACAGGGCTCCATGGGAATTGGAGTTGGGTGCAGCCCTGTTGGGTCCAGCAGGCATCGCCAGGGGGTGCTGCAGCTGGGACTCCTGAGCCTGTATGGGCAGTGTATTCACCACACCCAGAAGTGCAGCCAGAAGTTGGCAATCAACCACCTGGAGCACTTCCTGGTGGACTATAAAAGGGCCCAGCAACCACCACTCAATGGCCAGAGTCGGGAGAAAAGTTTGAAGCTTGGAGGAGGAGTGGTGGAAGAAGAAGGAAGGAGAGGAGTGTGTTTTGGGTGCTTTATTGGTACTGGGGAATGTGTTGTGCCTGTGGGGGTCACAGGGAAGACGTGCCCCACAGGTGAAGAAAATAAAAGTTTATTTATTTTAACATGCCTCTGGTTGTCTACGAATTGCAGACTTCAAGAAGCCATTGTATGCAAGGGATCTGCAACAAAGTCCTAAATATGTCTGCTTTAACAGACCTGTCATTACTGTGTCTCAAATATTATGGTGCCCTGAAATGGAGGTGGGGTGGGGGTTTATGTAGAAATTTCTACATGGTGTGACTGAAATATATGTACATACTCATAAATTAAAGTCTGCAATGTGCACTAAATTATTGAGGGCACTGCATTTTCCAACAATTCAAACTTCTATCATAACTTTGTGTACTTGGTATTTATGCTACAGTTATAACAAAAGCAAAAGATCCTATCATAACAGTAACACTGTAGCTTACTTTCTTTTATACATAATGTTACATACCAGTGTGAATACGCATGACTTATTTTCTTACAGCAAAATTTTTTGAAAGTATCAGTCCTTATATAATTCCTATCATTTTCATCTACAAGGCCAGTTTGTATTTGTTTTCCAGACAAGATTCCTGCTTGTATTATCCATCAGTCCATTTTCTTAACCCACTTATCCCGAGCAGTCTTGTATGAAAGCTGGATCCTATCCCATCAGGCATCAGGTGCATGGTAGGAAAACACATGGGCATTGTCACTAGTCCACTGCAGAGTGAATACACACAGGAGAATTTAACAATGTCAGTTTACCTGAACTGCAAGTTTTTGGACTGAGGAAAGAAAACAGAGCAAACCCAAGCAAACTCAACACAGGAAACTGAACCCCAGCCTCCTTGTTTCAAGGCAGCAGCCTGAGCCTTCATGCTCATATTATAATTATTTGTATTGAGGGATAGAATTTTTGCAATTAATCTGTAATCTGGGTTGGCCTCTGTGGTATTCCTTTAAAAGTGAGTAGAGGATTGTTTTTTTGTGCTGAATATTATATGATTTCGTTATAGTTACCTGCAGCCATGTTATTACAAGTATACTCATGCAAGGGTGAATAAGTGACATGTGATGTGGCATAAATTAGACAGAAAGAACATATGAAATCTGTGATATTGATCTGGGAAACCAATACCAATGTTGCATTTCTGAAAGACACGTTTCCCCTGTTTATTTTTTACCTTTACCCCTTTCTGAGAGATTCACTGAAATGATTTTCACACAGTGGGGGTTAAAAGAGTTTGATGAAGGTTTGAATCCCCTAACAATAAGAAAAATAAATAAATAAACAACCGGAAAGGAAGAAGATTTATGTTCTCCACCTAGGTTTACGTAGTACTGTACCTTGTATGAGACATTGGCTAGGAAGAGTGAGCATGTCCCCTTTGAGGAAAGGAAGTCCTTCTTGAACCAGGGTTCAAGTCCCTGAGTATAAAAGTGGAGAGGTTGAGGGTTTGTGTCCCTCTAGAAGATGAAGTGAGTGTCTCAAGTCCCTCTGAGATGCTTGATACTCATGTATCAACATTGTGTTGAGCTTTAAAGGCTTAAATGTTTTGAAATGCTATTTCAAGGAGCGTCTCAAATATGCATTTCACACGATCGTTAAGTGCAGAAGCTCTCATACATCACTAGCACCCTCACAGTCAGAATCAAACTAAGTGAGCTGTTGACATGAGGATCTGCATTGCCTCCAGTTGGAAAAACCAGTAGCCATTTGCATGGACTATGGACTAGTACATGGGGCCCTGCCCATGCAAAGAGAATACAGAAAAGTATTACATAATCAGTCACTTTTATGTAAGTTAACAAATACTTTTGAGAGATACCGTGAAAGATTCATGCAAAATACAGTAACTCATTCTTTGATGTGGAATCATTTCCACATAGAATCGGCATCATATTGTAATTGCACTGACAAGTTGCTACATTGGCATCATGATTGGCAGGAGAAGAAGACCTACAGTCCATGTTGACAATGCTTTGAGTGTTGTGGGGACCCAGATGTACCTGCTGAGGTCTTCTGAGGTGTTTGCTGAGGGGTCTTAATACTGAGTTGTGGGGTTTGGTATGGTGTTTCTAGCATCAGTACAGGAAAGCTGAGTGACTGCTACCTGTGTAGCTCCGCCACCCATTCCATTGGGACTATACAGTAGTCGCCGGTGTAACTTTGGGCTCATGGAGCTTCGAAAAAATGTGGCAGAACGTGTTTCCACAGACACCAGGTAAGCATTATGAGTAATGGACGGCAATGAGACTGTGCAGGAAAAGGACAAAACAGATTGTACAGGCGTTATAGAGCAGCCATGCATAGTGTTTCCTAAAGCTAGGATGTGGACTTATAATGCTGTTTGCAACATCATGTTAATGAAGGAAGACAGCCAAGTTACATAAGAATTCCAACTAGTGCAGCAACCATCAGCCATTTTGCCAAGGACAGTGAGCTATCTAAAAGAACATAAAATGAATACAAATCCATACCAGCAACCACCGGTGCAGCTTTTCAATATTTTATCTAAGGCTGCTTGCATAACATAGTTATTTTTTTATTCTACCCCATTTGAAGTTTATTCGTTTTGCTTTGATAGAGGAAGATAACAATATGTAATATGCTGCTCACCTTGCCCACCATAAAACATCATGAATTCAAACCCCTTGGGGATGACAATCTTGATCACATCGGGGAGGCTGAAAAACACCTTTTATTAGAGTGTGTATCCACGATATGGTCATTATCACAGTATGCGCACGACACCCCACTTTAAACAATGTTAGTATTCAGTCATTTAAAATCTGTTATTTTATATGTACTGTCGACTTCCAACTGTCTGTCAAACAGAACCAGAGCTGATGACACCAGCTTAAGCCCCATCAACAGCAGTAGCAACATTTTCTACAATTTGTGGGAGCCTTGAGACGTCCACATTTTCACTGCTGATGCTACTGTGAATGTGATATATACTTCCCCAATTAATAAAGATATCCATATGAGGAAACTCTTGAGTACTGGCAACAAAGAGCAAGTGAATAAGTACATCTGAACAGAGACCTTTAAAAAGCCTCTAACTTTGCCAGCAACATCCATGCCTACTGAGTGCATTTGTTCAAATACTGAGGAAGGGATCACTAAATACAAAGTCAACCTAACTTCTTTAAATACAACTGATGAAAGATAAGAAATGGACACATTTCCTTTCTACATTCCTAACTCTTCTTCCAGTTACATAAGCACAATCCCAATCACTAACACATTTAGCGCTTCCCCTGCCACTCATCAGTTATGTTGTCCAAAGCAAGCACCTGCTATTACCCATCGCAACCACTGTAACTTTAATTGAATGCATTATTTTTCTTGCCACACAAAAAAGACACATTTTTATGTCTGTGTTCATTAATAATAGTAGTAATGTAAATGCAGCAACAATAATGATCATTACCTGTATATAATACTGGACTTTTTCATGATGCTGCCTTCCTCATTGGAAGTCCAGAACTGTCCTTTTGACCCCCCTTTGCTGCAGAACACAGTGAACCCAAATGTGTACACTCATGATGCTGATAACTCCTGCTCCTGGAGACACAAGAATCACCTGTCAACATGACAACTCTTCATAACTAAAAACATCCAACCTGCTATATCCTAACCACAGGGTCACCTATAGCCAATCCCAGCAACAAACCCTGGGCAGGGTGCCACAGGGCACACACACACCAAGGACAATTTAGGATCACCAATGCACCTAACCTGCATGTCTTTGGACTGTGGGAGGAAACCCACGCAGACTTGGGGAGAACATGCAAACTCCATGCAGGGAGGACCCGGGAAGATAACCCAGGTTTCCTTACTGCGAGGCAGCATCACTACCCGCTGCACTACCGTGCCGCCCTAACTAAAAGCACTTCTTTGTAAATGCAAGAAAGTGCAAACGTCTTTTTTGAAAATGCCAGAAAAATGCTTAAAAGATGCTTGAAAAATACTTAAGAAGTGTCCAAAATAATGCTCCAAGTAACCCTGAAAAATGCTTGCAAAAAGTCATTAAAAAGTTTGAAAAAATAAAACAAATGCTTGAAATTTACAACACTCAAGTGTGAATAGGCCCTTTAATGAGGTTTTTAGTTTACATGATGTTAATATACGCAAACCTTTGTCTATTTTTGTGACTATGCTGAAAGTTTGAAAACCTTTATAAGTAGTTAATGTAGAAATTTAAAGGTTTCCAATTGTTTTCTCTCTACTTTAAGTGTTTTTCCCTACTACACTGTTGCTTTACCTATATTTTGGCCAACAAAATGGTCTTCTCTAGTTCACACACAAGCTGTGGTCATAATGTTCTTCTTCTTCTTTTGGCTACTCCCGTTAGGGGTGGCCACAGCAGATCATCTTCTTCCATATCTTTCTGTCCCCTGTATCTTGTTCTGTTACACCCATCACCTGCATGTCCTCTCTCACCACATCCATAACCTCATCTTAGGCCTTCCTCTGTTCCTCTTCCATGGCAGCTCTATACTTAATCCTTCTCCCAATATACCCAGCCTCTCTCCTCTGCACATGTCCAAACCAGCGCAATCTCGCCTCTCTGACTTTGTTTCCCAACCGTCCAGCTTGAGCTGACCCTCTAATGTACTCATTTCTAATCCAGTCTGTCCTCGTCACACCTAGTGTAAATCTTGGCATCTTTAACTCTGCCACATCCAGCTCTGTCTCCTGCTTTCTGGTCAGTGCCAACATCTACAACCCATATAACATAGCTGGTCTCACTACCGTCCTGTACACATAATGCTTTATTTAAAATGCAATGTCTATGACACCCTATGTTAGCATGTGTCAATGCAATTTTCAAAGTATACCAAACCATAAACTGGAAATAAATAAATAAATAAATAAATAAATTAGGGCAATTGAGCAAAAGGCACACAAATGATGTCAAATGCCCCAGATACTATTAGAGAATAGCTTATTTCCAACACTCATTCTATCACTGATGTCTACATTTACAAATTTATTTATCCAAAGCAACTTACAACATTTACAATACAGTTGGTTAGATTTCTTTTTAGTTTTCCAATTGGAGCACAGGCAGGTCAAGTGACTTGCTCAGGGTCACACAGTGTCAGTAAAGGATTTGAACCCTCATTCTCAGGGTTTGAAGTCCAAAGCCTTCACCACTACACCACACTGGTATCATGGCATATTGAGAATTACTATTAATAATTTTTCTTCAAGTATGTTTTTTGTGATCAATTGCTTATGAATATTTATAGCATATTAAACAGAATCTTACAGTACATATGTAACATAACCCATTATGTTCTGATCTGGGGAATAAAAGAGACTCAGAAATATTAAGAGAAAGGGAGCACTGACCTACCAAAGGTGCCACAAACGAAAGGTAAAGCATTAGTAGGCTAGTACAATTATGGGGAATCAAAGGATTAATGAGCAAAAGACATCCAGGATGGAATAGTGGCAGACTAATCCTTAAGGGATATAGAAGGTGTCCTGTCATTTTGAGATGGTGATAAATCCATTTGCAATAAATTATAAAAAAAAGTTACCCGATTATCACAACATAAATCTAGGAGGAGTTAGCAGCAAGGCTGCCAGAACAGATAAGTTCTGTTGTGAGGTGAGACTCATCCAAAAGGACTACAATTTATGGCAACAGTAACAACAAAGAGGATGGAAGAAAAGGAGGGAAATACATAGTGGAATGCAAAAAATGATAATTGTATAGTGATAGCGATTACTTCTAATTTCACTAGACAATGAAGATTTTATTTCCTGAACACTTTTGGGTGTTGTTTTGCTGATCACAAAAATCACTTTTACCATATTACTATCACATATCGTTTTATTGCAGTCACCCATTTTTGTGATTTCCTCTTATATTATAGATATAAATTTACAATACAAAAACTACAACTGGATCATCTGAGGTGATCAAAAAGTAGTAGCTTTGTAGGTCAGATATACTAAGTACGGTGAATGGGACAGTTATGCTAAACTTTCTCATTACATTTAAAGGAACTGGTAATCCTCTAAGCATTTAGTTTTAGGACAGAAAAGTTTGAAAAAATAAGCTACCTGTCGACCCAACAAAACATATTAAACTTGGACGATGAAAAGTTTTGTGAAAGAGATTAACAAACAAGGTGAAGGATTTCAGCATATGAGGCAGGTGTTTGCCCAAATAATTGTTGCCAAGTTTAAGGAAGGCATTTTTATTGCTCTACAAATTGAATGCATCATCAGTGACAAGCTGTTTGAAGATCTGCTAGCTGGCCGGAGGATATCACATGGAAGGCATTAAGTGATGTTGTGGACAATTTCCTTGACAAGTGTAGAGCATCAAAATACATTCATCTGCCTAACAACATGCTTCAAGTATACAAAACCATGAAGTACAACATGTCCTAAACATTCATTTTCTGTGTTCACACTTGGCCTAATTCCCTGCTAATCTTGGTGCAGTCAGTGATGAACATGGTGAAAGACTTCATCAGGACATTGCAACTATGGAAAAAGTGGTATCAGGGCTGACTGACTGTTGTCAAACACTGAAATGAGAAGCATTAAGTTTAAAAAGCCATATTAAATTCAATAAATGTTATGTGGTATCTTCAATCTGAAATTATGCTTGTGTTCAGCTATATGCTATCGTAATCACCAAAAATTTTTCAGGAAGTGAAATATTCGTCCAGTGTTATTTACTACATATTCATAATAATACAATTTATAAAGTGAGAGTCAGTAGATGTTGCTAATGCTACCTGTCGAGGCCATTTCTTTAGAATATACTGTAGTTGTCATTAACATATTGTGTATGACTTCTTATTTAATGGGCCATATACTTGTTATTCTAGCCATAAATATTGTATACATTGACATTAATCATGACTGTCAAAAAGCAAAATCAATATGTCATACATCTGGTACAATTTCTTTTAGTGTTCAAAAATCAAATTAAATAACAGGAATATTTACCAAATAACCCAAGACTTGGAGGCAGGGTTGCACGATGATGACTACTAGCCCAGGAAGGGGGATGTAAAACTTGTTGTGTAGAGTGCTCACCTTCTCCTCGTGTTTACATGCATTTTCTTTAGGTGATCTGATTTTTTTTCACAAAGTCATCACTCACATCAGGTTAACTGCTGATTCTGAAAGCCTTTGTATGGCTGTGTGCACGAGTGTGTCCTCCAAAATGTGCTTGCTGCAGCGTAAAATAATTTCATTATAAGATATCTTAAAATAGTTTAGCAGTTTCAGTTCGTCTTTCAGTGATGAAATGAATAGTTCAGCATTTCAGTTTTAAAAAGAAACACAATACTTAGAATTCCGAATACCTGTGCTTTCCAGTAAATAATGTACTTTTTAAATTTTCTTTAATCTAACGTTTATATAAGGTGTGCTTAAGAATACAAAACATAGAAAAACAAAAAAGTCTGTTTGATTGTGTCTATCCAAATGTTTCTTTTTTCTGTTGTGTTCTTATTATAAACAATAAAATCTTCTAAGTAATTTATATCAAAAATTTATTAGCTGTGTACCTTCTCACTTAAGACCATCTTAATTGTGAAGTGTAAAACATCCCAGCGATACAATATGGCCAAAATAACATCAAAGCAAGTTTTTTTTTGTGATTTTCTTTTTTACATGTCTCTTAGTGGTGAGCGTTTATAACTTAGTTCAATATGATCTACACTGGCTTCCTTTCCTTCTGAATTAATTGCCTGCTTGCAAGGAAAATGCAGTCAACTTCAGCCAAAAAGTAAATTCTAAAACACCATCAGTGAGGAAATTTAAAATAAAGCAACCTTAAACCATTGCTATAAGCAGAAACTATGAGAAGTACTGAAAGACAGGACATCGGAGAATGCTAGGTGAGGTCGTTTAGCTAGCTCTGAAATTAGAAACAGTTTTTAGAGATAGAAAAAGGTAAGCTTCTCTGTGTTATTTGAGGGAGTCCATGAAGTGCATGGAAGATCAAATATAAGAATTCAAGAGGAACATGGGAATGGCATGTGAGTCATGGAGTAACTTAAATGTGTTGACCACCTTGGAAATCTCACAGATATCTGGAAATATTTGATATGTGAGGATAGGAGGAGGAGGTTGGGAGCACTTGCTGATTACAGTGTGTTAAAGCACCCGCCACACGACGAACCGCCAGGACTGGGACCCAAGTGCAGTCGTGCAAAAGGTGACACCTCAGCACCACATTGGAACAGTAAGAGGCTTTCTTACAGTGCTTGGTGTGCCAATCCGGTCACCAAGCCCCAAGTTTTCCCTGCAAGTTGGAGGACCTGCTCGCAGGGCTGGATGCTGGTTAACATCATACCCGGGACAAAACAATTAAGGGTGTTGATTAAAGGCCCAATGGAGTAGAGTGACTTCCGGCATTTACGAAATTCAAACTGGCAAACTTCGCAAAGACTTTAAACTAGAAGCAGAGAAAGAAAAGGATTTTGGGTTTTGTTCTTTCAAAATTTAGTTAGTTTGTGAAACTGAGTTTATCAAAAGTTTCCAAAAAATAAAAGTACTAAAAAAGCTAGATTAATAGTATGATACTTATATAAAAAAATCGATAATCCAAGTGTCTTCGTTTTAAAAGTTTTAGTGACATTCAAAGCAAACTATTCACACAAAAAAATACTTTTGCATGATGTTTGAGTTTAAGGCTTAAGTATCTTAGTTTCATTTCAGCAAGCTCCAAAATGTTATCATACATGGTAAGACATACATTTTGAAATGCTGTATGTTCATAAAATCAGAAAACTATATGTCTCATAGCCTTTCTAATCGCAAGCAATCTAATCTAATCTAACAGTTTACGCTTCTATTTAACTGATTAAAATCTAAGATCATTCTGTTGTCACACCAGAAATATAGCAGAGCATCAAGAGAATTCAATGAATATGTTAGCTTATAGTGAATAAAACAGAATCTTCTATTATCTAAGCAGCTTTGTTAACACTTACATTCTCTTCAAATTAAGCATTTATGTGAATTAGGGCAGCACGGTGGCGCAGTGGTAGTGCTGCTGCCTTGCAGTTAGGAGACCTGGGTCCTCCCTGCGAGAAGTTTGCATGTTCTTCGCGTGGGTTTCCTCCGGGTACTCCAGTTTCCTCCCACGGTCCAAAGACATGCAGGTTAGGTGCATTGGCGATTCTAAATTGTCCCTAGTGTGTGTGTGCACGCCCTGCGATGGGCTGGCACCCTGCCTGGGGATTGTTCCCTGCCTTGCGCCATGTGTTGGCTGGGATTGGCTCCAGCAGACCCCTGTGACCCTGTAGTTAGGATATTGCGGGTTGGATAATGGATGGATGGATTTATGTGAATTAACCATTAACATTGACTTACTAGCTTTGGCTGTTACAGTGTGCTTTGTAACTAAGCACTGACCTGTTCTGATCCTGTTTTAATTGATAGATTTTAGATTTGCCTCTTTTTTTGTCCAGTTTGCCATTTCACACTGAGCTGCAAATCTTTTTTTTTTTCTTGTTTAGTGTCTTGATCCATTAAAATGAAATAAAATGCAAAGTACCGACAAGGCATTAACAAAATGAGAAAAAATAATACATTTTCTTTTAAAGGTTGATGTTGATAAGATGTTTCAAATGACAGGGCACAAGTACCTAAACACTAGAAAGAATTCTTGTCAAGTAACACATGCCGGGGTCATAATCAAGAAATCATTGATTTAGAAATACAATGATGAAGGCTTGGATGAAAACTCAGTGTAAGGAAACACACAGATCAAACCAGGATCATGTGCAACGTGAAGGTCACTAGACAGGATAGAATTCAGATTCTCAAATACAGGGTGGTCAGAATCAGGTCTGAGAAATTTTCAACTAAAATAACTCGGCATTCACAAGATAAACCCAGAAGTTGCCATAATAGGCAATTGACATGTCAAGAAGAGAAGGCAGACTAGAGGAGATACAGAGAAGCAAGCTGACAGGGATGGGCCAGATGTGGACAAAAGCAGGAAGAAAGTGCCAGGAGTGTCACCAATTGACAGCATTTTTGGTGCTGTTTGACACATTTGGCAGTGTTATTTCAGTTTGGTGGGTTATGTCCTGATGACCACTTTTTTTACTATAGAAATAGTATTGTAAGTATGGTAGGATATCAGTTCATCTGATTAGATTTAGAGGGCAGAACACTTTGCTCCAACATTGGAACAACAACAATAAAACCAAGCAATGTACCCCAATAAAGCTTGTCAAACATATTCACCTAAATTCTCCAAAATAACATCATGTCAAATTTTAATGGTCCCTAAAGTCTCTGCAGCGCTACTTAGTTATTCATTCCATGTACTGTATCTCTAGTTCTCTTCATGAAGTCCACCTTTCTAATATCTGCTTGAAATCCTTTACAAGTTTCCATTTCAGTTCTTAATCTATGCTTTTTACAACTGCAAATGAACAACTCCATCAGTCTCTCCTCAGTCCTGGAATCAGCCTAGTTGCTCTCCTAAGGACTTTCTCTAGTGCTGCTATATGTTTTTTGTAAACTAACAGAACACAACATACATATTATTTCACATTGGGGGGAGGGTTTAGCTGGTGTAGGAGGAAAGGGCAGATGTTTTTTAGTAGGAGAAGAACTTTCCCAGAAGAAGCACAACTTTTCTTGAAAAGTTTTTATAAAGGACTTTTACAAAATCACAAAATCATTTTATTCCATTCCATTCCATGTATTCAGTTTCCTGGGATCATCCAGGTGAGAATGGCGCTGGTTTGTGTGGATGACCAACTGCATTCATTTTAGTCTGTTTTGTTTTTGATTGTCCTGTTTACTTCTTTTTCTCACATAATGTCTTTTACTTACTGATTTATGATCATAACATTCTGATCATATCTCTCTATTATAAAAAAAATCTTGGAAAGAGACGAGACGTGAATTTCTCAGAGAGACACTTTCACGTTCTGCGAGATGAGACTTTGTGCTACGAGATTTAACCATGCCTGGGGCTAGAAATAAAAGACAAAAGAGTAGATGACAAAGTAGAACGTCGTAAAGAATTCAAAAACGTTGGCGCAGTACACTTGCAGAGCAAGTTAGAGATAATGGAAGTACGAAAATTCGAAAGTCTCAAAAAAAATAATAGTATCGATTGTACTGGCACAAACAAAAGGAAATTATTACGCGGTGAAATAATGGAACAGTGAAAAGAGATCGAATATATTGTTTGGATTTAAACTTCAAGTCGGAGGCTTGTAGATCATCTAATTCATTTTGGCATCAGGGAAAACTAGTGTTTATTCCCAATGAAGAGGCATAACCACGAGAATTAAAAGATTTGTTGTTTGATGAAAGTGAAATCCATATAAACTGTCACACTTGGGTCACAGAGTTGCACAGATACACAGAAGATTTTAGAGACAGAAATATTATTCAAACACTTCAAACAAGCACAAGTCTCCTTTAGGAGTGAATCGAGCTCCATGTGTAGTCGGAGGGGACGGTTCCGTCTCTCAATTAAAAGAATAGAAAATCTTCCTCTTCATAAGGGTGTGCCTTGGAGCGGGACCCCCAACAGGAGCAGAGGATTTCTGGGGGAGAAGAGAGACAAGGCAGTGAGACAAAAGGACAGCTGCTGTACAGTCTTTTAAATGTTCGAAGTAATGTGAGAGATGCAGATCACGCAGCACAGCATCAGCAGCAAACCAGCAGCTTATTGAGCAAACAGGAGGTAAAAAAAAGTATTTATTTCCCATTGTAACACCGTTTAAAGAGGGGGTTTCGGAGGAGCGACCTCATCTCCTTGGGATGCATTCAGCCCCCCTCTTCACAACACGAGTGGCAGAGACATGAAGTAGCTGGCGCGTAGCACAGATCGGGTAGGGGAGGGTGGAATAGCGGAGTTGGTGAGCGAAGCGCGCAGGGGGTGTAGCCCCCTAGTGATCATAAAATACTGTTGGTCTACATTAAAAAGAATCTCCACATTACAAAGAAGACATTTATCTGTTAAGGAGAGATGTCCTCAAAAGTCTTTCCATGATTAAACACTTCACTTATTTTGATTACACTGTTCTTGCATTTTCAAATTTAGTAAAACTGAAGAGGTGAAAAAAAATCCCTTAAAACTTCCAGAGTATGTGCATTTTTCAATCCAATAGTGTTATCAAGTAATGTTCCACATTTTCAGATTGCACACTTATTTCAAGACCTTGCATGCATGTCGTTTTTGGAGGATAAAAAAGCAAAAAGGAAAACATTCTGTGTAGTTTGGCCATTTTAGAAGGAGACCGGCTGTGCATTTAACTTTTCTGCTTTTATTCCTCCATATCAACCTTTCTGCTACAGTGGAGTTTCTTCAAGTGTATACCTTTCACTTGGAAAAAGCACCTTCAAGCGCTGTTATTGATAATATTGAACTAGCAGAATACCCGCGCTTCGCAGCGGAGAAGTAGTGTGTTAAAGAAGTTATGAAAAAGAAAAGGAAATATTTTAAAAATAACGTAACATGATTGTTAATGTAATTGTTTTGTCATTGATATGAGTGTTGTTGTGATCTCTCTCTCTCTCTCTCTCTCTCTATCTATATATATATATATATATATATATATATATATATATATATATAT
>JANRMT010062807.1:39348362-39366739 GCA_026402145.1 Polypterus bichir lapradei
AATAGGTGATCTGTCTTTCTGCGTTAACCGCATGCGTTTTCATACGTCTCAAACTAAGGGGATGCGAGGTTAAAATAAATCGAGAAGCGCGCGTACATACTTAGTGCATCCCCTCTCAGGAATCGAACCTCGGACGTGGGCGCTACAGGCGAATGTTTTACTATCGCGCCACAGCGTGTGGTTTATCGATTTGAGCGTAGCAGTGTAATTCAGTTTTTGTTCAGCACTCTTTGGAACTGTTACTTTTTGTCTGCGCACTGCGTCAGTTCACGTGAGCCGCTGAATATGGTTTTATATGTCACTCGCTCGCTTCTAATTGTTTCGCTGCCTTCTTAATTATATAATGCATGTTTTCTAAAGCGCGTTTTGTAGCTCTTCCTGGCTTTCTACGTAATGCGTGATTACGTGAGAGGCGTGATGATGTCATACGAAACTCCGCCCCTCCAGCTGAACTCCATTACAGTAAATGGAGAAAAACAACTTCCAGTTATGACCATTACGCGTAGAATTTCGAAATGAAACCTGCCCAACTTTTGTAATTTGTAATTTCAGCCTTCTACCTACACGGGAAGTTGGAGAATTAGTGATAAGTCAGTCAGTCAGTCAGTCAGTCAGTGAGTGAGTCAGTGAGGGCTTTGCCGTTTATTAGTATAGATGATGATATCCAGATGTTAGTTACTGCTCTGTAGATAACTAGACAACAATCACTGAAAAAATATTACACAATCACTCACAGTCTTATGTTTAATAAAAATGATTAAAAGTTGATTTACACTTGCTACAAACTCAGAATTTATAGTATGAGCTTGAGTAAATGTCTATTAGGAAGAGACAGTGTAACTTAAGAACTACATTTAGTAACTCAAAAATTGTCTCTGGCCGTCCTCAGCAAAAGCAACTCATCATTTTCTTTTTTTTTTATATAACTTTAGTCCATTTCATAGTGGGTTTGCTGTATTGCATAATCTGCCTTTTTCATTCTCTCAGTAATTTTTGTCATGTATGTACACAATGTGCCGCAGAAATGTCTTAGTGTCGATTGGCATTGTGAACTTAGTACTGCCCTTGGCTCTTTCAAAAATCTGAAGCTCTTTTAAAAAATGCAATACAGTGTAAGGAAATCCATTCAGATTTATTATGTGTACACAATAAAATGAAAATAATATGTGCACACATAATCTACAGGCACCATACTGCCATTTAGAACCCCTATGGAAAAACAATCATGATTTGACTGTTCATGTATTTAAATCATTGTGTCTGTATGTGATTCTATGGAAGCTTATTCCTGACATTTAAACGAATGACTCTTGGTTTATTTTGCAAAGAAATTGTCATTCACCACTGAATTCGTCATGCAAACACAGGCTTTGGTATGTTGTCTTGCATTCCTGCCTCACAGTGTCAGGTCTGTAAGTGGTTTGCACTTTCTCCCGGTGTATTTGAGAACTGATCTGCATCAGTGAGTGAGTTTAACTATGCAAGATTGCCTCTTTTAACACTCGACACTGAAAATGTGTCAGTAATACACGTCCATACATAAAATGCTGTATACCTGGAAAAAAAGGGCACTCTAAAAAAGTGGCCCACAGCAACAAAAATAATAAAAGTAGCAAATCATGAAGTGTGTGCAAGCTTCGCCTCCACCAGAGGATGAGCCATTTTAATCCCCGTGATTTTTCCCTTTTTGTTTTAACAGCATAAATATTCTATATTCATATTCTCAAGTGTGTCCTCAATAACTCCACATTTCACCAAGAATCACAATAGACATGGTCAAATACATACAGTAGTATAAGAAAAGATTATAGAAATACTGTACTTAAAGCAAGCTGTGTTAGCGGCCTAGCAAAACTCTGGGGCACAACATTTGCCTTGCATTAGATTATATTCAGAGGTGCAACTAGTTTCTTTATTGTAGGGTTCCCTTTTTTTCAAATAACATTTCTAAAGTTATGAAACAACAGCGTTTCTCATTAACCAAAAACCTTCAATGCTACTCTATCATGTTTCAAATACTTTCATAAACTAACTGTTTCATATTCATACATGTATAAAATAATATAGCAGTAATCACTCATCGCAAACATCTCAGTCATTCTACAACTTATTTACACTTAATAAAGTTTACAAAATATACATTTAACAAGACTACCAAGTGTTTAGAAGACAAGTGAATATTTACAAAGCCAGACTCTTGCCTGGGGAGTGAGTCACGTCACTGCTGTCTATCTAACTGTCTATTGTCAGCCTTTGCAACTGAACAGCTTACCACTTGCATTTAGCGAGTTTTAAACTTTGTGTCTCCATACCAACAACAACAACATTTATTTATATAGCACATTTTCCACACAAAAGATGTAGCTC
Source organism: Polypterus bichir lapradei (assembly GCA_026402145.1). Lineage (NCBI taxonomy): Eukaryota > Metazoa > Chordata > Cladistia > Polypteriformes > Polypteridae > Polypterus > Polypterus bichir. The sequence goes on from JANRMT010062807.1 coordinate 39,350,730, forward strand.
AAAGTGCTTTACAGGATGAAGGAAGAGAAAAAAAAAGAAAAGCAAAATATAAAAATAAAATTAGGCAATACTACTTAACATAGGATAAAAGTAAGTTCCGATGGCCAGAGAGGACAGAAAAAAAAAAAAAAAAAAAAAAAAACTCCAGACGACTGGAGAAAAAAACTAAATCTGTGTGGGTTCTAAGTTACAAGACCACCCAGCCCCCTCTAGGCATTCTACTTAACATAAATAACCTCAATCAGTCCTCATGGTATTCAGGGTTCATATGGAAGAACTTGATGATGATGGTTATGTGGACCTCTGGTCTTCAATCCATCAATGTAGGGACAGCATGGTGCTTTGATCGGGTGGTGGTGGTGCAGATTACCACAACAGAAAACCAGAGAAAGTAGGGGTTAGTATGGATTTGTGAGCCACCAAGAATGATAATGATAATTAAATGCATATGCAAATATAAGGGTTAAACTAAAATGAAGCTATGAGAAAGCCATGTTAAAGTAATGTGTTTTCAGCAGTGTTTTAAAGTGCTCCACTGTATTAGCCTGGCAAATTCCTATTGGTAAGCTATTCCAGATTTTAGGTGCATAAGAGCAGAAGGCCGCCTCACCACTTCTTTTAAGTTTAACTCTTGGAATTCTAAGCAGGCACTCATTTGAAGATCTAATTTTACGATTTGGAGTGTAAGGTGAAAGGCATTCTGAAATATAGGATGGATCGAGATTATTTAAGGCTTTGTAAACCATAAGCAGCATTTTAAAGTCAATTCTAAATGGCATGGGTAACCAGTGTAGTGACATCAAAACTGGGGTGATGTGCTCAGATTTTCTTTTCCTAGTTAAGATTCTAGCAGCTAGAGGTGGGGATCGATCTGTTCTTAATTTTTTCTCTTTGTAAAAACTTGATTGCTTTGTATGGATTGTAATAAAATTAATAAAAAATAAAAATCGAATAGTATCATAAAAAAAAAAAAAAAAAGATTCTAGCAGCTACATTCTACACTCATTGCAATCGATTGATGTCGTATTTGGGTAGCCCTGAGAGGAGTGCGTTACAGTAATCTAGCTGACTGAAAACTTTTGGTATACGTCTTAAGTGATAAAATGTTGTTCTAGTGATCTGATTAATATATGATTTAAAATTTAGGCCAGATTCAATAATTACCCCTAAATTCTTTACCTCTGTCTTGACTTTTAATTCTAATGGATCAATGAATCCTAATAGTATCCATAGCAATACTCGTTACCGTACTACAGTAACCTTCAGAGTATAACTTGACTCACAGTTGAAAGATAAGATATTCTTATTTATTGTATACAACCTGCAGAACACAGATAAAGTGGAGCAACAATAAGATCAAACAGCTTTCAGTCCGTCGTCCAAGTTGTGTATGATGGGCAGCCAGAAGTTCATCCCCCCAATGCAAGCCTGACGGAACCATTTCAATGTGAAACGTTGTTGCTCCATTCCACAGTCCATTTTCATGGTCCACTCCGCAAACAGGAACCGATTGTGGCCACATATTCTCGGAATATTTTTTGAGTGTGCCTCATATGCAATTTCATTTACAGCACATGAGGGTCTAAACCTTTTTTTTTTTTTTGCAATTCTGGAGGCATTTGCATTATTTAGTGTTAAAAAAGGTAATCTTTCACAGTTAAAAGTCTTTCAGGTTGCTGCACTGTAGCAGACCTCCCAGTATATCTCTCCATGTTTTGTGTCTGTTTTTTGTAAAATCATTTCTTTTGTTTTCTTTTACTAGCTTGTAAGTAGTTATTTCTATAAAATGCTTTATAACATCTGCAAAAGTTTTTTTTTTTTTCTTTTACTTTTGATCGTTATCACCATTGAAATCTAAAGGGACACTTATGCACTACATGCACAGGAAATCTCAGGTGTATGGATGGTGCTTACAGTCGGGATGCGCTGCTATTAATGAGACCAGCTTCCAGTTACTCTCCATGTACCACTAATATACTGGAAGAATTAAAAGCTTTCAGACCCAGAAAATGAGGAAACAGAGGTGGACTTTGAGGATGTCTGAGATGGAGAAATTTTAAAACACTGTTGTAATCTATCATTATTAGAATATTAGAACAATCTACACGAGAACAGGCCATTCAGTCCAACAAAAAGCTTGCCATTCCTATCCACTTAATTCCTCTAAAAAACATTGTCTAGTTTTGAAAGTACCTAAAGTCTTACTGTCTACTATGCTACTTGGTAGCTTATTCCAAGTGTCTATGGTTCTCTGTGTAAAGAAATACTTTCTAATGTTTGTGGAAAATTTACCCTTAACAAGTTTCCAACTGTGTCCCCGTGTTCTTGATGACCTCATTATAAAATAACAGTCTCAATCCACTGGGCTAATTCACTTAATAATTTTAAACACTTCAATCATGTCACCTCTTAATCTTCTTTTGGTTAAACTGAAAAGGCTCAGCTTTTTTAATCTTTCTTCATAATTCATCCCCTGTAGCCCTGGAATAAGCCTAGTCGCTCTTCTCTGGACCTTTTCTAGCACTGCTATGTCCTTTTTGTAGCCTGGAGACCAAAACTGCACACAGTACTCCAGATGAGGCCTCACCAGTGCATTATAAAGGTTGAGCAGAACCTCCTTTGACTTGTACTCTACACATTGTGCTATATAACCTGACATTCTGTTAGCCTTCTTAATGGCTTCTGAACACTGTCTGGATGTTGATAGTGTCGAGTCCACTACAACTCCTAGATCCTTCTCATAAGGTGCACTTTCAACTTTCTGACCTCCCATTGTGTTTTCAAACCTAACATTTGTACTTCCTATATGTAATGCTTTACATTTCTGACATTAAATTTCATCTGCCACAAATCTGCTCAAGCCTGTCCAAATGCTTCTATAATGATTTAACACATTCCTTATTATCTATCAATAAACCTGTCTTGGCATCATCTGCAAACTTAACTAGCTTGTTACTTATATTCCTATCCAAGTCATTTATATATATTAAAAATAGCACTGGCTCTAGCACTGATCTCTGTGGAACACCACTCTTAACATCAGCCAATGAGTATGACCCAAAGGCCAATTCTGCACCCATCTAAAAACATCACAATGTACTTCCACTTCTTTTAGTTTGATACTCAGTCTCTTATGTGGCATCTTATGAAATGACTTCTGAAAGTCCAGATAAATAATATCATAAGCTCCACTTTGATCGTATGCTTTTGTTGCCTCCTCATAGAATTCCAGCATGTTAGTAAAACACGACCTCCCTCTTTTGTTTCCATGCTGACTGTTCAGAAAAACTCCTGTACTTGCAAGGTGTTGCTCAATCTTATCCTTAATAATTCCTTCCATTAATGTTCCTGTGATGCATGTTAAGCTTACTGGCCTATAGTTGCTTTGATATGCCTGCTCACCATTTTCATATAATGGGATAATATTTGCCATTTCCAGTCCTCTGCTATTTCCCTAGTGCCATCCTAAAAATTTGTGTCAAGGGATTATATATGTACTCACTAACAACCTTAAGAACTTGTGGGTAAATATTATCTGGTACCATAGATTGTTTGATTTGAGCCTATTTAATCTGAGCTGCACTTCTCCTTCTATAAATTCCAAATCACTCAGTACCTCTTTAGTAGTCCCATTTACTGTTGGGAGGTTATCTACTTCCTCACTGTAATTTTTAATTCCCTTTTACTATTTTTGATGCACTTCACCTCCTCAACTAATCTTTTACTACTAATATACTGAAAGAATCGCTTAGTATTATCTTTCACCTTATCTGCTATTCCTCTCCAGCTGTCTTTTAACCTCCCTAATATCCTTCTTAATGTTTGACCTCATGTTCTGATACGCCGTACAATTCATATTGGAGTTATTAGTCTTATATGCCTTAAACAGATTTTGGTTTTTCCTTTGCAGCTACTTGTTTAACTCTTTATTAACCCACTGCAGAGTTGTTTTTTTTTTGTTTCCTATTAATTCCAAATTTAGGTATGTAGCTGTCCTGCATTAAATGTAAAACATTTATAAACCTGTTCCACTGTTCCTTAACTGCTTAAATGTTTATCCCAGTCTATTCTCCTTAGACATTACCACATTTGGTCAAAATTTTCCCTACCAAAGTTAAACTTAACAGTTTTAGTCTTTGCATCTGCACCTTTACCAACACTGAAAATTCCATTACATTATGGTCACTTGACCCTAGTGGTTCAATCACCTCTGCAACCTCAATTCTATCCTGATTATTACAAGATATTAAATCTAGACAGGCTTCACCCCATGTTGGTGCTTTAACATACTGTTTTAAAAAATAGTCACTGATTATTTCTAAACACTCCTGCTCTTGTGCCACGCTATTTGCAAGGTGAACCCATTACCTTCACTGAAAGTTAAAGTGCCCAATGACTATAATATCCCCTTATAAACTTGCCTTTTTAATAATACTAAAAAGATGTGTGTTGAAATTACTGTCTGCATTGGGTGGTCTTTAACACACTCCTAAAATAAGGCCTCTTAGGCCTCTTTCCCTAATGCTTTCCAGGAGAAGCCTAATGTCATCATTAAGATGGGGCTCATCATCCAACTTAAGAGGACTTGTGTTTAAATTCTGTTTGACATAAACAGCAACCCCACCTCCTTTTCTGTTCTGTCTATCCTTCCTACAAACCTGTATCCTTCTATGTTATACTCATTCCCATCATTGTTATTTAGCCATGTTTCTGTTATTGCTATAATATCATAATTGTGCACCTTTACATATTTTATTTTTTGACACTTCTTAAGGACAAGCTATATTTTAATGTGTTACTCCTTTTATATTTAAATGTGGGGTTAGAATTTACATTACTGTGAATTTTTATTTTACACTATTATTTGTTCCTTCGTGTACAGTATCAAACCTGGCCTGTCCTAAACTCCCTGCCCTCAATTCCCTAGTTTAAACAATCCTCGACTAACCTACTCATATGCCTCCCCACCACATTGGTGCCCCTCTTGTTCAGATGTAACCCACTGTGGCAGAACAGGTCCCATTTGTTCCAATAGGAGTCCCAATACCTCATAAACTTATACCCTTCTATGTTGCACCAAGATTTGAGCCACACTTTAAGTCTTCTGATCTCTTCAATGTTACCTGGTCTGGAGTGTGGCACAGGCAGAACTTCAGAGAAGAAGACTTTGTCAGTTCGTCTCCTCAGCCTGGCACCTGACTCTTTAAGTTTGGATCACTAAACTGACAGACTACCCTTATGTATGTCATCTGTTCTAGCATGGACAATGACCAGAGCCATCCACCCTTCCAGGGAGGTCTCCCACTTATGCACCCAGAATGAAACACATTGTGTGAGACTCTCTGGAGCAAACCTATACTTCAGTCCCCCTAATGATTGAGTCCACAGATATCACTACCTCTCTCTTTCTGGGAAATGGTTTTGATGTGGCCCATTGGAGCTCCTTATCCTTGCCTACCTCCTCAGAACCCACCTATCTATACCTGTCTGGTCTGAAGTCTCCTCCTGTGCCACCTTAACTCTCTAAAGGACACTTGGGCCAGGTCCACAAATTCTCTACTACAATGCAGGCCAGACAACTTCTCCTCCAGTTCAGTGACACTGAGCTTGAGGTGCAGGATCAGCTTGCATCTCCTTCAGATGTAGCCCTCATAGATGACTGGCTCTTCCTAGCTGTCATCTAAAAAGTCCAACATCCAACATGACTTGCATTGCATTGGCCTCACTGATCAAATCTGAGTTATGATTACTAAAACTGATTTAACTTAAAATGGTAAAACTAATAAACTATAAAAAATTAAGCTAATGAAATTAGATTATGGGTGGCATGGTGGCGCTGCTGCCTTGCAGTTAGGAGACCCGGGTTCACTTCCCGGGTCCTCCCTGTGTGGAGTTTGCATGTTCTCCCCGTGTCTGCGTGGGTTTCCTCCCACAGTCAAAAGACATGCAGGTTAGGTGCATTGGCGATTCTAAATTGGCCTTGGTGTGTTTGTGTGTGTCCTGTGGTGGCTTGGCACCCTGCCTGGGACTGGTTTCTGCCTTGTGCCCTGTGTTGGCTGGGATTGGCTCCAGCAGACCCCTGTGTTCGGATTCAGCAGGTTGGACAATGGATGGATGAATTAGATTACAGAAATGCTACATTTTACACCTTCTGGCCACCTACGCCCCTGTAATCTTCTTCCTCTTTACTGCCTGCTGTTTTTCCTTCTGTAAGGTTACTTTACTTATGTCTGTCTGTTCTCCTAATTTAGCACTCCTCTTATTCAGTGTCAATGTCAATTTTTATAGAGCACAATTAAAACAACATAAGTAATGCTGTAGCCAAAGTGCTTTACATTAAAACATGTAATCAACATAAATAAAATACACCAAAAAGAAATAAAGTACAATTAAACAAAATGCAGCCAGCAGTGAGTTAAAGAAAAGAATAAAGATGACTAAGAGTAGGGCACCCGTCAGTATCAGTGAAGGTCACTGAAAGCTAGAGAATAGAAGTGAGCCTTCCCTCTAGTTTTAAACAGTTCAATTGAAGGTGACTCCTTAATGTAATGAGATAAAGATTTCCACAGATGAGGTACATTAGCTGCAAAAGCCCAGCCCCCTTTAGTGTTACATTTAGTGCAAGGGACCATAAAAAAGACCTGACCGGCAGGTCTAAGCTCTCTGGATGGCTGGTTATAAAACACACAATTCATATAATAGTCAGGTGCAGACCCATATAATGATTTAAAAACTACTAACAAAATTTTAAAGTCAATTCTGAATCTAACAGGCAGCCAGTGTAAAGAAGCTAATATTGGAGAAACAGAATCAAACTTTATTGCCCCAACCAAAAAACGGGCAGCAGCATTCTGGACCAACCTACATATCACGGATTAGCTGATCCCAGAATACAACACATTGCGGTTATCAAACCGAGAAAAGATAAAAGCATGAGTAGCTTTCTCAAGATCCCTAGAAGATAAAATTATTGTACCTTAGCTAAAAAATGAAGCTGGACAAAGCAACTCTTGACTACAGAGTTAATCTGTTTCTCAAAAGAAAGGTTACTGTCAAAAATGACACCAAGATTATGGACTTCAGGTTTGCAAAAGTCAGCAAAAGAGCCGAAAAGCAACACCCAGCAGCTTCTCTCTCAATTGCAAAGATAAATACTCGGTGTATTATGAGCATAGTACAGTCCTTGTTGGAATAAACTGGACAAGCTGAGAGCATCTGTGCAATACCTCCATGAGCACCAAGAAAACCTTCTGATGTGCTTTATTGAGACCTGGTTTAAGAATACTGATTCAGATACAGCTATTGTAGTAGATGGATTTGTTTGTCTACGGCAAGTCACAAACCCAGCTGCTGGTAAGCAGTCGGGCGGTGGAGTCTGCCTTGACATTAACAAAAGGTGATATAATAATATAACTATAAAAAAAAGCATCTGCGTGCCAAATATTTAACTACTCACAGTTAGACTTCACCCATAGTATCTACCACAAGAGTTTAATCGATTTTTTGTGATAGCAGTTTACATGCTGCCACATGCTGATGTGGGAACTTCAGCAGAAATGATTCTTGAAATTGCACAGAAATTAAAAACCAAATCACCTGGCTCTTTCAAACTTGAGATGGGTAGATTTATGTAATCTGGAATCAGTATTACCATACTACCATCAGAACGTTAATATTAATACTAAAGGGAACAAAGCACAGCTGGTCTTTCGTATGACCTTAAACTACATCTTGGCCTGCAAATGGTTCTTTAACTTGCAGGCAAAATTTGGGGGTTAGTGGCAGATTTAGCATGCCAGACACCGTAAAAACTTCATTCAGCACCGAAATGGCACACAGGACTCCTTTCTGCTCTCTGCATGAGTAGCTCTGCTGCTCACATTATGAAGGGGATGGAGTACACTGGTACTGTGAGTGCTGTGCAGACTGAAAGCAGAATCTCTGTATTTTTCCCAGTTGATTCTGGGGTTCGTCAGGGGTGTGCTCTTGCTGCTAATCTCTTCATTGCTTGCATAGATTGGGTGTTGGGCAGGGTCATGGGGTCCGGTGGCTCTGTGGCATCTGTTATGAAGAAAGATTCACTGATCCTGACTTTGCTGACGATGCTGTGATCTTCGCAGAGTTAATGGAGGCTCTGACTGGGATTCAGGCTGAGTGAGGAGTCTGAGTGTCTGGGCTTGTGAGTGTCCTGGATAAAAACCACGATCTAGGCCTTTAATGACCTCTTGGGCATAGCCATCTGCAATGTGTCTGTTTGAGTAGAGAGCATCGACGGCATTAAGAGGTTTACTTACCTCAGCAGCAACATTCATGTCTCTGGTGACTCTTTCTATGAAGTAAGTAGATGGATTGGGAGAGCATTGGGGGTCATGAGGTCACTGGAAAGGTTTGTATGGTATTCCTAGTATCTTTGCAAAAGGACAAAAGTTCCAGTCCTTAGAGTCCTGGTGCTTCCTGTTTTGCTATATGGTTGCAAGACATAGATGGAATTCAGTGACCTGAGATGAAGACTGGACTCCTTCAGTACTGTGTCTCTTCGAAGAATCCTTGGATACCACTGGTTTGACTTTGTGTTAAACAAGTGGTTGTTCATGGAGTCCTGATTAAGGCACATTACATGAAATGTAAGGGAGTGTCAGCTATGGCACTACCGTCATGTGGTGTGATTGCTCAAGTGTGATCCAGCTTACAGGATTCTCATTGTTGAAGACCCAAGCAGATAGACCAGGCCAAGGGGATGCCCACGTAATACCTGGCTGCAGCAGATACAAAGTCATTTCCGGAGTAATGGGACTGGACCGCATGTCTACCTTAGGAGTTGCCAACTGGGATCTGGAGCTATTTCATCATGTGGTGGGTGAGGCAATGTTCCCCAACCTGAGGGAACAAAACTCTGGAGAAGTGTTATGGAAGTGTCCTTGGCGCCTACATATGACTTCATAGAACAGCTCTGGGTGGGTCTATCCACTTCATTATTTATCTACTACCAAAGTAAACTGAAACAAGAAAAATCAGCCATATGTAAAAAACAAAACTGATGTAATGACAGTGTAGAGGAACTGCAAAAATGATTCTCCTGCACTGAATGAGATGTGCTGACATCCTCACAGTCACTGAATGAGGCCACTTACAATGTAAGAAAATATATGAAATTCTGTGAGGCTATGATAATTAAGGAAAGAGCTATTAAAGTGTATCCCAACAGTAAGCCATGGATCAATAGAGAGAGAGATTAAAGCATTTCTACTGGAAAAAACAATATGCTCATCAAGAAAATAAGAAGTTTTACAGGAGGGATTAAGAGATTAAGAAGATGTATGGGGAAAAAATCAAGAGGTGGTTTAATGACAAATCTTTTTTTTTTCCTTTTTGCCTTTTATTCTTTCTTAATTTTTGTGATTTGTTCCTTTTTAAATTTCACTAAACCTAAACTTAAAATGAACTAAGAAGTTTCTTTTGTTACATGTTTGACTCCTGAATCCTGTCTTGCTCGATTTTGGTAACATAGAGGGAGACACAGCTACGCATAGAGTTATACATTTCCCAGCCACTCCACAACAAATAATATTTAAAGCAAGCAGCAATTACACAAATTGGCACACACATAAATATCAAGACTCCATGAGCATGTATATGTGAACAGGGTTGGGCTGTACTGGAATTCAAGTAGAAGTGTTACGTATCCAGAATACAAAAGTGAGTATTCAGGTTTTAGCTCTCAGTACATTTCTAAAGGTGTATTCAAGAATACAGTTACCGTAGATCCCGGAATACAAGCCGAGAATTTCGTCCTAGATTTTTGGCTTGGAGTTTGGTGGTCGGTTTATACAACGAGTATCATTTCAGATTCAAGATTTCCAGCGCAATGCCGGTTTTGCCGATGAATACGGAAGTAAATAATGATGAAACCACAGAGCCATCTTTCAGATGAAGAAGTAACTTTGCATGCCGGTACTTTAAATTAAATAAAGAATTTATTCAAAAAAGTGTTTTAGTTGTTGATTTTATTAATAAAATTTATAATAAATTATCGGGAAGTTTAAAATAAAATTTTTTATTTTGATTTACGATCCACATCTTGCGTTACGAAATGGATGCGGTCACGTGTATCCGCTTGTGCGATTGTAAACAAACAACCGAGAGCGTTAGTAGCGTCAGTCGGAGCCCAGATACATGTGTTTGTGGATGTAATTTCGAAACGAAGATGGACATTGTGTGGAAATATCTCCTCCTCCTCCCTTCCTGCAGCCCAAAGATGTCAAATTAAATGGTGAGTACGGTATGAAATTGTTTCTAGAATAGAATGCCTTTTACTGTCACTATACGCATCTACAATGAGATTAAAAGCAGCTCCTTCAGTGCAGAAAAAAGTTCTGTATAGGGCTTGTATGGTTGTTTTTTAGCCTTAGCATAACGCCGTATCTGCGGCCCCGCTTCTGCTTTCTTTCCCTCCTCCGTCTGTGTCGTCTCTTAGACCCGCCAGCAAACCACGGAGAGCCCACTGGTCTCGCTATGTTGTCTGGGATGTTGTGCGTGTGATGAAAAACACTCAAAACAGATGTCTGGCTCTGGACACCGATGTCTATAAGGTTCTGAATGGTGTAGCAGATGTTCGCCGAACCGATCGTGCACAAACAAGGACAAAAAAAAAAGTACAAAAACAACAAAAAAGTGCACTGAAAAGGAGAGCCCTGAGCTGCTGCACGCCGCCATGCTCCTAGCCTAATCGAAGTAGGCTAGGCACTTTTTATAACTTTTTGGTTAGTACATTAGAAAAATTATTGGTGTTTTTTATTATGAAAAGGTTAAGTAAGTGTTGCAGTGGGAGGTTCAGAACGCATTATGGGTTAGCCTTTGCGAACGAATTAAGTTCGTAAGTCAAGGGTCCACTGTATTGCGTTAAGTTAATCAAATTTATAACAAGTCTCCGGAAATCTACCCGCCGATGTACCGTATTTGCGTATATAGTTTCAACACAAAGGTTCCAATTTACCAAACTTCTCCGCAATCACTTCCTGGTTTCCATCAAAAATGCCGGCAGTCTCAAATTCTCGCCGATAAACATTATAAATATACCCGAAGAGACACTTTTAAGGAAATGTAGAAAATTTTGCTTGGAGAAGGGGGTCGGCTTAAATACCGGTCATCGGCAAATACATGTAATTTAGTAGGTAGAGAAGGGGATCGGCTAATATACCGGGTCAGCTTGTATTCCGGGATCTACGGTACCTTATGAAATTGAATACTGAATACTTTTAAACTACATTTCCATATCCACAGATTCAATCAGCCGCAGATTTAAAATGTAAAAATATGAATTCTAGAAAGTTTCAAAGAGCAAAACTTGAAATAGCTGTGCGCTGAACACTACAATGAATCTCCCCAGCACTCGTTGTTTGAGTATTGTTCTCCTAGCACCTTGCTAGTTCACTAATTTTATTGTATGTGTAGCTTGTTAATTTAATGTTCAAGAATTGGGAAATTGGGTTCTAAATGTTCTGTTTTAGGTAGTCTAGTGTTTGCCCTGTTTCTAGCTCTCATGTACTGTACGGCTTCTGACATGCCACTGACTCTGCCGGTTTCTATTTGCTTTTTAGGTGAGCTAAACTCTTTCATCAATCTTGTTCTATTTAAGAAGTTTTCTAAAAAAACGTTTGTTGTTGCTACCTTTCGAGGCAGTTGAGGCCCCTTCTTCAGGCCTGAGCTGCATTGACAGCTTGCATATTGTAATCTGTTCATTTCCGCCAATAAAAGGTCTCAGTTTGCTTGACTTCTCATTGTATCCATAATGGCTAACATGGCACATTATCCTACTACTATAGGCCCTTTTTCAAAATTTATTGTTTACCATTTTTTCTTTCGATTTATTGTTTGAACCTATTCATGTACACTAAGCATGCTCAAATTAATTTTTAACATTGTTCTTTATTGGACTAAACATGATTCTTTAAACTGGTTCAGTATTTCTATTTAAGAAGATGGAAAGAAATTAAACAATTAAAATATAATATATTTTTACTTTTTAAAATATAATGCTACATTGCATAAAAAGAGGAAAAGTAAAAAGAGGCATCTGTTATTAAGCAATGATTATAGAAATAGCAGCTATCTTCTTTAAAAAGAGGAAGCAGTTATTAACTATTTGCTAGATATGCAGAGTATGCACATTTCACTTCTGGTTAGATGCTAAACTGTATTTCATTGCCATAGTGCTTGTACTGTGTTCAATGAAAATACAGTTGATTCTGAATGTAAATCTGAATGTGATTTTGGAAACTTATTCTTGCCATTCAAAACAGGCTTTTGAAGTATTGCCTGTTTTTTGTATTTGATCATGAGCACCACATATAGTGTGGTGTTTAGCTTTACTCTCCCCAAATGTTTCTCATGCATAGTGTTTTTATATGCTATTTCCAAGCACAGTAGGAATCTCAACTCTCAATCCATCAACCAAAGTTTAATCAAAAGTACAGAGACTAGGCAGATCCCTGCATTGTACTGTCATAAAAAACCTTGGAAACTAATGGAGAATTCCTATAGCCTTTTTTTAATAAAGGCATTACTTTCCGTTTCTATGCTTTTTGGAATATTGCAAGTAGAAAAGGCAACAAACCTTAAACAAAAATAGCACACAGAAGCACAAGTTCTTAAAAACATATAGAAAATAATATGTAAAAAGCACAGGTATGGGCGGTGTGGCGGAGGCCGGGATCCTTACCCAGCCGGGACACCTCAATAGTGGAAGGACTGGGGGAGAAAGTTTATTCAGGACATTATCTCCTCCGGAATGCTAGAGGGCAGCCCCTCTGGCTTGCAGCAGAGCCACGGGTTTGAAGCCTGGATGTTTGCTGAGACCTGTTCCAGGTGTGGTGAAAGTGAACACTTGGAGTGCTTCTGCGTGTCTTATAAAAGGAGCAAGCCACCACTACTTGGGGAGCCAAAGTCGGGAGGAGGTGGACAAAGCTTGCCAGGATGAGTGGAGACAGAGGAAGAGAGAGGAAGAGAAACAAGAAGAGAAAATTATGCTTGGTGTTTTACTGTGCTGTGTTGCGGGGAGCAAGGGAAAGGCACTGCATCCATGTAAATAAACAAGTGTTGTCCAGGACTTGTGCCTCTGTGTCTCTTGTGTAAGGTGTTTGGGGAGCTGTATGCCCCCTGGTGGTCCAGAAGTGGCATCCCAGATGGGACCTCCTGGCCATCTGCTAGCAGGAGACACATTTAGAAAAAAATTCTTTTAGCCAGGCCCGACACAAGACAGCAGTGAGAAAAAAATAAAGAAGAAAAAAAAAAAGAGAGGCTCACTGAAGCACCCCTTCTGCCCCGATGTGGAAGAAAAGGGCCTAACGCGACCCAGAAGTTGGCCTGACACATGTCATCATTGATGGAAAGCAGATCGGTTGGCTGGGAGAAGAGGCTACCTGAAAGAAGCACGCTCCGGGAGACAGGATCCAAGAGGTGGGTGCTGGAAACCCAGGGCCAATTTGCCCTGGTAATGTTATAAGTCTGCTCTGTGTGCCTACCTCTTAGATGGGGACTGCCCAGACCTGTATCTATGGCCAGAGCATGCTGATCCATGGGGTGACAGTGAGGCATATTCGGAGAAGTCGACTGTGTAGGACTGGCACCCGTTACTCGCTGAAGGACAGTGAAGAAGGATGATCGCCTGGAGTTTCACTTCCCCAACGAGGGCCAATATGATGGAGGAGGGGGCAGTGAGTGGCCGGACTGAATTCCCCGGAGCAGGTGAGAGGTTGGAGGGTATGTGCTGTAGTTTGGTGAAGGCGGGGCCTGCGAACCTCTGCCCCAAACCTAAAGAAGATACACAGGCTCAATGGCTCTCAGCTGGCGGACAAGGACGAGTGAACCTGTGTTCACCACCGGTCAAAATAAATAACCTGATGTTAGTTGTATGTGAGCTGGAGGATGTGTTTCAGCCCGTACAGTCTCTCTTACAGGTACTGGGTCTGCTGAGGCAGATGATCAATTAGCTGGAGAGGACGACCGAGGTGCCCCTGAAGGTAGCACATGAGTGGCTGAGGAGCCATGGTATGGGACTCTCCAGCTGGTTAAATGTGGTGGTACAATACAGGAAAGAGGGGTACACTGCAAATGGGTCCTGGTAGTAAATAATACCGGCTGCCAAGTTGCCACAACCCCTACATCAGACGTAGTTGTGATGACCAATCACACAGTGGGGGCATAGACAGTTTAGGTCCATGTGAGGCAGCGGCTTGTATGTGCTGGACAACAAGAGCCCCACCCCAACTGCCAGTGGCAGTCTCACACTAGTCAAAGGGGCGCAGACAACACGGGGTCTCTCTTTTTGCTATAGGAAGATCCAGACTGCTGTCACACCCCAGAGTAAGAGGAAGACCCAGAAAAGGAAGACTGGGTCTCCAAACAGTGCAGCAAGTGACCCAGTGTGCTCACATGTGGTGGAGGGCCGAGCCGATCTCAGTTGGGCATGAGGCAGAGTAGAGCTTCCTGCACTGTTTCCATATCCACAGGGCATGGCTACAAGGAGGGAAGCGATAGTATTATGAGTGTCACCGTGTGGGCCGTGGGTAGAGACACTGTCCTAATAGGGTGACGAGAAATGCCTGGAGAGGGTGTCGGCGCAGTGCCTCCCCATACCCTTCTTGTTTGTTAGTTTCAGGATGGAGCCATGGTCCAGAGAATGTTGTCTCTCCATCCTACCATACAACAGCAGGGCCACGGGTTTGATGCATAGAAGCTCCACCCTGCTGGGGCCCGTGGGCTGTGCCAGGGGGCACATGGACATTTGCCAAGCTCTGTTTTTGCAGCACTTCTAAGTGTGGTGGAAGAAACTAGTTGGACACCTGAAGTGCTTCCGGGTGTCCTATAAAAGGAGCCAGACGCCACAATCTGGGGAGCCTGAGTAGGAAGGAGGTGAACGAAGCTTGCTAGGAGGAGTGGAGGCAGAGAAAAAGAAAGGAATAGAAAGAAGAAGAGAAAAGTGTGCTTGGTGCTTTACTGTGCTGTGTTGTGGTTAGCGTGGGAAAGGCGATGCACCACGAAAATAAACAAGCGTTGTGCAGGATTTGTGCCTCTGTTGTGTCAGGTGTACACCCCCTGGTGGTCCATACTGGCAAGAAAATATGTTAAAATATTTAAGTAGATAAATATCAGAAGAATTCAGAACGATCAGAAGGGCAATTTGATTGTTCTTCCATTTTTTCCTTTACACTGTATTGTCACAACATGGCCACCAAGACCACGTTTCCATATCACACACCCACCCAGTAACAATGTGACGGTCATCTCAGGAGCATACCTGACATTTCTGGGAAAATCACATTTGAGAAAATTACATGCATGTACAGTATAAATAACAACAATTTAATTAATTAACTGCTAGATGCCACTCATGTTTATTTGCCTTCTGATTAATAAAAATTAACAATTTTATTAATTTAAATGTGTTAACAAGCTGATATGTTAAAAAGTAGTTAAAAAATAGAAATTTAACAAAATTAAAAGACTCATGCATTTAAAGTCATGACAGTAGTAACTTATGTTTAGTAACTTACATATTGTAGCTTAGATTTCAAAGAGACGTCAAAGTCACATTAATATTAATTTCTCATGCAAAAGACAAAATCTGATGTTCTGATTAAACTAGAAGATCTGTTGTCAATAAGATAAACATGAAATTAAGAAATTAGTTGGAAAAAAAAAAACTGCTGCTATTTCCAGGATCACGATAGTCCAACTCTGTATTAGCTACCAGGTGTTAAAACCAGCTTGGTGGATTCAGTGGTCTTATCAAGTGCATAAAATTACCTGTTTTATGTACTGCAAACCTAACTCTGGCAGTAATGAATGCTGGGATACTCTGTGTACTTCAAGAAATGAATGGGCAAACAGCAAAACTTGAATTAATTGAAAATGTCCTCCTCATTTGCTATATATTGCCTTTGATTCCTGTATGGCTAATCATTTTCCACTTATAATGTGATGATGACAGCTCATAGATATTGAAGGTGCAT
>JANRMT010062807.1:39367139-39408560 GCA_026402145.1 Polypterus bichir lapradei
TATACACACACATAAATAAATAAATAAATTCTATATATATATAATTATATTTGGTTCAAGAATCATTAACCAGCCAGGATGCCAGTTTAATGGAAGGACAGAGGAAACCACTCACTTGTACTATTTGCTCCCCTGATACAACGGGTGGAGGTATCTTTGGGCTATGGTGCCTGCATGGATACCCACAGTGCAGTCCCATTAGACTACTCTGTTGGATTCCATGGGGGCCTCCAAAGGGAGCTGCAGAGATAGACCGTTCCTACTTTAAGTGAGTCAGAGTCGGGGCAGAGGACAAAGGTCATCTGGAGGAATGTAAGGAGAAGAAGAAAGATCACTATATCTATATCTATCTATATATATAATATATGTATATATATATACACTGTATATATATATACAGTATTTATATATATGTATATACAGTATATATGTATATGTTTGTTATTCTTTATTCACAACAGAGCTTAAGTACTGTCAGTTTAAACAATATTAAGCAACTAATTTATAAAACCATAATTTGTCCTGATGTCATCTTAGCTGTTCCAATTCTTTTTTTATTCCTGTGCCAAACCAAGTTCATAGTAGGCATTGAACAGCATGTAGGCATTATGGTACCACATCTGCCTCTCGATAAACTGTGTGTTTTTGGGACAACTTTCCTCCAGTTGCACATTCACATCTGGCTTCATGCTTAAGTCACACCCGCTCTGTCGCAGGTCATTTTTGAATTCAAGAGTACAGTTCAGAGAAAGCTTCTGTCTGTCCATGTTCTCCTTGACATGCAGTAGGCACCCTGAATGCCACATTGGTCTAATTAGACTGAGGTCATCGTGCAGGTCTAGGGTTATTTTAATACCAGGGGTATTTCCTACTTGTTGAAATTGCAGAGCCAGGTTTGTCGCCACATTAAAGAGCTCACTACCTCTCCAATACCAAAGACTTTTAGCATGTGTTATGTTTTGAACACCGTGTGGAACCTTTTGACCTGTCATACAGGGAAGTCTGTTCACTAAGAGGAAGAGCTTTGGCATGCAAGTTTTCATGCTCACGACATTACTCTCATTCTGGGCATCTATCAAGGACCACAAATTATGGGGTGAATTGGAGATGTGCACTATAAAGTCATCTTGATCTGTACTGAGGAGATCAAGAGATTTATTTGGGTACATTACCGAAGTAATCAGAGATCCATCTTGAGTCCAAAGCTGAGTCAGTATACCATCTTCCTGAACACTTTTAGGACGGCTGGATATCACTCGCAGTGAAGAGTTATTTTGTCCCTGGTGCAGCACTTCTAATGCCAGACCTGAGTAGAAGTTCATTAAATGCCCATCACTCCAGTACCACAGTTGTGTCTCCATTAAGGTTTCACTGAATGGTAGGGCTTCCACAAAATGATTTTCTTCCCTACCTGTTAGCAGAACACAGGGAGATGTTTCTATCCTTATAAAAAATGGGCATAAGACAGCCCGGATGGTCTCCTCATTCCCTTTTGGTATTAACTGCCATGACTGAGTCACCAGAACTGAGGTGATGAGCTGTCCATCAGCAGTCATCACAAATTTGAAATTCACATCGCAATCAGCAGAGTTTATTACAGTATGTTCAGTACCAGACCTGCATGACTCTGAGAACAGCTGCCCATGAATTGAATGAGATATAAATTTTACCTTCTTGCATTTTATCTTATCCACAACCAAAGTGATTCCAGATTCAATATTCCTCATGGCTGAATTGTTCTCCCAATGCCACAGTTGGTTCTCGCTGTCGCTGTAATCTCTCTTCATTAGAAAGCTGGCATTACCCTCACTTGTTAGGAGTTTGCACTCATTCTGTGACTTCAGAAAATATACATGGAGAGCTGAAGTTCTGCTCTGTTTAGATGGACTCCTGCTGATGTTCTGTCTTCTGGTCAGGAATTGCATACTCTCTTCCATTGGCCTGCTCTTATCCAGGTAACCACTGGAAGCTGTTGCCTGCTGAAACTGCAGAAGATACATGTTTGACATGTCAGCTGGTAGGTGTAACACGTCCACATCATCTGCATTCCAATGACCTGTCTTCTCAGATGGTTGGTGCCGTTCGCACTCTTCACAGGGGAAATTAGCTGCTGCCTGAAAATCGAAAAACAAGAGCTGCAGCAAGATGGAAAACAGAAGAGCAGAGGAGCACTGGCAGCAGTTCATCCTTCTTGATTCCTTTTGCTACACTTCAAGCAACAAAAGTAAAAAAGAGCTTCTGTTCTTTTATTTATTCCGCCAGCATCTAGAAAGGGAAAGTAAAAAAAGAAAAAGATCACAGTGAAGTGACGGAACACTAAGACGTATTTAGATGAATGCAACTCTCTATAAATCTGGAATGCCTTGTATGCTATTCCTTAGTTTAGTCTTGTGGCTGCAGGTTTTCATCCCAGACAATTTCTACTTCCTTCGTTCAGCAAGCTGCTGTTTTTCAGTGTGTATGTTTTAGTTTAAATATGGAAATTACAAAACTGAAGCCACACCAAGTCTGTTGAAGACCATTGCTGAAGTCATCAGTGTAGTCCGGAGAAGACATGTGGCAGGCATTCTAGATGCTATTTTAATCTGATTACACTGCTGTCATATTTTATTTCCTAAATTTACTGGAATATGATAAGCATTTTGTATGGTAGATGGACAATAAAAAAATATATATTTTTAAAAAATGTTTGTCATCATGACAATCATTTTTATTCCACTTTTGCATGTGTTCTGGTTATTTAACATTGACTGCTGGACCATTTATTTCCAGGACATTGCACTATAGGTTTATGCATACTGTATATGATAAGTAATAAACTCTATTAAAACTCACAAAAAATGTTCAAAAAATTTATTAGAAAGCAAGTTTTATTGTCAACAGTAACTCTGTCAAAAATGTAAAGAAACAGTTCATTTTCACTGGTAGCATGACTGAAAGTCTACATTTGAATGCAACAAATTGAAACATGCAACACACAGCGTGCAGGCTTAGAAGAATATGTGCAACAAATTTCTTCGTACAGTCCAAGCTTGTTGTACACAACACATTTGGTAGTTAGTGGCTGCGCTCAGTGGGTGGTAGATTGCCCATATATTGCTGTCTTATAGTCATGATAAGTCAGTACCTTTATTTAAACAAAATGTCTTCAGGGCAGGGCAGTAAGTCCTAAAGGCCGTGAAGGAGACTACAAGAGTCCTTCATTCAGACAACAGTATAGCCAGATGGATAAATATCTGCAGCTACCGAGAATGTTGTCTGCAGGAAAAATATTAATAGGAGAAAAATTTGTACTACAGCTTAATGAATCAACAGATACACTCACTGGCCACTTTATTAGGTACACCTGTTCAACTGCTAATATTGCAAATATTTAATCAGCAATCACACGGCAGTAACTCAATGCATTTAGGCATGTGGACATTGTCAAGATGACATAATGAAATTCAAACTGAGCATCAGAATGTGGAATAAAGGTGATTTAAGTGACTTTGAACGTGGCATGGTTGTTGGTGCCAGAGAAGCTGGTCTAAGTATTTAAGAAACTGCTGATATGCTGGGATTTTCATGAACAACCATCTCTATGGTTTACAGAGAATGGTCCAAAAAAAGGGAAAATATCGAGCGAGTGGCAGTTCTCTGGGCAAAAATGCCTTGTTGATACCAGAGGTCAGAAGAGAATGGCCTGACTGGTTTGAGCTGATAGAAAGGAGTACAGCAACTGAAATAACCAGTCGTTACAACTGAGGTATGCAGAAGAGCATCATTGAATGCACGACATGTCAAACCTTGAAGCAGTTGGGCTACAGCAGCAGGAGACCACAATGGGTGCCACTCTTGTCAGTTAAGAACAGGCAACTGAGGCTACAATTTGGATGGGCTCACCAAAATTGGACAATAGATGATTGGAAAAATGCTGTTTGGTTCTGATGAGTCTCGATTTGTGTGATGTTTCGATGGTCGTGTCAGAATTCGGCGTCAACAACATGAAAGCACAGATCCATCCTGCCTTGTACCAACGGTTCAGGTCGGTGGTGCTAGTGTAATAGTGTGGGGGATATTTTCTTGATACACTCTGGGTTCCTTAGTACCAATTGAGCATCGTTTAAATGCCAGAGCCTACCTGAGTATTGTTTCTGACCATGTCCATCCCTTTATGACTGCACTGTACCCACCTTCAGCTGGCTGCTTCCAGCAGGATAACGTGCCATGCCACAAAGCTCAGATCATCTCAAATTGGTTTCTTGAACATGACAGTGAGTTCACTGTACTCAAATGGCCTCCACAATCACCAGATCTCTATCCAATAGAGCACCTTTGAGATGAGGTGGAATGGGAGATTCACATCATGGACGTGCAGCTGACAAATTTCCAGCAACTTCATGATGCTATAATGTCAATACAGACCAAAGTCCATCAGCCATATTTCCAGCATCTTGTTGAATCCTTAAAGAATTTCTGCAGATCTGAAGGAAAAAGGAGGTCCAAACCAGTACTAGCAAAGTGTAACTAATAAAGTCACCGGTGAGTGTATAGGTGGACATGCACAGTTGTTGGCTAATATGTGATTGGTGGATGGGGATGACATCAGGGAAAACTATTTATTTTGTAGACAGAAGAAGAAGGGTTTTGAGCAACATCAGAGTATTTGGAACAAGAAGGCTTAACCTGGCAAAACTGTGTTGGTGTCTGTACTGATGGGGCAGCATCTATAAAAGGGAGGACAAAAGGATTTGTCAGAAGGGTGAAGGAGACAAATCCAGATATTCTATTCACACAATGCTTTTACATCAAGCAAAATCATTGCAAACATTTATCTGAAGGAGATGTCATACATTTTAGATGTCGCAGTAAGTATTGTTAACTTTATTACAACAAGGCCTTTGAAGGGCTGTTTGATTGCTGCTCTATTTGGCGTATATTTTTTGTGTTGATTTTCAGTCTGCACTGGGCTGATCAGCAGGTCTGGGGTGTCCACAGAGACAAGAGAGCAGCACTATGCTAAAAAGTTAGCGGTCTAGATTTAAGCACTTGAAGTATATCAATTTCTTGTTATTTATAAGGAAAATAGTGTGCAAGCAAACAGAAAAACTAGATAGTAAGGAACTAGACAAAAGAGTAGCAAGTTTTGATCAAAAATAATGAGTGCTTGGCTCCTGAATATTGAGCTAATGACACTGAGGGCAAGAGGGACAAACACAGCATAAAATAATCAAGTGCACTTAGCCAATATTTCAGTAATACACAATAAATGTTTTTTTGTGGAATTTTTATTCTGAATTTATAAGTGAAATATGAATGCTTAATGTTCTAAATAACAGTTATATTTTTATTGCAAAGTGCCTGTATTGCACTGAGTTAATATGCACCTAAAGATAAATTGTAAAATTGTCACACTTGTACACTGCTGAATAGCTCTCACTGAGCCTGGCAACAGCGCCTCGTAATGCAGCTGTTCTTAACGCTAAAGTTTTTGTAAGACTTTCTATCACTGTGGAGAGGTAAGTCGAGATTCTGTTGGCAGTAGTAAACACCTGTGTCTTCTGCTTTAACTCCAATGATAATCAATTTGAAGTTAGTCCCTGATGATGCAGTAGCATTGAAGTGAATAGGGGTCTCAGGGAGTCTGTATACAGCGTCATGGATCAACTTCTGTGGAGGATACCCTGGTCTGAGTCGGTGCCAGTGCAGCGCATCCACTTTATAAAAGGAGCTGTAAAGAGAGCTGTTTGCTCTGCAGTCGATAGTAACGGTTTCTCCAAGTTTGGGTGAAAGATGTGAGGGAGACTGAGTTAAGCTGATTAGCCCAGTGCAAACTGAAAATCAACACAAAAATATATGCCAAATAAAAGTTTTGTGTTTAGTCCCATGCATTTTAAAGAAAATAAAATTCATTGATTTTCCAAATTGGCTTTAACCAGTTTCAGAGTTGCAATATGCTGAAGCCTATCCCAACTCTGGATGTGACACCAGTGTATCATGGGGTGCACTCATACATGGTCAATTCAAACTTTTCCAACCAAGTTGACTTGCCCAGGTTTGGGATGCAAAGGAATAACTGTAGTACTCCATCAAAAACTAAATGGACACAACAGGAAAATGCAAACCCCAACCAGGCAGTGACCAGGCCAAGGATTTGGACATAATCTCTTGGAGCTTTGAGGTTCAACCACTGACCATGACACTGCTCATTCTAAAATATATTTTTAAGGAAAAGACAACGTCTGAGCTTTGTGCAATGAGCAAAAGAATGAGATGGCAAGACCAGTATGCAGAGTGCAAGGTGGCCAGGCCCTCTTAGAAACAGGGTGAAAAGCACAAACATCTGGGAGAGGCTTGGAGTAGAGTTGCTGGCTCTCAGAAGAGGAGCCAATTGAGGTGGTTCAAGTATTTGATACAGATGCCTCCCAGATACCTCCATGTAGAGGTTTTACAGGCATGACCAGCTTGTAGGGGACCCCAGGCAAGACCCAGGGCTGTCCTGGAGGATTATATCTGCCAGATAGCCTGGGATGCCCTGGGATCCCACAGTATGAGGTGGCAAGTGTGGCTGGGGAAAGGGACATATTGGCCTCACTACTAGGAATGTTGCTTCCAAAACAAGGCTTCGGGTAAGCGGTGGAAAATGAATGAATGAGATAACATCTTAAACATACACTTGGAATGATTGAGGTAATATATCCAATAACTAGAGAAAATATAAGAAGTTTATTACTCACGTGGAAAGGAGAAGAGAAGGAGTGCTGAGACCAGTTGATCCATGGTTGTTCCAGCGGTTTCTGATTCACAGGGTATTCACTATTTGGTCTTATATGTCTTAGTGAAAAATTCAAATCAACGCCTTTGTGCAAATAAGAAGAGAAGTGGAGCGTGAAAAGACATCAGTGATATGAAAACAGGAATCAGTCTGTTTCTGCATCACCAGCCTCTGGAACAAAGTTGTTGGCTAAAATATAACTGATGACATTTCTGTGAGCTTCATGGGTGTGAATATAAACTTTGATGATACCATATTAGTTACAGTTGGCTGTTATATAAATGGATGACAAAAAAGTAGAAATATTGGGTGTGCATGCTTTAGTAATGTATAAGGTAATGTAAACTATTCAGATAATATAAAAGAAGAAGTCCAAAAGTTATGAAACTCAGTTTTATGAGTATTGCAGGCAAACGCATGGCTCCTCATGAATTTTCACAAATAGAGATTTCGGCGGCATATCAAAAGAATAGAATTGTGTCCAGGTTGCTAAAGTCACTGGATTTTAAAGCATTTTGTGGGAAACACGCCAGGAATATGACGCACCTATTTTAAAGAAGCACAGAATCATGGGGTCTCATTTATAAAGGTTTGAATTGAGCAAGAAAATATGCGCATGCCAAAAAAACAAAAAAAAAAAAAAAAAGGAAAATCCATACAGCAAAAAACACCTTTTTGTGTCATTTACCTTTATAAATCACAATCATGTTGTAAATGTGAGTATGCAAACCACCCTAAAACACCCACATATGGATTACACTAATCAGTCTCATTCTTATGCAATCACGATGCCACAGACGTTTATTGACTGGTTGAGCAGCCTCCAACCTGACACCTCAGAACCTTGCTGTGTTCCACAACTGAGAGAACAAGAGGATGCACAGCATTGTAGCCCCTTTCCTCTGTGATCTAGGGGTCTGAGAAAGGTATATGGTGTCAAATTCTTAGCATGTTTCTGCCGTCACCAGGCACATGTAATGACACGATTGCTCTTACAATGAATAATACAAGGGTGACATGGTGGCGTAGTGGTAGCGCTGCTGCCTCTCAGTAAGGAGACTCGGGTTCGCTTGCTGGGTCCTCCCTGTGTGAAGTTTGCATGTTCTCCTCGTGTTTGTGTGGGTTTCCTCCGGGTGCTTCGGTTTCCTCCCAGGGTCCAAAGACATGCAGGTTAGGTGCATCCTAAATTGTCCCTAGTGTGTGCTTGGTGTGTGGGTGTGTGTGTGTGTGTGCTCTGCCCAGGATTTGTTTCCTCCCTTGCACCCTGTTTTGGCTGGGATTGGCTACAGCAGACCACTGTGACCCTGTAGTTAGGATATAGCGGGTTGGATAATGGATGGATGGATGGATGAATAATACAGGCCATACAAAAAACGGAGGGTTCAGTCAGTCAACTTGTGAAAAAGCCAGCCATCATGTAAAGCACCATCATGTCTGCCAAAGCTACTTTGCCTCAAAATAAATGAATCAGGAGTTGACCCAGGCCATGAAGCCAAGACTTTTGTCAGTTTCATCTTGGCATATGTGTTAATGGAGTGTGACTGCTTACAGTTAACAAAAGTAGCTTCATTCTTTCTAGGTGCCCTTTGTGCAATATAAGAGTAGTACAGTGCTACTAATTGCCTGTTTATGTTGGCAGAAACATCTTATGGTTTATGTATGTTCACCCATACTGTATGAAAACTGAATGTAGCACCTCACAGGTTGGGTAATGGCTTCCAGCATAACAGGCACGATGGACTGAAGCTTGGGTGAGATATTCCTGACCTGTCCCAGAAAAGTGACAATTGGTAGCCTAAACTGAAGCAAACAATTAAAAGGTTTGTAAGTGCAAATATGCATAACTGGCCTCCTTAAAAGGGGACTAAAATACAGTTTATACATCACATTGATCACTTTTGAGATGTATGTTTGTCACGTCAATGCACATTATAATAATGGCTCAGTGATTTGAATTATTTTACAGCGAATTGTGATTTAGCTGGTTTGGCTGTATTTCCCTACTTGATCAAGGATGTCGTCATTTTCGGTTTCTCCACAATGTTGTGTATGCATGTGTCAGAATTGCTGTAAATATATGCAAGTTCTCCCATCAGGTTTTCATTTATATATCCTGACTTTTGCGTGGATAGTTGTGTTATGCCCATTTCAATGCCCTTTTTTTGTGTGTATGCACGATTTTATAAATCTGAACCCCAGTGAGGAAAGAACTGGTGTGTAGAAAATCATTTTTTAAATTGAAGCTGTCCAGCAAACATCTGGTCAGCACCGGTACTACATAGCCCCTCAGTGTTAGGTTAGGTTTCAATCAGGCAGTGTAGTCTGCATTTTCTTTCTTTGTTATTGTGGCTTGTCCTTTTTCATCTCAAAGTCTTTCAATTCTAACCTTGCAGTGTTACTGTTACAATTTAGGCAATTCATAGCCTTTAGAATGCAGCGTGTGGTGTGCTTTATTGAACATTTACATCTACATTGTTGTATTTTGTCAGATGATGAAGATGTCAGAGGGTACAAAAATGATCTGATGCCAAATGAAACAGACCGGGCACTGGCACCCATTGTTATCTTTGATTTTTTGTGACTTAAACTGCACATGAACTTGCATGATATGCTTGTCATTAGCAAAAACAGGGAAGATAAAGGTCTACACACACAAAGAAAAGTTCTGGTAGGGCCCACAAAAGTTTTTATGCCTAAAATTTCACTGGTCAACATAGCCTGTGATGGACCTGCATATCATACAAGATTGGATCCTGCCTAGTGCATGATGCCTGTCTCAACATGACCCTAAATTTAACATCAGCAAAGGCTTTGAAAATGTGTAAATGCACAGCTTTTGTGTGGAATCTTCAATGGAGACATCAAATGTCTAAGATTATCAGATAAAAAAAATATCTAAAAAACCAAGGTCTTATGACTGGAAACATAGGGTTGGTGTGAAGAAGATACAGAGGGTGAACTCTGGTGATATAAGGGTGCACTGTAACAGTGAGGTAAAATATGGAGTGGCATTTCCAAAATTCATAACCAATGTGACTATGTCTAAGATCAGATAAGCAAGTGGGTACATAACATAAGTGAAAAATGTGAAACTATTGCACAAAGGTGGACAAATCTTGCCTAGCTAAATGTTAACTGGTTCTCATTGATCCATGCAGAGCTAGAAGCTTTAGGCTATGAACTGGTGGTGCCATTTGCATTTGTGATCCCTGAAGGCCAACACCGAAGATTCTAGAATTTATGGAGGGCTTTCCTGGTACACTTTAGGTTATCTGATTCAAGTGAACGAGCCTCTAAATGGCCAGGAAAATATGAACAGTGGGGCTGACAAAATGCAATCAATCATGGCAATCATTTGGTCATCTGATAAGCAAAGAATTCCAGCAAGATAATGACCCCATTAGACAAGGTAGGGTTAAAAGTGCTTCTAAGGATCAAATGAGAGAATCTGCACATGTGCTTAGAATTACATTTAGAAGTACATTGTGCTGTGGTCTGCCTAGCCACCAAATCTGAAACTAATTAAGTTGAACATCAGATGTTTATTTATCTGCAGAAATTCCACAGGATATATTAATACAAATAATTCTCTTTGATGTTACTTATGAAACATCGGCCATCAAAGCAGGTAAAGAAAGTAAAGCCAAGCTCTGATCAATTTAATGGTCTGGATGCTTTGATCTCAAACAATGAATTTCAGTTCCTTTTCATTTTTTTGTTTTATTCTAGTTCCTGTTCATTTTTTTGTTTTTTTCTAAGTTGTAAAAATAGCTGTGCTTGTAAAATGGTTAAAATAATGTCAAATAAAAGGTGTGCAGTCAATGAGTGCTAAACTACAAAACGAGATAACAGCTGTCACCCACTGATCGCTTCTCACTTGTGATTTTAGTCTACTAAAGAGTCTCAGGCTCACTTCTATATCAGTCTCTTTTTCTGCCGTGCTCTACTGATTTTGTCAACTTCCCTCTTGTCACCTGTGTGTGAGGCCAAGCTGTTGCTTTCTGAATCAGAGAGGTTTTTGTTTGAGTTTTTATCACTGTGTGTCAGGTTCCCAAGACTGGTGACAGTAATAGACACCTACGTCCTCGGTCTGGATATCACTGATGGTCAAAGTGAAGTCAGTCCCTGATCCACTTCCAGTGAAACGTGCTGGGATCCCAGAGGCAAGGTTACTTGCAGTATAGATCAGAAGTTTAGTCTTTTCACCAGGTCTCTGCAGGTACCAATTCAGGTAGTTGCTGCTTATAGAGCTTTGGGCTTTGCACTTGATGGAGACACTTTGTCCTGCTAGAACAGTCTGAACCTGTGGAGTTTGAGTCAGAATATTCTGTCCACTGGAATCTGAAAAGAAATTGTTCATCAATTACTAAATAGGCTGTTCAAAATAAAACACAGTCACCTATATGATATTATGAACATGCTGAAAATACATTGTTACGCAGAAATATTTGCAATATGTTAACTCTTACTGTGAGCAAAGAGCACTGCCATGCACATCAGCAAAGTCTGGGAGGCCATTGTTAAAGTGATTCATCAAAAACTACAGTCAACTGTCATTTAAAACAAGAACAGAAAGCAGAGTCAGATTAGCTATGCAAATTAGCATCCTGTATACAAATGTAGTTCAGTCAAGTAAGCAGAATTCTAAACGCACACCTTCATTGGTTCCAAACAATTCAAACTGTCTTCACACATGAGGTCATTCAGGGTTTTAGAGGGAGTGCAAGACAGGAAATGATTTATTGTCAAGCGTTAAATTTTGCTTTTTCATCTAATAGACTCTAATGGGCAAAAAGAAAATAAAAATTAATCATTTGGTGTCTACCCAGGGCTGATTCCTGCTTTGTTCTTGATGCTGCTAGGATAGGTTCAACCCCCAAACTACCCACTGATTATGTTACGTTACTATTTCATTGATTCAGGTTATGCTACATTGTGTTTTATTTTCACGACAATGATGTGTCATAGTGTCACTCAATTCTTGTATGTATATGTAGATTAATTAATAATTATTGCAAAACAATACTGCGTTATGGATTATTGTGCATGCTGCTTCACATGACACATATTTATTTCTCCAAGGTCCCCCAAGTGTGCCATATGAATGTGTGAGGGCCTCCCCATCACCAGCCATAATGTTGACTCTCCTGTATTTTAGCTGTGGTCTTGATGAAAGAGATTGTTTTTGATGTACATTTACTAACAAAACCAAATCTGTGCCTAGTGCTATTACATTGCCTGTGTTTTTAAAGCATAATAAAAATTAATAGGTCATTTCAAAACAGCCTGTTCTGTTTTAATGCAGTAAAAGTTAGTTTTAATAGTGCTTGAATTTCCTAATCATAACATAAAATAAAATCCACTTAATGCACACTTGGCTTGTCTGTAACTTTTTTAATAAACCATAAAATAATTAAGTATTTATAAAAATGTAAAAAAGTAATTAAAAATAAAAAAAATTGTTGGTGCAGACTTAATTACAGAAGCTACTTTATTATCTTCTGGATTTAGCACCTAAGCTTTTCTATCAAGGCAAGTGGAAATTCAAATGTATTTTCTCTCCACATATAACAACCAGGTTATTGCATATTAAACATTATAAGTAACCTGAACACAGGTGCACCACATAAAGCTCCACTCACTGCTTGTTTTATTACTCTGTTTTTTTCTTTTCCCATTTCTATGACCCATACCCCTTCTCTAGTCCATAATTCCTATTCTTTTAAAGGGTCTATACCCACTTTCTAACTCAGACACCACAAAAGTCAGCAGAAAAGACAAGAGTACCATATAAGGTGATGACACCTATTCAGCTTTAAAAAGTGAGTGCACCTTGATGAGACTGTCTGATCTTTAATTTCATGCTAAAACACAGAGGTTCCATATAGCAGTTGTCACAACCTACCTGATGCTAGAAGTTGGGACTGACCAGGACCATTGATGACTACAAAAAGCAGGCAAGGATGTCAAGGTATTGTAGAAATGAAAGATTTTGTTTATAAAAGTCCTTGGTAGATCTTAGACAAGGTGAAAAAATGTATACAGTGGAGAAAAAAATTAAAAAAAAAGAGATCCAGAAACACTAAACCTGTGTCTCAAAATAAAAATAAATCCAAAAAGCAAAAAAAAAATCCAGATGCAAAAATTCTATAATATAATAAGTCTACCCTCCTTGTAAATCCCAAGGGTACTAACTTGGAAAATATTTACAAAGATCAAAAACATTCCAGGCTCTTGTGCAGCCTACAAACAAAAAGCCCCTCAATAAAAAAATAAACAAATCAGGAGCCCACACTAGCATATAGGAGGCTAATTTATCCCTACTAGCAGCCAGTCACTAACTCACACAGCTACTCTTCCTACTGAACTCTCAGTCTCTTGCCAAAGCACTCATTCACCACACTGGAATGCAGCCAATCTACTTCCTCCTCGGGACTTCCCAATAGGGAGACACCAATAAATGTTTCAGAAGGGGAGTTAATGCCACCTAAAATATGACAACATTAATCTACAAGAAAAGCTTAAATCAAGTAGTCTAACTTAAAACTATAAATTAACTCATACAAATAAAATCAAAAACAAGCTACTCTGTTATCATCCTTAAGATAAACATAATATACGTACACCTCTTTTTTGCAGAGCATTTCTGTAATAATACATGTCTTTATTTCTAAAGATCCTGTATTTGCCCTTTTCATGACTAGCTGTGTTTTGAGATCTCCAATCCAGTGGGCATTTTTGCCTTATTTGTTGAGCCTTTTGGGCTTAGGAACCCCAATTTGATGACACTGCACTTGCAGGCCAAATAATTTGTTATATCACTCATTAAATGAAATTAGATAAATTTATTAATCCCAAGGACAAACACAGCAACCAAAGTGTTAAACACAAAGATACAGACTCACAGAAGAAATAATGCAATCAATCAATAGATAAAATAAACAATTAATAAATCTCTATTTTATATAAATAGTAAAATGAATACAAATGAATGTAAAAAGTGAAAGTATTTAGTCTGGGATGTCAGGCGGAAGCATTGAATTGCCTAATAGAAGCAGGCAGAAATGATCTCCAGGAGTGCTTCTTAGCAAATATAGATGGCACATTGGGTGGACAGGAATCCTGGCGGGGAGTTGAAAAGATTCCTTACCCAGATGGAAGGCCCCAGATGGACAGAAAGGCATCCCAGCTGAGAGAGGGAAGGAGATCACACCCGGACAAGGCTTTCCTAATGGAGGTATGGACATTCTAACCAGAGGAGAAGATGGTACCTTACCTGAGCAGAAAGAGAAATGGATGAGCATCCCAACTGGACATGCGCATAGCGCCTTCCCCAGTCAGGATAAAAGAGGACAGGAAAGGATTGTCTTGAGGGGGTGTTTATTACACCCCAGGCACTAGATGGCAGCAGCCCTCCATATCAGTGCCCATTTGGAGACCAGCTGGGAATGCCAGGAGTTGTAGCCCGGCAGCACAGCCCTGTTGAGATCCATGGGTGCTGCAAGAGGGTGCTGCAGGGAGATATATTTCCTATTATACGGGAGTTCCATGCGACCCAGAAGTACTGCCAATGGGAAGTTGTCCTGGCACCGGAAGTATTCCCGGAAACTCAATAAAAGTGACTGCACTCCCCAGTCTAGGCAAGTCAGAGGTGGAAGAATAGAGAGGATGACAGTGTGGTGAAGAAAGGAGAGGTGATCATGAAGAGACAACTTGTGGGTTTTGTGCTTATATTGAGGTACTTTTGAAATAAATCATCATTTATTTGAACCCCAGACTGTATTTGTGCAGTCATTTTTTTATTCCATTACTCACACCATTGTGGAATGAGCCTGTGCCTCCTGGAGGAGATGGAGGGGACTTTTCATGATCGCGAACCAGCTTTGCCATCATCCTTTTTTTCTAATACAGTAATCCCTCCTCGATCGCGGGGGTTGTGTTCCAGAACCCCCCGTGATAGGTGAAAATTTGCAAAGTAGAAACCATATGTTTGTATGGTTATTTTTATATATTTTAAGCCCTTATAAACTCTCCCACACTGTTAACATTATTAGAGCCCTCTAGACATGAAATAACACCCTTTAGTCAAAAGTTTAAACTGTGCTCCATGACAAGACAGAGGTGACAGTTCTTTCTCACAATTAAAAGAATGCAAACATATCTTCTCTTCAAAGAATGCGTGTCAGGAGCAGAGAATGTCAGAGAGAGAGAGAGAGCGTGACAGAAAAGCAAACAATCAAAAAATCAATATGTGCTTTTAAGCTTTTAAGTATGCCGAAGCACCACGAGAAAGCGGCATTTTTTAGAGGAGCGTCCATATCCTCTAGGCAAACAGCCTCTCTGCAAACAGCCCCTCTGCTCACACCCCCTCCGTCAGGCGCAGAGAATGTCAGAGAAAGTGAGAGAGACCGAGAAAAGCAAACAATCAAACACCGCGTGGGAAGCATATCGTATATCATTGAGGAGTTTTAGTTAATACGTAATACATGCTCTGATTGGGTAGCTTCTAAGCCATCTGCCAATAGCGTCCCTTGTATGAAATCAACTGGGCAAACAAACTGAGGAAGCATGTACCATAAATTAAAAGACCCATTGTCCACAGAAATCTGTGAACCAGCGAAAAATCCGTGATATATATTTAGATATGCTTACATTTAAAATCCGCGATGGAGTGAAGCCGCGAAAGTCGAAGCGCGATATAACGAGGAATCACTGTACATCTTCCAATGTGTCCAGAGTTAATCCTGTGATGGAGCAAGCTTTCCTGATAAGTTTGTTCAGGCATTTTGCATCTTTAGAACTCAGGCTTCTTTCCCAGGAGACCACAGTGTAGAACAACACACTGGCTACTAGACACTGGTAAAACATCTTCAGCAGCTTGATGCATACATGAAAATAGCTGAGTCTCTTTTGGAAGTACAGTCTGATTTGGCCCTTCTTGTACAGCACCAATGTGTTGTCAAATGAGTCCAGTTTGTTATTTATGTGAGCCTGCAGGTACTTATATCTATGCACCAATTCTGCCTTCTGTCCTTGAATGGTGAATGGTACCTTTGGCACATTAGAAATCCACCACAAGCTCCATTGTCTTACTGGTGTTAAGTTACAGCTGATCCTCCCTGCACCACAAGACTCCTGTACTCTGATTCATCTCCATTATTAATTCAGCCTGTGATGGATGGATCATCTGATAATTTCTGTTAATGGCAAGTGCTGGTATTATACTGGAAAGGAGACGTGCTGCATATATTTAGGTATAAAAATATACCAAAAAGCGCCCATTGTGCACATTACTGTGTTTTGTTTTCACAGAAAATCAAACTTCATGTAAAGATTTCTGTCCGACACCAGGCTAGTAGTTACCTAACAACCATCCTTTCCAGTTTCTTGAGTCCTGCAGGACATCTTGATGTTATGCATGTTCCACACATTATTCAGCTTTGACTCTTTTTTCCTTGTCTGAGGCATCTTTAGGGCTGCAGTCAACATCCACAACACAAACAAAATATATATACGTGACAGGAAATAAGTGCAGAGATTTTTATTTTCAACTAGAGATACTATTTAATTATTAATGACAGACAGATGCATACAGAATTAATACATGTTAGTATTTCAATACAGAACTAAACTCCTTTCGTGTTGTGTCAAAAGCTGAATTTTGCTGAAAGTGTAATTTGTTTCACAGATTTTGTGAATTGAAACACAGCACAAAGTATTGTGCAAAATTCGTTTTTTTGACAGTTGTTTTCACTCATCATTACTAAAGGGTTTAGATTCTAAAGCACACATTTTTTCTATTTAAACTCCAGCATTCAATCTGTGTGTGACACCACTTCACTTCCCAGTATTGAAATTTTCACAGTATTGATGTTACTGCTCTGTTCTTAATTGTTAGTCAGTTTAACCCATGATGAACCAGTATCTCATCCACAGTTGGACCCTTCCTTGTGCACAATGGTGCAGGAAATAGGTTCTATCTATTCATGGCCCTACCGTTAATTTAAGTGAGAGTTGCAAAATTCGGGAATGCATGTTACTTTGTGTTATCATCAAATGAATAAAGAGATGTCCATTATTTACCAACCAAAAACATCTAAACAAGCCATCTCATGACCAAAAAACAAAATCTATTTTATGAA
This sequence comes from Polypterus bichir lapradei, assembly GCA_026402145.1. Classification (NCBI taxonomy): domain Eukaryota; kingdom Metazoa; phylum Chordata; class Cladistia; order Polypteriformes; family Polypteridae; genus Polypterus; species Polypterus bichir. The sequence continues at coordinate 39,384,039 of JANRMT010062807.1, forward strand.
GTATTGTACAAACAGAGGGTAAAAGGACTTCTGATGATAGCAACAGTCCAAAATAAACAAAGACATTGCAAAATTTGTAATCAGTCTAGCTATGTTTAAGTTCAGATAAACAGCAAATTAATAATGTATGTGAAAAATCTGAAAATACAGGGCAAATCTTACATGATGTGATGATATATGGGTCTTATTGTTCTACGTAGAAGGAGGGGATTTTGGCTGTTGTAAAAGAGAAATCAGACACAAGCATAAAGGTTTGGGGTTTCCGGCCCCGTATACTGAAAAATAATCCACAATATGAATTATCACGGTCAAAAAGGTACATGAACAATCAGTATAGGCTTTTGACAGTCCCAAGATGGCGTCGATGGAGTATTTATGTAGGAGGGGCCGGAAGTGGAGGAATGCTGGGTAGGAACCGTGGTGGAAGATGGGATTGATGATGTCAAGGTTAGTGGACAAAGGAAGGGCGGAAGTAGCGTACTGCGGGAAGCTGTAGGAGGTAGGCTCATGGTGGCGGTGCGTCTTTTCTTCTGCAAGAAACAAAAAGAGAAGGGTTAGTACCCCGCCACACCCTACTGGCGTATGTCTTCGCGATCGTATTAAGGTCCGTCCGGGGCCCCCTACTCGCGCGTGCGTGACACTGTAGATCAACTGAACTATTTATCAACACTGCAGACCAATAGTGCTAATTCCAGGATGTGCAGATGGCTTTCCTGGTACATTGTTGGTTCATCCAATTCAAGTGAGCTAATATCTGAATGGCAAACAAAATGTGAACAGTGTGGGCAATCAATCATGGCAATCATTTACTCATGTGGTAGCATATAATTCCAGTTGGATAGTAATATAACTAGTCAAGGCAAGGTTTGTAGAACAGTGCTTCATAGATCACATGAGAGAATTTACCTTAGTGTTTTGGTCTAATCACCAAATCCCAAACCAATAAAGCTGGAAATTATATGTAAATTATCTGAAGGATTTCCACCAGACATACTAGTACAAATAAGTCAATTTTATATAATGTAACTTTTGAAATGTAGGTCTTTTCATGGGAAAAGAAAGTAAAGGGAATACTTTGCATTGATATCAGATATTACATCTAATTCATTTTGCATTTTAAAGAGCTCCTCTAAACTTAATCATGGTCCTCCTGAATGGTTGGTTTAATGTCTAAGAAAAGACCTGCAGTCAGTGCCTCCTAAATTACAAGCCAAAATAACAGACATTATCCATTTCTCACTGCAGTTCTTGGCCAACTCATGACTCTGAGGCTCACTTGTCTCTCTGTCTCTTTTTCTGTTGTGATCTACCAGTTTAATAAGTTCCTCTCTCTGCACCTGTGACATGCCCTGCACTTCTGAATTGGAGAAGTTTTTGTTTGAATATTTATCACTGTGTATGAGGATTCCAAGACTGGTGACAGTAATAGACACCTGTGTCTTCAGTTTGGATTTCACTGATGGTCAAAGTGAAGTCGGTCCCTGATCCACTCCCAGTGAAACATGCTGGTGTCCCAGAGGCACGGTTGTTTGCATCATAAATCACAAGTGTAGGCCTTTCACCAGCTCTCTGCAGGTACCAGTACAGGTAGTTGTTTCTTACAGAGCTTTGAGCTTTGCATTTGATGGAGACACTTTGTCCTAAAAGAACAGTATAAACCTTTGGAGTTTGAGTCAGAATATTCTGTCCACTGGAATCTGAAAAGAAATTGTTGATCAGTTAATAAATAGGCTGTTCAAAATAAAACACAGTCACCTTTATCATATTATGAACATGCTGAAAACACATTGTTACGTAGAAATATTTGCAATATGTTAACTCTAACTGTGAGCAAAGAGCACTGCCATGCACATCAGCAAAGTCTGGGAGGCCATTGTTAAAGTGATTCATCAGAAACTACAGTCAACTGTCATTTAAAAACACGAACAGAAAGCAGAGAGTCAGATTAGCTATGCAAATGTAGTTAAGTCAAGTGGCTCCTAAAAATATATCATGGCAAAAACACATTGTTATACACAAGCAGTGTGTAAAGTTTGAGTATGAGCAAAGACCAGCGCAAAACACATCAGCAGAAAGTTGGAGGCCATTTTGTGAACAAGCAGAGAGAGCAGTGAAGTGGGTCAGCTATGCAAACGAGTGTCCTGGATGCAAATTTATCTCAGTCACATAATAAAAATTGTGAACATAGCCCTTCATTGGTTCAAAACAAGTTCAAAGTGTGTGCACAGAAAAGGCCATGGAGGGCTTTGAAGGGAATGCAGGACAAACCTTTAAGAACATTCTTTCCACCTTCACTCCAAACACTCTAATAAAAAAATGAAATAAAAAACAAATGAAATAAAAAAAAAGTAATGGACTGGCACCCTGTGCAGGACTGAATTCTGACTTACTCATGATGCTGCTGTGGGGGACAAGAGCTGATTATGTTATCGAAATGGAGAAAGGTATGTTATACTTGTGTGCACAGAAAACACCATTCAGGGTTTTGAAGGAAGTGAACGATAGACAGACACACCTTTAAGAACATGTTTTCCACCTTTACCTCAAACACTTTAATAAAAAAATAAAACATAAATAAATAAATAAAGTACCAGTCCTGAGCAGGACTGAATTCTGACTTACACCTGAGCTGCTGTGGAGATAATAACTGGTTATGTTATAGGAATGGAGAAAGTCACATTACATATGAATGTGTTATGTCGTGTTTTTGTGATCACCACTGTATTATACTCTGTTGTGTTTTATTTGTTTCCAGTAAATGTTCTGTTGCTCCCTTCATGTAGAGTAGATCAATTAATAATTATCGTAAAACCATACAGCTGTTAGACAATTGTGTTTCACTTCCCAAAATTATTTATTTAACTTAACCCTGTGTGGTGTTCGTATTTGTATTACTCTTCTGGTATTCATGGGTCTGGTACACCTGCAGCGTTTCTGCATTTTGAAAATAATAAAAGCACAATGTTTTATTTCAAACTACTTGACAGATGTTGACTTTTTCTCACTTACAAACAATATACAGTAGTCAGTAAAAGTGTTTAATGTTTACTATTAAGCTCTGATAGATCACATTTCGATTCAGTGCTGATCGATTCTTGCTGTAAAATTTAATTTTGGTGTAGAAATCAACAAAAATTAAGTTATAAGTGGAATGTATCATTAATATTAAACAAATGTAAATGAGACAAGGTTTCCAGAGCTATTGATGTTTATTGTTTTGAATTGAACAAATTGAAAGGACATACAGAGTTATATTGAAAATATAAAATTAGCCTGGTTAAAAAGAAATTTACAGCATTTATACACCACATGAAAGGCAAATGTTGAATGCTGAAATGTTTCTTAGTTTTAAAAGTCTACTAACATCTCTAGGTGTCTCTATTCCTCACACAAATGCGTACGTACATATAGGTCAGAGTTGCTGTAGATATACTCATGTTCTTGTGTTGTTTTCTTACATACAGTAAACCCTGACTTTTTGTGGAAAGTTGTGTATGCATATTTCAGGCCTCTTTTTATGTGTATGCAAGTTTTATAAATCTGAACCCTGGTGAGGAAAGAACAGGTGTGTAGAGAATCATTTTTTCATTTGTTTGCTTGCCTCAAGTTGTCCAGCAAAGACCTGGCTAGCACTGGTTCTGCACAACCTCATAGTCTTATGTTTGAGTTATGCAGTGTAGTCTGCAGTTTTGTTTTTGTTACTGTGGCTTGTCCTTTTTCATCTCAAAGTCTTTCAGTTCTAAACTTCAGGTGTTTCAGTTTCAATTTAGGCAGTTCATAGCCAATAGATTGCAGAGTGTGGTTGCAGGGCACTCAGATTATTGAACATTTGAATCTATATTTTTGTATTTTGCAAGATGATGAAGATGTTGGAGGGTACAATAATGATCTGATGCCAAATGAGAGAGACAAGGTAGTGGCTTTCCTTGTTCGTTTTGCTTTTTTATGACTCAAAGACCACATGAACTTGCATATCCTGCTTATCATTAACAAAAAAGAAGAAGATAAAGGTCTGCACACAAATGTTTTTCTAGCCAAAAAGCCTCTGGTCAGCTTAGCCTGTGATGGACCTGCATCTCATACAAGACTGGATCCTGCCTTTTGCACTATGTTGTGGAATAGGTTCAGTTTCAGCATGACCCTAAAATTAACACAAAAAAGCTTTTGAAACTGTGTAGATACTCAATTTCTGTGTGAAATTATCAACTGATACAAGAAATGTCTATGATTATCAGATAATAAACATCTAAAAAAAACACAGTCTTATGTCCAGAAACAATGTTTTGGTATGAAGGTGACACAGGGTGAGGTCTGGTGATACAAAGGTACAGTGTAACAATGGTGTAAAATATGGAAAGGCATTTCAAAATGCATAACCCATTTAACTACTGTATGTCTAAGAACAGATAAGCAGTAGGTACCTCATGTAAGTGAAAAATGTGAAACTACTGCACACAAGTGGCCAAATCTTGCCTTGCTGGATGATACATGGTTCTCATTGATCCACACAAAGAAGGAAGCTTTAGTTTATAAACTTGTGGTGTCATTTGCATTTGTGATCACCACAGGCCAATACTGATGATTCTAGAATTTATGGAGGACTTTCCTGGTATACTTTAGGTCATCTGATTTACAAAGTAAGTGAATGCCCAGGAAAATTTGAAAAATGGGGCTGAACAAATGAAATCAATCATGGCCATCACTTAGTCATCCAGCAAGATGATGACCCCATTAGACAAGCCAGGGCTAAAAGTGCTTCAGACATTAAAGAAGAGAATTTCCTCTTGTTCTTATATTTACTGTACATTTGAATTGTGTTGTGGTCTACCTAGTCATCAAATCTGAAACCAACTGAGTTTAACATCAGAAGTTAGTTATCTGCAGGAATTTCACAGGTTATATTAGTACAAATAATTCCCTTTGGTGTTACTTATGAAACAAAGGTCACCAAATCAGGAAAAAAAGTAAAGTCAAGATCTGATAAATTTAATAGCCAGGATGCATCGATCACAAACACTGAATCTCAATTCCTTTTCATTTTTTAAAGCTGACTTCTAAGCATGTAAAATGGTTAGAATAATGTCTAATAAAAGATATGCAGTCAATATGTCCTGATCTACAAAAAGAGATAACAGCCAAAGAATGTTTTTCTCATTGGCGACTCGGTCTACTCATGAGTCTCAGGCTCACTTCTATCTCGGTTTCTTTTTCTGCCGTGCTCTGCTGATTTTGTCAGCTTCCCTCTTGGCACCTGTGTGAGAGGCCATGCTGTTGCTTTCTGAATTAGAGAGGTTTTTGTTCAAGTGTTTATCACTGTGTGTCAGGATTCCAAGGCTGGTGACAGTAATAGACTCCTGCATCCTCAGTTTGGATATCACTGATGGTCAAAGTGTAGTCAGTCCCTGATCCACTCCCAGTGAAACGTGCTGGGATCCCAGAGGCAAGGTTGCTTGTAGCATAGATCAGAAGTTTAGGCTTTTCACCAGGTCTCTGCAGGTACCAATGTATGTAGCTTATAGAGCTTTGGGCTTTGCACTTGATGGAGACACTTTGTCCTAATAGAACAGTTTGAACCTTTGGAGTCTGAGTTAGAATATTCTGTCCACTAGAATCTGAAAAAAAATTGTTGATCAATTACTAAATAGGCTGTTCAAAACATATCATGAGAAAAACATTGTTACACACAAGCATTTGTAAGGTTAGAGTGTTATTCTTACGGTGAGCAAAGACCAGCGCAAGACACATCAGCAAAAAGTGGGAAGCCATTTTGTTAGTGAATCACTAGAGACTGAAGTCAACTGTCATTTAAAACAAGCAGAGAGAGCAGTGAAGCGGGTCAGCTATGCAAACAAGTGTCCTGGATGCAAATTTATCTCAATTTCATAATAAAAATTGTGAATGCAGACTTTCATTGGTTCAAAATAAGTTCAAAGTGTGTGCACAGGAAAGGCCATTGAGGGCTTTAAAGGGAGTGCAGGACAACACTTTAAGACCATTCTTTCCACCTCCACTCCAAACACTAATAAATGAAATTAAAAAAAATAAAAGTAATGGACTGGCACCCTGTGTAGCACTGAATTCTGGCTTATTCGTGCTTCTGTGGGGGACAAGAGCTGATTATGTTACAGAAATGGAGAACGATATGTTATATTTGGATGTGTTTTGTGATGCTTTTATGATCACCATTATATTATTCTCTGTTGTGTTTTATTGTGTTTCTAGTACATGCACTGTTATTCCCTTAATGTATAACAGATTAATAATTATCATAAAACCATACAACTGTTAGACCATTGTGGCACACTGACAACATTTTTTTTTATTTAATTTAATATTCACCACTAGAAGACAATCCCTTCATTAATGAAACAAAGGTCATGGAGCAGGAGGAATTCATCACAATGACATTGATGATGAGGCAGGTGACACACACGAACAAATTTATTTTCATGATGACTATATTTGACTCATTCATTACCCTAAAAGATATATGCAAATGGAAACTTACAAAATCACAGGAAGAAGGCCAAAACAACTTAAAGACAGTAACTCAGCCTGATATTTGAACCCAGTCTTTTGGTGTTGTAACACAGCAGCACTCACTACAGCACTACCTGGAGTTCTTTTAAGCTTAGTTCAGTTAATTGGTGCATGGGAGCTTCTCATTGAGGTCATGGAGGGGGAGGAACTCATCACAGTGACATTTGTGATAAGGCATGATCAACCCCGGAGTATTGCTGGTGACACTCACAAACATATTCATTCTCAGGATGGCTATATTTGACTTGACTATCCCATGCAGCTGAAGTTCTCCCAGCTCAACTCTGTTTATCGTGCGATGCCGGGAGTTGTATAAGGTAAATAATATACTGTTATTTGGAGTACATACATTTAATTTGTGTTCCGTAACTACCACAATCTGGGTAAATGTAGGATTGACAGGAAATGCTAGGCAAGAATGCTGAACACATATCTAAAACAGAAACTCTTTACATGTTATAGGAATAATGATGTGAAGTGTATAATGTGTGAAATCTTTAGTCCAAATGTTAAATAAACGTGCGCTTTAATTCAAAAATATAACCGAAGAAAAAAAAAACATTCAATTTACATGTTGCTGTCAAGAAGTTAAAAACCCAAGCTCCAATGTCAATCAACAGAAAGTTGACATGTCTTCTTGGGTGATGCAGAGGAAAGAACTGCTGCCTTACAACCAAAATTTATAATTTGAGTCTGGGTGCTCCTCGTTTTGAGTAGTGAGCTGCTATTATTGTTAATATACTATAATACAAACACATTTGATTTGAGTCTGTAACACCCGGTGTAAATTTTGGTTACTTATTCAGTTTTATCATGTCACATGGTACAAAAAACTTGCCTTTCCCTCTCTGAGTTGATGCCATTTATCTCCATTCTTTTCACAAGAGCAGTGATGACCACAGTTGGTGCTGTGCATGATGACTGCTCAGAACTATTTGTTGTACCGGCAATCAAAGATATGATGTCCCGTGACCGCTATCAGACGATCATACAAAGACTACTAAGACACCCATGCAGAAGGTGTGAAAAACAACAGATTTGCTTGTGCATGTTCAATGCTATACCTTATTTAGGAAAATATCCCAGTCGTCCCACTGGAGAAAGACTTTCAGAGACTGTGGTTATAAAACTGTTTCTGGACAAAGGCAGAAATGTAACAACAGACAGCTTCTTCGCATCGCCTTCACAGGCTAATAAATTGCTGCACTGCAACAAAACTCTGCTTGGCACCATAAAGTGGGACAGGAACTTCCACCTGCAGCTAAAGTCACTTCAGTATTGTTTGCAATTCTCCACGCTAGTGTTTAGATCTGGCAGTGCCATGCTGGCGGTGTACAAACCTTTCCAAACTTGTTTTGGATTGCTATCATCCACCTATTAATTTTTTCCCTTTTTAATTTGTTTGATTAATCTTCTAAACATCCTTTACTGTAAAATTCATTTTTCTTCTACCTTATTTTCTTGATGAACATGTGGTTTTTCCAATAGTAGTGTTTTTTTTCCTTAATGATCATAGATGCGATATGTAGGTGCTAGGGACATTTCCATAACACTTGTCTAGTGTTTTGTTCACTCTAGTATTAATATTCATGTACTGATGGTAATGAGATTCCAGATTGCATAAACTAAAATCACCCATCACAAGTTTGAAACAGACAGATGACTTGATTTCTAATTTCTCAACAGTTTCAAGAATCGTTTTAGCTGCAGCTCCAGCAAGCATGTGGTGGTATGTAAACTACTGTCATAAATATTTGAAAAAACTCTTGTGGTAGAGAGTATGGGCAAAGTCCGATGGTGAGTAGTTCAATATTTGGCATACAGGTGCGGTCTTTTACAGTGATATTCGTGCATCGCCTTTTGTTAATGTAAAGCAGACCCCACTGTCCGACTGTTTACCAAAAGCTGGATTTCTGTATTGCCGTACACAATCAAACCCATCCACTTCAACAGCTGTATCTTAGTCAGTATTCTTAAACCAGTCTCCGTAAAGCACTTTATACAGCTTTCTCGGTACTCATGGAAGTATCGCGCAGTTGCTCTCAGTTCATCTAGTTTATTCCGCAAGGACTGTGCGTTGCTCATGATAGTTGGCAAAGGTGTCTTAAAACTTCTCCGTTTCAGATGTACTCGCCTTGTAAGTTTTTAATCTGTCCGGTATATCAGTAGTATATGGAGAGTAACTGGTAGATGCTCTCAGTGATAGCAGTGCATCCCTGCTGTAAAAGTACAGCGCTGGCCACACACCTGGGGCCTCATGCATAACTCCGTGTTTAGAATTCACACTAAAACATGGCGTATGGACAAAAGTGGAAATATTTGTATGCACAAAAAAGTCCAGATGCAAAAATGTGTGCGTTCACCAACTTCCAAGTTCTTCTGCTCCATAAATCCCCGTCAGCGTGAAAAGTAATGCACGTGCACATGCCTGCTGCCACTCCCAAACTCCTTTTAGAATTACACCTCTTTGAATATGCAAATCAATATAAATAGCCCTTAAGCTCAGTGTTCTGTGAAAAGGCAATAGCAAAAGCACGGGGGGAAATAGACTAATTTCAGCAAATACCAAGTGAAGGCAAGAAACAACATACTATTTGTTGGTTTAAACAGTAGTATAAAAAACAAAAGGAAGCTGATTGAGTGACATAGAGTGTCGGAGAAACTCGAAAGCTCAAGTTCACAAGTTGCTAGATATCAAAGTCACAGTGAAAAGGCGAGTCATAGCCCACCGTCTAAATGTCATATGAAAGCTTATTAGGGTACAGAGAAACAAAAACAAATAGGAAGACAGTGGGGAAAAAAGCTTGAAATGTCAACTTCAATCTCGAAATTTCCAGTTTAATCACATGGATTATTTTGTCATTAAAGTAGAACTTCATGAACTTCATCTTAAAATCGCTTAATTTACTAGTTTCTCAAATCCCATCGTAACTAAAGTAGCATATTAAATGCTTTGTTTTGTATTTGTTGTTCTATGTGCTCTATGTGTGAATCACTAGTGCTTCTTAAACGGGCTTTCTCTGCCTCCAACAGGACACAGAATCCATTACATTTGTGATATTACAGCTCTCTGAATAATTAAAATACTGAGATGTATACTTGATATCATTTTCATCATGATAGGAATTAAAGCATGTATTAAACATGGGAACATGGTGGCGCAGTGATAGTGATGAGCCGGCACACTGTCCAGAGATTGTTCCTGCCACCTGCGCAAGATGCTTGCTGCGCTGTGCGCGACCTTCAATGAAATAATTTATTGCAGCAGTACTGTCTCTTTCAAACATACTAACCCCCAATTCCTGTCCTTACTTCTCTTTCTCCAAATACGCAATCGCCACACAATCAGCTCTGTAATAAATGTTAAGCCATCTATAAGCTGAGAATGGCGATTCTTCAAAATTTTTAAGGAACATTAAAATATCTGCGTAGTACATGTTTAATTATTCTATCCATCTATCCTTCCAGTGTCACACCAGCCCCATCAAGAATATAGCGCGAGACAGGAACAATCCGTGAATGGAGCACCAGCTCCTTCCTAGCGCTGCTGCACCAGCTCCGAAGCTGTTGCCGTATGAGAGCAGTTCAAATAGGCAACATGGCTGAGGCAGCTTGTGCTAGAGACTGTATATCGATAATTCCCTTTCTGATCAGCTGCTGTAAAGCTGTGATTCCACACTCAAATACAGTAATATAAACACTCTGACTGGTGCAGTGAGAGAAATATGGAAAAAGATGATCCGCTGTGGCAACCCCTAACGGGAGCAGCTGAAAGAAGAAGAAGAAGGTTCAGTGAGAGTAACAACGCTAAAGCAGCTATTGTATTTGAAATAGTTTGGCTATTCCATGGACCATTATATTGTTACAGGTTAATTACAATCAGATGCGTTAAACTAATAAACAATATGCGGTTAATTCCAGCATATATGATAAAGCCGCATCAGGGATGTGGATTTAACAAAGAAAGGGAAACCACACTGGAACAAAAGCACTGCTTTGACGTTGGGTGCCGCCAGCTTGCAAAATCGAGCGGAGAACTTGCATACACCAGGGTTTGAGCTACTTTACGCCATGTCTAGGTTTTATACATCGCGATTTGAGCATGGAAATGGGAGTACGCAACATTTTTGTGCGTGCGCACTGTTTATACATGAGGCCCCTGGGCTTTCCTGCGCGGGTAGAGCGTAAGCATCCTGTTGGATTACAAAGGCAGTAATGATCAAAAGTAAAAAAAAGCTTTCGCTAATGTTATACAGCATCTTATAGAAATAAATACTTACAAACTATTAAAAGAAAACAAAAGAAAATGATTTTACACAATTTAAGAAGAAAAAAAACCAGGTACAAAATGCAAAGAGATGCACTGAGAGGTCTGCAATTGTGCCGCGGCCTTGTGAGTGATATCCTTAACCAAGCAGCATGTTTTTAGTATGCCCTACATTTTAAATCATTTTGGGAAATTTTTTTTGTAAATCTGTCATATAGACTTATTATTAAAATCATTGTCTCACGTGTTAACAACAGTAGTAGAGAAATACGAGCTAGGTTAAAAGAGTAAAAAAAGTTGTAAGATCTGCATGAAAACTAATTCATCTTCTGTATCTCAGTTGGCATGCAACTTTTTATATTATATTAAATTTGAAAAAAAAAATTCTCTTTTTATGAGGATTTCTTCAAAACCTGTTTAGAACTTGTCAAAACTCATTAATGTACAGTAATTCTAAAGTAAACACCCTGGGCTTGTTTACTATTAACTATTTTAGATGAGACTCTCAATTTATGTTGCTCTCATTGTTGGGGGGGTTAAATGTAGATTTTGTTTTGGATTGTTCATGAAGTGTGTTTTACAAATTTGTTCAAATGAGTCATGTTATGTCATAGTGTTTGGTGCTCAAATAAATACAATAAAATAAAAAAAAAAACAGCAAACACACTTGTCCATCTCTTTACATTGACCAGTCACTTCTGTCTTTTACCAAATACTCACGGTATTCCATTTAGAGAGGTAGCCTTTGCCAGCGTTTATTGATCTAATAAGCATAGTAAGTAGAAGACGTGCCTGGCGCTATATGCTTCTCTTTTCACTTGAATCATTATGTTGCTAAACAGCAGAAAACACCTCAGCAATTCCCCTTGGAATTCATGGGTTTGTGGCTTCACTAAACTTCCTCAAGGGCTGAAATCTGAACTATTAAGTAAGAGCTTCTTCTAATTTCACCCATGATAACTAAAGGAACTCTGCTGTAGCTCCACTATATCTTTGTCATTTCTGTGATGCAGGCAGGAGAAATCTGATATGTCTTCAGCTTCAAATCTGCCAAAAGTAAATATGAATTCCTTTTCCAATCCATTTTAGCCCAGTTAAATTAAGGCAATGTTTTAGCATCATTAAATGATTTGACACTCTAAATTCAGTAAAAGTTTATTTTGTGTTTCTCCAAATTTTTATGCAATGTACTTATTCTGAAATTACTGTATGTTTTAATTCATCTGGAAGATGTCTATCGCCAAACATTTTCACAAAGTAAAACTTTTCAAATGTGTTGTCCAGTATTACTGATTTTCACACGTCCCATAACCAAAATGATAAAATCATATTCAACTAGCTGTTCATGGCAGGTGACCTTCTGAGCGACTTCAGCTGCTAACTTACTTCCCCTTCCTTCAACTTCTGTCTTTTCTACTCTACTGCACTCTTTTCTTCCGTTCCATCTCCATTTTCCTAAAATCTAACTTCCCTTCCTCCATCTTTTTACTCTGCCATTTAATGTTCAGCTTTAGTATACTCAACAATTTCTCCCCAATTACATTGTCACTGCTGTACTTGAGAGTTTCTTGCATAATATTGTCACTAAGCATACAACATCCAGAGTGGCTTCTTGCATAAACGGCCAGATATACATAAAAGTTTATAGAATACAATGAAATTCTCACTTACATAGTGGTAGTTCTTCCTGGTCACACATAATGGTAGTTACAGACTCTGCACTCCATTCTTGGTCAAATGCCAGGACAATTTTCTGCCTCAAGACTCTAAATGGCCACCACTCACTAAAATGACGGTTGTTGAAGAACACCTGGTGTAAATATTATTACAGAGACGTGGTTGGCAGACTAATTTTTTTGTACTAAACTGTTTATTTCTAATCTTTTTTTCTTTTAAATATAACACACTCAAAAGTCTTTTAGTCTTTACCTTCACAACATTCCCATTCTTCCTCATATCAATTCACAAGAGTTTATTTTTAGGGTTTAACTAAAAGAAATAAAGAAAGAGAGAAAAAAGTGTCACTTGTGGTCACATTTTGTTTCCTTAAAACATGCTTTCAGATAAAATCATTTGCCTTCTGCTTGTGACTGCATATCTTCTTTCCCACAAAACCTCTGTGATAGATTTTATGAGGAACCAAAATTTTATATATATTAATAATCCATTTGCTGTGGGAAAGTGCCATACATTATTGTGATGACTAAAAAGTAATGAGATTGTTCTCGGTCAGGGTGGTAAACAAGGGAATGTTTAAAGTGAGATTTGTGAGTCCCCAACTGGTGCATACGCAACACACTTTCAGTTTTGCTGTTGTAATGTGTTGAGTCTGTTCAAATGAGATGCCAAGTGAAGCAGAAAATTCACATAAAGTGAACCTTCTGTCTTCTTGCAACAGTTTGTTAGCCTCAGCAATGTTGAAAGCTGTAACAAGGGTGAATAGCATCCTTGAACATGCTTCTTCAATTACAAGCACATTTCCGACCTTACAGTGCTTCCACTGCTGAAATACAGTAGTATGGCTAATCATTTCACCATTGTATGCTTGGCATAACATTTCAAGGGTTTCCTTACTGTTCTTCCTAATTTTAACACAAAATTCAATCACACAACTCTTCCATACTCCCACAGGAACAATTTCTTCATCCACTGTGATGATAATATGAGGTGCATCCATTCACCTTGACAGAACACTGAAGAATATGGCGGTCCAATTGCAGGTTCACACACATCAATGTATGCCATTCACAAACACCTGCATGGCATTCCCATGTCTACCTCCGTGAAAGAGAAACAGGAACAATCTCATTACTTTTCAATCGGCCCTCAACTATCATATGTCTACTGCCTTAATAAAAATGTTTAGCGTTTGTTTACATATTCACCTTGCATTTAGGGAGTCTAACAAAACATGCTGAATATTCTTGTTTTCTTTATATTTTTGTTTAGGGCAGTGAGAGGTTTTGATCACATTTCTCTTTTACAGATTGTACAAAATACCAGGTACTGTTTCATAAACTAGATCTTTTTGTTTTTTACTTGGGAATTTTTCGATTGCCATCTGCAAAATTTTTTTCTAATTATCTCCTCGGGAAAGCTATTATCCACTCAGCCCTGAGTTCTCTCAGTAATACATTTATCTAAGACTTTCTAAGTACCCCAGACCTCTTCTTCTACTCTAATAAATTGTATCTTTTTATATAGACTTTTTTCAATAATGCTTAGGTGCCTGAAAGGTCAAAGGTTTCTCATTTGTTCACGTGTATCGTCCTTCTGTCTTCTGACCACCCCATCATGTACCTTAAGGTCTGAAAGCCTAAAACTTTGCTTTTCTCATTCAGTGCCATTGAAATAATCGTTGTAATACATTTCATTTCCACTACTCTTTAGTATATCAGGTAACGTTTCCCCTCTCTTTTTCCTTGGTGTGACCACTTCACATAGGAAGCATAAAATATTAGAAGCAATTAAGATGATTATATTTTTTCAGTATGTTACTAAATCTATCTCAAAGTGAGCACTCTTGTCAGGCCAACATGATTCAAAGCGATGCTCTGTTCATGTGTCCTGCCAACCACATCTTCAGTTGGGATTCTTTATCATGGAAACTTCCACATACAAAATCAAGCAGTAATAGGTCTTGTCTTCTGATCTCTTAACACAGAATTATTTCTCAAAAGTACTGACTTGCTGAAGGTGCAAACAAGTGCCATTAACATCTGTATAAGATAAAGGGAAAACAAAATTAATATAGCCTTTTATGCAAAGATGATTAGTTTTAACTGAGCTACAATATTTTGAATTGCTTCCATTATTTTTGAAAGCTCAAAATTTGTTGTACTTACAGTTGAAAATATTCTTTTGCATGGTCAGATGTTTGATGTCATATGTCATTGTAACCTTAACCATACTGCTATATAATTACAGGATTAAGATTCAATATCTAGATTTTTCAGGTAAATAAAGCAGTAGTTTTTAGGTAAAGGTGGTTTATACTCACTAACTCTAGCATTGGAGATTGGAAAAGTGTTGCATGTTGATTAGAACATGCAAGTTAGAATTTTACCAAATTTTGTAGCTGTGTAGAGGAGAGCAACCAAGTACAGGACTTAAGGATATGTCCTATTGTGAGATGTTCTGAGAATTAAACCTGTTTTATATCAAGCAGAAGTGACTTAATGGGGACCTAATCAAAAGCCTTCGAAATTTTCAAAGAGATCAATAAAGTACATCCAGTGTTTAATTCTTTAAATTAAATGACAGATTGTGAACTTGAGGGCACCATTGAAAAATTAGGAGAAATGCATTTAGGATTGAAGCCTTTATACAAAAAGTTGCAACAATCTGGAACAAACTAGATAAACATGTAGTTGAAGAAAAACCTTGGCAACTTTTAACACTTTGAACATGAGATACAAGACTCGCCAAAAATGCAACATAACAGACAACTCATACGTACCGCATCTCAGGTAAGTATCAAAGTGCTGCCATCTACTGGATACCCATAGAATTTTTTTTTCTTTGGTGGCAACAGCTTGTGGAAAATAGACCGTTCATAGTTATGTTGTTGCAAAAAAGTATAAAGTTTAATTTCTTCATTACTAGGTGTTCGACTTGTCCCGACTGTCAGGACAGCAGTATATGGACACTCTGTTGTGAAATGTTTTTGTGCAACAAGAATGGGCAGTGCAAAGAAATCCATTATATTTAGGGCACTTTGCTTCTAAGTCGGCACTCTGTGAGGTATCATGGGCCAAGTTCTTTCATTCTGATGCAGACAATATTAGTTATGTTTCTGGTGAAGAAAGTAATTAACTGTTAAAAAATGTTGCATTTAATTATAATTCTTTGATAGAGTTCATTATTTATCATATGCACATAGACCTTTACTATAGTGTCCTGGTAGTAAATTGTCCAGTAGTCAATATGTTAAGAAGTATCTGGATGACATATTGCGATAGTTTAGCTATTAGTTAAACAAACAAGCATGAGATTAATTTAATAGCAATGTTGTGCTTAAATCTATTATATGGCATCTAAACCTTATGTGTCTCAGAGTTACTCAAAAATGAAAAATTACAATATATTAACAAACAAGACTACTAACAGCTTGCACTTTTCTGATAAATATTTAGATGGCAGTCAACCGTCAGCTATTAGAATGTCAGATTTGTCTTCAAACTAATGTTCACCCCACCCTCTATGCAGAACAGTGCAGCATTTGATGTGAAATGATTCTTTTTCTCTAAGTAAAGCAGAGGAGAGTGCTGATTAGGTGCAGTGGAGCAGTCATTGTCACTTTTTGTCAATTTTGTGTTTTTTAGTTAAAAATGTATAAATCTTGGCAGAGCACTGAAGTTGTCACTGGAGAAATCTATGAGGGTCTGTCCATACTTAGAGTTCAGGTATTGTTTAAAACGTGACATCATAGGCACACTGATTTAATTTGTGCTAGATTAATTTCAATTTAATTCATTTTAGTATACTCTTACATAACACTCCTTTATACATCTACGGCATTTCATGGAATTACATATGTTGTGTAGTAAAAAACAAAGCAGTAGAACAAATTGAGAGGAGAACATAAGACCAATGTAGAAAAATGGCAGAACAGGTGTATGTCTTGTAAAGACTCTGCAAAGAAAATTATTGCAATGGCCATAACTGTTGTATAATCTATTCCTGGCTGGTACATTCCCTGCTATGCTCATCTCTGGCAGCATACTAAAACACTGAAGTTCTTCATGGCAATGTGTCCTCTTTTCATATTTTCTTTTTGGGTGATTATGTGCAGCCCATTTCCATTCTAACCACAGGTTAGTAGATGAGGTGCTCTGTTCTACACAGATAAACACAAACATCTACTAAACCCTGAATGGCCATGCGTATGTGGGGAGTCCATCCAGTTTCAATCCAGACATGATGCTGACACTGGAGATGCATTTGTAATGTAATCCAGCTAAACCTTATATGGTTAAAATCTACTGTACATACAAACCACACTTTAAAGGGGGTCTTTGAGAAAACTAACAGTCATTGGAAACTATATACAACATGTTTAGGATATTGATCAAGTGGTAAAAGATCCTATGGTTTGATCTATGCGTGCAGTATCAAGTTCAACTTCCCTCCTGTAGCCTGATTTTTAGTGATTTAAGTTTTTTCCTGCCACATTATAATTATTTTTAGTCATCCTGATTAGTAATAAATGCTGTAATCTGGGTTTATGGACCTCTAGATTCAGTTTTGCACTTTCTGTGTACTTATTTTTGGTGCAGGCACTGCTTGTTATATTTAGAATTATGCCAGAGATGTCATTTATCACAGAGCAATTTTGAAATACTGTTTTGTTGGAGTAACTGATTTTATGGTCTGTTTCTTAAGCGTGCAGCCCAGATATTTAAAGAAGCAACGTTTATTGTCCGTTGTGTAATGGAAGGATATTGTGACATGTGCCATCTTTACAGTCCACACAACAAATGAACCATGTAGAAAATTTAAATTAGAAAAAAATAATTTTACCTTTTATGCTGGTTAGAGGCAAATGCAATAATTACTTAGGGTCTTCTTGAAGCATTTAATTTGAACAAAAGTGTGATTTTTTTAATTAGACTTTGATGCTCAGTTCTCTCTGCTTTTTTGGTTCCTATTGCAGTGAATTTCACATCAGTTTGGCTGCTGCTTCTTGTTTGTTCCCACTTGTGTTGCACTCTTTTGTGTCAGCCAGCAAGGATTTTCATTCTTGATCTTTCTTTGTGCAGAAGAAGCCAAAAAAGATGAGTCCAGAGCACCGGGAAAAATGTCAACAGATAAGCAAAAGAGTAATTATGGAACATATTGAAATATGAATGTCCAGAAGCCATCTGAATTTAGAAAAAGAGGTCAATCCAAATTAAAGCTAAGCCTGTCTGAACTAGAAACTTCCATTAGGGAGCAAAAACAAAGCAGAGCAAAACATCAGACTTAAGAATCTCAAGGATATAACCTCACTGCTGGACTTTTCACACATAGAGATAACTAAGGTGTATTGTGAATGGCATTGTGGCTAGATGGATCAAACGCTAGTGAAAACTAGCAAAGCAGCCTAGATTTGATTCATAAACAGAAAAGTCTAATTTTGCAATTGTAAATCTCACTATAAACACTTTCAGGGAGATTTTAAGAATTTTCTTTGAGGTGGAAAATAAGGAAATATCCTCAGCATTTATCTGTGTTCTTTAATACGGCTGCATAATGGAGGTAATCCCCTGCATGCCAGTCAAAATAGTTGTTTTAATACCTCTTGTTCATATCACTGTGGAGTGATATGTTTATTAAAAATGTCACATACTCCTGATTTTCCACACAAAGATACACCAGAATGTATCACTGCGTGCATTACTGCATTTCTTTTCACAGAAAAATGACCAACATGGGATGATGTTTGCCCCCCCCCCCCACTGGGCTGGCCATTGCCTAGTGCTTTGTGGTGTAAAACTGACCAGGAAAGGCACTCTAACTTCTGAGGTTCTTTTTATGTCGTAGTCAAGTTAATCCTGGAAATGCCTATACTGTTAAGCCTTGATTCACACTTACTGTACATCCTGCGAAATTTGCCTATTAAACATTTACTCAGTACAGATAAGCTTCAAATACAAATCAAGAATACCTCAGCTAGCTAGCTACCTCAACTTCAATACCTTACCAGGGTCCAGAAGCTGCTCCTCTAATGAGGAGACCCTGCCCATTTTCACTTACATGTCAATCCATCTTCAGATTGCTGCCCCTGAAAGGGCTACACTTTAGTATACCCCAGCAAAAGCCAGGAATCAGTACTCCGGTCTGGGGCCTTTGCTTCCCAATGGCTACCTTTGAAAGGAAAACACAATCTTACAGGAGCCAAGGGCTAATGACTACCCCAAACAGTACGTAACCCAAATGGACACTGCCTGTATCATTAATGTCAGTGGTCACTGCTAAATGTAAGCAAACAACAGGACAATGTCAGCAAAACAGTACTATTTCAATCATTAATTATGATTTTGGAATTAGAACCCCAGCTGTAAATGTTTGATATGAAAACATACAACATGAATGATTCAGATCAGGGTCATAGAGCAAGCTTTGGTTCAGGTGGCTGTGGCCTTGGTTGTTGACGTTTTTGTTTCCTTAAACTAGATATGATGCTTGGGAGAGAAAGGGTAGTCTGTAGGTGGCAAAGTCTGACTGAGTTGTCTCATCTTTGGCAGTTGTTTTTCTCTCTCCCTCCATCTAATGCTTATTTTTAATCTTTTTAAAATTTTTTGAATTTATAGAGTCTTACTGACTGCCTCATGCATTATAGTGCATCAGTCAAAAATTCCAGACAACTGATACGTTCACAATGTCTTGTTGATTGTTAATTAAGTTACTTTTGGCTAGACATGAAACATATTATTAATTTTATAGTCCAAATCCTCCATTTCACATGTACATGCAAGCAAACACATACCGCTCACTTTATTTGACCTCAGACATATACATTCTAATAAACAATGCCATTTTTTAAGAATTTAGTACTTATTTTCCCAGAATTCCTGTCCATGTCTATTTTGTGTGCACCCCAGAATTTTAGCTAATCTCAAATTTGAGAATCTTGGAAAACTACCTCATGATTTATTAATGATCTAATGAGGTCATTTGTACCTGCTTGCTATTTCAGCCACAGAACATTTCCTACATAAGCTGCCAGTCCACAAGTAAAGAATCATTATCTAAATACTTCTCAAATAAAAACAGACTGAAATAAAACAAAAATTAAATATTAGGAATCATATTTAGGATATTGTAAAAGCAGGATTACAGCTAACATCTGCCCTTTTTGGGTTTCTTGAGTCCTATAGACAATCTTGATGGTATATCCATGCATATTCCATATGTGCTTCACCTTCAAGTTTCTTTTCCTTGTCCAATGCATCTTTATGGAAGAAATCAACAATATTGTACTAGTAGAATATCCACAACATATGGCCGAAGGCTCAATATTTTCATACACAAGACATGAAATGAATCTAGCCATTTATTTTTTCACTAGAGATTTTTATTTAAATACTTACTGACAAGCAGACTCATTAGCTCCTCTAAACTTAATCATAGTCCACTTGAATGGCCGACATAACTTCTAAGGAAAGACATGCAGTTAATGCACCCTAAATTACAATCCAGAATAACAGACATTATCCACTGATTGACTTCTCACTGCAGTTCTTGGCCTACTTTTAACTCTGGAGCTCACTTCTCTGTCGGTCTCTTTTTCTGCAGTTCCTCTCTCTGCATCTGTGTCATGCCCTGCACTTCGGAATCAGAGAGGTTTTTGTTTGAATGTTTATCACTGTGTGTCAGGGTCCCAAGGCTGGTGACAGTAATAGACTCCTGCATCCTCAGTCTGTATATTACTGATGGTCAAAGTGAAGTCGGTCCCTGATCCACTTCCAGTGAAACGTGCTGGGATCCCAGAGGCAAGGTTGCTTGCAGTATAGATCAGAAGTTTAGTCTTTTCACCAGGTCTCTGCAGGTACCAATTCAGGTAGTTGTTGCTTATAGAGCTTTGGGCTTTGCACTTGATGGAGACACCTTGTCCTGCTAGAACAGTCTGAACCTGTGGAGTCTGAGTTAGAATATTCTGTCCACTGGAATCTGAAAAGAAATTGTTTATTGATTACTAAAGTGTCTTGAAAAATATATCACTTCACAATATAACACATTTTTACATTAAAGCAGTTTGTAAGGTTAGAGTGTTATTCTTACAGTGAGCAAAGACGAGTGCAACACACATCAGAAGAAAGTAGGAGGCCATTCTGTAAGTGAATCACTAGAGACTGAAGTCAACTGTCATTTAAAACAAGCAGAGAGAGCAGTGAAGCGGGTCAGCTATGCAAACGAGTGTCCTGGATGTAAATTTATCTCAGTCACATAATAAAAATTGTGAACATAGCCCTTCATTGGTTCAATATAAGTTCAAAAATGTGTACACAGGAAAAGCCATTGAGAGTTTTGAAGGGAGTGCAGGATAGACAAATTCATCTTTAAGAATGTGCTTTTCAACTTCACCCTAAACACTCTAATAAAAAAATGAAATAAAAAAAAAATCAGTTGCCAGTAATGGTCTGGCACCCTGTGCAGGACTGAATTCTGATTGTCAGAGAGAAAACATAAGGAAGAAGTTTGGCACTTTATATAATGAACTTTAATGACATATAAAGATGACACCACACTATCAAGGCATGGCCATTTGTAAGGGTGACAAAATAAATTAAAAAAGACAAAATTGTAACAGTGATAGCACAATAGTAATATGCAAAAATTCTTAAACCCACTTAATCAATTTCTGAGTTGTGAGCAGAACATAATTATGGACAAGGAAAAAATGAATGAATATAAGTAGGTGGTAAAAAGATGAAAAGTAATTCACAAAAGAGAATTATTGTAAAAAGTGTAGGAAATAATTTAATCAAAACTCTTAAGAAAAAAAGAACAAGAAATGGAGTGGTAACAGGTTAATTCAGAGCTAATACACACATTAAAAGCGATATTCAGCCTCAGTCCTTAATGTACTTAATGTACTTTAAGTAAGATGTAATCAAGAAAAAGGGGCCGGAGTTGCCTCGAAAGCTTGCATATTGTAATCTTTTTAGTTAGCCAATGAAAGGTGTCATTTTGCTTGACTTTTCTCTACATTCATAATGGCTAACACGGTACAACACCCTAGTACTATAAGGATCTAAAAATGATATAAATGTTCACAATGTTGTTATTAAAAGTATTACTATAATCTAGTTTCTTGGCAAACACCAACATGAATTTGACTCATTGAGTTGCTACTTTTTAATCAGAAGCTTAGTGCTTATATATAGACAAATATAATATATATATATATATTGTTTTTGCTCAATAAAATTTAAACACTTAAAACACTAAAAATCTGAGTTACAACAATGTCTATGATATTAAGTGACAGGATATAATTAGTAATAAAAGCTGACAATTCTATTTTGTTTAGTGACTTGTAACTGTTTTTAAGAAAAGTGTTCTCTTAAACACTTTTTAAAAAAGATTTCCAGAATCCTCTTTTATAGGCTGCTGACTTATCAGAAACTTTGTAAGGGAGGATTGGGGGCAGAAATGACAGGCTACAGCATAAGCAATAATAATAATAATAATAATAATAATAATAATAATAAGAAGAAGAAGAAGAAGAAGAAGAAGAAGAAGAAGAAGAAGAAGAAGAAGAATGGAATAGCATATGAGACTCAGAGGCCAAATTAAAATTAAACAATCAATATGGCAGCAAGACTGCAGTTTTCAGCTTTTCCTGAAAACTGATTCAATTCAAAGTATAAACATCTATGAAATGTGATTTCATCAAAGCTTAAGTTAAATCTATGACTTCATTAATGACCCTGCTCACTTTTGTTCCTGGTGTGTGTTGAGGATCTCATTCTCGGGAGGACAAACTTTGACATTGTGCTCTTTGCATGTGTTGTAGAGTACACGGTAAAAAGGAATTACGTGTAAATGTTTAAAGACAATCTTTATATTTTGATCTTGTTTTATTATATGATTATATTAGGCCAGTCAGTTTATTTCAGTGGCCTAAATTAAACGTGTATGTTTATGTTCATGGGGCTGTCTTTGTACAATTATAACTGTTTTGTCTCAGTAATTGTAAGTTTCCTCTTAGGCTGGAGGTGTCATGAAATTTGGGGTCCTTAGAACAATAAATTCCAATCATGACTCAAAAATGTCCATTAGAAAGGGGAAAACAGTCAAACCCTACCTAGTCAGTACAGAGGCAAATGTTGAATCTTTAAAAATAAAAAGCTTTATTTTTTGGTAATGCTCTGCTTAATAAATGAGGCTCAGAGAAGCAAAAAAGGCAAAGAAGGAGTTGCCTAAAGTAGGTAAGCAATAATGTCCCAGTACACACATCCAGAAGGTGAAGTCAGAAATCAATCATATTTATGGAAAAATTAGCCAAACATTCATAAAAGAATCATTTGAATCCCAGCCAGGGAGGACAACCCCAGCTGAAATGTAACAGGAGCTCCAAACAGAACATAATCTTATGTGCTTTGTCTTGTATAAGGGTTCATTTTTGATTTTTTTTTTTATTCACAGATTTAATCTTTTTTAGAGAAGTTTTAAATAAAAAAATAAAAAAAAAACTTGCTGACTTCCAGGTTCAACTATATATGTATATTATGGCGGATGGCTGGGGCCCTAGCCTGGCCAGGACTTCCCTGTGATGGAAGGAGAGGGAGAGAACATATTTGTGGCAATACATCCTCCGGAACACGTGAGGGAACCCCCCCCCCTCGATTGCACTGGGACTACTGGCTTGGAGCTTAAACGCTCAACCCTGCTGGGGCCTGTGGCCACTCCCAAGGGGTGCCTGGACAGTTCCGGAGCCCTGGACTGCAGCACTTCCACCACACCTGGAAGTGCTGCCAGATGAAGATCGGAGAGCACCTGGAGCACTTCTGGGTACACTATAAAAGAGGCCGCCTCACTCCGTCTGAGGAGTCAGAGTGGGGAGGTGGAGAACAATTCTTTATAGGAGAGGAGTGGAGAAAGATAGAGAGGGAGAATCAAAGAAAGAGATAGAGAGAAAGAGAGAAGAAGAAAAGGGTTTGAGCAGTATTGTTAGTGATTTGTGCACTGTGCTGTAAAGGCAACAAAAGAAGTAAAAAGTGTGCTGTTTTTTCACTTGTGTGGTCTGCCTGTCTGTGTCCAGGTTCAGGGTGCGGTACAACCCCCGTATTTGCCACAATTTGTATTCTATGACCGTTGCCTGCCAATACAGTTTAATTTCTTTGTTTTTCTGCAAAGGACAAAATCAAACTTGTGAGTGTTTTCATCAACCACCTGAATCACTAGATTGCATGTTTTGAGTATGCCCTACATTTTAATTCATCCATCCATCCATTATCCAACCCGCTTTATCCTAACTACAGGGTCACGGGGATCTGCTGGAGCCAATCCCTGACAACACAAGGTGCAAGGCAGGAAACAAACCCCGGGCAGGGCACCAGGCCACCTCATGGTGCGGACACACACACACACACCAAGCACACACTAGGGACAATTTAGAATGGCCAATGCACCTAACTTGCATGTCTTTGGACTGTGGGAGGAAACTGGAGTACCTGGAGGAAACCCACACAGACACGGGGAAAACATGCAAACTCCACACAGGGAGGCCTCAGGAAGTGATTCTATGCAAAGTGGCTGCCAACTTCCTTAAGCACATTACAGTTCACATACTGCCTATGTCTTGTCTTGTCTTGTCATCATCAGCACACTGATTTAATTTCTATGAGGTTAATTTCAATTTAATTCATTTTAATTTATTCTAACATAGCACTCCTTCTATACATTGTCACATGCATGTGCATAGGGTGAGAGCAGAAGGGCTCCAGTGACTATAATTCTACTGTCGCTCCAGGGGTTGGCACTATTTCCTACCTCTGCAGACTGGATGACTGAAGGCTATAACACTTCTGATGCCACTTCCGCATCACATTACGTATTGCATACATCATCTCCAATTTCATTACTCTGAGCACTGGTGCCCCCCAGGGCTGGGTATTCAGCCTACTTCCATTCAATTTGCTGACTCCTGATTGCGCAGCTGCATACAGCTCTAATACCATCATAAAGTATGCAAATGTCTCAATGGTGGTGGGTGTCATCAGAAA
>JANRMT010062807.1:39409990-39421077 GCA_026402145.1 Polypterus bichir lapradei
ATCATAAAGTATGCAAATGTCTCAATGGTGGTGGGTGTCATCAGAAACGGAAATGAATCAGCTTACAGAATGGAAATGCAACAATTGTTGGACTGGGGCAAGTGCAACAATTTGCATCTTAATTTGGACAAAATGAAAGAGATAATTTCTGACTTCAGGAAGGCTTATGCCGGTGGAACTGGTCAAGACCACCAAATTTCTTGGTGTGCACCTGGCAGATGGTCTTACTTGGTCAATTAACACCAGCTCCATACCCAAAAGGCACAGATGAGTCTCCACCTCACCCCATTCTCACTACATTCTACAGAGGCTGCATCAAGAGTCTTCTAACCAACTTGCCATGTTTGGGAACTAAAGTGTCTCTGACCATAAGGTCCTACAATGGATAGTGCACAATACAGAGGAGATTATTAGGTCCTCTCTGCCCTCCATTGACTACATCTTTGTAAAGCATTGTATTCACAACATTTATAGTATTGTGAAGGACCACTACAACCCCTCCCACTGTCTCTTTGTCCCACTTCCATCTGGCAGAAGGTACTGTAGCATTCAAACCAGTTCTATCAGGTACTAAACTGCTTCTACCCCTTGGCTGTCCGGACTCTGAACTCTGTGCTGCCCCTCTGTCCTCAGATCTGTTCTTGATAGCGAATTTAAATGTAGTACATTTGTTACACTTGTCACTACTATTGTTTTTTATTATTAGTTTTACTGTTATTATTTATTACTTTCTATTTTAAATCAATACTATCTACTAATTTAGCTATTACTTATTTTTAATGATTTATTTATCTATTATAGTATAGTATAGTTCTTTATCCATCTTACACTTGTCCTGTGTTTATGTATATGCTGCCCTGTGGCCCAGGGGAACATTATGTCACAGTACTGTATAACAACAACAACATTTATTTATATAGCACATTTTCATACAAAAATGTAGCTCAAAGTGCTTTACATAATGAAGACTAGAAAAATAAAAGACACAGTAAGAAAATAAAATAAGTCAACTTTAATTAACATAGAATAAGAGTAAGATCCAATGGCCAGGATGGACAGAAAAAAAAAAAAAAAAAAAAATCCAGACAGACGGAGAAAAAAATAAAATCTGCAGGGATTCCAGACCATGAGACCACCCAGTCCCCTCTGGCCATTCTACCTCACATAAATGATCAGTCCTCTTTGTATTTTGGGTTCTCACGGAAGGACTTGATGATGATGGTCATGTAGACTTGTAGCTTTTAGTCCATCAATGTTGGAGCATCATGATGCCTTGAGTAGGTGGTGGTGGTGCAGGTCGCCATCACAAAGAAACCAGAAAAAGAAACAGAAGAGAGAGTAGGGGTTAGTACGGATTTTAGAGCCACCATGAATAGTTATTATAATGAATTGAACATACAGAGTATCAGGATTAAATTAGAGTGAGGTTATGAGAAGGCCATGTTAAAGTAATGTGTTTTTAGCAGTTTTTTAAAGTGATCCACTATATTGGCCTGGCGAATTCCTGTTGGCAGGCTATTCCAGATTTTAGGTGCATAACAGCAGAAGGCCGTCTCACCACTTCTTTTAAGTTTTGCTTTTGGAATTCTAAGGAGACACTCATTTGAGGATCTGAGGTTACGATTTGGAATATAAGGTGTCAGACATTCCAATATATCAGATGGAGTGAGATTATTTAAGGCTTTATAAACCATAAGCAGAATTTTAAAATCAATTCTGAATGACACAGGCAACCAGTGTAGTGACATCAAAACTGAAGAAATGTGTTCTGATTTTCTTTTCCTAGTTAGGACTCTAGCAGCTGCATTCTGTACTCGTTGCAAGTGATTTATGTCTTTTTTGGGTAGTCCTGAGAGGAGTGCGTTAAAGTAATCTAGTCGACTGAAAACAAAAGTGTGAATTAATTTCTCAGCATCTTTCAATGATATAAGAGGTCTAATATTTGCTGTGTTTCTTACGTGAAAAAATGCTGTCCTAGTGATCTGATTAATATTCGATTTAAAATTTAGGTTACAGTCAACAGTTACCCCTAAGTTTTTTACTTCCGTCTTGACTTTTAATCCTAATGCATCAAGTTTATTTCTGATAACGTCATTGAATCCATTATTGCCAATCACTAAAATTTCAGTTTTCTCTTTATTTAGCTTGAGAAAATTACTATTCATCCATTCTGAGATACAAGTCAGACATTGTGTTAGTGAATCGAGAGAGTCGGAGTCATCAGGTGCTATTGATAAGTACAGCTGTGTGTCATCAGCATAGCTGTGGTAACTCACGTTGTGCCCGAGATAATCTGACCTAACAGAAGCATGTAGATTGAGAAAAGCAGCAGACCCAGGATAGAGCCTTGTGGAACACCATATAGAATATCATGTGTCTTTGAGATGTGATTACCACAACTAACAAAGAATTTTCTACCTGTCAGGTAGGATTCAAGCCAATTTAAGACACTGCCAGAGAGGCCCACCCATTGACTAAGGCGATTTCTAAGAATATTATGATCAATGGTGTCAAATGCAGCACTCAGATCTAAGAGGATGAGAACAGATAAATGGCCTCTGTCTGCATTTACCCGCAAGTCATTTACTACTTTAACGAGTGCAGTTTCTGCACTGTGATTT
This sequence comes from Polypterus bichir lapradei, assembly GCA_026402145.1. NCBI lineage: Eukaryota > Metazoa > Chordata > Cladistia > Polypteriformes > Polypteridae > Polypterus > Polypterus bichir. The sequence continues at coordinate 39,412,612 of JANRMT010062807.1, forward strand.
GTTCTAAAACCCGACTGAAACTTATCAAGAATAGCATGTTTATTTAGGTGGTCATTTAACTGCATAATGACTGCCTTCTGTAGAACTTTACTTAAGAAAGGGAGGTTAGAAATGGGTCTAAAATTTTCAAAAGCAGAGGGGTCAAGATTATTTTTCTTGAGTAGGGGTTCAACTACAGCAGTCTTAAGACAGTCTGGGAAGACCCCCCTATCTAATGATGAGTTTATAATGTCAAGAATAATATCAATTAGCACGCCTGATACTTCTTTAAAAAAACTTGTTGGTATTGGGTCAAGGACGCAGGTGGAGGGTCTCTGTTGAGAAATGATTCTATGTAAGTCAGGTAAATCTATCCTGGTGAAAGAATTTAATTTGTTTATAACGGAGTACTGGGGCTCAGGAGGATCTGCAGTGTTGAGGAGATATACTACTGTATGTTATTTCTAATATCATTCATTTTTTGATTGAAAAATACAGCAATAGCCTCACAGGTTTCGCTGAAAGTATTTTGGAGGCATTCCTTTATGTTACCTGGGTTTAACAGACGATCAATTGTAGAAAATAAGACTCTGGGATTATTAGCATTGTTATTTATAATCATAGAGAAATAGCAGCACCTCTCGATATATATATCGATATCAGTATACTGCCATACTGTGTATGGACGGTATGACAATAAAGTCACTTGACTTGATTTGACTTAACTTACTGCTAGCATAGGCACTGCTGGCTTCCCATAACTCCCGAAAGTGAATAATTTAGTTAGAAAATGCAGATTTCTTTAGGTTTATTGGCAGATTATGTATTTTCACACAGAGAACAGATTGCACAACCTGACAAGATAAATTCATATTCATGTAGCAGTTTATTGCAGGTAATCTTTGAAGTGTCATGTACCCGAGCTGCCAGCCTGCTTTCCTTTGATTAAATGTTATTCATTTTTACTCTACTGTGCTGTTTTCTTCCATTTTTTGGCTCTACTTCCTTTTATCCTATTCTAGACTTTGAGTACTCAGTTCATTTTCAACTTTATTTTGTCTTCCATTGCTCAAAAGTTCCTCTTCAGTTAGAAGGTCTCATAACTTGACATTTTTTTACAAAGCTAATTGATTCCATTACAATGCTGCCACCTAGTGTCCCAAATCATACAACATCCAGAGTACCACATTAGTCAAAAAGTGTTCACATTTATTGTCACCTGTAAAGAATATAGTGAAGTTCTAACTTGCATTGCCATATTTATTGTGCGTCAATAGCCAGCAGAGACTCTTCAACTTCCAGCATAGTTTTTTTCTTTACATTAATAATGAGTAAAGGTCCACTTCTCCTTAAAATGTATCTTGCAAACCATACCAATAAAATTATTTTACAACACCTGATGAAAATATAGTTTTGGAGACATGCACCCCATGAGTGGCGCACTAAAATGCTAAAGGCATTCTTCCTCTTATCACTTTATGGAAGAAAATTTTGTTAGGGTTTCCCAATTTTAACTAAAACATAGAGAATCAAACAGTTGGTTACTTCTTATCGTCTTGTTTTGTTTCTTTATCTGTTTTTTTCCTTCATTTCTTGTTTTATAGAAATGTTCTTTAAGACTTTCAGAAAACATATTGTAATGATCCATGGGGAGCGAGAGATGGAAGGTCTTAGTCTCTGTTGCCCACTTCCTACATGCAGCTCAGCTCCACCTCATTCTACTCATCTGCAGTCAGAGGCAACCTGTATGCTACACTATCCCCCAGATTCATGAGTAGACCTACGACCAAGGTCCACATCCGATGCTGGCAATGTATCAGATACTATGGAGTCTAGCAACCAGGCAGGCCCAATGTACTTTCTAAGTGCTGTGTCTGTTAATGCCACACACTGAGATTTTTTTTTTATACCGACTTCTGCAGGTGGTCCCAAACCCTCGGTCATGCTTCGGCCACACAAGGAGCATGTTCCAGACTCAGGGGTACTATAATACAGTACTGTCGGATTCCTGCTGCACACATCATGGAGCTTTGACTCTCCAATGCATTTTTAGGATTACAATCACCAAGACTGTCCTTGTAATTGGGTTTAACCAGTACAAATATAAGACATGTCTACAGAAAACAGGAAATAATTCAGCATTTTGTTTCATTAGAGGTCTTTATTTAAACATTAAACGACAGACAGACTGATGAAATGAATATATAAAACACTTCCAGACTGGAAATAAACATCCCTCTTCTTGTGTCAATAGCATAAATTTTACAAGAAGTGAAACATCATGTGTTTCATAAATTTTTTTTGCAAAGCAAAACAATTTCATGTAAATCATTTCAATCACCATTATTTGTCACATTTGATTTTATTCAGTTTTTGTGGAGAAACAAGAATTCTCTACAGACATGTTTTTGAAGTCTAATTTTCTTCATTAACAGGTTTTTAACTTTTTTCCATGTGCACACCTTGAACTTTGGTGATCCCACATAACACGTTGAGCATTCTCAGTTTCTCTCTCTCTTGGGCAGTGAGAGATTTTGATTATTTTCTCCCAAAATACTTTGTATTGCTTTCGAATTTAGATCTTTGTGTTTATCACTTAGGTGTTTTCCTATTGCCATCTTCTACATTTATGGTTTTTTTTTTCTTTTTTATTGTTTGTTAAAGCTCTCACCCATTCAGTCTGAGTACTTGCAATAGTATGTGCATCTAAGATTTCCAAGTACTCCAAACCTGTTTTTCTGAACAGTATTATTCTATAAAATGTTGTTCTTTTTTATATTACTTGGTTTAATGGAAGGCATGCGCTTTTTTTTACTTGTAGTCTTACATCATCTGTAGATCCTCAGGCTATATCCATGTTGTGCCTTACTAGGTTGGAAATCTTTGGGGTTTTGTGTTCAGTGCTTTTGAAATAACTGTTCTAATACATTTTCTTGTTATTATTTTTTATATATCACATAGTTTTTCCTTCATGCTCCTGGAGGTTTAGCCACTTTCCTTCATCACAGGTTCTCACATTTCCCACCCTTTCACACCAAAGCGTAAGAAAGCCTGTCCATTTAATTTAAAACATTTTGGGAGGAAAAAAAAAACATTGCTATAAGTGTTTATTTTAGCAATAAAAATGCACTGACTAAAAAAGTCTTTTATTATCACAGTTAAGATGTGTAATTATGCCTCTCATCTTCTTCCACGCTTTGCAACTGTTCTGATTTCCTCCAAATGTTTTAACAAGGAACTTGATGGTTTTTTTTTTTTGCACTTCCTGCACTGTCCTGAGTCTTTGACTTCTTTCCATTGCTCTCAAAGTAGGCTACACATGATGCCTTTCTTTCAATAAGTGTGCATCTTAAGGCACTGCAAAATTTTTTCACCAGTTCCATGTTGCTCTCTATACAGTAAATTAAAATTGCCCATCTATCCAATTAATTTTTTATTTTCTGTTTTTTCCTTATTTCTTCTAATAGGGGCTCATAACTACATACAAAGAGAAGTGGTCAACAAACCGATATGGATAAATTTGTTTGTACCATTCACAAAAAAGAACCCATAATTGTTTCTGAAATAACTTAAAACTGACAAAAAGTAATTGGCACCCATCATTGTTTATTTGGTCTCTCTATTATAAAAAAAAATCTTGGCAGGGATACCAGGGAGACGAGACGTGATCTTCTCGGAAGACAATTTGATGTCTCACGAGACAAGGCAGTGAGACAGAAGGACAGCTGCTGTACAGGCTTTTAAATGATCGATGCGCAGCGCGACAAACAGAACACGCACCTCGGCAGCAGTAGCACAAAGCCAGCAGCTGATCCGTCCCCATCTCCTTAGCGTGTGTTCAGCTCCCCCCTTCACAACGCGAGTAGGACAGCATCTCTTTAGTGTGTGTTCAGCCCACCCCCTTCACAATGTGAGCGAGAGAGACGCGAAGTGGCAGGAGTGTAGCGCACCTCCAGGGGGTTCAGCAAAGCGATCGAGACCTGATCATCTTGGAGAGACACTTTGACAATACGCGAGACTAGACATTACAACCTTAGAAGGCAAAACCCGTGAGATGGTGACTTTTGCACGTCACGCCCTACTTACAAACAATTTAAAACAAGTTCACAGACATCTAACCTCGCGTTTGGAATGCTTTTGGCAGACAGACATCATGTGCTTCCAGCTCTTAAAACAATGACAAGCAACAAGCAGAACACGCATCTCGCCAACAGTAGTCACAGCAAGCCAGCAGATGATCTGAGCGCATCTCCTTAGCGTTCGTTCACCCCCCCCCCCCAACCAAGCGGTAGAGACGCGAATTGGCAAAAGGACAGCTGCTGTACAGGCTTTTAAATGATCGACCCAAAGCACGACAAGCAGAACACGTAGCTTACCAGAAGCAAGACAGCAGCTGATTCAACCACATCTCCTTAGAGCATGTTCAGCAACCCCTTCACCACATGAGCGGCGTTATACATCCCATGAGAAAGAGATTTAACCATGCCCGGGGTAGGAGATAAAAAACAAATATTGTTTTTACAAAAGTTTTAAAGTAAAAGTGAAAATAATGCATATGTAACAATTCCCATGAAAATAACAATCTCTTTAAATTGTATATCCGGTAAACCAAACCCAGGCGTGGGTGAGCGAAGCGAGCAGGGGGCGGAGCCCCCTAGTATTTAACAAAAAATTAGACTTTGCTTTAGAGTTTTGATTCGACAAAATATTTCAAATAATGGCACAAATGAAAATGTCATGGAGAAAAATATTGGGTACCTTAACCTAAAATTTGGTTACATAACCTTAACAGGCAGTCACTGAAAAACAAGCGGTTCCTGGAGCTCTCAATGAGACTTTTGCACCTGTCAACGGGTTGTGTGGCCCACCTTTCCTGAGGAAACTGTTCCAGCTGTGTCAGGTTTAAATGGGGCCTCCTCCAGACTGCATGTTTCAGATCTTTCCATAGGTATTTAACAGAATTCAAGTCAGGGATCATAGAAGGCCACTTCACAATAGTCCAATGTTTTGTTCTTAGCCATTCTTTGGTGCTTTTAGATGTGTATTTTGGGTTACAATATAAACAATAAATAAATTACCATGGTATGGCGGAGAGTAGGAATTTAGAAGCAATCAAATCTATGCTTGATGATGTTTTGGACAATCTAAATTAATACAATTAACCAGCATGTTAGGATGAATGGCCTTTTCTCAACATAATTCTTGTTTGGTTTATAAATTGCTCCTTTACAATCACAGCCAATTTGAATAGTTGCACTAACATTTAACAAATGACATGCAGTAGATGAATTCCAAATGACAAACACTCTCATTGCAGCTCTTGGCCTCACTCTGAGACTCACCTCTTTCTAAGTCTATTTTTCGTCAGTGTTCTGCTGATTTAGTCAGTTAGCCTCTCTGCACCTGTATGCCTCCCTGCTGTGGCTGCACTTCTGAACTGGAGAAGTTTTTGTTTGAGTGTTATCATTGTGTGACAGGAATCCAAGTCTGGTGACAGTAATAGATACCTGCGTCCTCAGTTTGGATCTCACTGATGGTCAAAGTGAAGTCAGTTCCTGATCCACTTCCAGTGAAACGCGTTGGAATTCCAGAGGCACGGTTGTTTGCATTATAGATCAGAACTTTAGGCCTTTCACCAGGTCTCTGCAGGTACCAGCAAAGGTAGTTGTTTGTTACAGAGCTTTGTGCTTTGCACTTGATGGAGACTGTTTGTCTTGCTAGAACAGTCTGAACCTCTGGAGTCTGAGTTAGAATATTCTGTCCACTGGAATCTGAAAAGAAATTGTTCATTAATAACAAAATAGACTGTTTAAAATGTATCTTTCTCTTTGAGATGTGAAGAGACATTTGCAAAGTTATATTGTTAAACTTACACTGGGCAAAGAGTGCTGCTATGCACACCAGCAACATCCAGAAAGCCATCACCTCAAGGATTTTTCAGTGAATGAAGTCAACTGTCATTTAAGACAAGCAAAAGAAGCAGTAAAGCAAGTCTGCTATGCAAATAAACTTCCTGAATGCAAATGACTTTCAGGCTTGTAGTAGGAACTGTGAACGGAGACATTTATTGGTTCAAAATAAGTTCAAACCATCTGTGCAGATGTGGAATTTCAAGGTTTTGAATGAAGTGCAAGATAGGAAGACAGGAATTTATATCATGAGTGTGCTCCCCTTCACTCCACAGAGTGTTTGAAGAAAATAAAAGTCAATTAATCTACAATGGACTGGCACCCTCTGCATGGGTGCAATACAAAAGCGTATCATGTGCATAGATCATATTTCATAACTAAAAACATAGCAAATGTATTGTACAGGGTGAGGCAGAAAAGACGGACGTCTTTGAAATGGCTAGAACTCACCACCAGGTGGAGTGACAAATGTGCGGTAGGTGGTGTTAGGTTCGCGAAGTCTTAGCATTTTTTTATTTTCTTTTTAGTTGAAACCATGGAGCCGTGGACAATAGAACACCGCGTTTTTGCGTACTACTGTTTTGTCAAGAACAACCAATCTATTACCGCAGTTCAGCGTGAGTTTCGTTGCCATTTCAATATCCATGAGCTGTTCCCGCTCGTAACTCTATCCTACGTTGGGTTAAAGCACTTCGTACACGAGGTACACTAATGAAGAAAAGACCGCCGGGGGCTACACAAACGACACATACCCCTGAAAATGTAGAAAGCATACGACTAGCCCTGCTGCGCAGTCCAAGTCGATCAGCTCGGAAGCATTCTTCTGAACTTGGCTTCAGTAATCGTTCGGTAAGGCGTATTTTGCATGATGTTGTTTTCCAAACTTGATTTTGTCAAATGCTATTTCAATATGAACTCAAATCTTTCAATAAATTTCTTTGTAAGAAAAAATTAACAATTTTGTGATTTTGTAAAAAACATCCATCCTTTCTGCCTCACCCTGTATTTCGCTTAGCAGCCGCTCCATGCATATTGCACTTCAGTTTGCGAACATGTGTTAATCACATCAAAACTGAATCTGATCAAATGACCAATCAGAGACAAAATGTGACACGATAAAAGCATGCCAAAATTAAATGACCTCTTGGTTATGTATTGCATTTCAATGTAGTTAACATAATGGATTGCATTTAATTTTGGCAGGAAAAATCTATACTAAATTACATGAAGAGAAAAGCTGACATATTCCAAAGGAAACCTTTCAGTAAGGCCAAGAACCTAAAGTGAGTCATAATTCAAAGAGTTCTAAACACAAGTATAATGATGAAAATCTGACAATGTAATTATTAAGATGAAATACATTTGTAAATTTTCAGACTACAAATGCATAAACCACATGAGGCAGTGCAGAAACGTTTCACAGAAGGGACAGACAAGTAGTTGCAGTGCTGTTGTTATGTATATTGAGTAGAGTGAAGTTTTTACCTGTACATCTGGCTGTACTTGCAACATGTCATCACTCTCTGATACCATGATAATCATGTGTTATTAAAGTACTACGTTGTTCTAAAAATGGGAACTTGATTATTATTAATGAAGTGAGTTGTGGGCACTAGAAAACATGCAAGAATTTCACATTAAAATATATTGAGAATTTTGGATGGTTACTGTGGTGTATGAAGTAAGGGAAAAAGAAATTAGAAGGACAGGAAGAAAATGTATGTAATGCAAATAGCTTAAAAACTCTGACAGACTCCAGCTCATAAAATATGTTGTAATAAATATTACTGAACGCAGAGTGTAAGAGATGAATATAGAGAAACCAAAGTCGAAGGGTCAGTCAGCGCTTTATTGATTTCTTTTAAGTCATTAAATCCTGTTAAGCTGCAGGCGTTAAATTTGCTGCTCACCACAGCAAACTTTGATAGCAGTGTCTGCAAGGATGAATCTACACAATCTTTTTCAGATAATTATGTTTGATGGTTTATGTTATGTGATCAGAAATTACAATTATGTGCTGTTTTACAACATTATTTGCCAAAGTAAAACAAAGGTCAACTGAATGACACCATTGGTAGTCCAGTCAGAATTTGCATTTCTTTCATGTGTAATTTTAATCATTTTCTCTCTTAAATGTATGGTCTTTTAAACAATTGTTTGCTGTAGTTTGCTTTGGTAATTTCATATAATATTAAGACATGTATCTATTGTCACACACGTGCACATGGGAGGCAGCTAAAGGGCCTAAATAATGATAGTTCCAGGGTGTGGCGAGGTGCACTGACTTTCTCTCTCGATCCTCAGCAGACCATTCATGGGAAATCTCATCCGGTTCCGGTGCCCACAATGACGTCACTTCAAGTCTTGATGATGTCACTTCTGGGCTCGGCCTTTAAAGCTGTCATTTTGACATACCTGAATCAGTTCTGTTTTGGACTCTGAACTGTGAACAACACAACTTATTTAACCATTTGCAGCCAGGGCATAATATACGGGTGGTTGCCCCAAACCTTTGATGTTTACGATTCATTTTTGTGACACTTTGTAATGATAAAGCATGCATTTAGAGCAAACTTTA
>JANRMT010062807.1:39431944-39442927 GCA_026402145.1 Polypterus bichir lapradei
CAGGTGTTTTAGAGGAGATGCTAACAATTAAAACCTCCTTAGGGAGTAAACACAAAGATCTGACTGCAGAATTTAAATTGCACATATCACGGGTCTGGTGTCCTCTTTACTATTTATGTGTGTGGTGTCACCCTGGCAGGATCAAAGAAGGTCTCTATGTACCTCAGAAAAAAGCTCTGGATGCCTGTGGGTCTGGCAAAGGAGTTCCAAAGATCACCAAATTATTTCAAATTACTCATTGCACTGTAAGGTAAATCATCTACAAGAGGCGTACAGCTTAAAGTCAAAGTTTTGACTGCAGAGCTTCCTCTGTTTGATCGACATAGGCATGCTGGCAAAGTACATGTGCAGTGCCACTCCTTATTCACGAAAAGATCAATTACGTAAAGTGTGATGGCAGCTTCCACCTGCAGCTTAAAGACTCTACAGTATGAGAGCAACTCTCCACTGTAGTGTTTAGATCTAGCAGTGCCATGCTGACGGTGTATGTGCCCAAAAAGAAAAAGTCTGACTGAATCCTTGGTACCATTGCTCGTAAACTGAAGTGTGATCAAACACAGGAAGCTTTTTAGTATATCATATATATTATGTTGTATTTTTTTTAATAAAAATAGTTCACAATATTTCTATTATTTATATTTAAAAAAAACTTTTGTTCTGTTTGTTTGGTTTCACTGTGTTCTTGTTACATAAAATAGAGTAGACAGTAACTATTGTAGAAAGGGAGTAGAAATAAGGAAAAAGTAATGGATAATAAACTGAATTATTGTGTAATAATATAACTGTATAATTAAATTGTATGAAATGAATAATAATTGTAATCATTAATAATTTGCTATATTGATGAATAATATAATTATTGCAATAATTTAGTGTATAGTATAAAAAAAAAACCATAGTGTATGCTTGAGATGGAACGAAGAGCAATCAGTGAATGCATTGTGCATTAATACTGCCCCATTCTACTTTTGTGTATAGGAATAAATGGGTTACTGTTCATCCTGGATGTCCATGGCTCTTCATTCCTTCGAATTTTGATCACTGCTAAACAAAGTGCAGGCACCAGGAGCCACTGAATGGAGTTCTAGCTTAGTGTCACTAAGGAAATGTAAAGACATCAACAACAAGAAGATTACAGGGCTTAGACAGGAGATCAAAAGTGTATTGCTTCCAGAGACCTGAGAATGTAGAGTTGACCAGTGGGAAAATGATGAGCCAGAGTCTGGAAAGAGTAACAAAGAAAAAGAGAGAGAAAGGAGGTGAACATTTAGCAATGAACTGAAGTATGTAAGAGGTGGGTAAGTGGGAGCTGACACATAAGCTGGTCAAAATGGTTGAAGACCAGTACAGCAAAGGCTAGAGATGCAATAACATATTTGTTTTGCTTCTCATTGTTTTCTACTTGCTTTCTCCAAATAATTATTCCTTAAAATGTTTAAGTTTACTGCATTAAACACACTTGTTTTAATGAACCATGGTGTTATTTTAAGTTCAGGAATTATTAAGAGTGTCTCTTACTTTTCACATCACATATAATTCTGATGTTGACAGATATTATTACTTAACACTGTAAAAGAAAATATATCTGTTTATTATATTTTTGCTTTTTTAATACTGAAACCTCTGTGAGCATCTTTCACAGAAAGGTTAAAATGTATTATTAGAATATTAGGGTTCCTTCCAAAAATACACAAAACATGGAAGGTCCCAAAGCATACAATATGATGGTTTTCTCAGTCAAAAAAACACTAGATGTGTGGAGCTTCTGAGAAAGGCCAAATGGTGCTCATCGATATGCCATCCCTGTTAAGGAGTAAACTCAGATATGCTGGTGGACGAGCCTATGGTGTCCTGGATAACGGACTGTCTGTCAGGCAGTTTGTGAGACTCAATTACTGTGTTTCTGATACAGAAGTGCGCAACACTGGAAAATCACAAGGAACACTGCTGTCTCTTTTTCTCTTCACTCTGTACACATCTGCTCTATAAATATAACACCAGGTCATGTCAGTTGCAGAAATTGTCAGATGATTATGGGGTGCATTGATAAGTAGGATGAGATATAGGAGTATAGGAGTCAGCTGGAGAACTTTGTTTCTTGGTGCAAAGAAAACTACCTGCATGTTAACATCAGCAAAACCAAAGGACTGGTTGTCAACTTTCACAGCACCAAAGAGCCTCTATGTCAAGTCATTATTAAGGGAGTGGATATAGTGGTGGTCCACTCATACAGATACTTGGGGGAACACATTAATGATAGGTTGGACTGGTCACGGAACACAGAGGAACTATATGAGAAAAGGCAGAGCAGGCTCTTTGTCCTTAGGAGACTGTGTTTCTTTAATGTGGCAAATGACATCCTTCAGATGTTCTATAACTATGTGATGGCCAGTGCAATTTTCTATGCTGCAGAGTGCTGGGCTTCAACAGAGGCCCACCAAATTAACAAGCTAATTAAAAGTGCAGGCTCATAGAATACACTCTGGACCCCTGAAGGTCATAACAAAGGAGAGAATTAAAGAAAAGTGAGTGCCATTTTGAATAATGCTGTGCATCCTCTTTCTGACACACAAACACTTTCCACCAACTAATCAATCAGCAGAAGTGTCTCAAGAAATGCTACAGGGGCTCCTTTATACCAACAGTAATACATCAGCATAAAACCTCACTGTGACTGGGACACCAAGTTTTTCCTTACTTTTTAATTTTCTTGCTTTATTGCCATTCTGGTGTGTGTTGAGACCAAAGAGTGGGTTCATATTTATTTATTTAAAGAGCTTCTGTAAAAAAATGTATTTCCCCTTGGAGACAAATAAAGATCTATCTATCTATCTATCTATCTATCTATCTATCTATCTATCTATCTATCTATCTATCTATCTATCAAGTTAATTTCTTACTTGTAAACATTATCATTTGCATAATCTACTGTTGAACAATTCAAATATTTCAACATGTTATTTTAGTATTTCTAAACTTTTCTAGAATGGGTCTTTTTTACATGTCTCTCTCATCTCTTTTGCATGCAGAGATCTCTTTTTTTTACTTGGTCTCTCTTTCTCAGTTGACTCTAAACATGTTGATTTCTCAGCCTCAGCACAAGTAAAAACTGCAGCTGCATCAACATGTAAAGGAAGTTTTTGTATGGCTCTGTGTCACTGTGTGAAAGGATAGCCGTAATGCTGCTGACAGTAGTAATGCCCGATGTCTTCTGCCTGCACGTTACTGATGGTCAGCGTGTAATCAAGACCTGAGCCACTGCCACTGAAACGACTTGAGATCCCAGACTGCAGAGTGCTTGACCAGTAGATCAGAAGTTTTGGAGCTTCTCCTGCTTTCTGCTGATACCAGGCCAGGTAGTTTTTACCGCCACTAGTAAGGGAGCTGCTGGCTTTACAGTTCATGCTGACAGTTTCTCCTGGTCGTGCAGACAGACTCGAGGGAGACTGAGTCATGATAATATCTCCCGTGGACACTGGATAAGAGAGAATAAAGTACAATTAATTTAATGCTTGGACAGAAACACAGTTACAATTTTAATTAGAATAATTCACTTAACAGGAAAGTTATTTTTTATAGATCTAACCTTCAATTAAAAGCAAGAGGGTCACCAAGAAAAGATGTGACAAATCCATCTCCACTAAATCCTAAAGGCAGGTTTAACTGAGTCCATCTTAATGACTTCACTCTTTAAATCTCTTGAGAAGTGAAGTACGTATGCAAATGGAGAAGGGGAGAAAACAGAGGAAATGACAAGATAGTCAAATTATTTCTGCTGTACAGTTTGCATGTTCCGTGTGGTTTTTCTCTAAGATGTGCATGTTAGCTTGATCGTCTACTATAAATAAGCCTGAAACAAACGGCTCGTATTCCTACCAGGTTTGGCTCCTGCCTTACTTCTTATTGATGACACAAAGTGATATTAAAATGGAAACACAGATCATGGAGATACCCAATGGTGACATTTCATTACTCATGCTGCCTAGTAAGGACATTCTTCCTCTAATTGCTTATCGCTTTACTGTATATAACGTGACGCCACTTAGTAGTAGTTTGTAATGTTGTATGGTATTTCTGTGGAGGCAATGATAGATTGTCCACATAGTTCTTTGAAGAGGATCACTTGTGTTCTGTTTTGTGTGTTACCCCATTTTTTGATGCCCATTACATGTTCAACCAGCTTTGAAGGGGGTCCCTCTCTGAAATACCTTTCCCAAGATTTCTTTCATTTTTTTCCCTGCAAGAGTTTTTTTCTTCTTTTTTTCTGTGAGTTTGTTTCTTGTCTTCTTGGGGAGTCAAAGCTGGCAGCTGTCAAAAAACACCCTGCTAAAGGCCACTAAGGCATTCCTTTTGTGATTTTTGGCTATACAAGAAATAAATTACTGTTGTTGATGTTAGTGCCCATGTTTCAATTATGAAATGATATGGATGTTAAAACAGAGGCATGGTGTCTAAATATTTTTCAATATTTTTTTCAACTGAATTCAATAGCTTGACTATATTAAATGTTGAAAAATATACACAGAAAAAAAGTTTTCATAGTAAAAAAGTGCCCTGTCAGAAAATGTATAATTTACATTCACACACTGAACACACACTCTACACGGCAAAGCAGGTAGTTCACCTGAAGATAAGCGTATTTTTGCCAGCCATTACTTAGATGGGAGGCTATTTGAGAAAAGCTTGGGTTTATGATGGAGGAGTCATTGGTGAGGCTGACCTGGAGCATTTACCCTGTGGTATGTGTGTGGATTGCAATGCCCTATCCTGATAAGAGCCTAAAACTGAGGTCCTGACTCTCTGTGGTGATAAATGATCCCTGGACAATTTTCCAAAAAAAAGTCGGGTGTATCCCAGAGTCCTTGATAAATTGTTCACTATGGCGTGACAACTCTGTCCCTCTGATCATTCCTTGTATCCAATTGGCTATCTTTCTCACCCCTTCACCATCTAGCTAATGTGTGGTGAGCGTACTGGAGCATAAATGGATACTCTTGCATCATTCAGGTTTATGCTGCACATTTGTGGTGAATAAAATGGCTCCCCACTCTCTGTGTACAGTGCTTTGACTGTCTAGTAAAGTGGTATATAAATGTAACTGACTAACTGTTGATATTTCGTTCTGAAGATCTTGTTTCCAATGATCTATTACAGTTGCTACTTTCTAAACAAACAGTGTGGATGCAGTTAAATGACACACCGAATCCAAGATAAAAAACAAGGCACCCACAAGAAATCAAAGCTCCGCACCTCTAGCAGGCTGTGTTTGATCACACAGGTCCTTGCAGTGTCTGTGTGGAGTTTGCACATCCAGTTAAGGGGAAGGAAGACATCTGTTTGAGAGAAAAAAAGATCAGTTTTGTGTAGACAGAATTGATACTTAGGGTAAGCTATCACGGCGCATTCTACTGTTTTTTTTTTTTGTAAAATTTGTTTTGGAGGCTCAGTAACGTATTGATTAATACATTAATACTAAATTAGTGTCTCTTTGAAGTTTTCATGTTCTTTCTATGTATGCAGTGAATTTCCTTGTAGGTACTGCAATTTCTTTTGAAAGACTTACAAATTACAATACTTCAGGTTGTGATTCTAAAAATTTTCTGTGTGAGTTATAGACAACAGTCAGTAGAGCTGTCTCAGTCAAATGACCCCTCTGGAAGCCTGACGGGTTAGGATCAAGCAGTTTCTCCTGTAGACGGAAGGAAGAGACTTGATTAGAGATATCACAATCAAGTCCTTTGGATAAAAAGAAGATCTGTTATTACATAATTACATATCAGGGCTTTATGAGGAGTGGAGTTAGTGGGGTCTGTTTGATTTGGAAAATTCAGTGGTGTGAAGCACTGAGAAAACAGAGAATGTTGTTCTGTGATCGGGAGGGTGCAGACTTATTGGCATGGGTAATGAGAAATGGCCAGTGTTGGCCGCCTCCTTTTTGTGAGAAAATGTAGCAAGGTCATCAACTGCCAAGGAGGCTGGAGGGAAGTAATGTTATGAATAGCAGCAGGTCTGGTACAACATGGCTGCCATTTATTTGGCTAGGTAAAATTCGGCATCTACTGGAAATGGGATGTCTCACTATTACAAGAATTCGAAAAAGGAGCTGATTTTGTCAAGCCACAGCAGAAGGGAGGGGGCAGCCAGAGAATTGTGTTCCCTTTAAATGTACAGTCATGGCCAAAATTATCGGCACCACTGGAATTTTCCCAGAAAATGCACCATTTCTCCCAGAAAATTGTTTCAATTACAAATGTTTTGGTATACACATGTTTATTTCCTTTATGTGCATTGGAACAACACAAAAAAACAGAGAAAAAAAGCCAAATCTGACATCATGTCACACAGAACTCCAAAAATGGGCAGGACAAAATTATTGGCACCTTTTCAAAATTGTGGGTAAATCGTTTTATTTCAAGCATATGATGCTCGTTTGAACTCACCTGTGGCAAGAAACAGGAGCTGGTAATATAGCAATCACACCTGAAGCCAGTTAAAATGGAGAAAAGTTGACTCAATGTTTCTGTTGTGTGTCTGAGTGTGCCACACTAAGCATAGAGAACAGAAAGAAGAGTAGAGAATTGTCTGAGGACTTGAGAACAAAAATTGTTGAAAAATATCAACAATCTCAGGGCTACAAGTCCATCTCCAGAGATCTTCATGTTCCTTTGTCCACTGTGCGCAACATAACCAAGAAGTTCACAACACATAGCACTGTAGCTAATCTCCCTGGACGTGGACGGAAGAGAAAAATTGATAAAAGACTGCAACGAAGGATAGTCCGAATGGTGGATAAACAGTTCCAATCAACCTCAAAACATATTCAAGCTGTTTTGCAGACTCAGGGTGCAACAGTGTCAGCTTGAACTATCCGTCGACATGTGAACGAAATGAAACACTATGGCAGGAGAGCCAGGAGGACCCCATTGCTGACACAGAAACATAAAAAAGCCAGACTAGAGTTTGCCAAAATGTACTTCAGGAAGCCAAAATCATTCTGGACGAACATATTGTGGACAGATGAGACCAAGGTAGAGCTTTTTGGTAAAGCTCATCATTCTACTGTTTACAGAAAATGGAATGAGGCCTATGAAGAAAAGAACACAGTACCTACAGTCAAACATAGTGGAAGTTCTAAGATGTTTTGGGGATGTTTTGCTGCCTCTGGCACTGGATGCCTTGACTGTGTGCAAGGCATCATGAAATCTGAAGACTACTCAAAGATATTGGGGCGCAATGTAGGGCCCAGTGTCAGAAAGCTGGGTCTGCGTCAGAGGTCATGACAGTGCAGGACAATGACCCCAAACATACCTCTAAAAGCAACCAGAAATGGTTGAAGACAAAGTGCAGGAGAGTTCTGAAGTGGCCAGCAATGAGTCCGGATCTAAATCCGACTGAACACTTATGGAGAGATCTCAAAATTGCTGTTGGGAGAAGGCGCCCTTCAAACCTGAGAGACCTTGAGCAGTTTGCAAAAGAAGAGAGGTTGGAAATTCCAGTTGATAGGTGTCACAAGCTTGTTGATGGTTATAGAAAGCACTTGATTTCAGTTATTTTTTCCAAAGGGCGTGCAACCAAATATTAAGTTAAGGGTGCCAATAATTTTGTCCAGCCCTGTTTTTGAATTTTGTGTGAAATGATGTCAGATTTGGCATTTTTTCTCTGTTTTTTGTGTTGTTCTAATGCACATAAAGGTAATAAACATGTGTATACCAAAACATTTTTAATTACAACAATTTTCTGGGAGAAATGGTGTATTTTCTGGGAAAATTCCAGGGGTGCCAATAATTTCGGCCATGACTGCAGCTGGTGCATGGAAAGAACTAGTACAATGGGCACTTAGAAGAGCAAGGATAAATGGATCCTAGGTAGAGATATGCAATGCTCCCTGAAGAACCTATGGGGAAAATGTTCCAAATGTGTACATGGATTTCTGGCCATCTGGTTAAAGAATTGGCTGTTACATTCTGAAGCTATAGGCATATTTTTAAGTGTGGAAGTTGGACAAACAAATTCTGAAGATTTATCGATTACAAGGATTTTTTCTAAAAATGAGAGGTGTAGTCTACAATAATGGACCTTTAGCCTTCATTTTTGTACTTTTAGTGAACTTATATTTGGAATAGGCAAAATAAGAAGTGGACAGGAATATATTTGTGAAAAACCCTGTGAACAGTCCTCTGAATGAAAGTTTCGTCCTTCCAGGTTCCAGTTGTAGCGTGAAGATGTGGCATGATTGGGAGAACTCCCCAGAAAAAAAGGTCTTATATACCTGGTAAAAGCAGTATGAAGATTTGAGATCATTGGGAGAGCTCCCCAGACGAAGATGCATCTAACCTAGACAAAATCACAGCAGATACAGGACAGAACATACATCCAGATAAAAAGTGTAATCCGCAGCTGTTGTAATCCAATAGTGTGTGTGATGGATGCAAACAAATACAGACAATTCGCCGTGATCCACTTGGCATCTTTTTGTCTCCCTTATAAAGGGCCCACATAACTATCCTCGAAAGTAACCCATGCACCCTTCAAATGTACTCAGTGCCGCAGTACTGCAAGACTGCTGAGACTTCTGGGAGTTCTAGGCAATTTTAAGTAGTTCTACTACAAGATAAAATGGTAAAAGGAAAAGTAATAACAAATAAACACAAAATTATCAACAAGGAACTATTTATAATGCTAAATATAATATGACATACCATTCACAAACCAGTTAATCCACTTAAGAGTGGCAACAAGGAAAGAAAATATGAACCAATTCAAGAAAATAATTGAATACAGTGAGGTGGTAAAAATTGAAAAACTGAAAGTGTTCAAATGACCGATAAGTGTCAAAATGTGAAGCAATAAAAGCATGCCAAAATTAAATGACCCATTTGGTTATGTGGTTATGTATTGCATTTCAGTGTATTTAACACATTGTATTCACTGCAAAAAATGAAATCTAATTAAGTGAAAAGTATTTATATCATGACATTAAATCGTGTTTTCTTATTGTAAGAATTATTAAGTTATCAAAAAATGTGTATTTATGATATTTTAAATTACTTTAAGGAATTTAAGAAATTTCATCCATCCATTATCCAACCCGCTATATCCTAACACAGGGTCACGGGGGCTGCTGAAGCCAATCCCAGCCAACACAGGGCACAAGGCAGGAACAAATCGCAGGCAGGGCACCAACCCACCACAGGGCACAGACACTCACACACTAAGGACAATTTAGGATCACCAATGCACCTCACCTGCATGTCTTTGGACTGTGGGAGGAAACTGGAGCACCCGGAGGAAACCCATACAGACATGGGGAGAACATGCAAACTCACGCAGGGAGGACCCGGGAAGCGAACCCAGGTCTCCACTGGGTCTAACACTGCGCCACCATGCCGCCTTACTTTAAGAAATTTTGCCAAGTAAATTTTGCTTACTCCATTGGCAAATATTTTTGCTAAATAAAAACAAAACAACTCCAATTTAAAGTTTTTTTGTCTCGTTTTTGTATGTACATTTTTCCAGTGTTGTGTTTAATTTTGTGACTAATAATCCATCCATCCATTATCCAACCTGCTATATCCTAACTCCAGGGTCATGGGGGTCTGCTGGAGCCAATCCCAGCCAACACATGGCGCAAGGCAGGAAACAAACCCCGGGCAGGGTGCCAGCCCACCACAGTGACTAATAATCTTCCATATTAAACTACTTTCCATATTAAACTACTATATTTACATAAAACCAATAACAAAGAAATACATTCTGTGGTTTTGCATTGGACGCAGAATTGAGAGACCTCAAGAGTTTAGAAGTTTAATAAATGTGGAGATAAACAGACCTCAAAACTACAGAGTCCACTGCTTTGAAAGCTAGAACTAAGATGTGTGTGTAATACATGCATCAGTGCCCCGGCGATACAGGGGAAAGACTCCTGGAAAGTGGGCGGATTCAAAATAGAGGGGTGTCAGCTTATGGGCCTCAGAATGTCTCAGGTCGCTGAATCTGCCTGAGTCTTCAACCTGTTTCTTCTGCAGCTGGTCCCTATTGTGCCTTCCCCTGGGGTTTAGCAAGCGAAGCAAGCAGGGGGCAGAGCACCAGCAAAATTAAGAACAGCAGCTGCACAGACACATCAATGAATTTTTTGTATGGCTCTGTGTCACTGTGTGAGAGGCCAGCTGTGGCTATGCTGACAATAGTAATGTCCTGCATCTTCAGGCTGCACGTTACTGATGGTCAGCGTATAATCAAGTCCAGAGCCACTGCCACTGAAGCGATTTGAGATCACAGACTGCAGACTGCAGAATGCAGTTTGCCATTAAACATATAAACAAAGGTCAGGCCTTCTGAAATAGTATTCTCTGGACAGATTATTCAAAAATACACTTGTTTGGCCACAATAACAATAGACTATGTCTGGCGCTGACCGAGGTCAGCATTTCAGAAGAGGAACCTCTTACTAACTGTGAAGCATGATGGTGGAAAGTTAATGGTTTGAGTCTGAGTTTGCCCTCAGGGCCTGGGCAGCCAGATGTTATCAAGTCAGCAATAAATTTTGCATCACACCAAAGTGTCCTTGAGGAGAATGTGAGAGCATCTGTCCAAAACTTGAAGTTAAACCGGAAATAAACCCTTCAACATGATAAAGATCTCAAGCATACTAGCAAATCCACTAAAAAGAAGAAATGAGGGCTCATGGACTGACCTAGTCAAAGCTTTGATTTGTATCCCATTGAAATGTTGTGGGGATTTGAAATGAAAAAAACACAAACATCTTGCAACTGGAGGAAATTTGCATGGAGAAAGGTCAATAATTTCACCAAGTCAATGTTGGAGACTGGTGGGCAGTTATGCAAAATGCCTACAAGCAGTAATTTCTGCTAAAGAGGGCAATACCAGCTTCTGTGACCAAGGGTGGGCTTATTTTTACCCCAGTAAATCATTACCATCTATTGACATTTTTGCTGAATAAAAGAAAAGGAAAAGGTTCCTTGT
>JANRMT010062807.1:39443457-39456288 GCA_026402145.1 Polypterus bichir lapradei
GAAAAAAGATCTGTTATTACATAATTACATATCAGGGCTTTAAGAGGAGTGGAGTTAGTGGGGTCTGTTTGAATTGGAAAAATCAGTGGTGGAGAGCATTGAGAAAATAGAGAATGTTGTTCTGTGTTCGGGAGGGATCAGATTTATTGGCAGGGGTAACGAGAAATGGCCAGTGTTGGCCGCCTCCTTTTTGTGAGAAAATGTAGCAAAGTCATCAACTGCCAAGGAGGTTGGAGGGAAGTAATGTTATAAATTGCAGCAGGTCTGGTACAACATGGCTGCTATTTATTTGGCTAGGTAAAATTCTGCATCTACTGGAAATGGGATGTCTCACTATTACAAGAATTCGAAAAAGGAGCTGATGTTGTTATGCTACAGCACGAGGGAGGAGGCAGCCAGAGAATTGTGTCCTTTTAAATGTACCTGGTGCTTGGAAAGAACTAGTACAATGGGCACTGAGAAGAGCAAGGATAAATGGATCCTAGGTAGATATATGCAATGCTCCCCTAAGAACCTATAGGGAAAAGGTTCCAAAAGTGTACATGGATTTCTGGCCATCTAGTTAAACAATTGGCTGTTACTTTCTGAAGCTATAGGCATATTTGTAAGAGTGGAAGTTGGAAAATCAAATCCTGAAGATTTATCAATTACAAGGTTTTTTTCTAAAAATGAGAGGTGTAGTCTACAATAATGGGCCTTTAGCCTTCATTTTTGTACTTTTAGTGAACCTATATTAGGAATAGGCAAAATGAGAAGTGGACATTAATATATTTGTGAAAAACCCTGTGAACAGTCCTCTGAAAGAAAGTTTTGTCCTTCCAGGTCCCAGTTGTAGCATGAAGATGTGGTATGATTGGGAGCACTCCCCAGAAAAAAAGGTCTTATATACCTGGTAAAAGCAGTGTGAAGATTTGAGATCATTGGGAGAGCTCCCCAGACGAAGATGCATCTAACCTAGACAAAATCACAGCAGACACAGGACAGAACATACTGTACATCCAGATAAAAAGTGTACTCCATGGTGGTTGTAATCCAATAGTGTGTGTGATGGATACAAACAAATACAGACAATTCGCCATGATGCACTTGGCATCTTTTTGTCTCCCTTATAAAGGGCCCACATATTTATCCTTCTTGAAAGTAACCCATGCACCATCCAAATGTACTTAGTGCCGCAGTACTGCAAGTCTGTTGAGACTTCTGGGAGTTCTAGGCAATTTTAAGTAGTGCTGCTACAAGATAAAGCGGTAAAAGGAAAAGTAATAACAAATAAACACAAAATTATCAACAAGGAACTATTTATAATGCAAAATATAATATGACATACCATTCTCAAACCAGTTTCAGTGTAGTTAACACATTGTATTCACTGCAAAAAATGAAATCTAAGTGAAAAGTATTTATATCATGACATTAAATCTTGTTTTTCTTATTGTAAGAATTATTAACTTTTCAAAATATTTGTATTTATGATTTTTTAACTTACTCTAAGAAATTCCATCCATCCGTCCATTATCCAACCCGCTATATCTTAACACAGGGTCACAGGGGTCTGCTGGAGCCAATCCCAGTCAACACAGGGCGTAAGGCAGGAAATAAATCCCGGACAGGGCACACAGACCAAGCACACACTAGGGACAATTTAGAATCACCAATGCACCTAACCTGCATATCTTTGGACTGTGGGAGGAAACCGGAGCACCCGGAGGAAACCCACGCAGACACGGGGAGAACATGCAAACCCCACGCAGGAAGGACCTGGGAAGCGAACCTAGGTCTCCCTACTACATGGCAGCAGCGCCACTAATGTGCCACCGTGCCGCCCAACTTTAAGAAATTTTGCCAAGTAAATTTTACTTACTCCATTGGCAGATATTTTTACTAAATAAAAACAAAACAACCCCCATTTAAAGTTTTTTTATCTTGTTTTTGTATATACATTTTTGCAGTGTTGTGTTTAATTTTGTGACTAATAATCTTCCATATTAAACTACTACTTCCATATTAAACTACTATATTCACGTAAAACCAATAACAAAAGACATACATTCTGTGGTTTTGCATTGGATGAAGAATTGAGAGACCTTGAGAGTTTAGAAGTTTAATAAATGTGGAGATGAACAGGCCACAGAACTACCAAGTCTACTGCTTTTAGAGCAGGAACTAAAATGTGGGTGTAATACAGGCATCAGTGCCCTGGCGATACAAGGGAGAGGCTCCTGGAAAATGGGCGGAGTCAAATGAGATGCCACTGACAGGGTTGTCAGCTAATGGGCTTCAGAATGTCTCAAGTCGCTGAATCTGTCTGAGGCTTCAACTTGTCTCTTCTGCAGCTAGAGTCTATTGTGCCCGCACCCGGGGTTTGGCAAGCGAAGTGAGCAGGGGGCAGAGCACCAGCAAAATTAAGAACAGCAGCTGCACAGACAAGTCAAGGTACTTTTTGTGCAGCTCTGTGTGAGAGGAGTGCTGTAGCCCTGCTGACAGTAGTAATGTCCTGCATCTCCAGGATGCACGTTACTGATGGTCAGCGTATAATCAAGTCCTGAGCCACTGCCACTGAAGCGACTTGAGATCCCAGACTGCAGAGTGTTTGCTAAGTAAATCAGCAGTTTCGGAGCTTCTCCTTATTTCTGTTGATACCAGGCCAGGTAGTTTTTACTGTTATACTAAATTGCAGTGCTGGTTTTATAGCTCAGCCTGACTGTTTCTTCTGGCTTTGCAGTCAAAACTGAGGTTGTCTGAGTCACCACAATTTGCCCCTAGGATGCCACATAGGAAAGACAAAGTAAAAATGAATCTGTCACTTCTGTAAGACTATATTTACTGTATGGGCTATGTCTTGGCTCTTTAAATCTCTAGCAGTCAAAAGAAGAGAGGCGTGAATACAAATCAGAAAGGGGAAGAGACACAGAAGACATGAACATCTGGTTAGCATTTAAAAGAATAAAAAAAATTGAAAAGCAGAAGCAACACAACTAGTGCCCACTTCTAGAATCTCAGATCGTTCATCCATTCATTTTCTGAGCTGCTCGTTCAGTTTTGGATATTGAAAACTATTCCATCAGTGCAACACTAGAAGCTGGAATCAACATTTAAGTACACCTAACACTTTCATTAAGATGCAATTTATGAATGCATTTATTTCAAAAATTCATTTGATTCAATAAAACAAACAAGATATGCACAAGAATAAAAGTGCCAAGATAATATCTATTGGTCACACATAGAGGGCACCTCAGACTTGTATGTTCTGAACCACCATGTACTCTTCTGGCTTTTTTTTTTTTTTAATAATTTCCAAATGTGTCCAAGTTTATTAAATTACAAAAATTAAACAATTTGTGTCAAGCTAAAAATGTTTAGAAAAATAAACATGTTTTCAAGAGGAGAGAGGCTCAGTTAAGGTCTAAAGAATGCATCCTGCCAATTTATAAGGCACATTTAGCTTTTTCCAGTTGAAGTACTTTCTTCATGGATTGTATCTAAACAGCCTGAGTGATTAGCACTTATTATCAAACTCAGTTCAGTTCAGGCCCTTGGAAGTTTGACTTGTCCCAGCAGTATCAGATGCAAGGCAGGGGTCAAACCTGGACAAGTCAATTCCATATCAGTGCTGATATGAGGGACCAAATAGGCCATAAATCAAATATTTTGTCCATAAGCTATTGGTTTATGTTTATCTGTTTATGAGTTTTTAGTATCGGTTTGCATGCATACTTCATTGGTTTGTAAATCATTTGATGTTTGTTTGTACTGTTGAGTGACTTGTGGTTTATAGCGACACTTCACTAATAGGAGACTTTACTGTTTCAGGATTCTAATGTGTATTGATATATGAGGAAATGGGACCTGCTGTATATAATAAAACTTCAATGGTAGGGACTCTGAGCTCATTCCGATATTCTGAATTAATGCAGATGCTATTTATTTTCATTTTGAATTATATGTAATTCATTAAGAGTTTTAGATATCTAATTTACAGCCTACTTGTTTAATATTCCTGTATAACAATTAATTTCTACTTTGTGTGTGGCTGATTGTAAATCTGATCATCACTCAAGTCCTATTAGCAATTGTCATGAAATATTATTAAATACTAATTTATTGCTTTATTTTCTTTCACACATGACAGCATGTAGTGATTGCATAACATAATAAATAGAAAAGAGCAACAAACACTGAGGTGCCCCCTACAGACTTTGCCAAGCAAAGTATTCAACACAGAAAATAAAAAAATGTCTGTCAGTGAGCCAGTAAGTAGTGAAGGTGTCCAGTGTGTTCTCCCTGTCATCTGTTCCACATCGCTGCCATCAGAGATCTTGAATTATTTGGCTGAGCTCCCATATTGCCACCTTGAGGGAAGTGAAACCACTTGTAAACTTGCTCTGGTCTTCTGAATAACTTTTATCAACATTTATTTAACTTTATAAGCACCTGCATTACATATATTTTATATTATTTATATTGAGACATGCCAAACAAGCAAATATTTTTTCAAATGTTTGGGATTAGCTCTAAATATAAACAGTTACACACAGAACATGGATATGATTTGTTACCGTTTATTGTTCTTTATTGTAAATATAATTGCTTTATAGACTTATTTTTTTTGTATGTAGTTAAGACTTGCACTTTATTAAAAGTATTCACTCTCTTTGAATTTTTTCACTAAATTTATTTTTAAATCATAATGAAATTAATTTGCTTTTTGTGGCTGTAATATTTGTAATTAATGTGTTTTTTTCCTGTTAATTAATAACAAAAAAGCAAAATTAAATCCACTGTAATTGAATGGTGTAGGGAGGCATGGTGGCGCCACTATCCAACCCGCTATATCCTAACTACAGGATCACAGGGGTCTGCTGGAGCCAATCCCAGCCAACAAGGCAGGAAACAAACCCGGGCAGGGCGCCAGCCCACCGCAGGGTACACACACACATACAGTACGGACAATTTAGAATCGTCAATGCACCTAACCTGCATGTCTTTGGACTGTGGAATTAAACCAGAGTACCCGGAGAAAACCCACATAGACACTGGGAGAACATGCACACTCCACGTAGAGAGGATCCAGGAAGTGAACCCAGGTTTCCTAACTGTGAGGCAGCAACGCTACTCACTGCGCCACCATGCTGCCCTATAATGTTTGTAAATACCAATAATTTTCTTTTCTGAAGCTGTGTTTTTTGTACAAGATACATTTTAAATTTAAAGGGTCATAAACTGCAATATTCATATACATACAGTGTTGCCGGGTCCAGGAGTGAGAGTCCAAGAGAATCTGAGAGTTTGTGGCACCAACTGGGTCGTCTCATTTATTGTCCAGAGAGAAAAGTCAAATAAAACAAAAGAAAATGCTCTTTAGCGTATGTCCCATTATGCAGGGGAAAAGAAGGTAGTTGCTATGTTTCTGGGCTGGATAGCCATGCAGAGCTCTTTTTTATGGAGGCTGGACTGGAAGAGGCAAGGTCAGCTCCCCTCATAGGGCACTGCGGAGAAAGAAGGAGATGTCAATGTTTGGAGCAGGGCCCCCTTTCGTCTTGGTGGGTTATTACATACCTCAACTGGACCTTGTCCAATGCACATGCATGACAACTGTCATAGGAATAAATAAGTAAACCACATAGAAATTGTTGACATTTTCAACAGGCAAACATCAGATCTTCATGAAAATAGTACCTAGAGATAAAGGCAATATACCTGAACAAATGATACGTGAAGTTGACATGGTATATTCATTTTAATCTTCTAAATAAACAAAAACGCAGGTTTGTCAAATTAAAAAGCAAGGTCACCCCTACATTTATCACCATTTCAAATCCATAAAATTAGAATCAGGTGTTTTAGAGGAGATGCTAACAATTAAAACCTCCTTAGGGAGTCTGCAGATGGATCTGACTGTCTTATTTAAATTGCACATATCACGGGTCTGGTGTTCTCTTTACTATTTATGTGTGTGGTGTCACCCTGGCAGGATCAAAGGAGGTCTCTATGCACCTCAGAAAAAAGTTCTGGATGCCTGTGAGTCTGGCAAAGGATATACAAAGATCACCAAATTATTTCAAATTACCCATTGCACTGTAAGGTAAATCATCTACAAGAGGCGTACAGCATAAAGTCAAAGTTGACTGCAGAGCTTCCTGTGTTTGATCGACATAGGCATGCTGGCAAAGTACATGTGCAATGCCACTCCTTATTCACAAATAGATCAATTACGTAAAGTGTGATGGCAGCTTCCATCTGCAGCTTAAAGACTCTTCAGTATGAGAGCAACTCTCCACAGTAGTGTTTAGATCTAGCAGTGCCATGCTGACGGTGTATGTGCCCAAAAAGAAAAAGTCTGACTGAATTCTTGGTACCATTGCTCGTGAACTGAAGTGTGATCAAACACAGGAAGCTTTATAGTATATCTTATATATTATATTGTATTTTTTGAATAAATATAGTTCACAATATTTCTGTTATTTATATTTAAAAAAGAAACTTTTGTTCTGTTTGTTTGGTTTCACTGTTTTCTTGTTACATAAAATATAGGTGACAGTAACTATTGTAGAAAGGGAGTAGAAATAAGGAAAAAGTAATGGATAATAAACTGAAGTATTGTGTAGTAATATAACTGTATAATTAAATTATATAAAATGAATAATAATTGTAATCATTAATAATTTGCTATATTGATGAATAATATAATGATTGCAATAATTTAGTGTATAGTATAAAAAAAGCATAGTGGATGCTTGAGATGGAACGGAGAGCAACCAGTGAATGCATTGTGCATTAATACTGCCCCATTCTACTTTTGTGTATAGGAATAAATGGGTTACTTTTCATCCTGGATGTCCATGGCTCTTCATTCCTTTGAATTTCGATCACTGCCAAACAAAGTCGGTTACAAATTCAGGCACCAGGAGCCACTGAATGGATTTCTAGTTTAGTGTCACTGAAGGAAATGGAAAGACATCCACAACAAGAAGATTGCAGGGCTTAGACAGGAGATCAAAAGTTTATTACTTCCATGGACTTGAGAATGCAGAGTTGACTAGTGTGAAAAAAATAAGCCAGAGTTTCGAAAGAATAACAAAGAAAAAGAGGGAGAATGGAGTTGAACATTTAGCACTGAACTGAAGTATGTAAGTTGTGGGCAAGTGGGATAGCCACATAAGCTTGTCAAAAATGGGTGAAGACCAGTACAGCAAAGGCTAGTGATGCAATAACTTATTTGTTTTACTTCTCATTGTTTTCTATTTGCTTTGTCCAAATAATTATTCCTTCATATGTTTAAGTTTACTACATTAAACACACTTGTTTTAATGAACCATGGTGTTATTATAATAAGTTCAGGAATTACTTACTGTAAGAGTGTCTCTTACTTTTCACATCACATATAATTCTGATGTTGACAGATATTATTACTTATCACAGTAAAAGAAAATATATCTGTTTATGATATTTTTACTTTTTTAATACTGAAACCTCTGTGAGCATCCCTCACAGAAAGGTTAAAATGTATTACAATATTAGGGTGCCTTCCAAAAATACACAAAACATGGAAGGACCCAAAGCATACAATATGGTGGTTGTCTCAGTCAAAAAATCACTAGATGTGTGGAGCTTCTGAGAAAGGCCAAATGGAGCTCATCGACATGCCATCCCTGTTAAGGGGTAAACTCAGAGATATGCTGGTGGACGAGCCTATGGTGCACTGGATAACGGACTATCTGTCAGGCAGTTTGTGAGACTAAATTACTGTGTTTCTGATACAGAAGTGAGCAATACTGGAACACCACAAGGAACACTGCTGTCTCTTTTTCTCTTCATTCTATACCAGTGCTTCTGAATCTGTGGGGTGGGGGTGGGGGGTGTTCCCCCCCTAGGGGGGCACGAAGTAACAAAAAGGGGGGCACGAAGATGTGAAAAAAAGAAAACAAGAATCAAAAATTTGAAAAATATATCTATTGAAACCAAAACAAATTAACTGAAACTACATTCTGATACCAGAAAAATAAATATAGAGTTAGATAAATGTCGATAAAAGTTAAGTAGGTATAATAAAATATGTATCTATGATATATCATTAATTAAAAAATAACAAATTGGTATTAGTGGGCTCCTTTCAAAAAAATGTTAGGGGGGCCGCGATTAAAACTGTTATGAAAACTCGGATCGTAAATACTTAAAGGTTGAGAAACACTGCTCTATACACATCCTCTCTATAAATATAACACCAGGTCATGTTACTTGCAGAAATTCTCAGATGATTATGGGGTGCATTGATGTGGGATGAGATATATAGAGTATAGGAGTCAGGTGGAGAACTTTGTTTCTTGGTGCAAAGAGAACTGCCTGCATCTTAGCAAAACCAAAAGACTGGTTGTCAACTTTCACAGCACCAAAGAGCCTCTATGTCCAGTCACTATTAAGGGAGTGGATGTAGTGGTGGTCCATTCATACAGGTACTTGGGGGACCACATTAATGATAGGTTAGACCCGTCACAGAACACAGAGGAACTACTGTATATTAGAATGGGCAGAGCAAGCTCTGTTTCCTTAGGAGACTGTGTTTCTTTAATGTGGCAAATGACATCTTTCAGATCTTCTATAACTCTGTGATGGCCAGTGCAATTTTCTATGCTGCAGTGGTAGCTTACCCTACCAGCTGGGCTGGTAACATTTCTTTAAGAATGGCCCACCGAATTAATAAGCTAATTAAAAGTGTAGGCTCATAGAGTACACTCTGGACCCCTGGAGGTCATAGCAAAGGAGAGAATTAAAGAAAACTGAGTGCCATTTTGAACAATGCTGCGCATCCTATCTCTGACACACAAACATTGAGGACTTTCTGCCAACTAATCATTCAGCAGAAGTGTGTTAAGAAATGCTACAGGGGCTCCTTTATATCAACCGCAATACATCAGCATAAAACCTCACTGTGACTGTGACACCAAGTCAGAATTTTCCTTTCTTTTTACTTTTCTTGTTTTATTGTCATTATGGTGTGTGGTGAGACCAAAGAGTGGGTTCATATTTATTTATTTAAAGATCTTCTGTAAAAAAATGTATTTCCCCCTGGGGACAAATAAAGATCTATCTATCTATCTATCTATCTATCTATCTATCTATCTATCTATCTATCTATCTATCTATCAAATCAATTTCTTACTTGTAAACATTATCATTTCATAATCTACTGTTGGACAATTCAAATATTTTAGCATGTTATTTTAGTATTTCTAAACTTTTCTGGAATGGGTCAGGTGACACTAAACTCAATGACTTCTCAGCCCCAGCACAAGTAAAAACTGCAGCTGCACACAAATATAAAGGAAGTTTTTGTACGGCTCTGTGTTACTGTGTGAGAGGATAGCTATAATGCTGCTGACAGTAGTAATGCCCGATGTCTTCTGCCTGCACGTTACTGATGGTCAATGTGTAATCAAGTCCTGAGCCACTGCCACTGAAACGACCTGAGATCCCTGACTGCAGAGTGCTTGCTAAGTAAATCAGGAGTTTTGGAGCTTCTCCTGCTTTCTGTTGATGCCAGGCCAGGTAGTTTTTACCGCCACTAGTAAGGGAGCTGCTGGCCTTACAGTTCATGCTGACAGTTTCTCCTGGTCGTGCAGACAGACTTGAGGGAGACTGAGTCATGATGATATCTCCAGTGGACCCTGAATAAGAAAGAATAAAGTACAAATTAATTTAATGCTTGGACAGAAACACAGTTGCAATTTTAACTTAGCAGAATTCATATATCAGGAATGTTATTTTTTATAGATCTCACCTTCAATTAAAAACAAGAGGGTCACCAGGAAAATAAGTGACAAATCCATCTCCACTAAATCTTACAGGCAGGTTTAACTGAGCCCATCTTAGTGACTTCACTCTTTAAATCTCTTGAGAAGTGACGTACGTATGCAAATGCAGAAAGGGAGAAAACACAGGAAATGACGAGATAGTAAAATTACTGTCTCTGTACAGTTTGCATGTTCTGTGTGGTGTTTCTCTAAGATGTGCATGTTAGCTTGATTGTCTACTATAAATAGGCTTGAAATAAACGGCTTGCATTCCTGGTTTGAATCCTGCCTTATCCTTATTGATGACACAAAGTGATATTAAAACGGAAACACAGATCATGGAGATACCAAAAGATGACATTTCATTACTCATGCTGTCTAGTAAGGACATTCTTCCTCTAATTGCTTATCGTTTTACTGTATATAATGTGGCACCATTTAGTAGTAGTTTGTACTGTTGTATGGTATTTCTGAGGAGGCAATGATAGATTGTCCACCTAGTTCTCTGAAGAGGATCACTTGTGGTGTTTTGTGTGTTATATTTGTCCCATTTGTTGATGCCCATTGCATGCTCAACCAACTTTGAAGGGGGTCCCTCTCTGAAATACCTTTCCCAAGATGTCTTTCATTTTTTTTCTTGTCTTTTTGGGGAGTCAAGGCTGGGGACTGTCAAAAAAGGGCCTGTTAAAGGCCACTGAGGCATTCCTTGTGTGATTTTTGGCTATAGAAGAAATACACTCACCTAAAGGATTATTAGGAACAACATACTAATACGGTGTTTGACCCCCTTTCGCCTTCAGAACTGCCTTAATTCTACGTGGCATTGATTCAACAAGGTGCTGAAAGCATTCTTTAGAAATGTTGGCCCATATTGATAGGATAGCATCTTGCAGTTGATGGAGATTTGTGGGATGCACATCCAGGGCACGAAGCTCCCGTTCCACCACATCCCAAAGATGCTCTATTGGGTTGAGATCTGGTGACTGTGGGGGCCATTTTAGTACAGTGAACTCATTGTCATGTTCAAGAAACCAATTTGAAATGATTCGAGCTTTGTGACATGGTGCATTATCGGAAGTAGCCATCAGAGGATGGGTACATGGTGGTCATGAAGGGATGGACATGGTCAGAAACAATGCTCAGGTAGCCCGTGGCATTTAAACGATGCCCAATTGGCACTAAGGGGCCTAAAGTGTGCCAAGAATACATCCCCCACACCATTACACCACCACCACCAGCCTGCACAGTGGTAACAAGGCATGATGGATCCATGTTCTCATTCTGTTTACGCCAAATTCTGACTCTACCATTTGAATGTCTCAACAGAAATCGAGACTCATCAGACCAGGCAACATTTTTCTAGTCTTCAACTGTCCAATTTTGGTGAGCTCGTGCAAATTGTAGCCTCTTTTTCCTATTTGTAGTGGAGATGAGTGGTACCCGGTGGGGTCTTCTGCTCTTGTAGCCCATCCGCCTCAAGGTTGTGCGTGTTGTGGCTTCACAAATGCTTTGCTGCATACCTCGGTTGTAACGAGTGGTTATTTCAGTCAAAGTTGCTCTTCTATCAGCTTGAATCAGTCGGCCCATTCTCCTCTGACCTCTAGCATCAACAAGGCATTTTTGCCCACAGGACTGCCGCATACTGGATGTTTTTCCCTTTTCACACCATTCTTTGTAAACCCTAGAAATGGTTGTGTGTGAAAATCCCAGTAACTGAGCAGATTGTGAAATACTCAGACCGGCCCGTCTGGCACCAACAACCGTGCCACGCTCAAAATTACTTAAATCACCTTTCTTTCCTATTCTGACATTCAGTTTGGAGTTCAGGAGATTGTCTTGACCAGGACCACACCCCTAAATGCATTGAAGCAACTGCCATGTGATTGGTTGATTAGATAATTGCATTAATGAGAAATTGAACAGGTGTTCCTAATAATCCTTTAGGTGAGTGTAAATTGCTGTTGTTGATGTTAGTGCCCATGTTTCAATTATCAAATGATACGGGTGTTAAAACAGAGGGACGGTGTCTACATATTTTTCAATATTTTTTTTCAGTTTTTTTCAACTGACATCAACAGCTTGGCTATATTAAATGTTGAAATATACACACAGAAGAAAAGCTTTCATAGTAAAAACGTGCCTTGTCAGGAAATGTATAATTTACATTCACACACTGAACACACACACTGCACAGCAAAACACGTATTCAGATCAGTGTGTTTGGGCCGGCCATTACTTAGATGGGAGACCATTTGAGAAAAGCTTGGGTTTACGATGGAGGAGTCATTGGTGAGGCCATCCTGGAGCATTTACCCTGTGGTTTGTGTGTGGATTCCAATGCCCTACCCTGATAAGATCCTAAAACTGAGGTCCTGACTCTCTGTGGTGATAAACGACCCCTGGACAATTTTCCAAAAGTCGGGTGTATCCCAGAGTCCTTGATAAATTGTTCACTAGGGCTTGACAACTCTGTCCCTCTCATCATTCCTTGTATCCAATTGGCTTCTCACCCCTTCACCATCTAGCTAATGTGTGGTGATCGTAATGGAGCATAAATGGATTCCTTTGCATCATTCAGGTTTATGCTGCACATTTGTGGTGAATAAAATGGCTCCCCACTGTCTGTGTACAGTGCTTTGACTGTCTAGTAAAGCGCTATATAAATGTAACTGACTAACTGTTGATATTTCGGTTGTTCTGAAGATCTTGTTTCCAATGATCCATCACAGTCGCTACTTTCTAAACAAACAGTGTGGATGCAGTTAAATGGCACACCGAATCCAAGAAAAAAAACAAGGCACCCACAAGAAATCACAGCTCTACACCTCTAACAGGCTGTGCTTGATCACTCAGGTCCTTGCAGTGTCTATGTGGAGTTTGCACATCCTGTTAAGGGGAAAGAAGACATCTGTTAGAGAGAAAAAAAGATCAGTTATGTGTGGACAGAATTCATACTTAGGGTAAGCTATCACGGCGGATTCTACTCTTTTTTTTTTGTAAAATTTGTTTTGGAGGCTCAGTAACTTATTGATTAATACAT
>JANRMT010062807.1:39467610-39506488 GCA_026402145.1 Polypterus bichir lapradei
TATATATATGGAAAACAATAACCGATCTGTTATTTATCAGTTTTTTAACCATTACTGCATTACAAATAAAATCTGCAGTACAATTTTGTGAAATGGTGAACAATTTTGTACTTTTTCAGGGTGGTATCATTTAGGGAGGCAAAGCACAGGAAGTGCTCTAAGGACATTTTCTTAACAACACAGCAACAGGAAAGTCATAAAGAAAAGTGACAGAGCAGAAGTGCAGTTCACATCTTTTTAGTAGAGCACAGCCTGCCCTTTCAGATAAAGACTAGTGAACTTGCTGTCTTGCACAATTAACAAATTTATAGACATACAGAGCTGTGATTTTGAGGTATCAGAGTAGGCTATGTGTTAAAGTCAGCTAAACATGCTGTATTTAGTTATAAAAAAGTTGAAAAATAAAGAGAGTGGTGTTGCATACAATACGAGAATGTACAGGTGCAGTTTGTCTTAAAAAGACGTTTATTTCCGAACCACTAATGCGCCAGAAACTCACCCTCTAACCCCAAACACTTTACGGCAAACAAGAACACACTGTCGTAAAATGTACATATTGCAAACATAACATTTCCCCCCTCCCCCACCAAATACAGTGACTCCCAGAAAAACATAATATAAGGCTTGAACTTTCAGAAGTTATTTTTTTTCTCTTTTGTGAGCTTCTTCCAAAACCCAAATGTCATTCTAAAGTCTGCTTAACTGTGAAAATCAATAAGTAAACCTTTGAGTCTGGCTGGCCGAGTTCTGATGCATTCAGGTCTGGAGATGGTTTCAGTCGGAGGTTGCAACACCTCAGGGTCCACAGTTTGCATGGGGGCCGATGATCCTGTAGCTTAATCGAGCCACTCTGCTGTAAAACCTGAAGAGTCATAGCTCGGCACTGATGGTGCAGGTACCTTGCGGAGGCGACTTGCATGCCATCGGGAACCATCAGCCAGACAAAATGTGACAGGTCCTAGCTGGCTTATCACTTTTAAATGAGAAACCCAAAAAGATTTCAACTTATGTTCTTGATGTGGCCTCCAGACCCTGACCCAATCTGATACAGTTATGTCTAGCATTTTCACCCGGTGTGACCTATCAAAATGTTGCTTCATTTTATTCTGGCTCTTGGACACATTGTTGTGTGTATGCATTGCAGTGGGCAAGGCTGGTTAGGCACACAGACTATCCAATGAGCTGAAGTTCACAACCAATCATAAGTGCTACAGGTGAACTGCCTGTAGTTGAGTGCTGTGTAGCTTTGTAGTGAAGAAGTGTCTGGAGAAGTGCCGAAAGAAATGTGCATCCATTGCCAAATGTGCTCTAATGCCATTTTTTAAAGTTTTATTTAGATGTTCTACCCCTACATTGGCCTGAGGGTGGTAGAATGTTGTGCGATGGTGTCGAATTCCTTTGTTCATCAAAAAGCTTGTAAATTCAATGGAAGTAAATTGTGGACCATTATCTGTTGAAACAGCCACTGGCAACCCCCAGCGAGCAAAAATGGACTTCATTTTTTTTATTTTTTTTTTACCGTGTCCTGTTCGGCTGTGAAGCAATCAGAATTGATGTCTGAATGCTGGCGACTAGCCTTACAGTTTTTCTCTCAGGTGGAGCGTTACAGCTTCTGCTGACGCCACGCCTGATACCAAAACTTTATTAGAAATATTTTCAGATGTTTTTAAGATTCGAACCGGACACAGAGACAAAAATGAAAGAAAAAGAAGAGAGAAAAGGAGGAGATGGAGGTAAAGGGGGAAGGGGGGATTTTCGTATAGAATAAACAATAAATGAACCAGAATCCGCTTCTAGACCTGCAGAAAAAGAGGGAAAAAAAAAACCACAAGACAAAAACATTGATGCATCAGCTACATGAAGATATATAAAAGTAATAATGTTTGCTAACAATCACACAGTAATTATTACTAAGGCATTTAGGGCCAACCACAGCCTTAGGTCATGTGCTGAAGATGTCCAAGTCATACCTATGAAAGCACCATGTGAGCACCTGTGTGCGTACGCACGCTTGTATGTGTAAGGTTTCTCTATAGGAGCGTCCAATAGTGAGTGTGAAGGGCCACAGACCTGCCCCCAAAAATGTGCGGAAGATGGAGGGAGTTCCAAGCCCAGAAATCCAGTGGTCACCCCAGAGCGCGGAGACCCCAGGGAGACCGTCACCAGAGAAGCCCCAACCCCCCCTCGAGAGGCGCAGAGGATCACCCCGGGGGGCCACAACCAGCAGCCGGCAGAGTCCCGGGAGATATCAACGGCTAGCCCCCAGGCCCGCCCGCCCGTAGCCGCTCACCCCGGAGCCAGCCGGGCCCGGAACCCAGCAGCCGGGACACAAGGGCGACCCACCCCGCCGAGGACCCAACAGAGCCCAGGGACCCAGATCCCACCAGGCAGCCACCGGGAGCGACCAGACAGATGTTTAAAAAAAAAAGTGGCAGGGGGAGGGTAGGCGAAGATGTTGTAGCATTGCCAGATGTCCCAGGAGAGAGGAGGAGTCCAAAACCCCACCTGACATATACAGTCATACACAAACACAGTCATACACTCCCTCCCTCATGCTCTCACATACACATACAACCCAAGACTTACAAGGATGTACGCCAGACACCCATTCACACTCCCCATACACACCCTACTAACTCTGGTCCCGGTGCTGCCGTACCGAGGGCACAACCATTCCCGGACGCCAGGGTTAGCCCCGTTCCGCTGGGGTAATAATGAGCAGGCACCCCCGTCCAACGCAGAGCAAAGCAACCCACCACTCCAGACCACAGGCAGACGGCCAGCTCCCACTCCTAGCCTCCAGCCCCGGGCAGCTAACCGAGAACAGAGGTGTAACAAGACCTCTAGTCTCCCTCCGCCAGCTCCAATGTAATGTTAATGTGTGTTGATAAGGTGCATTTTGTGGTTGGGGGGGGCGCGGGCAGTGCTGCCATCATGTGGCCTACACCAGCTGATGCCAACACACAGCCCCTCTTCCCCCCCAAAAACCCTCCGTGACTAGGTGCAGTTTAAAATTGGAAGTGGGCACTGGCACTCGGAGTGACAAAATGGACTTCAAAAACTGTAACTGATCCAACTGAGGCTACTTCTGGACACTTAGAATGTAGGTTGTATGCCACAATAAGAAAACGCTGATGATGTGGAACGCCACAAAAATTAAGCAACCTATGCTACTGAGGTGGGCTCTGGAATTCTCTGAATTGCCTCCATGTTACACTGGAGTGGAGTTAAACCATCTGCAGACAGTTGGAAACCCACAAATTCAATTGAAGGTGCAGAAAACACACATTTATCACAATTAAGAGTGAGATTATGCCTGGCTAAAAACACTCTTTTGAGAGGCTCATCATGGGTAGAGGTTGTGGGACCATGCACAACTACTGTATATCATCAAGATAAATGACATCCCCTGGAATCACTGCCAAGATGGTTGACATTATGTTCTAATAGGAGCTCAGGCCTGAACTGAGTCCAAATGGCATTCTAGTATATCAGAAAACCCCAATGTGAGTGACAAATGAAGTCAGGTCTCGACTGCTGGGGTGGACTGGCACCTGCAGATATCCTTGACGGAGATCTAACTTTGTAAAGAAACGAGATCCATAAAAGAGTGTACTTAGCTCCTCTGATGTTGGCAGAGGGTATTTGTCAGGAATGATTGCCTTCTTTAATGCCCTTAGATCAAAACAGATTTGTAGTTCCCCTGATGTTTTTTTGCAACAACCAAATTGGAAATCCATGGGGCAGCATTAATAGGTTCTATAATTCAAGCCTCTAGGAGGCGTTTGCAGCTCAGAAGATACCCCGTCACAGAAAGCCAGTGGGATGCAGCATGGTGGCTGGATGACAGGCAGCACAGTGGGATCTAGCAAAGGCTGGTGATGAAAGGCAGAGAGACAGCCAAGTCCATCAAACAGTGATGGCCACATCTGTTGCCAAGGGGAGCAGACATTAAGAATTACAGAGCCACTATTGTCAACAAGGGTAAAACCAAGGCTGTTAAAAAGATCCAAGCCTAAGAGGTTGGCACCACAGAAGGAGACACGGAATGTGAATTGAGGAAGAAACTTAGAACCATATCGTACTGACAGCTCAACTGAACCCACAATGCCAATCTTAGAGCTGGTATAGCCACAGAGAGTGGTGACTGGAGCAGATAGCTGGAGATCTGGGAAAAACTGGCAGAGAGACACTGTTGCCCCAGTATCTAGCAAAAGTGGAAGACATGCGTTGTCTAGTTCTACTGTGCAGGTTTTAAAAGATGTATGCCTAAATGTCACATTATGAATTGTCAGAGTCTTTGATGATGCTGGAGCGGAACAGCAAACTTTCGTGAACAACAGCAACAACAACATTTATTTATATAGCACATTTTCATACAAATAATGTTGCTCAAAGTGCTTTACATGATGAAGAAAAGAGAAATAAAAGACAAAGTAAGAATTAAATTAAGACAAAACTCATTAACATAGAATAAAAGTAAGGTCCGATGGCCAGGGAGGACAGAAAAAACAAACAAACAAAAAAAAAAAACTCCAGATGGCTAGAGAGAAAAAATAAAATCTGCAGGGGTTCCAGACCATGAGACCGCCCAGCCCCCTCTGGGCATTCTACCTAACATAAATGAAATAGTCCTCTTTGCATTTAGGGTTCTTATTGAAGGACTGGATGACAATGGTCATGTAGACTTCTGGCTTTTAATCCATCAATGTAGGAACTTCATGGTGCTTTGATTAGGTGGTGGTGGTGGCGCAGGTCGCCACCACAGAAAACCGGTAAAAGAAACAGAAGAGAGAGTAGGGGTTAGTATGGATTTTAGAGCCACAATGAATAGTTATGATAATAAATTGAATACACAGAGTATCAGGATTAAATTAAAGTGAAGTTATGAGAAGGCCATGTTAAAGTAATGTGTTTTCAGCAGTGTTTTAAAATGCTCCACTGTATTAGCCTGGCGAATTCCTATTGGCAGGCTATTCCAGATTTTAGGTGCATAACAGCAGAAGGCCGTCTCATCACTTCTTTTAAGTTTCACTCTTGGAATTCTAAGCAGACACTCATTTCAGGATCTAAGGTTACGATTTGGAATATAAGGTGTCAGACATTCTGAAATATAAGATGGAGCGAGATTATGTAAGGCTTTGTAAACCATAAGAAGTATTTTAAAGTCAGTTCTGAATGACACAGGTAACCAGTGTAGTTACATCAAAACTGGAGAAATGTGCTCGGATTTTCTTTTCCTAGTTAGGATTCTAGCAGCTGCATTCTGCACTAATTGCAATCGATTGATGTCTTTTTTGGGTAGTCCTGAGAGGAGTGCGTTACAGTAATCTAGTCGACTGAAAACAAAAGCGTGAACTAATTTCTCAGCATCTTTCAATGATATAAGAGGTTTAACTTTTGCTATGTTTCTTAAGTGAAAAAATGCTGTCCTAGTGATCTAATTAATATGCGATTTAAAATTCAAGACACAGTCAACAGTTACCCCTAAGTTCTTGACCTCTGTCTTGACTTTTAATCCTAATGCATCAAGTTTATTTCTAATAACCTCATTATATCCATTATTGCCAATCACTAAAATTTCTGTTTTCTCTTTATTTAGCTTGAGAAAATTACTATTCATCCAATTAGAAACACAAGTAAGACATTGTGTTAGTGAAACAACAGCGTCGGGGTCATCAGGTGCTACTGATAAATACAGCTTTGTGTCATCAGCATAGCTGTAGTAACTCACATTGTGCCCCGAGATAATCTGACCTAACGGAAGCATGTAAATTGAGAAGAATTGAAGTGATTGGCTTTATTGCAACGCTGGCATATCTGACCCCTGGCAGGGCAGCTCTGCGCTCTCGTAGAGTGTGATTTAGAGCCACAATTTCCGCAAAAACATTGGGGTCTTGGAGGAAGCTGTCGCGTAAGCTGCACGCTGGGATTCCCGTTGCAGTTGTCCAAGTCTTCTATGCACTGCAGCGTTTGAGCTGCATCTCCTGTCACTGCTGAGGAAGCAGGAGATGTGTCCAGTTTGGCAGCTAACTCTGCAGCAAACTCGATCTGAAATGCAATGTGGATTGCCCGTGATAAACTTAAATCATCTGATTCTAGAAAGAGCTTTTTGCAGACTTTTGGATTGTTACTGTGCTCAGCCAATTGATCTCTAATAAATTCATCATGTCTCTGAACTTACACAAACTGGCTAAACCCCTTAAGTTGGCCACGTATTGGTAAACCGATTAGCCTGCCTGCTGTTGCCATTTACGAAATAGGATTCGGCGGAGGATAACACTTTGCGAGCAGGAGTTGTGCGTCTCTAAGAGAGTCACAGCAGCGGAGTATGTGGCTGCCTTCCCCAAAGTCTTAAACACGCGCTGTCCCTCCATTCCCAGACAGTGTAGGAGCAAAGCTCTTTTGCGCGTATCACTTACATTTTGCAAATCAAGAGCCAGGAGGTAAGTTTCAAAAGACTCCAGCTAGCGGGACCATGGCACTGGAGGCTCTCCAGGCAGGGAAAGAAAGGGAAAAGGTGGTGGAAGTGAAAATTCAGCCATCCTTGTCACCAAAATATTGCATACAATACAAGAGCATACAAGTGCAGTTTGTCTCAGAAAGGGGTTTATTTCCAAACCACTAATCCCACTAGAAACTCACCCTCTAACCCCAAACACTTTACGGCAAACAAGAACACACTGTCATAAAATGTACATATTGCAAACATAACAAGTGGTGAAACGTCAGAGGGGATCTCATTGGTCTGATGTCAGTTGAGACAGACCAGGCATTAACATCCCATTGTTGGACTGGTATGTTTGTTTTGCAAACTGGATGTGAATTTTTGGTAGTCATTAGCAAAAAAGGGTCAAACATTATTAGTTAGGCAAGTTAATGTTAATATTGAACCATCAAAACTTTCATACCATAAATGCACTGGAATAGTATCATGCTGAGACAATTTAGACTCATTCATTCATTTTCTGATTCCAGTTTTTCTACATTGAGCACAAAGAAGGAAATGATTCCAAATGAGGAGCCAGTCTGTCAAAAGCACATTTACCCGCTCAAATCCACAGCAGATCAATTTGGAGTCTCCATTTAGTGCAGCTTGCCCATCTTTGGAGTAAAAGTACCTGTAAAAGTATCTGTCCAAGTACCATGGACAAAGAGGGATTTTGATTTCCAGTATAAACCAGTACATCTTTGTAGAAGTGCACACTATTTATCCACCTTTGC
Organism: Polypterus bichir lapradei; assembly: GCA_026402145.1. Lineage (NCBI taxonomy): Eukaryota > Metazoa > Chordata > Cladistia > Polypteriformes > Polypteridae > Polypterus > Polypterus bichir. The sequence continues at coordinate 39,474,835 of JANRMT010062807.1, forward strand.
CAATAGCAGACCTGAAAGCTCTGCACATTTAATGACCAGTACTGGAGTTAACTCAGCTCTCTTGTGCTGTGTAGCACAAATACCTACTGTAATTACATACATTTTTTTAATCTTCTGTGAAGGAACTCATGACACATAGATGTAATGGTTTGGAGTATCAGTTCTGATACTCCTATTTAATAAAATAAAACAGTCTACTTCAGCTTATTTTCTAACAATATAAAAAAAGAGCAATGTTGATGCACTTTAACAAACACACACACACATACATAATGCGTTACTGAGAGCTCCATCTCCTCTGAAGGTCAACTGGTTAAATAGGTCCAGGCTCAGAAGGGCTGGGGTTTGAAAAATTCATTGGGGGCATGGCTAGGTGTCATCTTCCTGGGTCTTTTGTTAAGTGCAGAGGAAATAGCAGATACAATTAGCAACAGTGCCCCCTCTAGCTCTGGAGTGGTATTGACAGACATCCTGAACCTTCCGAGTGGTCCCAATGTGCACATATATGTCACCTTCAAATGGATTTGTAATGTCCTCTTTTTAAATCTCTGGAAAAGGCAGAAAAAATACTGTAGTGGATTTTGACAACTGCAATCTTTAGGAAAGGAGACATATGTATGTGTTTTAAAATTGCCAAGCCATTTCCTTTTATCTATTAACGATAGCATGTGTTTCACGTGCATTTTTTTGCATTTAATACACTCTTTAGTACTGTCAATTAAAAAATACGAAGTATATATAAACACTATCTTCATCTTATCCTCACAGGTGGTGCAGTGGTAGTGCTGCTGCTTTGCAGTAAGGAGATTGTGGGTTTGCTTCCCGGGTCCTCCCTGTGTGGAGAACACTTTGATTAGTGAGAAAAGAGCTATGTAAAGAATTATTATGTTAACATTTTACTAATTTGATATATTCCGATCTGACCACTAGATTGCATCAAATTATACAGCATTCCTACAGTGTTTAGCATCAAAAACAGATTTCCATAATTGATGTGCTTCTTTTGACTGCCTTCCACTTTTCTTGAAAAAGCTATTCTGAATGTTCTTTGCTTTTGTCTACTGGAGCAGCATTGTTTTTATGAGAAAACGTTAACTACAACTGGGAATAAATAGCTGACCAGTAGAAGGAATAATTAAGCTAAGATTTATTTAACAGAGCACAGAATCTGTAATACCAGAAGAATGGTGGCTAGAAGTAGAAAGTAGGGCGAAAGAAAAGTGAAAAGTTAACTAAAGTGTCAGTTACCACAAAGCAAATAACAATTTATGAATTTTTTGGAAAAATGAAAAACATTTGAGATAACATGGTGATGTGGTCACTACCTGCTGCTGTTTAATGGAGGCAGCTTCTTGGGATAAAATGTCTGGCTTAGCCATTACCGGTTTGGGTCACTTTCTGCCAAGTACATCACATTTCATCCCACATCCCCAAAGATGTTCATGTTAGGTTGAATGGTGTCACAAAACAGGTTCTTTGAGAGCGTGTGGTGGAGTGTGCCCTGATGTCCCATTCACCGTTGCTTCCTGCTTTCCTCCCGAAATATGATTCAGCCATACAATTTATTTATTTATGTTAAATGCACAGATTTCCATATTATGCTCATCAATAGACATTTTATTTCTCATAATGACAAAATGAACAGGTTTGCAAATTTATTTAAAATCAAAAACTGAAATTTCTCCTTCATGTAAATATTCAGACCTTTTGTAAAAGCCCCTTTGTAGGCAATTACACCTTCAAATTGTCTTGGGTAAATCTCTACAAGATTTACCCATCTGGAATTGGTCACTTTATCCCATACTTTCTGGCAGATACTCTCAAGCTTCATTAGACTGAGTGGGACGTGTCTATGAATTTCCATCTTCAGGTTTCTACACACATGATGTTCTATGGGGTTTCATTCTGGGCGTTGGCTCGGCCATTCAAGGACAGTCAGTGACTTCTCCTGAAGCTACTCCAGTGTTGTTTTGCCTGTAAGCTTCAGGTCGTTGTTGTGCTAAAAGGTGGACCGTCACCCCAGTCTGAGGTTACATGAACTGTAGCACAGTTTTTCTTCAAGGTCCTCTTTGTATTTGTCTTTCTTCAATTCTTACCAGTCTCACTATCCCTTTTGCTGAGAAGCCCCCATAATATGATGCTGCCCCCACCATGCTTTGATGTAGGGATGGTATTAGATAGCTGATAAGCAGAACCTAGTCTGTACATGACATAATGCTTGGATTTCTACCCAAAAAGTTGCATTTTTGTCAATTCAGAGCAGAAAATTTGTTTCCTGTTGCTCTTAGATTACAAATGTGTGTCAAAAGCTTTTTATTTGGGTGGATTCTGTCTAGCACTCTGCCATAAATGTGTGACTGATGGAGTGCTGGTGAGATGGTCATCCTTCAGACAGACTCTCCCATCTCAGCTGGGGACTTTTGAGTAGCCATTGGGTTCTTGGCCACCACCTTGACCAAAGCCCTTCTTGCCATATTAATCAATTTGTTAGGATGGCCAACTCTAGTAGGGGTCATGGTGGTTCCAAACGTCTTTCATTTGAAAATTATCTAATGCCATTGTGTTCCTGGGAACACCCAAGGGCATAGAAATGGTTTTGTACCCTTGCCTTGATCTACGCCTCACCACAATTTGATCGCATATCGGAGAGGTATACAGTGAGCTCCTTGGACTGCATGACTAATATTTCATCCTGACATGTATTGTGAATTGTAGGATATTCACAGGTACACATGTGCCTTTCTAAACAATGTCCAATTAATTTAATTTTCCACAAGGTGAGCTCCAATTATGTTTGAGAAACATCTCAACGATAATTAAAGCAAACGAGTTGCACCGGGCAATGAGATGGAGTGCCACAGCAAAGGGTATGAAGACTTACTGTACATGAAGGAAAGATTTCAGTTGTTGATTGTTTAATAAATTTGCAGTCCTTTCTGTAAGCATGTTTTCGCTTTGTTATTGTGGATTACTTACTGTACATTGATGGGCAAAAAATGGAAAATGTATCAATACAAAATTAAATCTATAACACAAAAAAGTCAGTAGAAAGTGAAGGGATCTGAAAGTTTTTGAATCCAATGTAAGTAAATAAAAGGCTTATTGTGAGTGTGACCAATAAGGGGGCATTGCAGCACCTCAAACCCCAGACACAATTTCACCAACACAAGTCCTGATTTAAAGATAAGGTTTATTTCCACAAATACTTTTCCAAAAGGCTTCAAAAATTATATAAACGTAACACCATTTTTTTTGTCCTTTTTTTCTTTTCTTTCTGCTAACATGACTCTAGGAGAACTTTGTCCTCTTCCTCTTCTCATGTTTTGGATGGCACTGTTGCCTTCTATTACTGAGGACAGGGTTCACATTCCAGGTGGTCCTGTATGGAGTTTGCATGTTTCCCTTGTGTCCATGTGGTTTTCCTCTGGAAATTCACATTCCTGCAATCAGCTGATGCCTTGTACAAGAACTGTTCTTGCCTTAAGCCAGATGCTTTCTGGGATAGGTTTCAGGTTTTCAATATTGTATTGGATAAGAGAGTTAGAAAATAGATAGATGGATAATGTCATGCTTTTAAAAATATTGCAAGGTTTGTTGCTGGGTTCATCAACATCAATAATGTTTATTATGCACTATATTCGGTGGGAAGCATTTTAACTTATATTGCTGAAAAAAAAACAGAACAAAAGCAGAAATGGTCAGCATCTGTTATTGCAATTTACTTTTTTTTTGACAAAAGCAAAAAGATACAGTTAGTGCAATGGCCAAGCCATAATCACATATACAGCTACACAGCTTATCCAAGGATTGGACAGTCTGGTTACTGAGTGTTCAGGACAAAAATGACATACAGCCTTTCCTGATTTAAAAATGAGAAAAGCGTTGATGAAACCACAGGATGGCAAACACATGACTTCTCTCTCTCTTCTGATCCTCCATTTCTCTTTTAATTGTTTCCTCCCCATTCAGGATTTGCATGCTGACGCCTCTCCTCAAAGCTGCTTGAGGCTTAAAGAGTGGAGTCACTGAGACGGGGCCAGTTAAGTCTGGCTCTAAGATTCAGTAGAGATGGATTTCTCAATTCTGTTTTTGGTGACCCTCTGCGTGTTGATCGAAGGTGACATTTGTAAAAAATAAACTACTACACCTGCCTTGTGAATTCTACCAATCTAAACAATAAATTAATTGTACATTATTCTCTCTTATCCAGGGTCCTGTGTAGATATCATCATGACTCAGGCTCCCTCTAGTCTGTCTGCAAGGCCAGGTCAAACTGTCAAGATGAACTGTAAGACTAGCAGCTCCATTACCAGTAGCAACTATAACTTTCTTGCCTGGTATTGGCAGAGAGTAAGAGAAGCTCCAAAACTCCTGATTTATCACGCAAGCACTTTGCTGTCTGGGATCTCAAGTCGCTTCAGTGGCAGAGGCTCTGAACTTGATTAAACGCTAACCATCAGTAACGTGCAGCCTGAAGACGCAGGACATTACTACTGTCAGCAGCATTACAGCACTCCTCTCACACAGTGACACAGAGCCATACAAAAGCTCCTCGACTTGTCTGTGCAGCTGCTGTTCTTAATTTTTCTGGTGCTAAGAGTGAAGTCACAAAGTTTGCACACATGAGAGACAGAAAGAGAAGGAGAAACAGAGAAGAGAAAAAGCAAACAGAAAGAGAGTCTTCTGATCACAACATATTACAGAAAGGGTGGCACATGTGAATAATGACCAATCCAGAAAACCTTTAGGGTAAAGAAATAACTTTCTGAAATATTTCTGTATTACTATCTTTGGTAGTTGGCTTCACCTGCAAAATTTCATTTGGCAATGGGCCTTAGTTATAGTGTTGTTGGTTATTTTAATGTATTTATGTACTTTGTAAAAAAGTAAATACTTTTCTGTGCACAATATTTGCAGTTTTTTTAAATAAAAAGCTAATATGGTGGTCAAGACTTCAGACTTCTAACTCTTTGGTTACAAGTTCAGATCCTGGTATTGACACTGTTTGACCATGAGCCGGTCACTGCACCTGCCTTTGTTCTAATTTGGAAAAAAGGAATTAAACCAACTGTATCTCAAATGTTATAATTAATCTTTGATAAATACACCATAGAAATAGATAATAATATTATTAGGTCACTGAAGCAGCTTATTCTTAAACATCCTATAATTCTCATACTCAAAACATTCCTCCATTAGATCAATTTCAAAGTTCATAGATGCCAATATATGTTACGGTGGAGTAGCTTGTGGAGATGCCATTAACTTTAAACTGACACCATCAGTCTGAGGGAGTTACTGGGATTTGCAGTTATCAGGGTCATAATCCACTCTATTTCTGTCACACATGGTCATACATGAATAGAAAATCAAAAAGTGTACCAGTACCATAGGTGTTTACAGTTTCAAATGACATTGTGGTACACAAAGCCTCTTCCCTAACGTATCGTCAAAAGCAAAGAACCGCCAGTAATTTGGTTCACTTCAACTATGGACACCACTTCCGCCACTGATTCTCTCTTCCTCCCTTTTTGCTTCTAGCAAAGCAGCACACAGCCTAGCACCATTACTGGAGCTTTCATAACCATTGAGCTTTGCATCTTCCTTGAGCTTTCTTCTTCTATTTTAGGCCTCACTTTATGTGCCAAATGTAATCAAGTCTCTTTTTTCCTGTCCAGGACACCACCCGTTCTTCACCTGTCCATACGCCCTTTTGGTTAGTGCGGCTGTTCATGTGGACCATCAATTACTTCTGCTCTAATCTTCATTGATGGCAGTGCAGTACAGCGCATGTACAGTATGTTAGTACGTCGTATAATATTAATAAATTGCGAAAACTTAAAAAAAGATTAACTCATTTTTTTTAAATCCAACTAAATTTCAATCAAATCAGTCAAAGCATTTTAGAGACTTTGGGGTATTTAGTTTTTTCTTAGGTAGTTTTTTTTACCCCTAAATGTTGTAAATTCAAAATGTCCTTTCTTATTGGATACCTATTGGCCTAGATGTACCATCCTGTCCAGTTTCAGCTTTATAACTAAAAGGAAAATAGTGTTTTTGTGGATGAGTAAGTGAATGAGTGAGTCAAATTTGCATTTATGTATATTTCTATATATAGTAAGAAAACCACAATTAGTCATATAGAGTTGGGGCACCCACAGGTAAACTCTGTATAATTGAAATAAAATGGAAGTTATAAATACATTTAAAAAAAGAAAAGAAATGTCTTCATAGACATGAGTCTTAAGAATAACTGTCTCAAAATGGCAGATCTTCCTGTAATCCATTTTCTGGGCCCTCAATGCTATTCTCATATCTACTCTAAGGCCCCACTCCAATGGTTAGAGAGTTAACATAATCCAAATAGCAGTGACACTGAGCAGGAAGTGGCAATGAAAAAAACTGAGTAACATCAAAATATGAAGCTTGGCTGATTTGCCAAAAAGCAATATGGAGAGCTTTAACCAGTGTACATTTCGAATTATGAGTTTTCAGCTTTGACTTAAATGATGACACCAGTGAGGCACATCAAGAATTTGTCAGCAAATGATTTAAAATTTTGTGAGTCCACTAGTTTTATTTGTCCTGGGAATTTTAAGAAGACTGGCATTTACATTGGGGAGTAATTATAGATAAGTTCTTTAGAAAGAAGTAATTCATCTGTATTAACAACTAAAAATAAAACAGTATCATCACATTACTTGAACCCTGGTTCAGTTTTTGGCTTGTCTTTAGTATAAAATGTTCATGTCCTCCCCTTAATTATGTGGGTTTGTTTCCACTGTACAAAAAGATATGAAGTTTGGCTGACTGACCGCTCAAAATGTGCAAATGACCTCCAATGCATCTGAGCACACATTGCTTCAGAGATAACCTGTAGGAGGCCAACAGCAGTGGCCAGTTAAAGAATACAAAGAAAATGAGAGGGTGAACTTGGAATTCCTATTTTTTGTGTGTACAGAAATTAGTTTTATAACCGCAACATTTCATAAGAAAGAATTGTGCGTTTACAGTAAAACAGATAGCTGTATCCTTCACACAAGAATAGTATATATGGTATCATTATCTCGAATAGAAATAATTAGATAGTAGAGTGTGTGCTAGCTGTCCTGAACAGGATAAAGCAGGTCCTTCTCTGCCAAGTATTTTATCAGGGTGTGTTTTCCGATAGGAGTCACTAGCTCCCTGGAAATACGTTCGTTTTGCAATTGTGGCATCTTAAGTAACCTGAACCTAAATAGATATATTATAAAGATCCTTCCCTTAGAGTTACAGCAGTAAGAAATCACATAAGAGAAAATAACTTAGCTTTCTTTAATGATGGTTTACGCAACATAACAGACGGGAAGCCATGACAAGACCTTAGAGAATAGAGTCTGCCATTTTCGTCTCTGCATTGGAAGAATTTTCAGGATCAGATGACATTATCTCCTATCTGTCTGTCGGCTTCAAAGGTGTGCCGGGCAATGTTCCAAGGCTTTATACTCTTTCTCCAAGTGCAGGCCCACACTTAGGTAAATCATGCCATTCCAAACAAGGCAAAGAGAGGATACAATTTCATGCTGACTCTAACACACAGAAATAGTGCACGTTGCCTATTTGCAGTTGTTCTTAACTTGTCTTTTCTTAAGATGAATGCCAAGCAATTCTAAATGCTGGGCCCCAGTACTAAATCTGGCTTTATGTTAGCTGTATATGTGAGAAGAAAAGAAAAGCAGATTTAAAATATTTGCAAAGAGCACAGTAACATATTAAACTTATAATCTGACTACAGGGTGTGACCCTGAAATAGTTCACTGAAGGTAACTATGATGAAAAAAGTAAAGAACATGTTGGTTCCTTTGGAGGACCTGTTTCTTAGGTGAAAGGAGACACATTAGTACACTTGGTCACACTCATTTCCTAATAGTATTCTGACCTTAGTTAGACCCCCGTGCTGCCTCCCAAGTGCATGTGTGTGACATTAGAACAATCTAGATGAGAACAGACCATTCAGCCCAAAAAAGCTTGTCAGTCTTATTTAATTATTTCTTCCAAAAATCAAGTTGAGTTTTGAAAGTCCAGAAAGTCATAGACAACTTTCATTCCTTTGATATGTTGTCAAGTAAAGCAAAGCAAGTGTGAGAAGAGATCAAGTTTTGCTTGTTCTACAAAGATATTCTAAAATGGATGGGATACCTGTGCTGGTACTCCTAGAAAGGATCATAAATAATTACATACATGACTCCAATTGTACAGTCAGTCATTCAGCCGATTTAAATGGAGACAAGTTATCACTCGGCTGTATCATCATGTGTCCCACACCACATCTGGACAAGATAAAGCAAGCCACAATGCTTCTAAGGAGACTGTCCTTTGGCCAGATAAGACAAAATTTGTGCTTTTTGGCAAATCTCATCACCTCTGTGTGCACAGTTGGAAAAAATGAAGGTTTCAAAGAAAAGAACACAATACCTGCTGTGAAGAGGAGGCTCTGTTAAGTTTTGGGGCTGCTTTGCTGCATGTGAGAAATGGTGCATTGAGTCTGTCTTGTGAACAATGAAATCTCAAGACTATCAAGACATTCAGGGGCGAAACATACTACCAGTGTCAGAAAGGTCTGTGTCAGTCACAGGTCATGGATCCTCCAACAGGATAATGAGCCAAAACACACAGCTAAAAGCACCCAAAATGGCTAAGAACAAGACATTGGACACTTCTGAAATGGCCTTCTATGAGCCCTGATTTGAATTCTATCGAACATCTATGGAAGAAACTGAAACAAGCAGTCTGTAGAAGGCCCTCTTCAAATCGGACGCAGCTGGAGCAGTTTGCTCAGGAAGAGTGGGTGAAATGACCTGTTGACAAGTGCAGAATTCTCATTGAAATCTTCAGGAATCACTTGTTTTCATTAATTACCTCTAAAGGTTGTGCAACAAAATGTTAGGCTTTTGTCCATATTCTGTTGAATCAAAGCTCTAAAGCAAATTTAGATTTTTGTTAAATATGGAATTAATAAAGATGGGTGCCAATTACTTTAGTCAGTTTCAGATTATTTCAGAATCAGTTCTTCTTTTTTGGTGGAAGGTTATTAACAAATTTGTCCATGTCTGTATTTATAAAAGTAAATAATGACCCCTATATTTATCATTACTTCAAATACATAAAACTAGAACCGGGTTCTCCAGATTATGTGCCAGTATACCTCCTCAGGGGGTATGCAAGTGGACCTGACTGTCTTATTTAAACTTTAGATATTTTTGGTCTGGTGTTCTATTTGGTATTGATGTGTGTGGTGTCATCATGACAAGTTTAAAAAGCTCTCTAAGGTCTTCAGAAAATAGGCTATTAGTCTGGCAAGGGATTTAAAAGAATCAATAAATTATTTTAAATCATTCATTCCACTTTAAGGAAAATCATGTGCAAGTTGTGTAGAGTTCAAACTGCTAATTTATCAAGGACTGGACAGCTCAGCAAATTCAGCCTAAGAACTGACTGTTTGATATTAAAAGAAGTCTCCAAGAACCCCAAAATTTAATTGCGGGATCTGCATGTAACTCTTGCAACAGATGGTGTCAAAGTACAAGCATTATTGAACAGTAAGAGGTTGCATGCATTTGGCCTACATGCAAGGTATGCCAGGACAAACTGGTTGCTGTCCAAAAAGAAGATTAGAGCAAGACTACAGTTTACCATTGAAAATCTAGGCAGTGACCTGGGGCCTCATGTATAACGCCGTGCGTAGAACTCGCACTATAACATGGCGTAAGCACAAAAGCCGAAATGTGCTTACGCACAGAAAAATCCAGATGCAGGAATCTGTGCGTACTCCAACTTCCACGTTCTTCCGCTACATAAATCCCGATCAGCGTGAAAACTAACGCACGTGCACTCGCTTTATGTAACGCCCCAACTCCTCCCAGAATTACGCCTCTTTGAATATGCAAATGAATATAAATTGCCCTTAAACTCAGCCTTCTGTGAAAAGACAATGGGAAAAGCACGGGGGAAAATATAAGAATTTCAGTGAATACCAAGTGGAGGCAAAGGAAAAGCATACTATTTGTTCAAATAAACCGTGATATAATCAACAAAAGGAAGTTGATCGAGTGACATAGCGTGTTGGAGAAACTTGAAAGCTCACGTTCACAAAATCGCACAGTGCCGGAAATAAAAAAGAAATCACATATCAAAGTCGCCGTGAAAAGCCGAGTTGTAGCCCACTGTCTGAGTGTCATATGAAAGCTTATTAGGGTACAGAGAACAAAAAGGCACACAGTGGGGAAAAAGCACGAAATGTCAACTTCAATCTCGACATTTCCACTTTAATCACATAGTTTATTTTGTCATTAAAGTAGAACATCATAAACTTCATCTTAAAATCGTTTAATTAAACAGTTTCTCAAATCACATCGTAATTAAAGTAGCACGTTAAATGCTTTGTTTTGTATTTGATCTTCTATGTGCCTATGTGTGTGAATCACTACTTGCTTCTTAAACCGGCTCTCTTCCTCCGATAGGACACAGAATCCATTACATTCGTGATATTACAGCTCTCTGAATAACTAAAATACTGAGATGTATACGTGATATCATTTTCATGATGATAGGAGTTAAAGCACGTTATTAAAAATGAGTTTCACTTCGATTAAATAATTGATTGCAGCAGTACTCAGGGGCGGCTCTAGGCTTGTGGTGGCACTGGGCAGAGGAAGAATCGGTGGCTCCTTCGCCCGCCAATGTCAGTAAGGTAGCTTATGCACGGTGGATGGCCACGTCCGGTGCAGACACTGCATAGCCGCCTCGTGCTCATGACACAAGCATTTAACTTTTGCCGAAATTTGTCGCTGCGTTTTAGCTGTGTTGTTATTTTCTCTTTCTGTTTTATATTCAATATATATTGGCGTAGCCGTCACTGCAGTCCTTGCTTTTCTTTCCCCAAGTAACCGATCGCCACACAATCAGCTCTGTTAATAGAAGTTAAGCCATCTGTAAGCTTAGCGCCGATTCTTCAAAACGTTATAGGAACATTGAAATATCTTCGTAGTACATGTTTAATTATTCTATCCTTCACGACACTCCCAGTGAAGAATATAGATTATTTAAATGAAGTTAAAGTTTTATCTGTTCTTACACAACATTTCTGTGCGTACGCACTGTTTATACATGAGGCCCCTGGGCTTCAGGAACAATACGCTTCAAACAGATGGCTCAAAGATAGTGTTATTTTTCAAAGTAACAGGAATGTTTGGTGAAAATCAAAGAGAAACATTTTAGGAGAAGAACTTCAAAACAATTGTGAAGCATGATGGTGGAAGTCTTATGGTTTAGGGTTGCTTTGCTGCCTTCGAGTCTGGGCAGCTTGCAGTCATCAGTCAACTATGAATTCTGATCATATCAAAGTGTACTTGATGAGAATGTGAGGGCATATGCACAAAATATGAATCATAAATGGGCCTTAAAACATGGTAATAAACTATTTTTAGTAAAATATTGTTACATAAACCAGTTCTGGAAAACATTGTTAACAAAAAAAAAAATTGTTGTTATTCCTGTAGTGCCTATTTGCCTTTAAAGGGAAATGGTGAATTCAATAGTTGAACAGGTAAGATCTTTACTGTCCTCTGCATACATGTTACTACTACTTCTACTATTACTAATACTGCAGCCATTGTTTATACTAGCAGTACTGTTTTCTATCATGTAAAAGTGCATTTTTAGTAATAGTGATTTTATTTTATTTTATCACTTAGGTATTATGGTTAAAATGACAAAAAAAAAAAAAAATCAGCTTATCACGGGAAAGAACAAGCTGATTATACAAAGTATTTAAACTTTAAGTAATAAAAAGTTGCAGGGTTATTATTTAATAGTCCACAACTATATCTGCTGATTTTTGTCAGATTCAGAATCGTTCAAAAAGAATTTTATTCACAAAAGTTCATTGTTTCTAAAAGAATGGATATCTCTCACAATTATACCGTTTTTTTTTAAATATTGAAAAAACTGCAATCATTTTTGTAATAGAATGTATTTCAAAGATGATTTTTTCGTATATTTGTTGCATATGTCACTGGTTGTGATGAATTGCCAAGGCATTTTGCTTTGTATGAACTAGGACACATGATGTGCAATGGATCCATCCTTTTTGGGGCACCTGTTATACTGTACTCTGCATATTAAAAAGTAATCAGAGTGGAAGAGTCCTGCTATATTATATATATCAATTTTGTGTTTTATTGCATATTAAAATAACATTAATGTCACAATGGTATTAAAGAAATAATTTCCTCTGTTTAGAGTATTATTAATAGCCTAAATCAGCAAAAACCACGGATATTTAAGAAATGCAATATAATGCCTCTGGATGGGATGCCTTGTGACAATGCGGGTTCTGCTCCATGCTCCCATCTTGCTTCTGGGAGCTCTGAACCCAACACTGTTGGTAGTCACCGATGAGCTGGACAGTGAGGCACAACAATGAAGCAAGGGGATGGTGCAAAAAGTGCAAAGTGCTTTTATTAAAAACAACAAACAAAATCAAAACAGTGTTCAAAGTTCCTTAAATAAATAATCCATAAAAACAAGTGAAAGGGTGGAGGTTAAAACACATTAGAAAAATCCTTTAAATACAACGAGGTTAAAACAATTGCTGGAAGCAGTCTTTTTTTAAACAAATCCCAGTGCTTTTATATTGGTAACTCCCCTGCTTCTCCCATCCAGGCTATACACCAGGGGAGCCACCTTACTTGCAGCTGACCTTCTTTCTGCCTTCTTCTGCTGGTCTGTTTGCCTTGCTGATCCTTTGCTCCTGTGGGCTTCACCTGACCATGACTTGGGCTCCCCAGCGATCAGGGCACTCACGCTGGGGCTTTCACATCCCAAGTTCCGACTCCCACTGCCTTCCTGGCCTTATGCGGCGAGCCATCCTCCTTCCGGTCACTCCTGCTCCTCAATAATGCTCAGCGGGAGCGACCACTACCGCCTGCTCCCGGGGTGCCAGCCAAACACCCAAGCTAACTGTTCAGCTGCAGGTGTTCTCTACTACGAGCACCTTCGCTTGTTCATGCGCCGGCTTTCTTCTCCCTGCTTCCTGCCTTCTCAACCTCCGTCTGTTTTTATCTCTTTCTGTCTTTCTTCCCATAGCCACCTTGTGCTTCTATTTATCACGGGGATGTGGCTCAGGTGTGGCAATTAGCAGCTCCCGGCAAAACAATTATGGATGCGGACGACTCCTCACCTGTGCACTTAATCGAGGACCGCCCACATCACAAATTCACCTGGGACCCGCTCCCATCACACTACCACAGCCCCTCACTAAGCTGCGAGTGCGGTGATTATTTATTTAAAATGTGGCCTTTGATCTGAGCTGTGGACCCGCTATACCACATGCCTTTCCATAACAGAGTTCACAAGCATACCAGACCAATTTGGTGTCTCCAGTTAAGCTAACTTGCATGTAAGCTGGAGTACCTGAAGGAAACAAACAAATGCAGACACAAGTAGAAAATGCAAATTCCACAAACTGGAATTTGATTCTTGAACTTTCCTCTGTCTTCAAAGAAGGCTGTCACAGAGCCCAGATGAGAATGCAGAACATTTGTTTATTTACACAGTTATCTGCAAATGTCTTAGTCCATGGATTGAGCAATCAATTGAGCAATTAATCTGCTTTAATACTTTCTATTACCATTACCTCATTTAATTAATCATATCATCTGACTCTTAATATTCAGAAGTTTATCCTCTCCTCCAATCAACTAACACCACTAGTAATTTCTGACTCCTGTCAACTCTTCTTTTTGGACTCATTTTCTCATTAGTTTATCCTCGCTTTCTAAAGGAGTATTTATTACTCATTTACCTCATTCTAACCTTGGAAAGCTGGTTGGTTGTTTCTCTTTAAAATGAGGCAGACCTCATTTGCTTATGCTGTAAGTTAAGTTTAGTCCTTTTCCTTATGTTTGACACTTTATTTTGTTAGATCTTCATATAAGTATATACTTTAGAATGTAAAATTATATATTGGCTAAAAATTCTATATTCCATGCACAGTAGAGAGTTAAGCCTACAAAGCACGAGGCCAGCAGGCAGGTGCTTATCAATGCCCCACTGCAGTGACGGGAACACTATGGTGCAAAAACAGCACCATCCTTCTAATGAGACATTAAACCATGGACTTGACTCTCTGTGGTCATAAAAGATCCCTGGACATGCTTCATAAAGAGTAGGGTGTATCCTGATGTCCTGGCTAAATTACCCACCATAGCCTAGTCATTCTGGCTCCCTAATCATCTCCTGTCTCTAACTGGCTAACTGTCTCTTATCAATTCAGCACCTAACAGCAAACGTGTGGTGAACGTACAGGTACAAAATGGCTGCTGTTGCATCATTAATGTGGATGTTGCACATTAGTGGTGGTTGAAGTGGATCCCCACTCACTATGCAAATCTCTTTGTGTAGTGAGAAAAGCACTATATAAATGTAAATAATAATAATAATTATTATTATTATTATGAATTGAGGATGGATAAGACAGAGCTCAATGGAAGTTTGCAAATCTCTGCAATTCAGGAGCTCCACTGGACAACCAATTGGATTGCACATTTTTGTTACTTGGATTACCTGACTTGAGTTAGATAACTCCTCCCACAACCTTAATCTTAACCACAGTGTAAAGGGTGTATTGCGCAATATCACTGACGTATACTGTAGCTGCATTTTCCCAAAATTACCAAAGTTCAGCAGCTTCAACTCAAAAAATGGGATTCAACAAAAGCCTGACGCGCAGAAATGATTCCACAGACAAAATGTCTTCATTTTTAAAAGTTTACTTAAGTTTCAAAGTAAAACAGTTCACACAAAAGAGAAAATTAAAATAGCAAAAAAAAAAAGGAAAAATTAATGTTAAGAAAAGTTCAGTTCAAAGCTTAAATCTTGTTAAATCTCAAATCGTTACTATTTACTTAACATTTCTGTACCATTTCAAAGCGTTTTAGAACCATTTCTAAATGATCAGAAAGCTGTATGCCTATCCCATCTCTGAGTAGAGAATGGGTCTTTCAAGTCTTTACTGGGACCTGTTCTAAGCAAACTGAGCTTATTATCACACTGTTACTCAGTTATAGTAAGAAGGTTCTATCTCTTGCTAACTTATAGGGGGAAAAGACTATACCATAATCTATGACTATGAAAGAAATGTATGTTCTATTCAAATTAAGCAAACAGTAATATGAGTTTAACTCAAAACTTCAACTTTCTAAGATTGGCTCTTACATATACTGTAAAGCGACAACCTTCTCAACGGAGCGGAGCTCTGGAGGTCCGCAGATTAATATCGTAGAGAGTTATTTTTTGTGATCAATTTCCATTAACAAACTGAGAGATGGTTTCAAGTCAATATCAGTCAGGAACACAGAAATGATGAAAAAAAAAAACAAAAACATGAAGAAGCAGTTTGTGCTACATTTGCCACCATGTTTCAATAATCTGAATTTGTCAAATTTACAGTAAGCTAGCTAACATAACCTTAATTGCTATTATATTAAAATTTTCACCTTACTGGGCAAACATTACCATTATGTGTAGCAGCTTTGATATCAAGTGTTTAAGAGATATTATCTGTTCTTATAGCACCTAGCTCACACATGGTTGAGAATTATTTATTACAGTAATACAATCCTCAGGACCTACACACATTGTTAAAGGCTGCTATTGTTAATCAACATATGAAGTGCTCTGAGTGTGATGCATTGAGGACACATTTGGAAATTTCACCAACACACAAGCAGTTCTGTGGCGGGATGGCGCTCTGCCCATGGTTTGTTTCCTACCTTGCGCCTTGTGTTGGCTGGGATTGACTCCAGCAAACCCCCATGACCCTGTAGTTAGGATATAGCGGGTTGGATAATGGATGGATGGATGGACACAAGCAGTTCTCTGGCTTGCTAGTTAGTTATTGGCTGAATTGTGGGAAAGCACCACACAAACAACTTGGACATCCAAAAAGAACAATTAGTTCAGATGAACTGCAACAGTTGGTTAATTTCATCGGTAGCTAACATTAATTTACTTACTGGCATGTTGCTATCTGCTGTCATTGTAAAGACACAATGAAGTTTAGATAAATTCATTAATGCAGGAGATATATCCACATGTTCATTTTTAAAATTGCTAAATATTCATAATCATTTTGACCCCATATTCACTGCACTGGGTAAGTTTATTAAGCATGTTCAGTAGTAGTACTGGTAGTTTCATTTTATTATTATTGTTAGTAGTTTTGTTTTTTGGCTATATAGAGTAACAAAGAGTAACAGCACATTGATACCCTAGACCATTATCAATATTATTATTATTATTATTGTTATTATTATTAATAATAATAATTAGTCCCTAATTTATGAAGGAAACTGATCAATTGGTATAGCATTGCCATTAAATACCATTACAGTCAAAATCTACGGATTGCCCTCCAGATTGCAACAACCATCAAACTTACCAGTTTTTCAATACTTCAGCTCATTAAGACATACGTGAGGCTATGCAGGGCACAAGAACATTTAATCAGCTTGGATATCATCAGCATCAACTCAGACCTTCCACAGAAGCTGTAGTGTGATGACCTAATAAATTACTTTGGCTTCAAAATATGTAGATGTGTGGTGCTGTGATTTGCAACAAAGAAACTGAGGAAACCCCAAAACATTCACTTTCAAGTTTTAATTATTTTAATAAAAGTATTTGTATTTGATGTTAAAAGATGCAGTTAAGTTTGTGATTTGTGCTTTCTTTCTTTATTATTTATTTACATATTTATTGTTCAAATTAAAGCTGTTATAAGAAATATTAATGTAATGGATTTAGGGAACGGCAGGGTTGGTAGAGGGCCCAAGAAGATTTTGCTTAAGGCCCTGGTTTGGCTATGGTCAGACCTATGCAGACCTGCTTGGAGAGAGAACAGCGGGGAACAAAGCAGATTAAACAAGACAAAAAATAAATGGCATTTCAGATGCTGTAACGATAGCAGCTTCACCCAGACTGATTAACACAGGATTACTTATTAACTCATTTATAAAGAAACAATTGAAATATTTATATAAAGATATCAAGCTGGTTTGATTATATCTTGAAATATGAGTAATATCATTCCTTGTCTTATACAGAGCTGATTCTTTTGAAAGAGTATACAATCTTTAGATCATTTACAATACATAATAAAAAATACAAAAATAAAATAAATGAAAAATAATAAATACAAGTAAAAAAATACATAAAAAAATTGAGAAAAGCAATATATTAATAGCGAAGAAGTCGTGTTCCATGGCAAAATGCATGACAGTCTGCTGTGGCAAACCTGCAGGGAGAGTAACAGTGTTTTAGATTCTTAAATGATTAACATGGATGAGCGAGAAGGCCAGCATCAGATGATTTCTGGTACCATTTATATATTAGGTAAGGTGAAACAAATGTGAAAAGTCACTGTATAATAAAAGATTGATTCGAACAGAAAACAGAGGAGAAGATGTGTTGACCAAACAGAAAAAGAAAGAGCGGAAACTGCTTGTTGAGGTGAACCTGAATGACAGAAAAGAGAAGTTGCAGTGGAGCAGTGGAGCAGTGAAGCTTGACTGAACTGAGGCAGGTGATTTGCATAGACACGCCCCTTAGTGTCTAAGTGCCCACCTGACTGCACTGGCTGTGTTTATAGCCTCTGAGTGAGGCAGACTGACGAGGATCTGAAGTGACAATGTCGCCTCTTGTGCCGCTCCTCTGCATCTTTGTCTTCTTCACTCATGGTATGAGAATTTTTTGAAAGTCTAGCATTATTACAGTATATCCTTGGTAAGAAGAGCTTCCTAAAAAAAACTAAAGATTATATGTTTAATTCTATTTATTAATAGGTTTTCGTACAATGTTATATATGAATCATGCAGTACAGTTTAATGATATATATGAATATAAAAATGTAAAATTATCTTTTATTCCTCAGAATGCAATGGAGAGATATCTGTGACCCAGACACCAAATGCTAAATCAACAAGGCCAGGAGAAGATGTTACTATTAATTGTAAAACAAGTAAATCAGTATACAGTAGTGGTAAAAATTGGTTGCACTGGTACCACCAGAGACCCAATGAGGCTCCTAAACTGATTATCTATGTAGCAAGCTATCTTCAGTCTGGGATTCCAAATCGCTTCAGTGGGAGTGGATCAGGGACTGACTTCACTCTGACCATCCGTGGAGCTCAACCTGAAGATGCAGGACATTATTACTGTCAGCAGGGTGAGGAGCTCCCTCACACAGTGACAGATACCCGTACAAAAACCTGCCCTGCTCAGTGGCACACGTGCAGCCAGTCTTACCACAGATTCTAAGACAGAAATCACTGAGCTGAGACATGAAGACAAAAAAGCTAAAAAAAAGCATTAAAAAAATAAGTCAACACCAAACAAGTTTTTTAAAAATACTGAAACTTGTAACTGTACAGAACTGCATTAAGTAAACAATGGACAGAGAGAATAATAAAATATTCTAATAAAATATTCCATACACTTAGTATTGTAATAAGCAGTTATAATATCTGATCCTCCTAGGATTGTGATTTTGGTCTGATGGTGGTACTTGTACACCACAATGAGTTGTGTTCTCTGGACATGTTGTCTGTGCCTCTGATAGGATTACCTTTTGCAAATTGGTCCAATGACAAGAACATGACAAACAATTATTAACAAATGACCCTCATGATAGTTACAATGAAATCTAAAAAAGTTTCAACCACAGCAGGTAAACCAGGACCCACTCCTGTAATCAGGTAGGGTGATGTTCATCATAGAATCCCGTAACTTTTTTTGTGTTCTCCTCAACTTGTTAAATTTATCATTTCTGATTGCTAGGATTATGATTTTTTATTGATTATTTTCATCATTATTTTGATTATTTTATTCTGTAGCCATTTTTTGCATTTTTTTAAATGAGTACCATAATATTGTTCTTTTGCATATCATGCACACCACCAGATTGTATGTTTAATTACTTTGTTACTATTTGTTTTAGAGCTGAACTGATGGTCAATGATATCATCCGTCGCTGATTGGCTGAACAACATCTTCAATGTAAATAAACATCATCAATTGGCTCCTGATATTTGCAGAAATTTCCTCAGTGTGTCAATCTGCATCGGTTACTTATTTTTGTTTTGTTTTTCTTTTTAATCTTTCAGTCCTCACAAGAAAGCTGTCAGGCACTTGTTTTTGCAGCAGAAAGCACGTGAGATACCTATGCTTAGCTTGTTTAGCAAGAGTATGCTAAACCAAGAGGACCCCTCTTCCATTCGATAGCATATACTAAAATATAAGTGTTCCAACCTCCAAGGAGGAGCCCCCATGCAGCCCCTTTGCCCTATCATGTAAAAGTAATAATGAATTGGGAGGAGGAACAAGACACAGTCTAAACAGAGTACTGACGGTAATTTGGTTACACTTTAAGCACTGTTTGTGAGAAAATAATGTGGTGATTAAGCTCTACATATACTGAATTGGATGCCTCTAGCTCTGGAGGAAAATTATTGTAATGCATCAGGAGAGACAGAGGCAAATCACAGAACTTTAGCATACCTATGGAAACTCCCCTACTGTTAAAGGCTGTATGGGAATGTCACTGAAATAACAAATACCCACACAAGTCAGGAGCAAGCCATGTCTAACCCCATCTTAATAATAATAATAATACAGTAATATATTTTATTTATATAGTGCCTTTCCCATGCACAAGGCACTTCACAGAGTTTAACAAAGAACTGCAGGGTATCAGTATATAGTGTAGCATTGTACTAAACCAGATAAATAAATAAAGAAGAGTAAGATAGTAAATTCAGAGAAAAGCCTAACAGACAACATAATTGATGGTCCAGCACACACACACATACAGGTTACATGAGCATCTTGACAGAGAGGTAAACTGAAAGAAGAGTATTAAAGTCAGGAAGAACTAAAAGCCTTCCTGAACAGATGAGTTTTGAACTGTGCATACATTCAGGATGAGCATGGGGTGTACCCTGTCAATATGGGACGAAAAGGTAGTAATCCTGATTCATGTCTCCAAGACTGTTTTAATGCCTACAGTCTATCTTCACTCCTTTCAGATGTACATTTTCTCCTTGACCTTCATTCTCGTGCATTGGCTCCAAAATCCAACTCCTGTTATCCACTTGGATGATCCTCATCACTCAGAATGGTCCTAGCACTCACCTTGCTGTAAATAATAAACCAGTAGGTAATTCCAGCATTCTTATTAAAAGGCACCAGTGCTGTGTATTGTCCAGCCACTGGGCAGAACTTCCTAGAAAGCTATGAAATAGTAGGTAGTTTGCGGTCTATCAGGTAGCTGGCTCCAGTTCATCTGTATTTATGTCCACCATAGTAAACACTGCAAATCCCTGGACCCAGCCTATCAAGTGCTTTTCTGTGATGGCCACTACAGTGTTCACATGCTCTTCCAAAAGCAGCCAGCAACTTTTTACAAGATATAATACTTAAAGCAAATGCCCATTAGACTTTTTGAAAGGAATCACAAATAATGTGGCTGTTCAGATTGCACAGTATTGTTAGTCTGTAATATACATGGTTTTGTGTTGTCTCTTAAACTGTATATGGTGTTTTTCTCATGTTATATACTGTATGTTGCTATAAATTTTGCAATACAGTGACACTTTACTAGTACATTTCTCCTCTGGCATTTGCCATATTATGTACGTTTGTTGGTTGCCTTTGAAATAATATTTCAAATTATATCTCTCTATTATATAAAAAAAATCTTGGGTCGAGATCACACAGCACCAGCACAAGCAGCAGCAGCAGCAAGCCAGCTGATCGAGCATAGAGGAGGTAAAAAAAACTGTATTTGTTTCTCATTGTATCACCATTTAAGAGGGGGTTTCAGAGGAGCGACCGCATCTCCTTAGTGTGTGTTCGGCCCCCCTCTTCACAACATGAGCGGCAGAGACGCAAAGTGGTTGGCGCGTAGCACGCCCCCTTGGGAGTTTTGGGAGGGCGAGCAAAGCAAGCAGTGGGCAAAGCCCCCTAGTTATGAAAAAAGTAAGATATCAAAAACTTGTGATGGTTGTTAATTAGACTTTTTAATGGTAAACAGTGATGTAGCAAGTCCAACCCCAACTATAGCAATCCAGCACAGGTAGGGATTTGAATTATGTTAATGGAGAGGTAGTCAGGTCATAATAATTGCAGAAAAAATTAGGTCTACCCAAGTTTGTTAAAAGTGAAATTTTGATAAAACCACAAGGTGACTGAGGCATTTAGTTAACTTTTTTTCTTGTACTGTATATTGCAATATGTTCCATTTTTAAAAGGGTTCCTATCTTGGGCATGGGTTTTAGTGTGAAAGTGTTGTTAAGAATGATGGATCCATTTATAGACCTTTGTGTTATGCAGTTGCCTTACCTATTCAGTGCTACGTAATGACACCACATAAGTTAACCAGCAGATTGGTAGATGATATTTATAAATTCTGCTTATAATCCTGGAAATTCCATGGTTTAATGTTTGTTATTTTTAGAATGTCTTTAGAACTACTCATCCTGAACCCTATTTGTTTTTGTTTTAAGTTCTGGTTTCCTACAGAAATAAGTGGATTTGACTGTTTATTAGGGCAGCACAGTGGCGCAGTGGGTAGCGCTGCTGCCTCGCAGTTAGGAGACCTGGGTTTGCTTCCTGGGTCCTCCCTGCGTGGAGTTTGCATGTTCTCCCTGTGTCTGCGTGGGTTTCCTCCCATAGTCCAAAGACATGCAGGTTAGGTGCATCCTAAATTGTCCATAGTGTGTGTGTGCACTGCGGTGGGCTGGCAACCTGCCCGGAATTTGTTTCCTGCCCTGTGCTGGCTGGGATTGGCTCCAGCAGACCCCCGTGACCCTGTAGTTAGGATATACCGTCATGGTTGAAATTATCGGCACCCCTGGAATTTTCCCAGAAAATGCGCCATTTCTCCCAGAAAATTGTTGCAATTACAAATGTTTTGGTATACACATGTTTATTTGCTTTATGTGCATTGGAACATCACAAAAAAACAGAGACAAAAAGCCAAATCTGACATCATGTCACACAGAACTCCAAAAATGGGCCGGAAAAAATTATTGGCACCTTTTCAAAATTGTGGGTAAATCGCTTTATTTCAAGCATATGATGCTCGTTTGAACTCACCTGTGGCAAGAAACAGGAGCTGGTAATATAGCAATCACACCTGAAGCCAGTTAAAATGGAGAAAAGTTGACTCAACCTTACTGTTGTGTGTCTGAGTGTGCCACACTAAGCATGGAGAACAGAAAGAAGAGCAGAGAATTGTCTGAGGACTTGAGAACAAAAATTGTGGAAAAATATCAACAATCTCAAGGCTACAAGTCCATCACCAGAGATCTTCATGTTCCTTTGTCCACTGTACGCAACATAATCAAGAAGTTCACAACACATGGCACTGTAGCTAATCTCCCTGGACGTGGACGGAAGAGAAAAATCGATAAAAGACTGCAATGAAGGATAGTCCGAATGGTGGATAAACAACCCCAATTAACTTCAAAACATACTCAACCTGTTCTGCAAACTCAGGGTTCAACAGTGTCAGCTTCGAACTATCCGTCGACATCTGAACGAAATGAAACGCTATTGCAGAAGACCCAGGAGGACCCCACTGCTGACACAGAAACATAAAAAAGCCAGACTGGAGTTTGCCAAAATTTACTTGAGGAAGCCAAAATCCTTCTGGGTAAACATCTTGTGGACAGATGAGGCCAAGGTAGAGCTTTTTAGTAAAGCTCATCATTCTACTGTTTACAGAAAACGGAATGAGGCCTAAGAAGAAAAGAACACAGTACCTACAGTCAAACATGGTGGAGGTTCGAAGATGTTTTGCTGCCTCTGGCACTGGATGCCTTGACTGTGTGCAAAGCATCATGAAATCTGAAGACTACCAAAAGATATTGGGGCGCAATGTACGGCCCAGTGTCAGAAAGCTGGGTCTGCGTCAGAGGTCATGGGTGTTCCAGCAGGACAGTGACCCCAAACATACCTCTAAAAGCACCCAGAAATGGTTGAAGACAAAGCACTGGAGAGTTCTGAAGTGGCCAGCAATGAGTCCGGATCTAAATCTGATTGAACACTCAAAATTGCTGTTGGGAGAAGACGCCCTTCAAAACTGAGAGACTGTGAGCAGTTAGCAAAAGAAGAGTGGTCGGAAATTCCAGTTGAGAGGTGCAACAAGCTTGTTAATGATTATAGGAAGCACTTGATTTCAGTTATTTTTTCCAAAGGGCGTGCAACCAAATATTAAGTTAAAGGTGCCAATAATTTTGTCCAGCCCGATTTTTGAGTTTTGTGTGAAATTATGTCAGATTTGGCTTTTTTTTCTCTGTTTTTTTGTGTTGTTCCAATGCACATGAAAGAAATAAACATGTATACCAAAACATTTGTAATTGCAAAAATTTTCTGGGAGAAATGGTGCATTTTCTGGGAAAATTCCAGGGGTGCCAATAATTTCAGCCATGACTGTAGCAGGTTGGATAATGGATGGATGGACTGTTTATTACTGAGAATTTTTTTTTGTTCACCTAGCTGGATTATAACAGATCAAAAGGCATTTTTATCTTTTTGTGGGATATTATTTTTTTGCATTTGAAAAATCTTGAAGCATGAACTTCACTGCAAAAAATGGAATATGTGCAAACTCCACAGACTGGAATTTGAGTCCCAATCTCACCACTGTATCATAATGCCTCAGATAAAAATACACAAAGTAAAAAATAATAATCCCCTTTGATAGCATTATGTAGGAATTTAATGCAGGGTCAAGTGTTTTGTTTAACTAGCACAAGTGCACAGCAGTTGTTTCTTGTCGTATACAAGATGTGAATCATTGGTGTCGATAATGGAGTTTTTTGGAATTAGAAACAGGAGGGTAACTAAAGCAAACTTGAACCTGGGCCAGGTTCAGATTCGATTTTCACATTCAACTTCATTCCTGGGCTGAGTTTGGGTTTGTTTTCTAATAGTTGAAAATTAATCATTTCTATTTTGTATTTTAGACATATTTGTACTGGTAAAATAAAACTAATTTTGCACACCAGCGCACTTCCACTCTCAAATTTTTTTATGCGAGTATGTAACAGAGCTCACCGAAATAAATGTTTGCAACAAAATAAAGAAAAGGAAAACTCCCAAAAGGTGAACTACTCAAAAGATCAGATGAATTGGAAATGGATTTGGTATGGAATCATTATGATGTATTGAAAGTGCACCACCAGACCCTGCTTTCTTTTTTTGGAAATGTATGGAGCTCACAGCCATGAAGAGGCATAATCTAGTTGGGGACATATTAGCAGGTTATGTCACACAGTGTATTAATTTGGTGATGGCCATTGACATGTGATTCCTATAAGGTCAGATACAGTATGTGACCAATAGCAATTTATAAATGTTTATGTTATTTACAATAGCACTACTAAATTGGAAAGAAATATATTTAATGGTTTAGTGCAAGTTGGCTGTCATTCTTGATATGCCTTCATTTAGGAAGACGATTGTTATAAAAATCTTGCACCTCTCTGCCTCTGTATTAGGTTGAGAAAGGACACAGCTTAAAAAGTTCCATTATCTTTACAGTTCCAAAATATATGTTTGATTGTATCTAATATCTCAGACAATTACAAATAATAGGATAGTCAAACGTCGAAAAAAATAGAAAAGAAAGCTAATGACACAACATTTTGGCTGTATACCCTTCATGGTGCTAAACAGTTTGAATTTTAATCATGTATACAGTAATGTGCATTAATTAATTAAACTTAGATGTTTCATACAAGGTCCTTTGTACTAGTTAAATCTATAAAAGGTAGTTAAATAATCCAAACCAACAGCCTGAACTGTCAATACTAGAATAAATGTCTTTTCAGGTATTGTTAAAATAAGCATCCTGTGACACTCACTCCTTTAAAGCTTGTTGATTAACCATATGCTACTTTATTTAAAGGTTTTTATCTTGTTATATTTACAAAAGAAAACATGAAATATGCCTCTTCAGTGGCATCCAATAACAGACAGAAAATGAAATAAAACAAACAGAGACAAAATAGGTTAAAACTTACAAATATTGTACTTTGATCATTTGAAAAACACTACTTTTAGCAGTGCATACAGTATTTATCTAAAAATCCATCCATCCATTATCCAACCCGCTATATCCTAACTACAGGGTCATGGGGGCCTGCCAGAGCCAATCCCAGCCAACACAGGGCGCAAGGCAGGAAACAAACCCCAGGCAGGGCGCCAGCCCACTGCAGGGCACACACACCAAGCACAATTTAGAATCGCCAATGCACCTAACCTGCATGTTTTTGGACTATGGGAGGAAATTGGAGCACCCGGAGGAAACCCACGCAGACACGGGGAGAACATGCAAACTCCACTCAGGGAGGACCTGGGAAGCAAACCAGGGTCTCCTAATTGCGAGGCAGCAGCGCTACCCACTGCACCACTGTGCCACCTTACCTAAAAATGGTTACATGATAAATGTGAAAACTCTACACTTCTGGAATTGTTTTAATTATCTCTGATATTCTTTATTAAAAGATGAAAGAAAGAAGAGCTGGGAAGAAAGGGATTTCTGAAGTGATTTGTGTGGATCTTCAAAGCAACTATCCCCCCTGATTTATTGAGCACTGTGTGTAGTTGGTGTCTGCTATTAGTTGAGATGATTTCCAGTTTCTTTCAACATTGACCCCTGTCACACTCAAAAATCATCTGTCAGCACCAGTAACTTTAGCTGCATGTTTAATGATCTGCTGAAGCTTTTTCAAATTTTGATTTGTCTGATCACTAATTTTGTCTTATATGTCGAAGATGAGTCTGTGGGGTTGAATGATAATTCTAAAATGTGCCCAAGAGTGTGAGTGTTTGTGTATGCATGTGTGGAATCGAGGAGGGTTCCGATGAGGGCTCGATCAAGATACGTGAAATCCCGCTGGGGAGATAGAGGGCGCTGTCTCTAATATTCTCTTCTCTTTTTCTCTCCATAGCACAGAGAAACTGCTCAGTGAGGGCACTTAGCCCCGCCCCCTTCCCATGTGATATAAGAAGCCCAGCTGCCTGTAAGGAGGCATCATTTGCAAACAGAGTGAATTGTTAGACGGAGCTTCAGTGACTGACCCTTATTTCCATGGCAAAGAACTGAATAACTTTTGCTGTTTATTTGCCCAAGGAGGTTGCTTTATTGAAGCAAAAAGGCATAATTTTTGGTGTCCCAACTATTCATTCGCTTTGTGACCTGTCACTCCTGCACAAGGCCACTTTGGTTAAATTTGTCCTCTGAGGTGTGGCTCTGCTATATGCTATAAGTCACATATACCCAACAACTATGGAAAAACACAAGAAAAAAAAACACTAGAAGAAGGAAAAAAGATGGAAGAATTGATAATCTTGGATTGAGTGCCATGGACTCTTCTCATCATTTCCTTCCATTATGAACTGACTTGACTACACCTTGGCATTGTGTGCAGCAAGATTTTGAGGTTGTAGTGTATTCTTCTGCACTGAGGCCGAGGTAAGAACAGCAAGTCCCATGAAAAATGTTGAGTCGCCAATCCAGTTGTCCCTGTTTTAATCAAATGAAAAAAATTCAAACAAAAGTAGGTGCTCTGGGCACAAAACAAAACACAACAGTCTAAAAACCAAACAAAGGAGCCATGATGCTTGATAATGTCTTCTGTTACTCACCAGGTAGGATCTCCTTCATGCAGTGTGCTCTATTCACAGAGTGATCCCTCCTTCCATTACAAAGTACAAACTGTACTACCAGAAGCACTTGATGGAATGATTGAGTGCGTTTAGAGCCCTTGGGATGAAAATGCTTCTGGACGGCGAGGTTTGTGCAGGAAAAGCTCTGAAGTGTTTGCCAAATGGGAGCAGTTTAAATAGTCTATGCACATGGCTCAGGCAGTGAACAAATGAACGTTCACGTACTCATCTGCGCCTGACTACAGTCAGCACTTTACGGGGGTGCGCTTACAGCAGTTAAAATCAGCACTTCACCACGGACCACTCTTCTCAGTGTATGCATTCTAAATTCCCAGTCTATTCCTTCTTTATTAACCTAACACGTTTCTATTTATGTGGACTTCTTTCTATTCTATATTGAAGTATTGCATTCAAAGAAAAATAAAAAGCATTCATAAATCTTGTCTTCTTATAATAATAATTTGATATATGTCAATATGACCACTAGATGGCATCAAATAATACAGAATTGCTGCAAGGATTGCAATCAGAGAACACAAGTCTCTTTTGTCACTACTTTTCACATAAAGTCACTCTGAATGGTGTTTGTCACTGGGTGGCAGTATTGCTTCAGAGTCACTGTGTTTTTTGAGAAGCTATTTGTTGCAGCAGTGACCATGAACTAGACAGATATGGTGAGTCAATGGAACAGACAATCATGCTGAGGATTTGCTGGCAGAGATGCTTGAGTTAGTAGGAGAGAAGGATAAAAATAGAAAACAGAGTAACAGAAATTATAAAAAGGAATAAAATTAAAAAGGCTGATACAGTCTAAGTAAGGGCGAGGTGGTGAGGAAACATGGCTTTTAAGAAAGTAGTTTACCATGGGCTACTATCTGAAAATTAGTTTACTGTGGTGGTAATGTGCAACCTACAGATGTACTTATAGCAAAACGCCCATCCGTTTACTTATGTAGCTCCTAGAATGCAAAGATATCAAATAATATTGAAATGGTTTAGGGTTTTTATTCAGAAAATTGATTTATCAGAAGCCACTATTCCTAGTATCCATTTTCTTTACTTGTGTAATTCATTGCAGAATCATCATGTATCTGATTCTACTGCACCAGCATGAGGAGCAAAGAATAAGACTACCCTGAATGAAGTCAGTACCTGTCCAGGTAAGCAATGGGTGCAAGGTTAAGTAGATTTAGTTGAGGGAAACATAGGAATAAAAGTATGGATAGGGAGAGAATTGGTATAAAATAAATAACAACCACTCCAACAAGGTGGATTCACGAAAACAACATAAACGTGTAGGGGTGCCGTGCCTAGCACTGTTGTGCAATGGAACCAGTGACAGACTCCAAAAAGTACATTATAGAACTGAGCTCAAGATGGCCAATTTCCAGGCAGGAAGAGGTGGGTCCAAGTGGACAGACATGGCAGTCAAAGATGGAGAGGCTGTCAATCTTGTGTTCTGCAGAGGGAGCAGAAGAGGAGGTATTAGTATTTAGCACCAACCCCTGGGCGGGCGGGTAATTACTGTCATCAAAGCCATTAAGCTGTCTCCCATGCACACACACATGACAAAAGTCAACATTTCATATGATAAAAAAAAATTACATTTCAGGTCCCTGAAAAAATTGAACAGGAAGGAGTAAGGATGCAATTTTTTCATGATGTTCAGTTTAATGATGGCATAAGAATAAAAAAAACTATTTCTGAGTCTTGAGGTGAACATGTAGGATCTTCCAGAAGGTAGCAGGGTAAAACAATAATTACTATGCTGCCAGCTTTGCAAAGGCATTATGATTTAAAAAATGTCTTCTTGTTAGGGCAAATGATGTCCAGTTTTTTTTCTGTGCAGAGCTGATCACTTTCCACAGTTCACGTACCACCTGTTGACGCAGTATGTGAGAACACTTTTTACAGTGGTAAAAGGACACAGACAGATTGGGGGGTTCAGAATGCATTTTTGTAGTGGGTTAATAAGTGGAGCTGTGGGTTCCCAGAAATTTAATACTGAAGACCCTATCCACATTACCTCCATTATTTTTAAGAGGAGATAACTCATTTCTTTTGTTTTCATGAAGTAAATAGTTTCCTGCCAATTTGCAGATTTTGTCCATGTAAGCTGTCTCATCCCCACTTGCAATCAGCCCCACCACGGTTGAATCATCTACAAATTTAATAATTGCATTTATGGCATGTGCATGTGCTTAATCATATGTATATAAAGCATATAAGAGGAGACTCAGCACACAGCCTTATGGTCACCAGGCAGGAGGAGAGATGAGTAACAAATCTGACTGCATGTGAGTGGCTCATCAGAAAGTTCTTGATCCACATGCACTTTAACTGGCTGAGACAAGCAATTTGGTGATCAGCCTGTATTAAACACCAACCTGAAATCAATATACAGCATTGTTACATACAATATGTCCCCTTTTCCTTGAGATGGGTCAGAAAAGTGTGGAGAGCATTTGATAAATGCATCCTCTGTGGATCTATTTAATTTGTGAGCACTCTGTGGTGGTGATAGTTGTGGAGTATTTTTTGATTTGCCTCAGAACCATTCTTACAAAGCATTTCATAGTAATAAGTGTGAGTGCCACTTTTCTGTGATCATTTAGACAGTTTATGGTCGAGTGCTTTGGCACAAGCGGTGACTGTGGTTTTCTTAAGGCAGGAGGAATGATAGACTGGAAAATGGAAAAGTTAAAAATTTACCAAAGACCTCTGCAAACTTGTAGGCACAGTTCCTGAGCACCATTTCAGAGTTATCCATCATAGCCAGTAGCCTTCTGTTCATTTACTGTCCTGAACACTCACTATACATCTCACGTTTGCTCAGTGCGTACATGGTTGGTGGTGGCCGTTGGGGTTGTTACTCCAGTCTCTCTTACTCATAACACAAAATGTCCAACAAAGTAGTTCAGCTCCTCTGCCAGTGAGGTACTGTTTCCCATGAACGTTTTCATGTTGCCATTAAAGTTGGTAATGTATTGAATAACCTGACACACATGATGTGGGTAACTGTTAAAAGGGTGACCCTTGTTTGTATGCTGCCTTGGTTTGTTTGATTGCTTTCTTCAGATCATGCATTTCAGGACTATATAACACTTTGTCACCAAACCTGAAAGCTGCATTATAACTCTTCAATTGAATCTGGATCTCCTATGTCATCCAAAGACAAACTTGGATGCTCTTATCGAAGGTGAAATTTTCAACATTGGTCTTCATATAGAAGAGTACAAATGAAGTGTATAAGCAAACACTTTCCAGTTCATACTTTGGAAACAGTCCTGAAGTTGGGATAATGCATTGTCAGACCAGGTCTTGATGATTCTGATGGTTTTCTTTTTTTTATAAATGGTCTAAGAGATGGAGTTACAAACAGGTAAGGTAAGGTACGTGATGAGAACTTTTCTGTAGCATTTCCTAATATTAGAACAGACATGGTCCAATGTGTTTTCCATTTTGCATGTTACTCACAGACTTAAGGTTGGTATGATTCAAATCACTGACAATGGTAAAAAATCCCTCAGGTCAAGCATTCTGCTGTTTCATAATAGCAGTTAACAAATAACCAAGAACTACATTAGCATTTTCATCTGGTGGAACATACATAACTATAACAATAAAAACATAAATCTCCTGCAGTACATAAAAGAGTCTGTACTTTAGTGTGAGAAGCTTTAGATCTGGGGAACAGTGTTTGTGAATAATGGCTGTGTTTTTATGTAAGTTGTTGTTAATATAAATACATAGCCTGCCTCAACAACTCTTACTAGAATCATTGTTTCAGTCGCAATGATGGCATAAGTGACTCAGTAGCTTGACAGCTGACTGTAGCTATGATTCTCTGATAATTACCACACAACTGTCTTGAATGTGTGTCGATGATAAACTTAGCTATAGTTTATCCATTTTGTTAGGAAGTGGCATTGTTGTTGAAGAGTTTCATCTTTACCTTGTTTTGCCTTGTTGCTTGGCCTTCTGTCTTTTATCCAGCTGTGTTTTCTTCGCATTTTGGTGAATATGGAAAACATGTATACTCCAGCATCCTTGCTATGTCCACTGGGGTCAGATATGATTGCTAAAAATGGCTTGCAACAGAGTGTTGATGCATTGTTTCATACATCGTTTAGATCGATAGATAGATAGATAGATAGATAGATAGATAGATAGATAGATAGATAGATAGATAGATAGATAGATAGGTAAATTTGACCATTAGTCCACAAATCTAGAACAATGCCTATGCCTTTCATTTAATTATATTCTTGGTCAGTGTTTATTCCATGCTGCCATATTTGTAGCCAGTGAATAAAAATGGTTATAAATATCTTGTGGTTACTATTAGCTGTTCAGTAGTAATTAAATTTCTATTAATGTTAGTCATGACCTCAACGAGACTGCTTGTTATTATCATATATTGTTTTAGAGGAAGTTAAACCAGTTTTCCTATTTCTTTTAATTTCTTCTTCTCTTATAAGCTGCATTGGGACTAGCAAGCAGCTGGATGTTATTTTTTTTTTGTTTGTTTTTGGATGGTTCAGTCTGTGTGTGTGGGTGCGTGTGTGTGTGTGTGAGATGGACTGATGGCCCATCCAAGTTTAGTTCCAGGATGGGTACAGGCTTCCTACCACCCTAAACTAGATAAGTGTCTTAGAAAGTGGATGAACATACAAATAGCATTTTGAGAAAGGAAACATAATACATTTTCAGCACTGAATAACCTTTATATTGCCTTTACAGCCCTTGCATGCTGATGCAGCAACATACTTAAACTACATAAAGTGAGTTACACAGATTTAAAAATAAAGTGAATTTATGTGTAACTTTTTATGGATAAACCAAACAATCCAGTAGAAACATGTTCTTGAGACACAAT
>JANRMT010062807.1:39506588-39558899 GCA_026402145.1 Polypterus bichir lapradei
GATGTGGCCCGCGGCCCTTGAGTTTGACACATATGGACTAAATAGAACTTGAAAAGATATATTTTTTCGTACATCGACCCCGCGTGCTATTGTGGTTTTGCCTGCATGCCTCAATAAGTCACCCTCCCCTCGCTCTTACTTTTTTACCGTTCATCTAATGAATACACTGAGTATGGCTTTACCAAAACAATCATTGATGGCGAATAAAGTATCCATTATTCGAGTATGTAGATCGGGATATATATACATATATATATACCCGCGTATCGCAGCGGAGAAGTAGTGTGTTAAAGAAGCTATGAAAAAGAAAAGGGAACATTTTAAAAATAACGTAACATGACTGTCAATATACAGTAATTGTTTTGTGAGTGTTATTGAGTGTTGCTGTCATCAAGGACTTGATTATCATTATTTCTTTCAATCAGGTTCGTATTTGTAGGATGTGTTGTGTTCAAGTTACATTCCGTGTTTTCAATCGTTGTAAAGATAACAGGTTTCATTCATCGATTCGTTTCTTACTGCATCAATAAACAGCTCGTCTTCTTCTTTATCTGAGACCTGACACACTGCATGCACGGGTTTTTTTTTTTAACACTGTTTTCCTTTAGCGGGACATTGACTTTTTCCACCGTGTGCTTTGTTTCCGCAGTAACTGCACTTATGAATATGCTTGTATGTATCAGACGCTTCATATTTTTTTGCTGCCTTTTCAATTGTGTAATTCGGTTTTTGTTCAGCGCTCTTTCGAACTTTTGCTTTTTGTCTGTGCACTGCGTCAGTTCACGTGAGCCGCTCGGTGTTCTTGCATCGAAGTTTCCCAGCTATGGTGGTGCCATGTCGTGCTATGTCCATGGCTGTATTTAATGTTACCGAAGTTCCGGCACTTAAAACTTTCTCTCGCAGTTTCGCTGAATTTGTGCCAAACACCACCCTGACCATCTCATCTTCCTCTGCATAAGCACAGTCCTTCACCCGTGAATATTTAGCGGCAGTGTTTCTATTGGATTGCCGCTGACGGACGGCCTTATATGGGCAGGCACTAAATTACAAACGCCAGCGGCAGCCTGTCTATGAACTTAATTTAAAGTTTAGGTTTACATCGTGCTTTGTTTCCGTAGTAGCATCACTCATGAATATAGCTGTTATGTCACTCGCTCGCTTCTTATTGTTTCGCTGCCTTCTCAATTATATAATGCATGTTTTCTTCAGCGCTTTTTGGAGGTCTTCCTGGTTTTCTACGTACTGCGTGATTACGTGGGAGGCGTGATGATGTCACACGAAACTCCGCCCCCACGGCTTTCACGCTCATATCCATTACAGTAAATGGAGAAAAACAGCTTCCAGTTATGACCATTACACGTAGAATTTCGAAATGAAACCTGCTTAACTTTTGTAAGTGAGTTGTAAGGAATGAGCCTGCCAAATTCCAGCCTTCTACCTACACGGGAAGTTGGAGAATTAGTGATGAGTGAGTGAGTGAGTGAGTCAGTCAGTCAGTGAGGGCTTTGCCTTTTATTAGTATAGATTTCAATACATTAACATAGCATACAATGAAGCAGATTATATTTTCACAACTTAAACAACAAATAACCTCAGTTATTTTCTGTTAAAAAAAAACAGAAATTAAAACAAAACATAGAAAAATAGAAAAAAAAACTAACAGAACAAGAATTCAACCCCCACTTGAAAGAAAGACAGGAGAGTCAACAGCAGAGGAAAAACCAAATCTAAGAAAAAAATCCATTTAAAGATCTTTGTACAAAATTATGTTAATTTGGTGCATTCCCAAAAACATGTGGCCTAGTCATGCTCGAGCTAGATGGCAATGCTCGAACAACAACTACAACTACAACAAGAAACATTCGATCATGGAAAGGACCTGCATAGTCAATGTGAAGTCGCTGTCAGACAGAGCTTGGCAATTCCCAGATATGAAGGAAAGCATTTTGAGGATGTTGCTGAGTCTGTGCCTGACTTGGCCAGATTCTCTATTTGAAGGTCGATTCTTGGCCACCATATATACAGTAGGTAGCTTTGGGCTAAGCTTTTCATCTTTTTAACACCTAAATGACCTTAATGAAGTATCTCAAGTATTTTTGGATGATGTTTTGGTTGCACAATCACTCTTGTTCTCCACATAATGCCTTCTTGATAATTGTTTACGTCAATGTGAATACTCCGGGAGATCAGCATCTCTTCTGTAAGGCCAACCTTTTATTATCAAGTCAAATAATCTCGATTGTCTCTTTCTGAAATTGAGCACTTGTAACAGGAAAGGGCACCAGTTGTGTTAGATGAAAAATTTCAGCTGGATCAGAAGGGTTTTTAATTCCATTAAACTCACTTTCAGTAGGCGTGAGAGTCCATCTGCATTTCCAAGTTGTTTTTGCCTCTGAATTCAATTTGGTAGTCGTGGCCACCTAAAAACAAAGCATGCTGCAGCCATTGTTGGAACAGACTTATGAGGATTGAAAATAGCAACTAAGGGTTGATGATAGGTGACTAATGTGAAATGTTTACCATACAGATATTGATAAATTTTTTCACTGCCCACCCTAGGCTTAGACCTTCCCTGTTTATCTGTGCATAATTATTTTCAGCAGGACTCAGGGACCTCGATGCAAAAGTAATTGGTTGTTCTGTGCCATCAAGCATCTTGTGAGAAAGAACAGCACCAATGCCATATGGTGATGCACCACAAGCCAGGAGCAAAAGGCAGCTTTGGATTGAAATGTGTCAGCACTTTATCAGATGTAATCAGTAGCTTGCAGTTTTAAACACTTCTGTACAATCTTGTGAACATTCCCATTTACTTCCCTGCTACAGCAAAGAGTTGAGTGGATGTAACACCGTTGAAAGATTTAGCAAAAATTGGTGGAAGTAATTTTCACAGCCCAGGAAAGAGCGTAACTGGGTCACATTTTCAGGTTGAGGTGCCTTCAGGATGGCATCAGTCTCATATGGGGATTTATGATGGCTACTTTTATTAATATGTCCACAGCACTTTAGGGAGTCTTTAAAGAATTGGCTTTTACCTTTATTAGGTCTTAGTTCAAGTTCTGCCAGTCTAGTAAGGACTACTTCAAGGTTTGCCACTATTGTGCACTATTATCACTACCAGTCACAATTATGTCATCTAAGTAACACTGAGTATGAGGAATGTCCTGCAGCACCTAATCCATTGCTCTCTCTCCCTTATGAGTATTAATTGTGAGGTACTTTTTAGATGACTCCTCTAATTCCATCTGTAAATATGTTTGGGCCAAATCTATCTTTGAAAAGTACTTATCACCAGCAAGAGAGGCAAAGATATCCTGTATGCGTGGTAAAGGATATTGGTCAAAATGCAGTACAGGGTTTATGGTGACTTTTTTATTCACTTTTATTCTTTCAGTTGCATTCAGGCCCTCCCCCCAATCTGACATTGTTAGTTTTCAAATAAAGACATTTCATTTGCAACTTGACAAAAAAGACACTTGTGCAGAATGTCTGAAAAACGAAAGATTGTCTGTGATCTTGGACATCCGGCAACGTTTTGTTGAGAACTGTGTTTTTAGTTACACCCCAAGATATTACTGTTGATGAGCAACTGTTTCCAACCAAGGTCCATTGTCCTTTCTTGCAATACATCTGAACCAAGTCTGACAAATTTGACATAAAGTTTTGGATTGAAGCAGATTTGAAAAAAAACTACATGTGCAATGCCACTTGTTATTTAGGAAAAAATCTCACAGGAGAAAGACTTCTGAGATTGGCAGAACGTAACAGCAGACAGCCTTTTCACGTCACTTTCGCTGGCCAATAGACTGCTGCACTGCAACACAACTCTGCTTGGCACCATAAATAAAGTGCGATGGAAACTTCCACATGTAGCTATAGTCACTTCAGTACACAAGGAATTCTCCATAATAGTGTTTAGATCTGGCAGTGCCATGCTGAAAGTGCATGCCCCCAAAAAGAAGACGTCTGTCTGCATTCTCAGTACCGTGTATCATAACATGGAGATTGGGCAAGATCGGAAAAAAAAACATATTCATAGCATTTTCAAATAATGACATTTTCATGCTTGTATGTGTGTGTGCATGTGCGAGAGAGGCAGAGACAGATTTGATTTCATTCAAGTGGTTACTGGAAAATAAAATAAATACTTTCACAAAGGTATAATGAAACAAGTGTGCTTTTATTCAAGAATAAAACTGAATAAGAAAAAATATGAGTGACAACAAGATACCAAGTAGACATGATTCACCAGCATTTGTGTGTCTCTTTATATCCCTTTAGCCATATCTTTTACAAGTAGCAAAAATTTACACCAGGTGTTACAGACTCAAATCAAATGTATATTTTTATTATATTATAGTAATAATGATAATAGCAGCTCACTACTAAAAACGAGGGTAGGCAGGGCTTGAACTCACAACCTCTTGATTACGAGACATCAGTTCTTACCTCTGCACCAGCTATGCTGGATTTATGTTGATTGATATTTAGGCTTGGGTTTTTACTCATTGACAGAAACATGTAAATTGAATGATTTTTTTTTCTTTGGTTATATTCTTGAATAATAAGTGCACTTCTTTTGTTATACCTTTTATGGAAGTATTTATTTGATATTTGGACCCCAGTCTTCACACATTATACACTTCACGTCAGTATGTTGTCATTATTATTCTAAGCTGAAAAAAGGTTCTGTTTTAGTAATGCGTTCAACATTTCTTGCCTCAGATTTCCTGTCATCCTACATTTAAATAGATCGTTGTAGACATGGAACACACATGAAACGTATGTATTCCAAATAACGATATATTATTAACATTATACAATTACAGACACCCAACTGCCAGATAAAGAGACTTCAGCGTTTGACTTGACTTCATCTGCCTCGGTGGGGGGTGAGTGAGCAGGCTGCCTGCTGCCAGTGGTGATTGACACATTTGCAAAACACGCTGATGATGATATGCAAGGGAATTTCAGGTGGCCCGACATTATGACTTTTTTCGTAGGCTTCAGGGATTCCAGTGTTAAACAGACACCAAAGGTATAACACTAAGTGTCCACCTTTAATGAATCCGGTTAAGTCTTGTAGTATTACAGAAGGAAGTACTTTCTCAGTCCTTCTAATACTTTGGAGAGTATCTTAACATCATTATTCAGAAATGACATTGGTCTGAGTGATGCACATTGTAATAAGTTCTTATTTTTCTTTGGATAAACGGTAATTAACGCAAAGTGAAAATCTTGTTTTCTCTAGCTTCTATGAATGTTGTTAAGAATAATGCAGACATCCCACCCTGCAAAAAACCCATTTCAGTGAGGTATTCCACTGCCCCACCCACCAAAAAAAAGTCAGGCTGGCTATTTAAGAACATTATTTCTTTAATCACATACTTCAACTATTAAACATACATCAAACATATTTGTCTGGCCGATTCAAAAGCTAATCACTATACGTTAATGCAAATAGCTATAATAACTTATTTCTTTTGCAAACGATCTTTGTACTGTGATGTAGCTTGCTTTACAGATAAGAGCAGTTTGCCAGATGTCTTAACTTCATAACAGCCTTTTTAAATGAATTGATTTATTTTGCAGGACATCAGATTAACAAGTCTTTGGTGAGACAGCTGAACTCCTACATTCTGTCTTAATGTGATGAATGCCCTTTCTACATCACATTTAGAATTAGGCAGCACCAAAAGCAGCTTCATCAACTCGCAGAGCTCTTTGAATATCAACTATCCTGTGCTCACAAATTTTACTTTGGACAACTTACCCCAAAACTCATCAAGTGGCAAATGTCGGTAGTTTGGGACCAGTCCGTGAAGGTTAAGTTGAGACATAATCCAGGACTTCTAAGTGAAGCTGATCTTTGGTAACTGCCTTGATCACATTTGGAAATCTCTCTGCCAGAGCCAAAATCTGCTTTGGATTCACCTCATCCTGGCTCTCTGAATTCACCACTGACAGTTTTTCAAGATTTGGTCACTGATTGGGAACTTCTCCAAAACTTTTTGAATCTCTTAACATAGAATGTTCTGGCATCTTTAAAGAACTGCTTAGACTTCTAAGAGGGCATCTCTTGTGCTTCCTCATTTAACACCTGCCTCCTTGTCAGGTACCCAATAAAACATTTCCATCTGGGCAGTGAATTTCAGGGAGCTCTCATCTATCTCCTGAATGTTCTATTCTCTCAATATCTTTGGCTCAATAAATCCGCTTGGTATGCCATGTAGTAGCTCTTCTACACTCTAATCCAATGTGAAGAGGACAGGTGCAATGTTTTGGAAAATCAAATTGAATTTGTCAAAAAATTGTGTGACACTATGGAGTAAGCATGTGTATACTTTCATTTGTGAGTTTTTCAGTCTATTCAGAATATGTGACTACTTCTGATTTTCACTCATTGACTCAAAATATGACCTAAAGGTTGGTCATTGAAAGGCAGATGGTCCAAACCTTTTTCTAAAGAAAGCCAGCATGTAGGACAATGCTTTTGTACTTTCTGCTGGGCAACATTGCAGAACTCCCACAACTGTTTTAGGTCTTCTATGGAACTTTTCTCAAAGTGGTAGTAGATGTCAATGAGCAGTTCTTCAGGGGACATTTAGAGCCCCTTAGTAGCTGTTTTGGCAAAAATGTGGACCAGGGGCCTCATGTATAAAGAGTGCATACACACAAAAATGTTGCGTATTCCCCTTTCCACACTCAAATCAAAATGTATAAAACCTAAACATGGCGTAAAGCCACGCACATTTTCACGCCAGCTAAATGCTTGGCATACACAAGTTCTCCACTCGGTTTTGCAAACTGGTGGCACCCAGCGTCAAACAAGTGCTTTTGCTTCAGTGTGGTTTCCCTTTCTTTTTTAGATACACATCCCTGACATGGCTTTATCAAATACACTGAAATTAACTGCATATTGTTTATTAGTTTAAGGCATCTGATTGTAATTAACCTGTAACAATATAATGGTCCACGGAATGGCCAAACTATTCCAAATACCATAGCTGCTTTATCGTTGTTACTCTCACTACACCTTCTTCTTTCAGCTGTTCCACTTAGGGGTTATCACAGCGGATCATCTTTTTCCATATTACTTTCACTGCATCACTCGTAGTATTTATATCACTGTATCTGAGTGTGGAATCACAGCTCTCAAGCAGCTGATTGGAAGGAGAATTAATGGTATACAGCATCAAGCACAAGTTGCCTTAGGCATGCTGTCTATTCAAACTGCTTTCATATGATAAATGCTTCAGAGCCTTTTATGTAGGGACATCGCGGTCCAGAAACAGTTTCATCCCAAGAACTATAATCTCAATCAATCAGTCCATCAAGTGCTCCTTGTAGAACTGTTTGTACTTATAAGTACAATTACCTCACTGTAAACTTGCGATACAGTTATAATATTGCACAACCTGCACCACTTTATAAAGCATGTATTTACATATGATGATGATATCATTTTTAAGATGAAATACAGCAAAATATGTTTATTACATTATACAGATAACATGTTAACATTATTTAAATAATTTGTATTGTTAATAATTAAATGTGAGGACAAGGAACTGGTGGTTCAGGGATTTTTCCTGCCTCGTGCTGTATTCTTGCTGGGGCTGACGTGGCACTGAATGGATACATGGATAGAATAATTAAACATGTACTATGAAAATATTTCAATGTTCCTTAAAAGTTTTGAAGAATCAGCATTCTAAGCTTACAGATGGCTTAACGTCTATTACTGAGCTGATTGTGTGGTGATTGGGTACTTGGAGAAAGAAAAGGACAGAAATTGGGAGTTAGTACATTTGAAAGAGACAGTACTGCTGCAATAAATTATTTCATCGAAGGTCACGCACAGCGCAGCAAGCATCTTGCGGGAGGCAGAAACAATCTCTGAACAGGGTGCCAGCTCGTCACTATCACTGCGCCACCATATTCCCATGTTTACTAACATGCTTTAACTCCTATCATCATGAAAATGATATCAAGTATACATCTCGGTATTTTAATTATTCAGAGAGCTGTAATATCACAAACCTAATGGATTCTGTGTCCTGTCTGAGGAAGAGACAGATCGTTTAAGAAGCACGTAGTGCTTCACACACATATAGCACATAGAAGAACACATACAAAACAAAGCATTTAACATGCAACTTTAGTTACGATGGTATTTGAGAAACTAGTAAATTAAATGATTTTAAAATGAAGTTTATGATGTTCTGCTTTAATGACAAAATAAATTACGTGATTAAAGTGGAAATTTCGAGATTAAAGTTGATATTTCAAGTTTTTTTTTCACTGTATCCCTATTTTGTTTTTCTTTTCTCTGTACCCTAATAGGCTTTCATATGACACTCAGACGGTGGGCCACGACTCGCCTTTTCACGATGACTTTGATATCTGACAGCTTCTTTTTTATTTTGGGCACTGTGCGACTTTGTGAACTTGAGCTTTCGAGTTTCTCCGACACTCTATGTCACTCGGTCAGCTTCCTTTTGTTGTTTATACCACTATTTAAACCAACAAATAGTACGTTTTTTCTTGCCTCCATTTGGTATTCGCTGAAATTCTTCTATTTTGCCCCGTGCTTTTGCCATTGCCTTTTCACAGAACGCTGGGCTTAAGGGCTATTTATATTGATTTGCATATTCAAAGAGGTGTAATTCTGGGAGGAGTTTGGGAGTGGCGGCAGGCGCGTGTATGTGTGTTACTTTTCATGCTGACCGGGATTTATGGAGCGGAAGAATGTGGAAGTTGGCGAACATACAGATTTATGCATCTGGATTTTTTTGTGTGTACGCACATTTCCACTTTTGTCCGTACGCCATGTTTTAGTGTGAATTCTTTGCACGGTGTTATGCATGAGGCCCCGGGTGACATGGACATCCAACAATGTAGATATGAGGAGCATACCCTTTCGCTCATGATAAACAGAATTGTTTTTGCCAATCATCACATTGCAGTTGTCACTGCTAAATCCAACACAGTTGGACTATTCAAGGACTACTTCATGCATGGATGATGCAATACAGGTGCAGTTTTCAGCTCTGGCATCATTGTACACTGGCATATCTACAAATAATAAACTGTTACCTTATCTTCTGCTTCATTAAAGTACCTGGCTAATATGGCACATGCCATCTTACACATGACATCATTGCTTTCTTCAGCCAAAATACTGTATAGTCTTGCTTCTGTATGGATGAACTTAGACAGATCCACTTAATATTCATGTTCCAATGCCATGTTTACAATAGCTTCTGTCTTGGTTAATGAGCAGGCATAGTTTTTTGTGACTGCTAAATCTGGAAATATTTTCGTGAATAGCTTCCTGTGTGTTTACACAATTGGAAAGGCAGGTTTTGCTCAACAATGAAAGATACAGCTCTAGTGACCTTCTCTGTAAAACTGTGGTTATATGCTGAAAAGAAGTGTTAAATTTTTGAGCAGCCTTCCCTGTGTTTAGCCTCCCTAATATGTTGTCCTTAAAATAAATAAAAGCATACTGTATATCCTTAAGAAACTTTGCAATACTTTGTTTACTAATTCTGCCTAATCTGTAAACCACATTGGGTAGGCCTATATGCAAAAATTCAGACATTGAAATATGTATTTATATTATTCAACTCATGGAGACATTTTATTCTATTAAAACATTAAGCAACTATACAGAGAGATAGGCCTCATGACATAGCTCTTTGTCAGCTAGACAGCTAGTTTAAATGATGTTACCTATAATAATGAAAAAATGATACCTCTTAAACTCACCTCAACATCTTTTACAATCATGTAACCCCCTTAGGTGTATACCTTCGTATATCCTGACATGAAATGCGTCTTAGATCTGTTGTTTTCGGGCAGTCTGCCATGGCATTGCTGGACAATATACTAAACTGATCAGACAGAGAGGTCAAGTGTAAAGCTCTCCCACAGAGAAAACTGATAGGTCTACTTAGCAGAAAACTCTCTTGTTATGTTAGCCACTCGCTCTCCTTCTCCAAAGATTCTAGATAAGCTCTGAGATCTTTGCTTTCTTGTATGCATGCTCTCGCTCTTTAAAAACAAATTTCCAGGATAAATGTATATAATTTCCAGGTGTCAAGGAGCTACTACCAATATGTGGAGACTCCTGGAACTTCCAGGAGAGGTGGGATGTCTGATGATGGAGCTAACTTTGTTGAATATGTATTAAAAATTCCACTAAGTGTCCATCAGGGCCTGCTGCTTTCCCACTCTGGAGTGAGTTTAAAGCAATCAGTAGTGCTGAGATTGTCAGCGGTTTTTCCAGTTTTTCTGTGCTAAGAATATTGATCTGTGGTATGTGTGTTGTGTCAAAAAACCCCTTAGACTTTGTCTCATTTCCTTTAAACTGAGTGGAGTATAAAAATATATAGTACTCTTTAATTGTGTAAGTTCTATTTGTTTGGTCTATGATCTTATCTTCAGTTGAATTGGCAATTTCTGTGAGTGCACTGTTAACTTCCTCTTTGTGGATTTGTTGAGCTAAACTCTTATCTTTCTCTTCATGTTCATAATAATGATCTCACGATTTAAAGATGGGTTCTTCATTTTTTTTTTTTTGTTTGTTTCTCCAAGA
Organism: Polypterus bichir lapradei; assembly: GCA_026402145.1. Classification (NCBI taxonomy): domain Eukaryota; kingdom Metazoa; phylum Chordata; class Cladistia; order Polypteriformes; family Polypteridae; genus Polypterus; species Polypterus bichir. The sequence continues at coordinate 39,517,192 of JANRMT010062807.1, forward strand.
GGTTACATTTTGATTATAGAGCCTGTCTTTCCCTGTAAAGTGCCTCAGTTGGAGACCTAGTGTATTCACAAATCTGCTCTGGAAAATACACTTATTAACTCGGATACCTTCTTGGTATCCAAATTATTTTTATGAGAGTGTCCCAAAGTGTTCCTGCAGAAACCTCTGAGGAAGCATTAGTCTCTAAAAAATTAACTTTGTTATAAAGATCACATCTGCTAATAAAGGGGTTAAGATGCCAGTTACAAGATAAGTGTGTAGGGCATAGTGTTCAAGCTGTAAGATAACAGAGCCATGATAGGAAATTAGATTTGATGGTAGGCAAATAAATTATTATCAATGAGCAACTCATTTCAGTAGCTATGATGTACTGGTGAAAAGAAGGAATATTCTCTTGAATTTGGATTTAAGAATCTCCATTGAAAACTGTGTGATTGTCTTTGCAGTATCAGATATTATTTTCACTGTAGTTGAAGATATATCTACTGTAGGTTTGAATGAAAAATGCAATTAAAATCACCTACTATTATATTTTTATGAATGTTCATATTGGGAATGGATCCTAATACATTTTACTTAAAATCTCCATATATATTTATCAAAATGATTTTAGAATTAAATCCATTACATATCACTATGACACAGAACCCTTCAGGGTCAGATACTACATCTGATGCTATAAATGGCATTGCTTTATGTATTAAAATTCCCACAACTCTGATTTTCTATAAATAGCTGTAGTGAAAAAAATGGCTGATCCAATCTCTTTGCACTTGAAACTGGTCCTTACTTATTAAATGAGTCTCCTGTAAAAATACTGTCTTAGCATTTAGGCTTGTGAGGTGGGGTGACGTTTTTCACTTTAGATCATGATTGAGGCCTTTGACATTTCAGCTTTCAACGTTCAGGGCTTGGTCAGATAAATACTGCATCTGAACATTTGTGAACATTTTGTAATCTTAAGTAAAAGTGGTGCATTATTTCAGGATTTAGCTTGAACACTAATTTCATATTGTTATTGCTGGGTATTTTGGCTAAGGAGCTTGTCATTATGTTGGCTGTAACAACCATGGGGGTAAAAAGAATGGATAAAATGTAACTTGATCTTTCTTTCTCCAACCCTCCACCTCCACCCCGCTACTACTCTGCATCCCCAGTAGTAGAGGCCAGACCACACACATCACAGAGTCCCAGCCCTCTGCTATGCCAAGAGACAGGGCATGTCCATAACAAAGAAACATCCCCTGACAGAGGTGTAGTAAGGATTAAGTTGAGTATCTTATTATGGTACCAATAAAATACAATAAACTTTGGGTAAGATGTTAAACACTGTCTTGTAAAAGGAAGGAAAGAAAAAAAACCCCAAGAAACTATGTTTTAATTGTTCCTCTTCTGTAGTGCCGCCAAGATCAACTGGAATTAAAATAGTTACATACAATTATATACAAACAATTATGCACATATAAATACTTGCATATTAGCATAAATATACAAATTCCATAATCTCTTGTATTAAATCTATAGTAACTTTCAATTACTTAATAGTTGCACATATACATGCATATTTAATAAAATAAAGTAAAATAAAGTAACTGAAAAAGTTCCCAAAATAGGAGAAGAAAAAGTCATAGTTGTGGCAATTGTATTATATTAAAGATAGACCCAACTTGCAAGCAGATAGACATGATATGACTCCTGTTCATGTTTTAAAGGATGTCCAAATCAGTCTTTTTAGCTTTTTGGGAATAGTAAAGAAATAGAATTGACCATTGACTGTTTCTTTCAGTTTACTATGAAAAAATGGCTATTTCATTTCTGCATAATCATTGTTTAATGCAATAGAATGCATTTCATTTGCAGTGGTGGAGGAAGAGAAATCTGGGAAAATATAAATGTGCATGTTTTTAAATATAATCTCATCTTTCTGTCTGAGAATCAACTTCAGTTTTTCTTTATCCTGTAGTCTGTCAAATCTGACAATCAGGCTTCTAGGCTTTGAGGCATTCAATCCACATATGTGATAAGCAGTTGAGATCTCAGTGTCATATTTAAAGCCCTCTCCTAAAATTCTTAGAAAATAATTCAGCCCATAAATTTCAGAGGGATAGGACTTTCATGATTTTCTGGAAGTCATTTGATTCTGGTGTTGTTCATTCTATATCTACAGTATCTTTAAACACTACTAGTTTATCACAAAACACTTTGCATTCAAATGCTTCAGCACTTATTTTTTTTATAGATGACGGATGTCAGTTGTTTTACTTCATCAGTGCAAGTCATAAACATTGTCTTAACTTCTTCCAGATTAGCACCAAGTACAGTACTTTGATTTATTCTCATATTTGTTTACATTTTCCTGTATGTTTCCATTAACTTTCCCTAGAGTTTCTTTTAACTTTATATTAAACTTATTGCTTAAAAATACTTCCTGATCTTATACGTCCTGGTTCATCTTTTCTATTCTGATGTGTGATTTGTCTCTATTTCATTTCTGAGAAATTATATTAGCATCTGTTAGCACACCTTCAGCTGCGACTCCAAGTCCTAATGTTTCCATTACTAAGCCATCTTCAACTCCTCTGGCATTTTGAATAGTTCTCAAATGTGAATTTTCCTTTTATTTCATCCATTGCAAACAGTTGACTAGGTTAACTCTGTTACACAATGTGGGAGCTAGCAAGCATACAAGTATGAATTTTATTTCATTTTTATTTCTTTTTTCTAATAAAAATAGGTTTACAAAATGACATAATATTATGTAATATTCAGCTATTAAGAAACAAACCTTAACTCAGCCCAGGCTTTAAATCTGAGCCAGTACCAAAACCTGATTCTTTGTCATGCTCCATTTTCTTCAGGTTGAGTAGCTGATTGCCTTCCTGCATCTATACCACTCTCGCCTGTCACCTGACTCTCATCGTCCACCTTTTGGGGGATGACCTGAAATGGTGGTTCAGATTGGGCCTGATCAAGCTATGTGGGTGTTCCATCGAATAGGGGATCACCAGTGAATACCAAGCCTGGTGTGGGAGTGGATGCCACTATGGTGGGTGAGGTTCTTTTAGTTTAACTAAATCATGAGGGTCTTTAGGGATTTTTCTTGTCTGCTCATTCACATTAGACCTGTTCATAACAGGTAATCCTATAAGAAGTAGAGATAAAATATCCAGAGAACAAAGCATAATATAACACACAAGCACCCCCAATAAACTAAGGTGGCAATTCTATGAAGAGTAAATATGAAAACAGCTTATCATAAAACTATCTATTTGACTTATTTCACTAGAATTAAATCAGAGGCAGAATCAGTCTTCTCTCTGTCCCTCTCTTCATTTTATACTTGATGCAGTATAGCACAGCTCTTTTGATTGAAATTATCTTAGTTTTTACTATTTTTAAAAAACCTGTTGTTATGGTATTACTGCATTGTTTTTTCTGTAATTATGTTGCCTTTTAGTATCAGTTCAGCATCTTGAAATCTACAGTAAGACACGCTGAAGCTGCACCACTGAGCAGGACAGGTTTCTGTACAGCTCTCTGTCACTGTGTAAGGGAACTCCTCTCCCTGCTGACAGTAATAATGTCCTGCATCTTCAGGTTGAACTGCACGGATGGTCAGAGTGAAGTCAGTCCCTGATCCACTACCACTAAAACGATTCGGGATCCCAGATTGAAGATTGCTTGCCTTGTAAATAAGAAGTTTAGGAACCTCACTGGGTCTCTGGTGGTACCAGGACAACAAATATGCTTTATAATAAGAGCAGTATACTGATTTACTTGTTTTACAATTAATAGTAATATCTTCTCCCGGCCTTATTAATTTAGTTGCTGGTGTCTGGGTCAAGGAAATCTCTCCAACACTTTCTGTTAAGTAAAAGATAATAGTACAGTTTGTTATATGAACACATGGCATTAAACGGAATTGTCTGTAATTCATAAATAATAAAATCTACCTCTAAATGGATTTACATTCATAATCTATTTCATCTTTGGAGTAGTCCTACTTTCTAGAGATACTGTATATAAAAATTTTTTAAAAATTTTCATACCATTAAAGAAGAAGACAAGGGCACAGAGAAGCAACACAAGAGGTGACATTGTTACTTTAGATCCTTGTCAGTGTGTCTCAGTCAAAAAGTTATAAACCATGAGGGTGCAGTCATTCGGCTGTTTTGACAGAAAGGAGGCGTGTCTATGCAAATCACCTGCCACAGATCAGCTACAGTCAAGCTCCACTGCTCAGCTAACTTTTCTTTTCTGTCTCTCATAAACATCGCCACAGGCAGTCTGTGTTCTTTCCAATTGTTCACACTATTCTGCCTACTTTACTACTAATTTTAATAACTACAGTACCTCTTTAAAATCCCTGCTGCTTCTTCTTGCTCAGTTCAAACATATAAGATATCTGAGAACTTTTGATGCTCGCCTTCATACTCAACCTTAATAACTCTGGGAACCCATTTTCAGGTTTGTGCTTAGGACTCCACCATGAAAAAATATATTTTCTTATTATGTATTGCTGTGTGCCATAAAGGACCTAGTGACTGTGTATACTTTAAAATAAATATTGCATAGAAAGCAAAGATTGAAATGACTAATATTATGAGTTATTAATATTATTGAATAAGGTGGTCATAATGCTATTTTAATGCTATCTTAATCTCTTCAACAAGAATAAATTCATTATTAGATTGGGAATTCCATATTTTAAAATGTTTTCCTCTTATAGTTTGCTTTAAGTTACCTAGTGTTTCTAACTCCCAGCAGCTTGTTGTTGCTATCAATGATTCACATCTATTATACCACAGCATACAACTATTGTATACTTCTGTTATGTAAACTAAACACTGTACTTTACATAGAATTCTTATGTGATACTTTCACAGAGAATTATTATACTGTACTTTTTTATTGGTGGCACAATGAGGCAGGTATTTTTCCATTAGGTGCTCCTGCTTTACCTCAGAGACATGCAGGTTAGTTTAAAAGGACACTCCAAATTTGTCTGCTTGGATTTTGTATGACTGAGTAAGTGGGTGTGCTCTTTGATGGACCAACACCATATGGAAGGTGGGTTCATGCTTTGTATTTCATGTAGTAATGAGTAGTAGGTGGAGTTAGAAACTAATGAATGAATCTAAACTTTCTGTCATGAGTGAGTGTTGACAGGCACTAATAAACTCAGCAAAAGACTAGAATCGTTTTATTTCTTGTTTTTCTGATGGGCAAGTGTACCAATAAATTTAGAAAAGAGAAAAATAAAGCCATTTTATGACATCGAAGATAATAACATCTATTTACAACTATTTTTGTGTAAAACAAAAAAGTCTAACAATGGGTCAGTCACTGTTAACAACACATTCACTCTAAAAAAACTTACCTGAAATCAGGACCCTTTTCAAAATGAAATACAATGCAATACTATATAACAGAAAACCAGTTGAACATATCTTTCAGTACAATTTAAAGTATATTTATTTCAACCATATATTTTTAAGATTACATTCAAAATATAATGACGTATGCATTTCTTATAATATAAATAAGAACACTTTTTAATCAGAGTATAGCATCAAGTCAATGAAACTTCTGGGCTATTGATCTGGTCAGATAAGTAGCATAGGGGGTTGTTAATCAGTTTCAGCTGCTTTGGAGTTAATGAAATTAACAACAGGTGCACTAGACGGGCAACAATGAGATGACCCCCAAAACAGGAATAGTTTAACAGGTGGAGGCCACTGACATTTTTCCCTTCTTATCTTTTCTGACTGTTTTTTTGACTAGTTTTGCATTTGGCTACTGTCAGTATCAGAACTGGTAGCATGAGGCGATACCTGGATCCTACAGAGTTTGGTTGCACAGGTAGTTCAACTTCTCCAGGATGGCACATCAATATGTGCCATTTCCAGAAGGTTTGCTGTGTCTCCAAGCACAGTCTCAAAGGCATGGAGGAGAATCCAGGAGACAGGCAGTTACTCTAGGAGTGCTGGACAGGGCCATAGAAGGTCCTTAACCCATCAGCAGAACCGGTATCTGCTCCTTTGGGCAACGAGGAACAGGATGAGCACTGCCAGAGCCCTACAAAATGACTTTCAGCAGGTCACTGGTGTAAATGTCTCTGACCAAACAATCAGAAACTGTCTTCATGAGGGTGACCTGAGGGCCCAACGTCCTCTAATGGGCCTTGTGCTCACTAACCTGGCACCATGGAGCTCGATTGGCATTTCCCATAGAATACCAGAATTGGCAAGTCCACTACTGGCACCCTGTGCTTTTTACAGATGAGAGCAGGTTCACTCTGTTGAGAACGTTATGCTGCCTGTAACATCATTTAGCATGACCGGTTTGGTGGTGGGTCAGTGATGGTCTGGGGAGGCATATCCATGGAGAGACGCACAGACAGGCAAGACAATGGCACCTTGACTGCCATCAGGTATTGGGATGAAATCCTTGGACCCATTGTCAGATCCTATGCTGGTGCAGTGGGTCCTGGGTTCCTCCTGGTGCACGACAATACCCGGCCTCATGTGGCAGTTCCTGGAGGATGAAGGAATTAATACAATTGACTGTGCTATACTGCATCCAGCCAGGTTGCACCTCAGACTATCCAGGAGCTCAGTGATGCCCTGGACCAGATCTGGGAGGAGATCCCCCAGGACACCATTCGCCATCTCATTAGGAGCATGTCCCCCCCCCCCCTGTCTCCAATGTTGTCAGGCATGCATACAAGCATGTGGGTGCCATACAGACTACTGAATACGATTTGGAGTTGCAGCAATGAAATTCCGGCAAAATGGACTAGCCTGCTGCATCATTTTTTCACTTTGATTTTCGGGGTGTCTTTGAATTCAGCCCTCTGTAGGTTGATAATTTTCTTTTTCATCAAACGATGTGCCATCCTTTTATTCCTAACACATTACCCAATCCATATCAGTAGAGATAGCCAGCAGGATTTTTTTCGCCATTGAGATCTGATGTGTTTTCAAAGTGTTCCTTTAATTTTTTTCAGCAGTTTATATATCTTTTCTTCTTCTTCTTTCAGCTGTTCCCATTAGGGTTTGCCACAGCGGATCATCTTCTTCCATATCTTTCTGTCCTCTGCAATTTGTTCTGTTACACCCATCACCTGCATGTCCTCTCTCATCACATCCATAAACCTTTGCTTAGGCCTTCCTCTTTTCCTCTTCCCTGGCGACTCTATCCTTTGCATCCTTCTCCCAATATACCCAACATCTCTCCTCTGCACATGTCCAAACCAACGCAATCTCGCCTCTCTGACTTTGTCTCCCAACCGTCCAACCTGAGCTGACCCTCTAATGTACTAACTTCTAATCCTATCCATCCTTGTCACACCCAGTGCAGATCTTAGCATCTTTAACTCTGCTACCTCCAGCTCTGTCTCCTGCTTTCTGGTCAGTGCCACCGTCTCCAACCCATATAACATTGCTGGTCTCACTACTGTCCTGTAGACCTTCCCTTTCACTCTTGCTGATACCTGTCTGTCACAAATTACTCCTGACACTCTTCTCCACCCATTCCACCCTGCCTGCACTCTCTTTTTCATTTCTCTTCCACAATCCTCATTGCTCTGCACTGTTGATCCCAAGTATTTAAACTCATCCACCTTCACCAGCTCTACTCCCGTATCCTCACCATACCACTGACCTCTCTCTCATTTACACACATGTATTCTGTCTTGTTCCTACTGACCTTCATTCCTCTCCTCTCCAGAGCATATCTTCACCTCTCCAGGGTCTCCTCAACCTGCTCCCTACTATTGCTACAGATCACAATGTCATCAGCAATCATCATAGTCCACGGGGACTCCTGTCTAATCTCATTTGTCAACCCGTCCATCACCTTTGCAAATAAGAAAGGGCTCAGAGCCGATCCCTGATGTAATCCCACCTTCACCTTGAATGCATCAGTCATTCCTACCGCAGACCTCACCACTGTCACACTTCCCTCGTTCATATCCTGTACAACTCTTATGTACTTCTCTGCCACTCTCGAATTCCTCATACAATACCACAGCTCACCTCAAGGCACCCTGTCATATGCTTTCTCCAGGTCCACAAAGACGCAATGCAACTCCTTCTGGCCTTCTCTAAACTTATCCATCAACATCCTCTGAGCAGTTTATATATATATATAACAAATGTGTTTCCAAATACTGTATGTGATATGTGTAATACATTATGTCTCAAGAACATGTTTCTACTGGATTGTTTGGTTTATCCAGAATAAGTTAAAGTTTATTTCAAAAATGTATTTTTAAATCTGTGTAACTCACTTTATGTAGTTTAAGTATGTAGCTGCATCAGCATGCCAGGGCTGCAAAGGCAATGTAAAGGTTATTCTGTGCTGAAACAGAATTGTTTTTCCTTTCTCAAAATACTATTTGTATGTTCATCCACTTTCTAAGATACTTATCCAGTTTAGGGGGGTAGGAAACCTGTGCCCATCCTGGCACTAAACTTGGATGGGCCACCAGTCTATCTCACACACACGCAGGCACACACACACAGACTCAACCATACAAAAACAAACAAACAAAAAGTAACAACCAACTGCTTGCTAGTCCCAAGGCAGCTTATATGGGAAGAAGCAATTAAAAGAAATAGGCAAATTGGTCTAACTTCACGTAACATGCAAAATGGAAAACACATTGGATCATGTCTGTTCTAATATTACGAAACAGAGAAGTTCCCATCACATACCTTACCTGTTTTTAACTCCATCTCTTAGACTATTTATAAAAAAAAGAAAATCCTTCTATCAGAACCATCAAGATCTGGTCTGACAATGCATTATCCCAACTTCAGGACTGTTTCCAAAGTATGAACTGGAGCTTGTTTGCTTATACACTTCAGTTGTACTTTTCTATATCAAGACCTATGTTGAAAATTTCACCCTCGATAAGACCATCCAAGTTTGTCTTTGGATGACATAGGAGATCCAGATTCACTTGAAGAGTCATAATGCAGCTTTTAAGTTTGGTGACAAAGTGTTATATAGTCATGACAAGCAAAATCTGAAGAAAGCTATCAAGCAAACCAAGGCAGCATACAAACAAGGGTCACCCTTTTAACAGTTACCCACATCATGTGTGTAAGGTTATTCAATACATTACCAACTTTAATGGCAACATGAAAACATTCATGGGAAACAGTACCTCACGGGCAAGGGAGCTGAACTACTTTGTTGGACATTTTGTGTTATGAGTAACAGAGACTGAAGTAACACCGTCAACAGCCACCACCAACCATGTACTCACTGAGCAAACGTGAGATGTATGGTGAGTGTTCAGGACAGTAAATGAACAGAAGGCTACTGGCTATGATGGATAACTCTGAAAGGGTGCTCAGGAACAGTGCCTACACTTTTGCAGAGGTCTTTGTTAAATTTTTAACTTGTCCATTTTCCAGTCAGTCATTGCTCCTGCCTTAAGAAAACCACAGTCACCCCTTGTGCCAAAGCACTCGACCATAAACTGTCTAAATGATCACAGAAAAGTGGCACTCACACTTATTACTATGAAATGCTTTGAAAGAATGGTTCTGAGGCAAATCAAAAAATACTCCACAACTATCACCACCACAGGGTGCTCACAAATTAAATTGATCCACAGATGATGCAGTTATGAAATGCCCTCCAAACTATTCTGACCCATCTCAAGGAGGGGGGGAAATATTGTATGCTGTTTATTGATTTTAGCTTGGTGTTTAATACAGGCTGATCAAGAAATTGCTTGACCTGGTTATCAGCCAGTTAAAGTGCATATGGATCAAGAACTTTCTGATGAGCCACTCACATGAAGTCAGATTTGTTACTCATCTCTCCTCCAGCCTGCTGTACCATAAGGCTGTGTGCTGAGTCTCCTCTTATATGCTTTATATACATATGATTAAGCACATGCACATGCCATAAATACAAATATTAAATCTGTAGATGATTCAACTGTGGTGGGGCTGATTGCAAGTGGGAATGAGACAGCTTACAGGGACAAAATCTGCAAACTGGCAGGAAAACTGTTACTTCATACCATGAAAACAAAAGAAATGAGTTATCTCCTCTTAAAAATAATGGAGGTAATGTGGAGAGGGTCTTCAATATTAAATTTCTGGGAACCCACATAACCGAGGACCTTACCTGGTCAATAAACACTACCACTCTGGTCAAAATGGAACAGAAACTGCTCCACTTATTAAGGACACTACAGTAATGCATTCTGAATCCTCCATTTGTCTGTGTCCTTTTACCACTGCTCTGTAGAAAGTGTTCTCACATACTGCATCAACAGGTGGCACGTAAACTGTGGAAAAGGGTAAACTCTGCACAGAAAGTAACTGGACATCATTTGCCCTCACAAGAAGACATTTTTTTTAAATCATGATGCTTTGCAAAGCCAGCAGCATAGTAATTATTGTTTTACCCTGTTACCTTCTGGAAGATCCTACATGGTCACCTCGAGACGGAATAGTTTTTTATTCTTATACCATCATTAAACTGAACATAATGAAAGAAATTACATCCTCATTCCTTCCTGCTCAATTTTTTCAGGGACCTGAAATGTAAATTTTTTTTTTTATCATATGAAATACTGTTGACTGTTGCCATGTGTGTGTGCATGGGAGACAGCTTGATGGCTTTGATGACAGTAATTACCCGCCTGACCAGGGGTTGGCGCTAAATACTAATACCTCCTCTTCTTCTCCCTCTGCAGAACAGAAGATTGACAGCCACTCCATCTTTGACTACCATATATTTCCACTTGGACCATCCTCTTCCTGCCAGTTGAACTCATAACCTGGAAATTGGCCATCTTGAGTCAGTTCTGTTACGTACTTTTTAGAGTCTGTCACTGGTTCCATTACACAACAGTGCTAGGAAAGGCACCCCTACATGTTTATGTTGTTTTCATGAATCCACCTTGTTGGACTGGTTGTTATTTATTTTATACCAATTCTCTCCCTATCCATACTTTTATTCATATGTTGTCCTCAACTAAATCTACTTAACCTTGCACCCATTGCTTGCATGGACAGGTACTGACTCCATTCTGGGTAGTCTTATTCTTTGCTCCTCATGCTAGTGTAGTAGATTCGAACACATGATGATTCTTCAATGAAATACACAAGTAAAGAAAATGGATACTACCAATGGTGGCTTCTAATAACTCAGGCCAGATACTAGGGAAATCAATTTTCTGAATACTAACCCTAAACCATTTCAGTATTATTTGATATCTTTGCACCTGTGACAGATAGAGGGTGCTGTCGTCCTCTTGAACCTTCAGACTATACGCCTGACACCAGGTAAAAGTCCAATAAGTTGACTTTTATTAATACACCGTGCACAAAGCACCCTCCTCTCCACAATACTCATACAATTCTTCAATACAATAATAATAATCACTCCACCACACCCAGACGTGTTGCCACCCTTCCACCCAGCTCAGCTCGACGTCTGGGAGTTCCCATCGTCCTTTTATGATCCCTGACCCGGAAGTGTTTCCAACCCTTCAGTCTATGTGACTTCCTATCACTTCTGGGTCAGATAAAAAGTCCTCTTCTTCATCCCGGAAGTACGTCATTTCCTTTGTCGCTTTGCCTAAGACGTACTTCCGGGTTATAGAGCATATACGACTCTCTGGGCCTCACTGCAGCGTCCTCTCTTGGCCCCTGTGGTATCCAGCAGGGCTGTAAAGGAAAATTTCATCGTCCATAATTCCCTGCTGGTATTCGGGGCACCTCCATGCTGCAGGGAGGGCTCCACCTGGCGGCCTGGGGGGATTGGCCGGGATGACAAGCCAGTCATAGACCACACACCCTAGGAACTGCATAAGTAAATGGATGAGGGTTTTGCTATAAGTACATCTATAGGTTGCACATTACCACCACAGTAAACAAATTTTCAGATGGTAGCCCATGGTAAGCTACTTTCTTAAAAGCCATGTTTCCTCACCACTTTCCCCCTCCATAGACTCTATCAGCCTTTTTCATTGTATTCCTTTCATCATTTCTGTTACTCTGTTTTCTATTTTTATCCTCCTCTCCTACTAACTCAAGCCAACAACTGCCAACAACCTCAGCATGATTGTCTGTTCCATTGACACACCATATCTGTCTAATTCATGGTCACTGCTGAAATAAAGAGTTTCTCAAAAACAAACAGTGACTGGTGCAATACTGCCACCTAGTGACAAACACCGTTCAGAGTGACTTTATGTGAAAAGTAGTCACAAAAGGGACTTGTGTTCTCTGATTGCAATCCTTGCAGCAATTCTGTATTATTTGATGCGATCTAGTGGTCATATTGACATATATCAAATTATTATTACAAGAAGACAAGATTTATGAATGCTTTTTATTTTTCTTTGAATACAATACTTCAATATTGAATACAAAGAAGTCCACATAAAGAGAAACTTGTTAGGTTAATAAAGAAGGAATAGCTTGGGAATTTAGAATGCATACACTGAGAAGAGTGGTCTGTGGTGAAGTGCTGATTTTAACTAAGTGCACCTCCATAAAGTGCTGGCTGTTATCGGGCGCAGTTGAATTCATTTGTTTACTGCTTGAGCCATGCGCATAGACTATTTAAACTGCTCCCATTTGGCAAACGCTTCAGAGTTTTTCCTGCACAAACCTCACAGTACAGAAACATTTTCATCCCAAGAGCTCTAAATGCGTTTAATCATTCCATCAAGTGCTTCTGGTAGAACAGTTTGTACTTTGTAATAAGAAAAACAATTCCACAACTGGAAAGATTTGGGGACCGTCCCCGTATAATGTCTGATGCACAAAAGAAAAATGCTCAGGCAAACAATAGCGGGTCAAAACCATTTACAGAACAGTTGACAAATAACAAACAAAAGATGGTGTTTTTATGAGTTGGCGGGAGATGACACCAAAACTGGCAGACGGATATGACGTCATCAAAAGGAGCCGGAAGTGTCATCATTGGAGGGAATCGGAAGCAAAGTCATCAGATTGTACTAGAAGTGACATTTGGCGGCCACTTGGGAACCCGGAAGCACGGTAGGTGTGTTATTTTTCTTCATTGGGTCTGATGGAAAAGAGAGAGAGGCGTTAGTACCATAGATCAATCCTCTGTCTCACGATACTTCACTCATCTCCAGGCTTGTTGACTGCCTCCTAAACACACGTGTGTGACAACTTATAAGTACAATTACCTCACTGTAAACCTGCACTACAGTTGTAAAACTGCACAACCTGAGCTACATTATGAACTTTATGAACCATTTGCACTACCTGCACTACACAGTATATGTATATGTGTATTGTACTTATGCTTTCAAACTGTGTATTTTTCATTGTTTTTATCGTATTATTATCATTATTATTATTATTATTATTTTATCATTTTATTGAATCTCATTGTACTATACAATAATAATTTACAGATTTATGGATGATGACGACTGGCTTTAAGTCAATTTAGATTTCCAAGTGTTATCTTCTTGGAGCGCTTGATATCATTTTTAAGATGAAATGCATTAAAGTATTTATATTACATTATACAGATAAATTGTTAACTTCTTTTAAATAATTTATACTGTTAGTAATTAAATGTGCGGGCACAGTGGCACAACAGTAGTGATGAGCTTGTGCCCCATTCAGGGAATGTTACTGTCTCGCACCGTATGCTTGCTGGGAGTTGTAGACATGTACTACAAAGATATTTCAATATTCCTTAAAAGTTTTGAAGAATCTGCATTCTAAGCTTACAGATGGCTTCACATTTATTACTGAACTTATTGTGTGGCAATTGGTTACTTGGAGATTAAAAGGAAGGACAAGAATTGAGAGTTAGTATGTTTGAAAGAGACAGTACAGCTTGAACAAATTATTTCATCGAGGGTCACACACATCCCAGCAAGCATCTTGTGGGAGCCAAGAACAATCTGTGGATGGAGAGCCAGCTCATCTCTACCACTCCACCACTGTGCCCCCTTCTTTAATACATGCTTTAATTCATTTCACATGAACATGATATCAAATATACATCTTAGTATTTGAATTGTTCAGAGAGCTGTAACATCACAAATGTAACGTACTCTGTGTTCTGTCAGCTTAAGAGAAAACCCGTTTATGCCCATTTCACACACATAGAGTACATAGAAGAACACATAAAATACAAAACATTTAACGTGCTCCTTTAGTTATGATGGGATCTGAGAAACTCTAGTAAATTAAACATTGATTTTAAGATTAAGTTTATGACGTTCTACTTTAATGACAAAATAAACTACAAGATTGAAGTGGGCATTTTGACCTTTCTTCACCTCATCCCTATTTTTTTCTTTTCTCTGTACCTTAATACACTTCTGTATGACACTCAGATGGTGGGCAATGACTTGCCTTTTTATGGCAACTTGATATCTGACCACTTCTTTTTTATTTCGGGTACTGTGCGACTTTCTGAACTTGAAAATTTGAGTTTCTCCGCACTCTGTATCACTCGATTGACTTCCTTTTGTTATTCATACCACTGCTTAAGCCAACAAATAGTACGTTTTTCTTTGCCTCAACTTCGCATTTGCTGAAATTCTTTTTTTCACATGCTTTTTTCCATTGTCTTTTAACTGAACACTGAACAGAAAGGGCTATTTATATTGATTTGCATATTAAAATATGTGAAATTCTGGGAGGAGTCAGGGTGGGGCGGTAGCCTCGTGCACGAGCATTTTAGTTATAGTGTGAATTCTTTGTACGGCGTTATGCATGAGGCCCCTGAAGACTGCTTTTTTCAAAGATCCGCTACAGTATGTTCATTTCCTTCTCTAGAAATGTGGGGGAAAAGGACATCATTAAGCAATTTGAAAGTTTAAAAAAGAAAAAATATCTTCATTTTATCACAGTTGAAGTTTGTGTTACCTTATCCTAATGGACTGCATTTGTCAGGCCTTGTCTGTTTAGGATTTGCAGAGTTACTGTTGGCAGAGATGAACAATGGTCGTGCACTTATGTGAGATAAACAAAACACAGTAATGTGCATGGAATTCTTCACTTACATTTTTCCTCACCTACCGTAGATCCCGGAATACAAGCCGACCCGGTATATTAGCCGATCCCCTTCTCTACCGACTAAATTACATGTATTTGCCGATGACCGGTATTTAAGCCGACCCCCTTCTCCAAGCAAAATTTTCTAAATTTCCTTAAAAGTGTCTCTTCGGGTATATTTATAATGTTTATCGGCGAGAATTTGAGACTTCCGGCATTTTTGATGGAAACTAGGAAGTGATTGCGGAGAAGTTTGGTAAATTGGAACCTTTGTGTTGAAACTATATACGCAAATACGGTACATCGGCGGGTGGATTTCTGGAGACTTGTTATAAATTTGATTAACTTAAATACGCAATACAGTGGACCCTTGACTTACGAACTTAATTCGTTCGCAAAGGCTAACCCATAATGCGTTTCAAACCTCCCACTACAACACTTACTTAACCTTTTCATAATAAAAAACACCAATATTTTTTCTAATGTACTAACCAAAAAGTTATAAAAAGTGCCTAACCTACTTCGATTAGGCTAGAAGCATGGCGGCGCGCAGCGGCTCAGGGCTCTCCTTTTCAGTGCACTTTTTTGTTGTTTTTGTACTTTTTTTTTTGTCCTTGTTTGTGCACGATCGGTTCGGCGAACATCCACTACACCATTCAGAACCTTATAGACATCGGTGTCCAGAGCCAGACATCTGTTTTGAGTGTTTTTCATCACACGCACAACATCCCAGACAACATAGCGAGACCAGCGGGCTCTCCGTGGTTTGTTGTCGGGTCTAGGAGACGACACAGACGGAGGAGGGAAAGAAAGCAGAAGCGGGGCCGCAGATACGCCGTTATGCTAAGGCTAAAAAACAACCATACAAGCCCTATACAGAACTTTTTTCTGCACTGAAGGAGCTGCTTTTAATCTCATTGTAGATGCGTATAGTGACAGTAAAAGGCATTCTATTCTAGAAACAATTTCATACTGTACTCACCATTTAATTTGACATCTTTGGGCTGCAGGAAGGGAGGAGGAGGAGATATTTCCACACAATGTCCATCTTCGTTTCGAAATTACATCCACAAACACATGTATCTGGGCTCCAACTGACGCTACTAACACTCTTGGTTGTTTGTTTACAATCGCGCAAGCGGATACACGTGACCGCATCCGTTTCGTAACGCAAGATGTGGATCTTAAATCAAAATAAAAAATTTTATTTTAAACTTCCCGATAATTTATTATAAATTTTATTAATAAAATCAACAACTAAAACACTTTTTTGAATAAATTCTTTATATAATTTAAAGTACCGGCATGCAAAGTTACTTCTTCATCTGAAAGATGGCTCTGTGGTTTCGTCATTATTTACTTCCGTATTCATTGGCAAAACCAGCATTGCGCTGGAAATCTTGAATCTGAAATGATACTCGTTGTATAAACCGAACCCCAAACTCCAAGCCAAAAATCTAGGACGAAATTCTCAGCTTGTATTCCGGGATCTACGGTATTTGTGATTGTCTGGTGCCCTGGTCAGGTGTTGTTTCTTCTTTGTGCTTGCTGGGATAGGCTCCAGCTGTCCCATGTCCCTACTGAGGATTAAGTGGGTTAACTAAACACAATTGTACAGAGGGGAAAAGGAGTTTCAAGAGTCAAGTGAAAGTAGTCATCAAAAGCAGGACTCTGAAAGACCAGCCAACATGTAGTTGTGTATATTAAACAAGACAGCTTTGCTGATGGGTTATAAGTTGACAAACTACATAGACAAAACTACAACAAAGACAGTAACCCCAAAGGAGGAAGAAACATGAAAGGTCCAGCAGATTAGGTGTAGCCAACAATCTCCTACTTGCCCTCAGTGTTGTGTATCATGTTGGTTAAAAGAAAAGGCAGACGATATCCATCTGGCTCCAATTCTTTATTATTACACAGTCAAAAAAAAGATGGGGTGTCACACAAGGAATCAACTTCTCTCTCTCTCTTATTCCCCTTCAGATCTCACATAGTTTCTCCATTTACACAACTTTAACTATAACTGTTTTTATATGGATGTTCAAAAAACCAATTCACCTTACGCAAAAATCTATTTACAATAATATAGACATACCTCCTACAATAAAGACAGGAAATAACACAGGGAAACAACTCTCTCTCTCTAACTCTACTGAAATAATAAAAAAAAACAAATAAAGCATTTTCATATTAAGAAAATACAATATTAAAATGAGGAAACACAAAAAAACCGAGGCTATGCAATTTCAATATGTTACAGATGACATGTCATGAAGCACAAGCCATGTGCGCAGAGCTTCCAAATGCTTTAAGGTCTTTAATATAAAATAACTATATATACATGAAACAAACTGCTACATATAGTAATGTCTTTCATATAGAAAAAGCTAAAATACTCTAAAAGTTATAAAGTGTCAAGAGAAACAGCTTGGAAAGCATGTCTTACCCCTTCAGTGCTCATTCCACATCTGGTGCCTTCACTGAAGGAGTAGACGTGCAGTGCTGAGGTGCAACACCAATTAATGCCCCATGACAACATGAGGATGAGCATTATACATTAACTCTATCAATGCAGAGTGCTGATTTTTGGAATGTTAACCAACTATATACATATAAAAAAAAAAAAAACACTCGGCTACATGTGTAGATAATAAAAAAAGGAGAATGTTTTTGTTCAGTTGTGTTTGTTGTGGAACTAAAAACAACCAAAAGCCTTAATCCCTTTTTTCCCTCTGAAACCACCAAATGACTCCAGGGTTCCTTTTGTTAACCTTGTATTTATTTCAGAAGCAAAATACTATAACAAACTACAATCCAGTCAATTGAAAACAACACAGCAAGTTGAAAGCTATGTTCCAAAGATCCTGCATGAAAATCAGCACTCAACCGGCACTCAATGAACATGAGAATCTGAAACAAAAAACCAAGCCAATTAGTTGAAGCAGAAACATTGAAAACCTTTAAGACGTACCTGGATGATCTATTGTGACATCTTAGCTATTAGCTAAACAATTGAGCTTGATGGACTGAATGGTCTCCTGTTGCTTGTTAGATTTTTTAGAGCTGTACGATTATATAAAGCCCTAAACGTTAATGTTAACATTATTCAAAGTTATTGTCTGTTTTTGCCTGCATTGTTATCACTCTTTAATTTAATATTGTTTTTATATCAGTATGCTGCTGCTGGAGTATGTGAATTTCCCCTTGGGATTAATAAAGTTATCTATCTATCTATCTATCTATCTATCTATCTATCTATCTATCTATCTATCTATCTATCTATCTATCTATCTATCTATCTATCTATCTATCTATCTAAAATGGTTCTTTATATGGGACACTACAATTACATTAATGAACATCTGAAAAATTTCTGAACAGATCCTTATAAAGGAAATCTATTTTTTTCTTATCTGAGATAGTATAGAGTATTGCCTTTTCACTGAGTTATAGATAATGGGAATTTTTCAGCTGAGTACAACATGTCTTTAAGTAGTGTGGTACAGAATATTAAAACATATTTTTCATGAGACATTTTTATCCTGTTTGATACTACATTAAATATTGCTGGTAATGTGTGCAGAGTATTTTTTTTAATTTAATGTTGTTTGAGAGATATACAAATATTTTTTACCCAAGATGACTTCAGTGTTGTACATTCCCAGAACATATGACCTAACACTACAGACGTTTAATGACTTCACTCCCAGACTGGATCTTGCCGTCTGCACAATTTGGACAATTTTAGACAAGGTATGAAGTAATTTCTTGCTGAATTATGTTGTGCTTGCCACGCATATGGAATATATTTTACAAATTCCTAACTTCCATTCCTTTCCTGACATTTTAATTGAGAGTTCCCCTTCTTGCTATGCCCTAAAATCATTAAGGATTAAATTCCTTTAGATTAGTAGTAGAGGCAGGAGATGCTGTCTCTCTAGAATTCCAGTGTTTAATTTAAATAGAAAAAAAGCCAATCCCCCAGCTAGTCCACAGTGTGCCGCTGGCTTATATAAGTTGGTTTTTGTGATATTACACCTGAGCCAGCACATGCATGTTTATGGCAATTCAAACTAGCAAAGAAAGCAAAAATTAAAAAAAAGAAAAGGAAAAGAATATGAATAGTGGGAAAAGGTCCAAACAAAGAGAACACGCCAAATTAAATAGTGAGGAAGGTGCTGTAATGCATGAAGGGTATACAACCAAAATGTCATGTCAAATTTGTGTCAGTGGATCACTCTCCGGTCTCATCTGAGGTATGTGCTATCACCCCAGGTTGAGAGGGGGCACTGGTGCTAACTATGCCCTCTTCTATTCCTTCCACAGTACTGCCCCTTCCAGTCTCCCACCTATAAATCCCGATACCACTGGAAGGAGGGATCACTCTGTGAACAGAGCACACTGCATGAAGGAGGTCCTAACTATGAATGACGGAACACATTATCAGGCTTTACAGCTCCTTTGTTTGGTTTTTAGTCTGTTGTGTTTTGTTTTGTGCCCAGAGCACCTACTTTTGTTTGAATTTTTTTCATTTGATTAAAACAGGGACAACCGGATTGGCGCCCAAACATTTTTCATGGGACTTGCTGTTCTTACCTCGACCACAGTGCAAAAGAATACACTAAAACTTCAAAATGTTGTCGCACACAATGCCAAGGTGTAATCAAGCAGTTCATAATGGAAGGAAATGATGAGAAGAGACAATGCCACTCAATCCAAGATTATCAATTCTTTTCTTTTTTCCTCCCTTTAGTGTTTTTTTCCTTGTGTTTTTCCACAGATGTTGGGCATACAGTATGTGACTTTTATAAGCATGTAGCAGAGGCACACCTCAGAGGACAAATTTAACCAAAGTCGCCATGCGCAGGAATGACAGGTCACAAAGCAAATGAATAGTTAGGACACCAAAAATGATGGCAACAAAAATTATGCCTTTTTAATTCAATAAAGCAACCTGCTTGGGCAAGTAAACAACAAATGATATTCAGCTCTTTGCCATGGAAATAAGGGTCAGTCACTGGAGCCATATCTGACAGTTCACTCTGTTTGCAAATGATGCCTCCTTAAAGGCAGCTGGGCTTCTAATATCACACATGGGGTTTGGGCTAAGTGCTCTCACTGGGTGGTTTCTCTGTGCTATGGAGAGAAAAGCGAATATTAGCTACAGCGCCTTCTATCTCCCCAGCGGGTTTTCACATATCTTGATCGAGCCCGTGAGGAGATTCTCCGATGAGCATTCATGACACCATTCATTATCCTTTGCAGTTTAATAATCTGAAGCAGTCTGCAAGCTGAAAACATGCTCTTGAATATTACTAACAACATAAATAACATTTTGAAACTCATTAGTTAGGGGTATGAAAAGCTGTGCCTACCTTTGCAGCACTGTATAATTCCACACAGCATCATCCCATCAAAGGACCCATTCACACACATGCATACACACACACTTGTGCACATTTTAGAATTACCATTCAACCTCACAAACTCATCTTCGATATATAAGTCAAAATTAGTGATCAGACAAATCAAAATTTGAAAAAGCTCCAACAGATTATTAAATATGCAGCTAAAGTTACTGGGGCTGACACAGATGATTTGTGAGTGTGTCAGGGGGCAATGTTGAAAGAAATTGGAAATCATCTCAACTAATAGCAGACACCAACTATACACAGGGCTTAACTTCAATAAATCAGGGAGGATAGTTGCTTTGAAGATCCACACAAATCACTCCAGAAATTCCTTTCTTCCCAGCTCCATATAACGTTTTAACAGAGAATAGCAGAGATAATTAAAACAATTCCAAAAGTGTAGAGTTTTCACATTTATCATGTAACCATTTTAGGTAAATACTGTATGCACTGCTAAAAGTAGCTATAAGAGAATATGTTTTTCAAATGATCAAAGTACAATATTTGTAAGTTTTAACCTATTTTGTCTCTATTTGTTTGTTCTATTTCATTTTCTGTCTGTTATTGGATGCCACTGAAGAGGCAATGTCATGTTTCTTTTGTAAATATGACAAAATAAAAATCTTAAACCTTTAAATAAAGTAGCATATGGTTAATCAACAAGCTTTAAAGGAGTGAGTGTCACAGGCTGCTTATTTTAACAATACCTGAAGGGACATTTATTCTAGTATTGACAGCTCTGGCTGGTAATTTGGATTATTTAACTACCTTTTATAGATTTAACTAGTACAGAGGACCTTGTATGAAACATCCAAGTTTAATTAATTAATGCAAATTACTGTATACATGATTAAAATTCAAACTGTTTAGCACCAGGGCGGCACGGTGGCACAGTGGTAGCACTGCTGCCTTGCAGTTAGTAGACCTGGGTTCGCTTCCTGCATCCTCCCTGCGTGGGGTTTGCATGTTCTCTGCGTGGGTTTCCTCCAGGGTATTCCGGTTTCCTCCCACAGTCCAAAGTCATGCAGGTTCGGTGAGTTGGTGATCCTAAATTGTGCTTGGTGTGTGTGTCCTGTGGTGGGCTGGCACCCTGCCTGGGGTTTGTTTCCTGTGTTGGCTGGGATTGGCTCCAGCAGACCCCTGTGACCCTGTAGTTAGGATAAAGCGGGTTGGATAATGGATGGATGAATGTTTAGCACCATGAAGGGTACACAGCCAAAATGTTGTGTCATTAGCTTTCTTTTCTATTTTTTTCAGCATTTGACTATCCTTTAGCTATTATTTGTAATTGTCTGAGATATTGGATACAATAATACATATATTTTGGAACTGTAAAGATAATGGAACTTTTTAAGCTGTGTCCTTTCTCATCCTAATACAGAGGCAGAGAGGTGCAAGATTTTTATAACAATCGTCTTCCTAAATGAAGGTATATAAAGAATGACAGCCAACTTGCACTAAACCATTAAATATATTTCTTTCCAATTTAGTAGTGCTATTGTGAACAACATAAACATTTATAAATTGCTATTCGGTCACATATCAGACCTTATAGGAATCACATGTCAATGGCCATCACCAAATTAATACACTGTGTGACATAACCTGCTAATATGTCCCCAACTAAATTGTGCCTCTTCATGGCTGTGAGCTCCATACATTTCCAAAAAAAGAAAGCAGGGTCTGGTGGTGCACTTTCAATACATCATATTGATTCCATACCAAAGCCATTCCCAATTCATCTGATCTTTTGAGTAGTTCACCGTTTGGGAGTTTTCCTTTTCTTTATTCTGTTGCAAACATTTATCTCGGTGAGCTCTGTTACACACTTACATACAAAAATGAAAGAGTGGAAGTGTGGCGGACAGGGCGCCAGCCCACTGAAGGGCACACGCACACACACACACACCCACACACTAGGGACAATTTCAGATCAACAATGCACCTAACCTGCATGTCTTTGGACTGTGGGAGGAAACTGGAGCACGCGGAGGAAACCACAAGACATTCTAAACAATAACAATAACAAACATTAAACCATGGAAATTCCAGGATTATAAGCAGAATTTATAAAT
This sequence comes from Polypterus bichir lapradei, assembly GCA_026402145.1. Lineage (NCBI taxonomy): Eukaryota > Metazoa > Chordata > Cladistia > Polypteriformes > Polypteridae > Polypterus > Polypterus bichir. Next base: position 39,539,710 of record JANRMT010062807.1, read on the forward strand.
ATCAACTGCCAATCTGCTGGTTAACTTATGTGGTGTCATTACGTAGCACTGAATAGGTAAGGCAACTGTATAACACAAAGGTCTGACAATGGGTCCATCATTCTTACCAACACTTTCACACTAAAACCCATGCCCAAGATAAGAACCCTTTTAAAAATGGAATATATTGCAATATACAGTACAAGAAAAAAAGTGAAATAAATGCCTCAGTCACTTTGTGGTTTTATTCAAAATTTCACTTACTTTTAACAAACTTGGGTAGACCTCATTTTTCTGCCCTCCTTGTGACCTGACTACCTCTTAGTTAACATAGTTCAAATCCCTATTATTAAAAAGTCAAATTAACAATCATCACAAGTTTTAGATTTCTTTCTTTTTCATAACTAGGGGGCTTTGCCCCCTGCTCACTTTGCTCACCCCCCCCCCCCCCCCAAAACCCAGAAGGGGCGTGCTGCGCACCAACCACTTTGCGTCTCTGCCTTTCACGTTGTGAAGAGGAGGACTGAGCGCATGCTAAGGAGATGCGGTCGCTCTTCTGAAACCCCCTCTTAAATGGTGATACAATGGGAAACAAATACAGTTTTTTTTAACCTCCTCTTTGCTCAATCAGCTGGCTTGCTGCTGCAGCTGCTTGTGCTGTGCTTTGTGATCTGCATGTCGCGCAGCGCTTTGAACATTTAAAAGCCTGTACAGCAGCTGTCCTCCGTGTCTCTCGGGACATCAAAGTGTTGTCTGAGAAAAATCAAATCTCAACCCAAGATTTTTTTATATAATAGAGAGATATAATTTGAAATATTATTTCAAAGGCAACCAACAAACATACATAATCTGACAAATGCCAGAGGAGAAATGTGCTAGTAAAGTGTCACTGTATTGCAAAATTTATAGCGACATATGTAACATGAGAAAAACACCATACACTGTTTAAGAGACAACACAAAACCTTGTAAATTATAGAGTAACAATACTGTGCAATCTGTACGGCCACATTATTTGTGATTCCTTTCAAAAAGTCTAATTGACATTTGCTTTAAGCATTACTGTATATCTTGTGAAGAGTTTGTGAACACTGTAGTGGCCATCACAGAGAAGCACTTGATAGGCAGGGTCCAGGGATTTGCAGTGTTTACTATGGTGGACATAAACACAGATGAACTGGAGCCAGCTACCTGATAGACAGCAAACTACCTACTATTTCATAGCTTTCTAGGAGGTTCTGCAAAGTTGCTGGACAATACACGGCACTAGTGCCTTTTAATAAGAATGCTGGAATGACCTACTGGTTCATTATTTACAGCAAGGTGAGTGCTAGGACCATGCTGAGTGATGAGGACCATCCAAGTGGATAACAGGAGTTGGATTTTGGAGCCAATGCAGTGGAATGAGGGTCAAGGAGAAAATGTACATCTGAAAGGAGTGAAGAGAGACTGTAGGAAGTAGAACAGTCTTGGAGACAGGAATCAGGATTACTACCTGTTTGCCCCATATTGACAGGGTACAGCCGATGATCATCCTGAATGTATGCACAACTCAAAACTCATCTTTTCAAGAAGGCTTTTAGCTCTACTTGACTTTATTACCCTTCTTTCAGTTTACCTCTCTGTACAATGCTATATACTGTATACCCTGCCGTTCTTTCTTAAACTCTGTGAAGTGCTTTGAGCATGGGAAAGGCGCTATATAAATAAAATGTATTATTATTATTATTATTAAGATGGGGGTAGACATGGCTTGTTCCTGACATTCCCATACAGCCTTTAACAGCAGAGGAGTTTGCATAAGTATACTAAAGTTCTGTGATTTGCCTCTGTCTCTCCTGACGCATTACAATAATTTTCCCCCAGAGCCTGAGGCATCCAATTAAGTATATGTAGAGCTTAATCACCACATTATTTTCTCACAAACAGTGCTTTAAGTTGAACCAAATGACTGTCAGTACTCTGTTTAGACTGCGTCTTCTTCCTCCTCCCAATTCGTTATTACTTTTACGTGATGGGGCAAAGGGGGTGCATGGGGGCTCCTCCTTGGTGTATTTTAGTATATGCTATCAAAGGAAAGAGGGGTCCTCTTGGTTTAGCACACTCCTGCTAAACAAGCTAAGCATAGGAATCTAACGTACCTCCTGCTGCAAATATGAGTGCCTGACAGCTTTCTTGTGACACCTGAAAGATTAAAAAGCAAAAAAAAAAAAAAAAGTAACAGCTACAGATTGGCACACTGAGGAAATTTCTGCAAATGTCAGAAGCCAATTGATGATGTTAATTTACATTAAAAATGTGTCCCGCCAGTCGGTGATGGATGATATCATTGACCATCAGCTCAGCCTTAAAACACACAGTAACACAATAATTAAATATGCAATCTGGTGGTGTCTATGATATCCAGAAGAACAATATTTTGGTACTCGTGCTCTTAAATACACCTGTTTTCCTTTAAAAAATTCAAATAATGGCTACAGAATAAAATAATCAAAATAATGATAAAAATAATCAATAAAAAATCATACTCCTGGCAATCAGAAATTTATTATTAAAATAGTTAAATAAAAAATCATAATCCTAGCAATCAGAAATTATAAATTGAACAAGTTGAGGAGAAGACAAAAAAAGTTACGGGGTTCTACAATGAACATCACCCTACCTGATCACAGGAGTGGGTCCCTATTTACCTGCTGTGGTTGAAACTTTTTTAGATTTCATTGTAACTATCATGAGGGTCATTTGTTAATAATTGTTTGTCACATTCTTCCCATTAGACCAATTTGCAAAAGACAATCTTATCATAGGCACAGACAACATGTCCAGAGAACACAACTCTTTGTAGTGTACAGGTACCACCATCAGACAAAAATCACAATCCTAGGAGGATCAGATATTATAACTGCTTATCATAATACTAAGTGTATGGAATATTTTTTTAGAATATTTTATTATATCTGTGGTGGGCTGGTGCCCTGCCTGGGGTTTGTTTCCTGCCTTGTTACCTGTGTTGGCTGGGATTGGCTCCAGCAGACCCCCATGACCCTATACTTAGGATATACTGGGTTGGATAATGGATGGATAGATTTTATTATATTTTATTATTCTCTCTGTCCATTGTTTACTTAATGCAGTTCTGTACAGTTACAAGTTTCAGTATTTTTAAAAAACTTGTTTGGTGTTGACTTTTTTAATGCTTTTTTTAAGCTTCTTTGTGTTCATGTCTCAGCTCAGTGACTTCTGTCTTAGAATCTGTGGTAAGACTGGCTGCACGTGTCCCACTGAGCAGGGCAGGTTTTTGTACGGTTATCTGTCACTGTGTAAGGGAGCTCCTCACCCTGCTGACAGTAATAATGTCCTGCATCTTCAGGCTGAGCTCCACGGATGGTCAGAGTGAAGTCAGTCCCTGATCCACTCCCACTGAAGCGATTTGGAATCCCAGACTGAAGATTGCTTGCATAATAGATAATCAGTTTAGGAGCCTCACTGGGTCTCTGGTGGTACCAGGACAACCAATTATAACCACCACTATAAACTGATTTACTTGTTTTACAATTAATAGTAACATCTTCTCCTGGCCTTGTCGATTTAGCGTTTGGTGTCTGGGTCACAGATATCTCTCCATTGCATTCTGAGGAATAAAAGATAATTTTACGTTTTTATATTCATATATATCATTACACTGTACTGCATGATTCATATATAGCATTGTAGGAAAACCTAGTAATAAATAGAATTACACATATTTTTTTTTTTTTTTTTTAGGAAGCTCTTCTTTCCAAGGATATACTGTAATAATGTTAGACTTTCAAAAAATTCTCATACCATGAGTGAAGAAGACAAAGATGTAGAAGAGCGGCACAAGAGGCGACATTGTCACTTCAGATCCTTGTCAGTCTGCCTCACTCAGAGGCTATAAACACAGCCAGTGCAGTCAGATGGACACTTAGGCACTAAGGGGCGTGTCTATGCAAATCACCTGCCTCAGTCAGTCAAGCTCCACTGCTCTACTGCAGCTTTTCTTTTCTGTCGCTCAGGTTCATCTCAACAAGCAGTTTCTGCTCTTTCTCTTTCTGTTTGGTCAACACATCTTCTCCTCTGTTCACTATTCGAAACAATCTTTTGTTATACAGTGCCTTTTCACATTTGTTTCTTCTTATATGATAAGTAGTACCAGAAATTATCTGATAGTGGCCTTCTCGCTCATCCATGTTAATCATTTATGAATCTAAAACACTGTTACTCTCCCTGCAGGTTTGCCACAGCAGACTGCCATGCTAAAGTACATTTTTCTATGGAACACGACTTCTTCGCTTTTAATATATTGCTTTTCTCAATTTTTTTATTATGGATTTTTTACTTGTATTTTTCATTTATTTTATTTTTTATATTTTTTTATTATGTATTGTAAATTATCTAAACATTGTGTACTCTTTCAAAAGAATCAACTCTGTATAAGACAAGGAATGATATTACTCATATTTCATGGTATAATCAAACCAGCTTGGTATCGTTATATAAATATTTGAATTTTTTTTTATAAATGAGTTAATAGTAATCCTGTGTTAATCAGTCTGGGCGAAGCTGCTATCGTTACAGCATCTGAGATGCCATTTATTTTTTGTCCTGTTTAGTTTGCTTTATTCCCCACTGTTCTCTCTCCAAGTAGGTCTGCATAGGTTTGACCATAGCCAAACCAGGGCCTTAAGCAAAATCTTCTTGCGCCCCCTACCAACTCTGTGGTTCCCTAAATCCATTACAATAATATTTCTTATAACAGCTTTAATTTGAACAATAAATATGTAAATAAATAATAAAGAAAGAAAGCACAAATCACAAAATTAACTACATCTTTTAACATCAAATACAAATACTTTTATTAAAATAATCAAAACTTGAAAGTGAATGTTTTGGGGTTTCCTCAGTTTCTTTGTTGAAAATCACAGCAACACACATCTACATATTTTGAAGCCAAAGTCATCTATGAGGTCATCACAAGACAGCTTCTGTGGAAGGTCTGAGTTGATGCTGATGTTCTTGTGCCCTGTATAACCTCAAGTGTGTCTTACTGAGCTGAAGTATTGAAAAACTGGTAAGTTTGATGGTTGTTGCAATTTGGAGGGCAAACCGTAGATTTTGACTTTAATGGTATTTAATGGCAATGCTATACCAATTGATCTGTTGCCTTCATAAATTAGGGACTAATTATTATTATTAATAATAATAATATTGATAATGGTCTAGGGTATCAATGTGCTGTTACTCTTTGTTACTCTATATAGCCAACAAACACTACTACTAACAATAATAATAAAATAAATACTACCAGTACTACTATTGAACATGCTTAATTAACTTACTTAGTGCATTGAATATGGGGTCAAAATGATTATGAATATTTAGCTATTTTAAAAATGCACATGTGCATATATCTCCTGCATGTATGAATTTATCTAAACTTCATTGTGTCTTTACAATGACAGCAGATAGCAACATGCCAGTAAGTAAATTAATGTTAGCTACCGATGAAATTAACCAACTGTTGCAGTTCATCTGAACTAATTGTTCTTTTTCGATGTCCAAGTTGTTTGTGTGGTGCTTTCCCACAATTCAGCCAATAACTAACTAGCAAGCCAGAGAACTGCTTGTATCCATCCATCCATCCATCCATTATCCAACCCGCTATATCCGAACTACAGGGTCACGGGGGTCTGCTGGAGCCAATCCCAGCCAACACAGGGCGCAAGGGAGGAAACAAACCCCGGGCAGGGCGCCAGCCTGCCGCAAAACTGATTGTGTGTTGGTGAAATTTCCAAATGTGCCCTTAATGCATCACACTCAGAGCACTTCATATGTTAATTAACAATAGCAGCCTTTAACAATTTGCGTAGGTCCTGAGAATTGTATTACTGTAATAAATAATTCTCAACCATGTGTGAGCTAGGTACTATAAGAACGGATAATATCTCTTAAACACTTGATATCAAAGCTGTTACACATAATGGTATTGTTTGCCCAGTAAGGTGAGAATTTTAATATAATAGCAATTTAGGTTATGTTAGCTAGCTTACTGTAAATTAGACAAATTCAGATTATTGAAACATGGTGGCAAATGTAGCACAAACTGCTTCTTCATGCTTTTGTTTTTTTTTTTCATCGTTTCTGTGTTCCTGACTGATATTGACTTGTAACCATTTCTCAGCTTATTAATGGAAATTGATCACAAAAAGTGACTCTCTACAATATTAATCTGCAGACCTCCAGAGCTCCGCTCCGTTGAGAAGGTTGTCGCTTTACAGTATATGTAAGAGACAATCTTAGGAAGTTGAAGTTTTGAGTTAAACTCATATTAGTGTTTGCTTAATTTGAATAGAACATAAATTTCTTTTATAGTCATAACTTATGGTATAGTCTTTTCCCCCTATAAGTTAGAAAGAGATAGAACCTTCTTACTATAACTGAGAAACAGTGTGATAATAAGCTTAGTTGTGGTAAGAACAGGTCCCAGTAAAGAGGGACTTGAAAGACCCATTCTCTACTCAGAGATGGGATAAGCATACAGTTTTCTGATTGTTTAGAAATGGTTCTGAAATGCCTTGAAATGGTACAGAAATGTTAAGTAAATAGTAATGATTTGAGATTTAACAAGATTTAAGCTTTGAACTGAAATTTTCTTAACATTAATTTTTCCTTTTTTTTTGCTATTTTAATTTTTTCATTTGTGTGAACTGTTTTACTTTTAAACTTAACTTTTAAAAATGAAGACGTTTTGTCTGTGGAATCATTTCTGCGCGTCAGGCTTTTGTTGAATCCCATTTTTTGAGTTGAAGCTGCTGAACTCTGGTAATTTTGGGAAAATGCAGCTACAATATACATCAGTGATATTGCACAGTACACCCTTTACACTGTGGTTAAGATTAAGGTTGTGGGAGGAGTTATCTGACTCAAGTCAGGTAATCCAAGTAACAAAAATGTGCAATCCAATTGGTTGTCCAGTGGAGCTCCTGAATTGCGGAGATTTGCAAACTTCCATTGAGCCCTGTCATATCCATCCTCCATTCATAATAATAATAATAATAATAATAATAATAATAATAATATTTATTTACATTTATATAGTGCTTTTCTCACTACACAAAGAGATTTGCATAGTGAGTGGGGAGCCACTTCAGCCACCAATAATGTACAACATCCACATTAATGTTGCAACAGCAGGCATTTTGTACCTGTACATTCACCACATGTTTGCTGTTAGGTGCTGAAGGGATAAGAGACAGTTAGAGACAGGAGATGATTAGGGAGCCAGAATGACTAGGCTATGGTGGGCAATTTAGCCAGGACATCAGGATACACCCTAATCTTTATGAAGCATGTCCAGGGATCTTTTATGACCAAAGAGAGTCAAGTCCATGGTTTAATGTCTCATTCGAAGGACGGTGCTGTTTTTGCACCATAGTGTTCCCGTCACTGCAGTGGGGCATTGATAAGCACCTGCCTGCTGGCCTCGTGCTTTGTAGGCTTAACTCTCTACTGTGCATGGAATATAGAATTTTTAGCCAATATATAATTTTACATTCTAAAATATATACTTATATGAAGATCTAACAAAATAAAGTGTCAAACATAAGGAAAAGGACTAAACTTAACTTACAGCATAAGCACATGAGGTCTGCCTCATTTTAAAGAGAAACAACCAACCAGCTTTCCAAAGATAGAATGAGGTAAATGAGTAATAAATACTCCTTTAGAAAGCGAGGATAAACTAATGAGAAAATGAGTCCAAAAAGAAGAGTTGACAGGAGTCAGAAATTACTAGTGGTGTTAGTTGATTGGAGGAGGGGATAAACCTCTAAATATTAAAAGTCAGATGATATGATGTATTAAATGAGGTAATGGTAATAGAAAGTAATAAAGCAGATTAATTGCTCAATTGATTGCTCAATCCATGGACTGAGACATTTGCAGATAACTCTGTGTAAATAAACAAATGTTCTGCATTCTCATCTGGGCTCTGTGACAGCCTTCTTTGAAGACAGAGGAAAGTTCAAGAATCAAATTCCAGTTTGTGGAATTTGCATTTTCTACTTGTGTCTGCATTTATTTGTTTCCTTCAGGTACTCCAGCTTAACTCCAAAGACATGCAGGTTAGCTTAACTAGAGACACCAAATTGGTCTGGTATGTTTGTGAACTCTGTTCTGGAAAGGCATGTGGTATAGTGGGTCCACAGCTCAGATCAAAGGCCACATTTTAAATAAATAATCGCCGCACTCACGGCTTAGTGAGGGGCTGTGGTAGTGTGGTGGGAGCGGGTCCCATGTGAATTTGTTATGTGGGCGGTCCTCGATTAAGTGCACAGATGAGGAGTCGTCCGCATCCATAATTGTTGTCAGGAGCTGCTAATTGCCACACCTGAGCTACATCCCCGTGATAAATAGAAGCACAAGGTGGCTAAGGTAAGAAAGAGAGAAAGAGATAAAAACGGACAGAGGTTGAGAAGGAGAGAAAGCAGGAAGCATGGAGAAGAAAGCCGGTGCATGAACGAGCAAAGGTGCTCGTAGTAGAGAACACCTGCAGCTGAACAGTGAGCTTGGGTGTTTGGCCGGCACCCCAGGAGCAGGCGGTAGTGGTCGCTCCCGTTGAGCATTATTGAGGAGCGGGAGTGACTGGAAAGAGGATGGCTTGCCGCATAAGGCCGGGAAGGCAGCGGGAGTCGAGACTTGGGATGTGAAAGCCCCAGCGTGAGAGCCCTGATCGCTGGGGAGCCCAAGTCATGGTCAGGTGAAGTCCACCGGAGCCAGGGATCGGCAAGGTGAACAGACCAGCAGAAGAAGGCAGAAAGAAGGTCAGCTGCAAGTAGGGTGGCTCCCCTGGTGTATAGCCTGGACGGGACAAGCAGGGGAGTTACCAGTAGAAAGGCACTGGGATTTGTTTAAAAAAAGACTGCTTCCAGCAATTGTTTTAACCTCGTTGTTTTTAAAGGATTTTTCTATTGTGTTTTAACCTCCACCCTTTCACTTGTTTTTATGGATTATTTATTTACTTTTTGCACCATCCCCTTGCTTCATTGTTGTGCCTCACTGTCCAGCTCATCGGTGACTACCAACAGTGTTGGGTTCAGAGCTCCCAGAAGCAAGATGGGAGAATGGAGCAGAACCCGCATCGTCACAAGGCATCCCATCCAGGGGCATTATATTGCATTATGCAGTAAGTGGAATCAGAAAAAGAAGTTAGGAATCTAAAATGTCCAACATGAGTGAGAGTGGGTGTGTGTGACTCTACAAAAGACTAGAATCCATTCTGTCACCACTTTCTTAAATATCTGTGGTTTTTGCTGATTTAGGCTATTAATAATACTCTAAACAAAGGAAATTATTTTTTTAATGACATTGTGTCATTAATGTACTTTTAATATGCATTGAAACATAAAATTGAGGATATATTGCAGGACTCTTCCACTCTGATTACTTTTTAATATGCAGATTACAGTATAAAAGGTGCTCAAAAAAGGATGGACCCATTGCACATCATATGTCCTAGTTCATACAAAGCAAAATGCCTTGGCAATTCATCACAACCAGTGACAAATGCAAAAAATATATGAAAAAATCATCTTTGAAATACATTCTATTACAAAAATCATTGCAGTTTTTTCAATATTTAAAAAACTGTATCATTGTGAGAGATGTCCATTCTTTTTGAAACAATGAACTTTTGTGAATAAAATTTTTTGTGAACTTTTCTGAATCTGAAAAAAATCAGCGGAGATAGTTGTGGACTATTAAATAATAATCCTGCAACTTTTTATTACCTAATCAGCTGGTAATTTTTTTTTTGTAATTTTAACTATGATACCTAAGCGATAAAATAAAAGAAAATCACTATTGCTAAATATGCACTCTTACATGAGAGAAAACAGTACTGCTAGTATAAACAATGACTGTAGTATTAGTAATAGTAGAAGTAGTAGTAACATGTATGCATTGGACAGTGAAGATCTTACCTGTTCAAATATAGAATTCACCATTTCCCTTTAAAAGCAAACAGGCACTACAGGAATAACAGGATTTTTTTTTTGTTAACGTTTTCCAGAACTGGTTTATGTAACAATATTTTACTAAAAATAGTTTATTACCCTGTTTTAAGGCCCATTTATGATTCATATTTTGTGCAGATGGCCTCACATTCTCATCAAGTACACTTTGATATGATCAGAATTCATAGTTGACTTGATGACTGCAAGCTGCCCAGACTCTAAGGCAGCAAAGCAACCCTAAACAATAACACTTCCATCATCATGCTTCATAATTGTTTTGAGGTTCTTTTCCTAAAATGTTTCTCTTTGATTTTCACAAAACATTCCTGTTACTTTGGAAAAACAACACTATCTTTGAGCCATCTGTTTAAAGCGTATTGTTCCTGAAGCCCTGGTCACTGTCTAGATTTTCAATGGTAAACTGTAGTCTTGCTCTAATTCTCTTTTTGGACAGCAACTAGTTTGTCCTGGCACACCTCTCATGTAGGCCAAATTTATGCAACCTCTTACTGTTCAATAATACTTGTACGTTGACACCATCTGTTGCAAGAGTTACATGCAGATCCCGCAATGAAATTTTGGGGTTCTTGGAGACTTCTTTTAGTATCAAACAGTCAGTTCTTAGGCTGAATTTGCTGAGCTGACCAGTCCTGGATAAATTAGCAGTTTGAACTCTGTACAACTTGTACATGATTTTCCTTGGAATGAATGATTTAAAATAATTTATTGATCCTTTTAAATCCCTTGCCAGACTGGTAGACTTCCATGGCCTCCTTTCTGAAGACCTTAGAGAGCTTTTTAAACTTGCCATGATGATACCACACACATCAATACCAAATAGAACACCAGATCAAAGATATCTAAAGTTTAAATAAGACAGTCAGGTCCACTTGCATACCCCCTGAGGAGGTATACTGGCACATAATCTGGAGAACCCAGTTCTAGTTTTATGTATCTGAAGTAATGATAAATGTAGGCGCCGTTATTTACTTTTATAAGTATAAATACAGACGTGGACAAATTTGTTAATATCCTTCCACCAAAAAAGAAGAACTGATTCTGAAGTAATCTGAAACTGACTAAATTAATTGTCACCCATCTTTATTAATTCCATATTTAATAAAAATCGAAATTTGCTTTAGAGTTTTGATTCAACAGAATATTGGCAAAAGCCTAACGTTTTGTTGCAAAGCCTTTAGAAGTAATTAATGAAAACAAGTGATTCCTGAAGATTTCAATGAGAATTCTGCACCCGTCAACAGGTCATTTCACCCACTCTTCCTGAGCAAATTGCTCCAGCTGTGTCTGATTTGAAGAGAACCTTCTACAGACTGCATGTTTCAGTTTTTTCCATAGATGTTTAATAGAATTCAAATCAGGGCTCGTAGAAGGCCATTTTAGAATAGTCCAATGTCTTGTTCTTAGCCATTTTGGGTGTTTTTAGCTGTGTGTTTTGGCTTATTATCCTGTTGGAGGATCCATGACCCGTGACTGACAAAGACCTTTCTGACACTGGCAGTACGTTTTGCTCCTGAATGTCTTGATAGTCTTGAGACTTCATTGTTCACCGGACAGACTCAATGCACCATTTCGTACATGCAGCAAAGCAGCCCCAAAACATAATAGAGCCTCCTCCATGTTTCACTGCAGGTATTGTGTTCTTTTCTTTGAAAACTTCATTTTTTTCAACTGTGCACAAAGAGGTGATGTGACTTGCCAAAAAGAACAAACCTTGTCTTATCTGGCCAAAGGACAGTCTCCTCAGAAGCATTGTGGCTTGTCAATATGCATTTTAACAATTTCCAGTGAACAAATTGTTTTTCTTTTAACAGTGGATCCTCTTGGGTCTCCTTCCATCAACTGCAATGTCACTCAGAAAGTGACAGAAGGGGCGACCAGACACTGATGGACGTTGACCTTGGAGTTTAGCAAGTATGTCTTTGGAAGTCATTCTTGTTTTTTTGTCTACCATTCTCACTATCTTTGTGGTGAATTTCCTTTTCCTCTTGCATCCAGGGATGGTGGCTACAGTCCCACAGACCTTAAACGTCTTAATAATATTTGCAACTGTTGTCACAGGAACATCAAGCTGCTTGGAGATGGTCTTCTAGCCTTTGCCTTTAATATGCTTGTCTATAAGTTCTTCCTCATCTCTGCAGACAACTCTCTGCTTTGCTTTCTCTTGTCCAGATGCGGTGTGGGACACATGATGATACCAAACAGCAGAGTGTTAATGTCTTCAATTAAATTGGCTGAATAACTGACTGCACAACTGGAGTCATGTATGTTACTAATTAAAGAAAACAGCCTGTTTGAAAAATCACTCTAATGTAATTATTTATGATCTTTTATAGGATTACCAACATAGGTGCCCCAGCCATTTTAGAATATCTTGATCTCTTCTCACACTTGCTTTGCTTTACTTGACAACCTTGGATAAGAGAGAATAAAATACAATTAATTTATTGTTTAGATTGGTAGAATTCACAAGGCTGGTGTAATAGTTTATTTTTTTACAGATGTCATGCAGAGGGTCACAAAAAACAGAATTGAGAAATCCATCTCCACTGCATCTTAGAGCCAGACTTAACTGACCCCGTCTCAGTGACTCCACTCTTTAAGCCTCAAGCAGCTTTGAGGAGAGGCGTCAGCATGCAAATCCTTAATGGGGAGGAAACAATGAAATAAGAGCTGGAGGATCAGAGGAGAGAGATATGTTATGCATTTGCCATCCTGTGGTTTCATCAAACCTGTATGTCATTTTTGTCCTGAACACTCAGTAACCTGACTTTCCAATCCATGGATGAGCTGTATAGCTGTATATGTGATTATGGCTTGGCCATTGCACTAACTGAATCTTTTTGCTTTTGTCAAAAAATTAAAAAAAATTTAATTGCAATAACCATTTTTGCCTCTGTTCTGTTTTTTTCAGCAATATAAGTTCAAATGCTTCCCACATAATATAGTGCATAATAAACATTATTGATGTCGATGAACCCAACAACATACCTTGCAATATTTTTAAAAGCATGACATTATCCATCTATCTATTTTCTAACTCTCTTATCCAGTACAATATATTGAAAACCTGAAACCTATCCCAGAAAGCATCTGGCTTAAGGCAAGAACAGTGCTTGTACAAGGCACCAGCTGATTGCAGGGTGAACACACACACACACGCACACACACACACACACACACACTGATGTCAGTGGTCAATTTAGCATCACCAGTTTACATGTCTTTGGAGGAATGTGGATTTCCAGAGGAAAGCCACATGGACCCAAGGGAAACATGTAAACTCTATACAAGAACACCTAGAATGCGAACCCTGCCCTCATTAATACAAGGCAGAAGTGCCATCCAAAACATGAAAAAAGGAAGTAGGCAAAGCTCTCCTGGAGTCATGTTAGCAGAAAGAAAAGAAAAAAAAGAAGAAAAAAATGGTTTTACGTTTATATCATTGCTGAAGCCTTTTGGAAAAGTATTTGTGGAAATAAAACTTATCTTTAAGCCAGGATTTGTGCTGGTGAAATTGTTTATGGTAGAGTGGGTAGACAGAAGCCACCCAAATAAAAAGCTTTTCACACATTTGTACTCTAAGAGAAACAGGAAAAAGATTTTCTGCTCTGAATTGACAAAAATTTTACTTTTTGGGTAGAAACCCAAGCATTATGTCATGTAAAGACCAGGTTCTTCTTATCAACTATCTAATACCATCCCTACATTAAAGCGTGGTGGGGGCATCATCATACTATGGGGGCTTCTCAGCAAAAGGGATACAGGGACTGGTAAGAATTGAAGTAAGACAAATACAAAAAGGACCTTGAAGTAAATCTGTGCCACAGTACATGTAACCTCAGACTGGGGTAACGATCCACCTTTCAGCACAACAATGACCTGAAGCATACATGGGAAGACAACACTGGAGTAGCTTCAGAAGAAGTCACTGACAGTCATTGAATGGCCAAGCCAAAGCCTAGAATAAAACCCTACAGAACATCATGTGTATAGAGACCTGAAGATGGACATTAACAGACACATCCCACTCAGTCCAATGATACCTGAGAGTATCTGCCAGAATGAATGGGAAAAACTGCCCAATTCCAGATGTGTAAAGCTTGTAGAGATTTACCCAAGATGCCCTGAAGGTGTAATTTCCTAAAAAGGGGCTTCTACAAAAGGTCTGAATATTTACATGAAGGTGAGTTTTCAGTTTTTGATTTTAAATAAATGTGCAAACCTGTTCATTTTGTCATATTGAGTAATTAAGTTGTTATGGTGTATAAAATCTACAAATTATTCTCTATATTTTTATTATATTTTGCTCAATCCCAACAAGATGAATTCAGATGTACAGTAGGAGGCATTATAATAAAAGGGCATATCCTCTTCCTTTACACCTCACTTTTATAACAGTAGTTCACAGCATAATGCTAAATTGGTATTACAACCTGGAAAAGGAAGACTGAGTCATGCCTCAGGCTATCGATTACTTTATGGATGGACATCTGGGACAACATTTTGGTTTACAGCCTGGGAAAGGAGGACATGCGGCAATATCAAAAAACTTTATTTTCTGGGAAAAGATAGATTAAAGAGTTTGAGCAAAAGTCATCCATCATATTGACAGCCAGCCAATCAGGTACATGCAACTATCATGTGTTGTGAAACCATGGCATGAAACTTTATAGTACATATGCCTCATTTTGAAAGCAACATCAGGAGAAGAAGAGAAACAGCAATGACGGAAGAGTGACGTCAGAGAAGAAAACAAAGACACTTGTGACCAGTTTTCATTCGATCATCAGTTAACAGCATTCTCATGAACATCAGTTGCTAAATCAAATGCCGCCCTGGGACATTCATCCTTGTCATCTCTACTTTTTTCGTAAGTTTTTTCGAAAGACTATATATATCCAGACTTTCTTATCAGTACCTATTTTCTATTATTTCTTTGTTCCAGTGGTATTATTATTATTCTTGTAATAAATACCATGCTGCTTTTAACTTTCTATGCTTTGTCTTAATGTTTATAGAGTGATTGAAATAATGTTAGATTTCTTTGAGCACCTAGTGCAGCCGGAGATTTGCCAATACCTCTGTGCTGTGAGGTTTATTAAGACTGCAAGTGAGAGCTCCACTCCATAGAAGGGAACAGTACATAAAGAAGGTATTCTTGGCTGAAAAATGGCCTATAGTTAAGAGTGCTGAGTCTTTGTATGTATAAATGTATTCTTGAAGATCAAAAGTAATATTTAAGTCTGAGATATCATTAAAACATTGTATTTTGTTCATGCCAATAATAAGTAAGTCTCTTGAAGTGCTGAGTGGCAGGTTATTCCTAAAGCGCTTGTGTGGTTTAAAGTGCTAAAGGTTAATCAGTGTGTGTGTGTGTCATTCATGGGGCACTGTTGTGGTTAGGGACTGTGTGTATGCGTATAGCTATGTATGTGTGTGATCATTTTAAAGTGCAACAGTAGACCAACCCGATAACAAACTTGACAAGTACACTTACGCTTGAGAAAACAGGTAAAGGGTAAGTAGAGGGAAATACTACGATAATACATAAGTGTTTATTGATGGGCATAAAATTAAAATTTGTGTATTTAAAATTAAACCTACAACACAATAAATTATGTGGCTGAATCATATTTCGGGAGCAAAGCAGGAAGCAACAGTGAACGGGATATCAGGGATCAGGCACACTCCACCACACGCTCTCATGGAACCTATTTATTAACATCATTCAACTTATGAATTTTGCAGAAAGTGATCCAAACAGGTAATGACTAGGCCAGACATTTGATCCCAAGGAGCTGCATCCATTAAACAGCAGCAGATAGTGTTGTCACCATGCCATACCAAATGTTTTATGACGAGGAGTTTTTCAGTCATCAGTCAGTCATCATATCAAAAAAATACATACATTGTTATTTGTTTTGTGGTAACTACCACTTTAGTTAACTTTTCACTTTCCTTTAATTCTACTTTCTACTTTTAGTCACCATTACTCTGGTATTACAGCTTCTGAGCTCTGTTAAATAAATCTCATCTTAATTATTCCATCTACTAGTCAGCCATTTATTCCCAGTTGTAGTTAAAGGTTTCTCATAAAGACAATGCTGCCACCAGTGGTCTAAAGCAAAGAACATTCAAAGTAGCTTTTTCAAGAAAATTGGCAGGTAGTCAAAAGTATCACAGCAATTTTGGATATCTGTTTTTGATGCTATATGCAGTAGGAACACTGTATAATTTGATGCCATCTAGTGCTCAGGTTGGCATATTTCAAATTATAAAAGTGTTAAGATGAAGACAGTGTTTACATTAACTTCGTATTTTTTAACTGACAGTAATAAAGAGTGCATTAAATGCAAAGAAATGCACATGAAACATATTATGCTGCGGTAAATAAATAAAAGGAAATGGCTTGGGAATATTGAAACACATACATATGTCTCCTTTCCTGAAGACTGCAGTTGTCAAAATCCACTACAGTATTTTTTCTGTCTTTTCCAGAGATTTGAAAAGAGGACATTACAAATTCATTTGAAGGTGACATGCATGTGCACATTGGGACCACTCGAAAGGCTCAGGATGCCTGTCAATGCCAGTCCAGAGCAGGAGGGGGCACTGTTGCTAATTGTATCTCCTATTTCCCCTGCAGTTAAGAAAAGACTGAGGGAGATGACACCTAGCCACACCCCCAATGCACTTTCCAAACTCCACCCCTTCTGAGCCTGGACCTATTTAACCAGTTGACCTTCAGAGGAGATGGAGCTCTCAGTAACGCATTATGTGTGTGTGTGTGTTAAAGTGCATTGACATTGCTTTATTTTTTTTTTGATATTAGAAAATAAGCTGAAGTAGACTGCTTTATGTTATTAAATAGGAGTATCAGAACACGAGTTCCTTCACAGAAGATTAAAAAAATGTATGTTATTACAGTATGTATTTGCGCTACACAGCACAGGAGAGCTGAGTCAACTTCAATACTGGTCACTAAATATGCAGAGCTTTCAGGTCTGCTGTTGGCAAAGGTTAATAAATAGCACTTCTACAATGATGAACTGGTTTATATTGGAAATTAAAATATCTCTTTGTCCATGGTACTTGGGCATATACTTTTATAGGTACTTTTACTCCAAAGATGGGCAAGCTGCACTAAATAGAGACTCTAAATTGATCTGCTGTGGATTTGAACAGGTAAATGTGCTTTTGACTGACTGGCTCCTCATTTGGAATTATTTCCATCTTTGTGCTCAGTGTGACAATGTAGAAAAACTGGAATCAGAAAATGAATGAATGAGTCTAAATTGTCTCAGCATGAGACTATTCCAGTGCATTTACAGTATAAAAGTTTTGATGGTTCAATATTAACATTAACTTGCCTAACTAATAATGTTTGACCCTTTTTTGCTAAAGACTACCGAAAGTTCACATCCTGTTTTCAAAACAAACATACCAATCCAACAATGGGAAGTTAATGCCTGCTCTGTCTCAACTGACATCAGACCAATGCAATCCCCTCTGACATTACACCACTCTCTTTATTTTTCAGCTTTCTCTATAACTAAATACAGCATGTTTAGCTGACTTCAACACATACTCTGATACCTCAAAATCACAGCTGTGTGTGTCGATAAATTTGTTAATTGTGCAAGACAGCAAATTCACTAGCCTTTATCTGAAAGGGCAGGCTGTGCTCTACTAAAAAGGTGTTAACTGCACTTCTGCTCTGTCACTTTTCTTTATGACTTTCCTGTTGCTGTGTTGTTAAGAAAATGTCATTAGAGCACTCCCTGTGCCTTGCTTTCTTACATGGTGCACTCCCTGAAAAAGTATAAAATTATTCACCATTTCACAAAATTAAACCGCAGATTTGTTAAAAAACTGATATATAACAGATCTGTAATTGTTTTCGATTGATGTTCTATATATATAAAGGTTTCTTCAATATTAAAAGGATTTATTTGAAAGATCTAAAAAAAGTTATAAAGAGCAAGGCAAAAATAAAGAAGCAAAAGTAGGCAAACCTAAGAGGAAAGAAATTCAAATTCAGAAAACACATATCAGTATTTAATTAACAAAGCAGTGTTCAAAATCAGGAAATCTGAACAAAACACATGAATTACAAATCAAAATCAGGAATCACAAGTGAAATAGTGCTGAAGATGAAATGAGAACTTTCTCATTCCCCAGCTGCATAACTAAGTGGCTCTGCCTCCTTTGGCTCCACATGCTGGAGACAGGGCAGATAACACAGAAACCTACAGCAGATAATCCTATATAAAACAAAAATGAAAAATATTTCCAATGCAACATTTATTTTGATATTAATAACTCAGGATCTCCTTGAAGGTTATATGACCTATTAAAATGTAACTAGTGTTGGAGAACCTTGGAATAGAGAGCTATGTTTTAAAGTCTGCAGTATATTACAGTATTAACTTTCAAAGTTAAGCTGACTGTTTATGACAATGAGAGCTAACAGCCAAAGCATTGTGTCTTTTCCAGTATTTCAACCATGATAGCAAATTAAATTAATGCATTTGAAAATGTTAGATGTGGAGACAAAGCCTCTTCTCAAAAAACTGGAGCAGGTTTTGGATTTTATCAGGCTGACAGTTTTATTTAGAACACTAACTGGGAGAAAAAGTACATCATTCTGTTGACAACCCTGTTCCAAATACGGCAATATTTATTCTCTTAGACAAGTTGGCAGAAAAAATAAATAAAAATGTACAGAAATGAGCATCAGTTTGTTTGTCCTGCATGCTTCAGTAGTATGAACCTACTTTAGATATAATGAAGTAATGCAGTGCTGAGTGGCATGCAAGCAAGCAAACAAATGACTTTATCAAGTTAGGCAGGCCCTTTGCATTGAGAACAGCACTTAAGGTTTTCTTTGTAAGAGAAGGTGAGATGAAACATTGAGCAGTGTAATATATACATTTTTAAGTGTAAGGTTTACTTAGTAAGCTCCCTCCATTTCCATGGTTTCCTTGTTGTGATTGAAGTTTTTTAGATTTCATTATAACTACAATGAGGGTCATTTATTAATTATTGCTTGTCTAGCTCTTCCCATTTGAACAATTTGCATCAAATTACAACAGGTAATTTGATCAGAGGCACAGACATCATATATATATATATATATATATATATATATATATAT
>JANRMT010062807.1:39559299-39598409 GCA_026402145.1 Polypterus bichir lapradei
AGCAACCTTTCCAGACTGAAACATTCAAACAAATGAATCGAACAGAGGACAACATTTAGGGAAATGAATGGATTTTTATAGTGAACTGGCAGGAAATTAGATACAGAGGGAATTCTGAGAAACAATGGAAGGGCAGAAATGATGTGGAAAACTTGAAGCCAGAAGTGAAGTCATCAGGTGGGGCCAGAAAGAATGCCATTGTTATTGTGTGTGTGGAAGAAAGATTGTCAGCCAGTTCAAAAGGTACATTTATTCTTCTATTTTTCTGTTGAATAAGAGAGAGAGATATTATTGCCTTGTGTGTTATCATGGTTCGTTGAGCCCGTCAGCTGCTCCTAGCTGCAGCATCTCTTTCAACGTCTGGTTAAAATGCTCCACCAACCCATCAGTTTGGGGATGATATACAGTCGTTTTCAGATGTTTAATGTGAAGTAACTTGGCAACCTCCTTGAACATATCCAATGTGAAGTGGGTTCTTTACTCCAAAGGTTTTCTGGATTAGGTCATTTTCTCATGTGTGTATTTTTCTCTTTCTCTTTCTTTCTCTCATATGTGCCAAAACCCATGACTTCACTCTTAGCACCAGAAAAATTAAGAACAGCAGCTGCACAGACAAGTCAAGGGAGTTTTTGTATGGCTCTGTGTCACTGTGTGAAAGGCCAGCTGTAGCCCTGCTGACAGTAGTAATGTCCTGCATCTTCAGGCTGCACGTTACTGATGGTCAGCGTATAATCAAGTCCCGAGCCACTGCCACTGAAGCGATTTGAGATTCCAGACTGCAGAGTGCTTGCAAAATAAATCAGAAGTTTTGGAGCTTCTCCTGCTCTCTGCTGATACCAGGCAAGATATTTATAGCTGCCAGTAATGGAACTGCTGGCTTTACAGTTCATGTTGACAGTTTCTCCTGGTCGGGCAGACAGACTTGAGGGAGACTGAGTCAAGATGATATCTCCACAGGACCCTGGATAGAAGAGAATACAAGAGATTAAATAAAGTACAATTAATTTATTTTTAGACATAAATACAATTACAGTACTACTTAGAATTCACATAACAGCTGCAATAATTTATTTATTTCTAGACCTCACCTTCAAACAACACAAAGAAGGTCACCAAAAACAGAAATGAAAGATCCATCTCCACTGTGTCTTAGAGACAGGCTTAACTGACTCGATCTCAGTGACTCCACTCTTTATGTCTCAAGCAGCTTTAAGGTTAGACGTCAGTATGCAAATCCTGAATGGGGAAGAAACAAAGAAAATGAAGTGAAGGTGTGCTCGACAATGAACTGAGACCATACTGAGTACCCAAGAAGGGAAGGGCCTTGGTTAAGGAGGTGACCAAGAGCCTAATGATGACTCTAACAGTGCTTTAGAAGTCCTCTGCTGAGATGGGAGAAACTGTCAGAATGATGACCATCTCAGCAGCACTCCATCAATCAAGCATTTATAGCAGAGAGGCTGGACAGAAGACACTCTTGAGTAAAACGCATCTGACAGCCCCTTTGTATTCTAAGAGCATAAGGAAATTTTTTTTCTTGTCTGATAAGATAAAAATTAAACTGTTTGGGCAGAACTACATTTGGCATAGACCTGGCAATGCTCATCAGTTGTCTAATAACATCTCTATGGTGAATGATGGTGGGGCAGCAGCATGCTATATGGGTGCTTTTCAGCAGCAGGCACAGGGAGACTGTTTAGAATTGACTGAAAGATGAATGCAGTCAAATACGGAGATGTTCTCGAGGAAAACCTGCTCCAGAGTGCACTCAGCCTCAGACTGTAGCAACTGTTTCAGCACAATAACCCAAAACATACAGTCAAGACAATACTGAAGTAGCTTTGGAACAAGTAATTGTCTGTCATTGAGTGTCCCACCCAAAGCCCAGACTTAAACTCCATGGAACATCTGTGGAGGGACCCAAAGGTGGCAGCTTACCAATGTTTTACCCATCCAATATGATGGAGCTTGAAAGGATCTGCCTGGAAGAATGGGATAAACTGCCCAAATCCAGGTGTGCAAAGCTTATAGAGTCTTACCCTAAGACCATCAGATGCTTGAACTGCTGCCAAAGGGGCTTCTATAATGTATGGAATTAAGGGTAGAAATATTAAAATGAATGAGATGTTTCAGTCATTTGATTTTTAGTAGATTTTCAAATCTTTTTAAAAATGTTCTTTCATTTTTTCATGATGGGTTATTAAATGTGAATTGATGGGAAATTGGAAAAATAATCCACTGAAAATTAAATCTTATTGTTATCTAATTTATAGCTGAATCCCATCTCAGGAGGAAAGCAGGAAGCAACAGTGAACAAGACAGGTGGGCCCAATCAACCACAATCTCTCCTGGGACCAATTTAGTGTCACCTTTTAAATAACATGCATCTCTTTGGGGATATGGGACAAAATTTGTTGTACTTGGCAATAAAACAATCCTCACAGCAAAAGCTGCATCCATTAAACAGAATAAGATAGTGACTGCATCACTATGCCATGCCATGTTATATGATTTGGAAGATGTGACTTTTCACAAATATGTTTTTGTGTTTACTGCCACTTCACTTGTTCTTATCTTGTTCTAAACCAGTTCTATATTATATGGTACTTTGCATTCATTGCTGCTGGGATTGGCACTGCCTTCCATCCAGACTTGGCTTCTGCTTTGCCCACATTCTTCTTCTTTTGGCTGCTTCCGTTAGGGGTTACCACAGCGGATCATCTTCTTCCATCTCTTCCTATCCTCTGCATCTTGCTCTGTTACACCCATAACCTACATTTTGTGATAATAAAGCAACACAGACATCATAAAGATTTGGGGCAGCCACCTGTATATTGTTTTCCAGTCTGCAAAAGTTAAGTTTTTGAAGCACGATGTGCAAAGAACAGAGTCCAAAACAGAACTGATTATTACTGACAAAGATGGAGGCTTTAGAAGCCCATAAAGGAAGTGACATCATCAAAAGGGCCAGAATTGGAAGTGATGTCTTCTGGACCGGATGTGACGTCAGCAAAGGGCCCGGCACCGAAAGTGATGTCTTCTGAGGCGACGGAACCGTGCAGGATTTCCCGGGAAAGGTCTGCAGGGAACTGAGAAAGACAGCGAATTCTGTCGCCCCTTGGTTGGATGTTTTATTACAGTTACTCAGGCCCTTTAGCTGCCTCCTACTCACACGTGTGTGACAATGTCTTCTTTCATCATATCCATAAACCTTCTCTTAGGCCTTCCTCTTCTTCTCTTCCCTGGCAGCTCTATCCTTAGCATCCTTCTCCAAATATACTCAGCATCTCTCCTCTGCACAGGTGCAAACCAACGCAATCTCGCCTTTCTGACTTTGTCTCCCAATCGTCCAACCTGAACTGACCCTTTAATGTCCTCATTTCTAATCCTGTCCATCCTCGTCACACCCAATGCAAATCTTAACACTTAATCTGTCACAAATTACTCCTGACACTCTTCTCCACCCATTCCACCCTGCCTGCACTCTCTTTTTCACCTCTCTTCCACAATCCCTATTACTCTGTACTGTTGATCACAAGTATTTAAACTCATCCATCTTCACCAACTCTACTCCTTGCATCCTCACTATTCCACTGACCTCCCTCTCATTCACACAGATGTATTCTGTCTTGATCCTACTGACCTTCATTCCTCTCATCTCTAGAGCAGATCTCCAACTCTCTAGGGTCTCCTCAACCTGCTCCCTACTATCGCTACAGATCACAATGTCATCAGCAAACATCATAGTCCATGGGGACTGTGTCTTTCAACCTGTCCATCCATCACTATTGTAAATAAGAAAGGCCAATCCCTGATGTAGTCTCACCTACACCTTGGATGTGTCCATCACTCCGACCGCAGACCTCACCATGGTCACACTTCCCTTGTACATATCCTGTACCACTCTTACAGTGCTGGTTCAAAATATATTGTGACACTATAATGGAGTACATTGATTGGTACAGCTACTGTTCTACCCTGTACCAGTTCTGTATTAATTGACATATTGATTCCTTTCCAGGTTGAAACCATGATCTTGATAAGCAGATTAGAAAATAGATGGATTGGGATTTTGTCTTAATTATATTTGCACATTTCCTTTCTGCACATGGCAGGAAACATTATGAGAGAGTACACATTTCCATAAGCATCAATTCATTTCCAGCTGTTGGCCTATAGAAGCTTACTTTTTTAAACATGTGTGTTCCAATTGCCTATCTACTTTTCCTTCCTTAGAGTCTGCCAATGTTCTCAATGTCATTGCACTTTTCACTTCCCTTTCATTCTATTTGCTATTTCTAGCCACCATTCCTCTAGTATTACAGCTTATAGGCTCTGCCAAATAATTCTAAATTTGATTATTCCTACTACTGGTCTGCCATCTAGTTCCAGTTTGTACTTAAATGGTTTCCAATGCTGCCTTCTAGTGGCCCAAAGCAAAGAATGTCCAGAGTAGTTTTTCTAAGAAAAGTGCAAGGTAGCCTGAAGAAGTGCAGTGACTATAAACATCTGTTTTTGACAATAAACACTGCAGCCATTCTGTATTATTTGATGCCACCTAGTGGTCAGGTTGGCATATATCAAATTATATCAGTGTCAATCTATACTAATAAAAGGCAAAGCCCTCACTCACTCACTCACTCACTCACTCACTCACTCACTCACTCACTCACTGACTCACTGACTCATCACTAATTCTCCAACTTCCCGTGTAGGTAGAAGGCTGAAATTTGGCAGGCCCATTCCTTACAGCTTACTTACAAAAGTTAAGCAGGTTTCATTTCGAAATTCTACGCGTAATGGTCATAACGGTCAACGACGTCCGCCATATTGAACTTTCTTATTCATGGCCCCATCTTCACGAAATTTGGTAGGCGGCTTCCCTGCGCTAACCAAAACCAATGTACATACTTATTTCGGTGGTATGACGCCACTGTCAGCCGCCATATTGAACTTTCCAACGTCACTAATTCTCCAACTTCCCGTGTAGGTAGAAGGCTGAAATTTGGTACTTATTTCATGGTATGATGCCACTGTCGGCCGCCATATTAAACTTTTAACGGAAACCGATGTACGTACTTATTTCGTTGGTATGACACCACTGTTGGCCGCCATATTGAACTTTCCAACGTCACTAATTCTCAAACTTCCCGTGCAGGTAGAAGGCTGAAATTTGGCAGGCTCATTCCTTACAGCTTACTTACAAAAGTTAAGCAGGTTTCATTTCGAAATTCTATGCGTAATGGTCATAATGGTCAACAACATCCGCCATGTTGAACTTTCTTATTTATGGCCCGATCTTCTCGAAATTTTATAGGCGGCTTCCCTGCACTAACCGAAACCAATGTACGTACTTATTTCAGTGGTATGATGCCACTGTCGGCCACCATATTGAACTTTTTAACAGTCTTTGTTACTTATAATAACTACAGCCTTTTTGTTTAATCCACGGCTTCTCCGCTGTTTTATTGTTTGTTTATTACAATTATAGTTATTGTATAGGTATTTTAGACTTACTTTACATTGCTCAGGTACCCATTTCCTTTATCATTCCAACCCCCATTACCATGTCTATCGAGGTGATCACTATCGATCAAAGAACTGTCACTTACTGAGTGGTTTCCATGCCCGGAGATGGCACCTACCTTTTCCATTCTCTTTGTTACATATTGCACGGCCATATCAGGCTCACTCTTGATATCCGGAGGAACATTGTGTCTTATGTATTGAATGACTGGAACAGGTTCAAGGTGTGGACTGATGACGGTACAGGAGATAATTATACTACACAGGAGCACTAGAAGAGTGAAATGCTTAAGCCCTTCACCTATGGTTCTGCATGTGAGTTGATGGCTGCCGCTGAATTGTTTGATTGTCGCTTTCAAGTGTACCGAAATGGCCAAATATTTTACACTTTTCGAAAACCGCCAATGCCTCTTAAACATCTTAGATTCACAGGTGACGATTTCAGTAGTGGACACTTTGATGTTTATGAGTGTTTAAACTCTCAAAAGCTGGATGTGATTTTATCGATGAAACCGGTTGTGTGCTTACAACGCTTGACAGATGCCGAATGTCACTTCAACACAACAAATCCTGCAAATACTGTCGTAATTGAAACAAACCATGAAACTCAAACCGATTATGACAGCAGCAATCCAAGCTGTGAGATTTGAGACAAGATTACTGTTCACATGGCCAACTGTAAGTTACATGCTCAAGAGTAATCTCAGCGCATAGCTTGGTCATGTTACAACCGGAAGGCCGAACTGACAACATGGTATACAAAGAGATCCTTAACAAATAATTATTGGCATATTTTCCCTCAGTTTAAAAAGGTTAAATTTTCTTCTTAATAAAAATTTTAAGGCAGTACTTCGCCGCTGCGAAGCGCGGGTATTATGCTAGTGTGAAGATAATATGTACATAAAAGGAATTTTAAAACACATACAAATGCTAGATGTATTTCTCTTTACTTGAAAACTTTTTTCAAATCCACCATAGTATTTTTTATTTTTCTTTTGCCATTTCCAAACATTTCGAAATAGGACATTCTAAAACAATTTTAAGGGAAAAGAAAACAAGAAAATAATGTTCTTCTTATTATAGTAGGTATAGGTATGTGCTCCACAGTACAGGAGGGCTGAGTTGACTCCAGTCTAAGGGTCAGATGTATGCACAAAAAGAGGCTCAAAGTGCGTGTACACAATTTTCCATATAAAAGATGACATTTAGTGATAGCAAAGGTGGACAAATAGTATGCACTTATACTATTATGTCATGGTTAATGTGTCCATGCTGTTTTACTTCCAGGTACTTTCACTCCAAAGATGGGTAAGTTTCCTTTATTGGAGACTCCAAACTGATGTGCCATGGTTTTGAGATGGGCACCCCATTCAGAACTGGCTCCTTCTTTCTGCTCAGTGTGACAATGTGGAATAACTGGAGTCTGAAAATAATGAATGAGTAAAATATTTCCCAGCACAAGTCAGCATGTGTGACTATATCAGTGACATTTATGGCTTGCAAACTTTGATAGAGCAGACTTCTTTAATATTAACATTAGTTTGCCTCACTCATAATGCCTGTCCCTATTTTGCTAATGACTAACGAGAACTGCACGTTCACATGCTGTTCTTTACACAAAAAATCAATCCAACAATGGGATGCTGATGCTTGGTCTGTCTCAGTTAACATCAGGTCATTGTGACCCCCTCTGACATTGTCATCATCTAACAAAGTACAGGCATATAGATTTAAACATTATTAAAAATGTGAAAGCAGTTCATTTTTAGTTGAGGCTGCTGAGATAGTAGTCTCTAAGGACAAAAATTCAGAAGTACCAATCCCCAACTTCCGTGGGATGTAGTAGGATCAAGTTGACTGGTAACGGCAGGAACTGAGGGTCTTGGTTAAGCAGTGTAGGTAGGAACAAAAGACCTGTGATGCCTCTTGTACTCAGCCCCATGGGCATCTAGTAGTTTGTGAGCCAAGTGTCAGTGGCGGAGAGAAACAACACAACACACAGACCAAAAATATAAAAGCAGTACGATTTTTGCCCTGGGACTCCTCCACAGTTCCTTTCTTGTACTCGACAGAACAGCTCTTTTTTTTTGCACTCATCTTATCTGGGGGGGGGGCATCAAAATACCGGTATTATTTCCTGTTCATCTGTGTACATATGGTAGCAGTGGGCATTTATCGCTCATTCAAAGTCGCCTGCGCGATATCATAACTAGGGCTTATTTTCGGAGTAGGGCTTTTTTTCGGGGAAACATGGTATATTACTTCACTCAAATGTACTTCTCTATCCAGCGAACAAAGGCAGAAATACAGCCATCTAGATTCTCCTTTACACAGCTGTAGGATTTTTGCAACCAATCCCACCTATCACTGCTCTCATTCCCTCTAATGAGGGCTCATAATGCAACACCGGCCAAGCATCACACTCACTCTCTCACTTACACATATTCCCATGCCTGCACACACAGCTGGACAAGTTTATCTCTCTCTCTCACCCTCTGGTAAGCATTTCTATAGACTTCCCCTGGAACCTGCAAGTCTCTTAAAGCTCTCCTCATATTGATAAACTTTCATTCCCCTGGTCCAAGGCATGTGTTACTGAGCCGCTTGGCATTTGTATCTTGTGACGCAACCTATCACAAACCCCAGGTTGGGTTATTATTATTATTAACTAGCCATGTGCGCCCAACTACGTTGCACGTGTTAAAGTTGTCTGTGAAGGGTTCCCTGTTTAAATGCAGCTGCCAGTCGTGAACTGGGCCCTTCGTCGCACAGCATTATGATTTTTTATAAGGGAAACAAAATTACAAAAGAAAACCCTTGGATATTGATTCGATAGGAACAGCCTACTCGGAATCACTGTTCGAATCGTAATTATGTGGTGGTGTAGGAGCATTTCTGCTTCTGTCCGTTCACAGTCCGTCTCGTTTTCATGACGCTATTGTTTCCTCTCACGATGTCTTCTCAACCTTTCTCCAATCTCACATGTTGCTTTGTGGCAATCCAAAGAGTAAGGCAATATACACAGAGCAATGGTTATAAAAGGGGGACACATAGGTATCCAGGCTCTTTAAAGCATAAATAGGGATCACTTCACTGACATGTGAGCAAGCCACAGTACAACTGTGAGACGCGCAGCACTCGCCGGCTACAACGTAACAATAATTTCTGGAACGTGCTGTTACGTTGTCATTCTTTTTACCCACTGTCTTTCTTTCATTCATATGTTACGTAGGCATGTACCTTTTATCTTCGGCAATCTCATTCTCTAACCAGGCCTCAGGAGCTAACCAGCGTAACACTGTCCACCACCCCTTTCGTTATTCCGGCACATTGTTGACATCCGTGAGTAACAACAACGTACTAAGCTGGAAGGTGGTCTACGCATGCGTGGAATTTGCGGACAAACAAAGATCAAGATCTAAATGAAGATCTCTTTAGTTAATTTAAAGCACAACAATTTGTTTAGTTTGAATGTCTGTGTTTTGAGGTGTGACTGGCGTACTACAGTCTTCAGTAGTATAAGCCTGGAGGAGATTCTTAATGCAATGCCTATGTTTTAGCTGTATCTCTACTGCCATCTAGTGCTTCTTCTTCTAATTCATTCGCGGACAAAGATCAAGATCCAAATGAAGATTATATATAGAGATTGTGACAATACAGAGCGGAAATGGAGGCTCCTTAACTATGGTAGTATATTTAGGAGAAGGTCATTGTTTAGTCTGTAATTAACACAAATCAGGCTTTGCTTTAGAGTTTTGATTGTTCAAATCATAACACAAATGAAAATGATATTGACGAAAATGATGGGACCCTTAACCTAACATGCTGTTGCAAAACCTTTAGAGTTTGCAGTCACTGCAGACAAGCGATTCCTGGAGCTCTCAATGAGACTTCTGCATCTGTCAATGGGTCATTTGGCCCACTCATCCTGACAAACCTCGAACAAACTGCTCTAGCTGTGTCAGGTTTGAAGGGGACCTTCTCTAGGCTTCATGTTTCAGTTCTTTCCATAGCTGTTTGACAGGATTCAAATCAAGGCTGATAGAAGGCCACTTCAGAATAGCCCAATGTTTTGTTCTTAGCCATTCTTGTTTGCTTTTAGCTGTGTGTTTTGGCTCATTATCCTGTTAGAGGATCCATGACCAGCAGTTGAGATAGAGCTTTCTGACTCTGGTCAGTACGTTTCTCTCCAGAGTATCTAGATAGTCTTGAGATTTCATTGTTTCCTGCACAGACTAAAGGCAACTGTGCCAGACACAGTAAGGCAGTGCCAAAACATAACCAAGCCTCCTCCATGTTTCACAGTAAGTCTGGTGTTCTTTTCTTTGAAAGCTTCATTTTTTCAAGTTGATATGACTTGCCAAAAATCTCCAGGTTTGTCTCATCTGCCTAAAGGCCACTTTCCCAGAGTATTGTGGCTTGTCAATATGCACTTCAGCAAATTCCCGCCTGGGTTTTTTATCGACAGTGATGTCCCACTAGGTCTTCTTACATTGAGCCCACTGTCACTCAATGAATGGTGCGATCAGACATTGATGGACTTTAACCTTGAAATTCAGTTTGTATCTCTTTGAAAGTTGTCTTTTGCTTTTTGTTTACCATTCTCACTATCCTTCTGCCCATTCTGGGGTCGATTTTTGTCTTGCAGCTGCCTGCAGGGGGCTTGGTTCCAGTCTCATGGACATTGAACTTCTTAATAATATTTTCCACTGTTGTCAGAAGAGCATTAAGCGGCTTGGAGATGATCTTCTAGCCATTTGCCTTTAACTTGCTTGTCTATAACTTTCTTTCTGATCTTTTCAGACAACTCTCTCCTTTGTTTTCTCTGACCCATGTTCAGTGTGGACACACAATGATACTAAACAGGAGAGGGGCTACTTTTCTACCTCTAAATTGGAGGAATGAATGATTGCACAATTGGAGACATGTGTGATACTAATGAAAGGAAACAGTAGTTTAAAAAAAAGAAGTATATAAGCAGCGTCTTACCTTGCAACTTGAGTTTGACTTGATGTCAACGAGTGAGACGGAGCAGCTGTTATTACAATCTCGTGGTAACTATTATGAATACAGAGAGAAAGCTTCTCATTTGTTAACTCATCAACTAAGGCATCATACTGCCGCCCGTCACAATATGCAAAAAAAAAATACATCAGGTACTTTGACGTCTGATCCAATTGAAATTAACTCTGTCTTTAAGGCATTTTATACCAGTCTTTACACCTCAGAGTTTCCTCCCAACTCAGGAAATATGCAGCAGTTTCTTGACAGTTTAGTTATCCCCACAGTTGAGGCCATTAAAGCAGTTGAAATTGATGCCCCCCTTAATTTGGATGAGGTCATATTTTCGATTAAATCCTTAAAATTGGGTAAATCCCCTGGTCCTGATGGATTCACTTCAGATTTTTATAAGAAATTTTATCCCAAATTAGCCCCATTACACTTGCCTGTCTTTGCGGAGTCATTAGAACAAGGTTCTCTCCCCATGACGCTGAGACAGGCCTCTATCTCACTATTACTCAAGGAAGGGAAGGATCCAACTTTTTGTACTTCTTACAGACCCATAAGCCTTCTTAACATGGATGTGAAAATTCTAGCCAAGCTGTTAGCCTCTCGTATAGAAGGAGTCCTCCCATTTATTATTTCAGATGAACAGACAGGTTTTATCAAAGGAAGGCACTCCTTTTTTAATATTCACACCCTCTTTAATATATTGTACTCCAAACATCATAGTATTCTCCCTGAAGTGTTCATTTCATTGGATGCTGAAAACGCATTTGATAGAGTGGAGTGGGAGTACCTCTTTGCAGTCCTAAAGAAATTTGGCTTTGGCGATAGATTTATTTCTTGGATTCATCTCTTGTATACTTCCCCCCTAACTTCTGTTTGTACCAATAACAAAAAATCTGACTTTTTTCCTCTATCGTGTGGCACACGTCAAGGCTGTCCTCTCTCCCCCTTACTTTTTGCTTTAGCTATAGAGCCACTTTCGATAGCTCTCAGGACTTCCTCTTTGTTCCAAGGCGTGACTCGTGGAAATATAGAACACAGGGTGGCCTTATATGCAGATGATTTACTTCTGTATCTCACAAACCCTACTAATTCCCTAGCACATATTATGGCAATACTAAAAGATTTTTGTTTCTTCTCTGGATATAGACTTAACATTCAAAAGAGTTAATGCTTGCCTATAAACAAAGCTGTGCAGCGGCTCAGACAGACTGACCTTCCCTTCCACCTGAGTTATACTGGTTTCAAGTATTTGGGAGTGAATGTGACTAGCTCACCTAAGGCTCTACGGGCTGCCAATTTCACTCCTCTACTGTCTCATGTAAGGTCAGCTTTTCAAAGATGGGTTAATTTGCCGGTATCTCTATTGGGCAGGATTAATATAGTTAAAATGAATGTTTTACCCAAATTTTTATACCTTTTCTGGTGCATTCCATTGTTCTTACCCAAATCTTTTTTTAAAATCTATTGATCAAATGATCTCCTCATTCATATGGAGAGGTAAGTCTCCCAAAATTCGCAAGTCATTATTACAAAAGTGCCGATACAGTGGAGGTCTGTCTTTACCCACTTTGATGTTTTATTATTGGGCAGCTAACATCCAAAAATACATTTATTGGCTAAAAGATCCTCAGGCATTTTGGTGTCAGCTAGAAGCTCAATCATGTTTCTCGACCTCCCTCCCCACTTTATTATTTTTATCCCTCTCTGTATTCCTTAATCAATATACAGATAACCCTGTTGTACTTCACTCTCTCAAGATATGGCATCAATTTCGACACCACTTCAAATCTGTTTCTGTTTCTGTTCTGGCCCCACTATGTAATAATCACCTTTTTCCCCCTTCCCTTTTCGACTCTACGTTTAATTTATGGGATAAAAAGGGCATTAAATGTTTTTTCCGATCTTTATAAGAATAATATCTTTCTTAACTTTACGGATATGTCGTCCCTATATGGTCTGCCCTCATTTAATTTATTTTGTTATTTTCAAGTTAGACACTGTGCTTCCACTATTTTTTCTGAGTTTCCCATTCGCCCACCTAAACAGTCTTGGGAAGACTTATTCGAACTTTCTCCACATAAGAAAGTTCTTACCTCGCAAATATATAATACTGTTCTTTCAATGGACAGTAACTCTGACAATAAAACTATTTCAAATTGGGAACAGGAGTTGGGTCTGGACTTCAGAGAAGGCTACTGGGATAGTGTAGTTAAGGGGATTCGTACTTCTTCATCTTGTGCAAGGCTTTCTCTTATTCAGTTTAAAGTAGTACATAGGCTACATTGGTCAAAGTCTAAACTATCTAAAATTTATCCCAATGTTCCTGACCTATGTGACCGATGTAACTCCTCTCCCTGCAATTTAAGCCATATGTTTTTTCTTTGCCCCAAAATCCAGTTATACTGGACCTCCTATTTTGACATTATTTCTCATGTTTTTGGAATCCGACTGGAACCTTGCCCTTTGATCGCTATATTTGGGGTTCCTGGAGATCCTGTTACGTCTTTTAATAGTACACAATTGGATGCAATCGCTTTCACTTCACTGTTAGCACGACATAGAATGTTATTGTCCTGGAAGGCTCCGCATCCCCTGACCATGGTCCGCTGGCTGAAGGATCTTATGTTCTTTTTAAAACTTGAAAAAATCAAATTTAGTCTGAGAGGGAGAGCTGATGGGTTTCTGAAGGTCTGGCAACCTTTTGTTTCTTATTTTAGATCCTTGAAAACAATTACACCTGATTGAACTTTATTTATTTACTGTATTTCCTATTTTATTTTATTACTATCATTTTTTTAATTGTTATTTATTTATTTTTTGTAACATCCTGTGTATTAGGATTTTTTTTTAATTACTTTCTTGTTGTTTAATTATTTAATTAATCATTATTTTATCTATTTATCTTTTTTGTGGGCCTCTGGGTTGGATATGGGGTTTCTGATAGTCAATACTGATATGTTTGTCGATACCTTTGGCATTTTTATGTATGTTGCTGTTAATTGGAAAACTGATAAATAAATGGAAAAAAAAAGAAGTCACTCTAATCCAGTTATTTAGGATCTTTTCTATGGGTACTAACAAATGTGTCCAGGCCATTTCAGAATACCTTTGTAAAATAGACAATGCTTTTCTCTTTTCACACTTACTTTGCTTTACTCATACATGTCAAAGGCATTCAGGTATATATGGGACAAATGCTTTTCATTTATTCATTTTAAAGCAAACTTTAAACATTACTTAACTTAAAAGTTACCAATAACATAACCATTTGGTTAATCCAGTTCAGAAGCATGGGGACTTGAGGTTATCCTGGCAGAATCAGGATAACAGTAGTAAGAAGTCCTAGAAAGAATACCTGAACATTATAGGGCCCAATTATGCACACACATACTTACAAAAGGCCAATTTGGAATTAACAATTAATTGTAAGTCTTTAAGATATGAGAGAAAAAGTGGAGTACCAAGAGGTAAACCCTCACAGACATAGAGAAAATATTAAAACTCCACACAAACATCTGTCATTTGCAGGATTTCTATCTTAAATTAGTAAGGCAGTAACTCTAACCACTGTGTCATCCATTTTACTAATTATGATTCCAAAATAAAAGGAAGCCATTCAGCCTCCTCCAGTTGAAACAGTGTCAAGAGGCACAGGGCGAAGCTCACCTGGTGGAATAGAAGGAGCTATTGTGAATTGAAGAGTATGGTGTGGACTTTGATTTTGTAAATAAAAAAAAAGTTTATTTGCAGCCAGGACTGTTTTGGTGTTGTTTTGTTTGGGGTTTGGGGGAGTTGTGGCATCCCCTGGTGGTCACAATCTGTTATGTATGCATGTTTAAGAGCTTCACTGTACCTGGTGAAGGAGTCCCACCTTGACCTCTAGGCTGCTATCTGCCTTTGGCCCAGTATTGAAATAATATATTTTATTAATATAGTGGACTAAAATAACATAGTCATCCCATAGTCAAGATAAATAACTTTTACAAATCATATTATTTAAAACTCTATATAAAAAACTTGGAACAAAACAGAAATATATATTACTTACTATAGATCAGTGGTGGCGAACCTATGGCACTCGTGCCAAAGGGGGCACTCAGAGCCCTCTCTGTGGGCACGCGCGCCTTCAACCCAGCACAGAGTTCGTTACTATAAAGCCAGAGGGATGCGGGACCGGGCTGCTCCCCTCCCAGCTCCCCCTGCGCCGGAGGACTTTTATCACATCACCCTCCCCTCTGCCCAGCAGCCCAATGGGAGCGCTTCCACCCTCTCCTGTCTGGGGTAAGGCGGGCGGCTCACATGCTGCTTGAGGGTGCGGCACGGACTGCAGCCTGTTGAGTCTGTGATTCCCGTGGTGGGGTTGGAGGGGATGTGGTATAGCTGGTCCACAGCTCAAAATTGAAAAGGCCAGTTTTAATAGATAATCGCCGCACTCGCGGCTTAAAAGGGGTTATGGTAGAGTGGCCGGAGCGGTTTCCGGGAGCTTTGTGATGCAGGCGGTCCTCGCTTAAGCGCACAGGTGAGGAGTCGTCCGAATCTGTAATTGTTGCCGGGAGATGCTAATCGCCACACCTGATCCACGACCCCGTAATATAGAAGAGAAACGTGAGGTGTATGGAAAGGGGATAAAGAAAGAGAGAGAGAGAGAGCGCGCGCGCACACGGGAAAGGGAATGGAAATGGAAACGGAGGTTAATGGGAAAGACCTGCGTGAAACACTTGAGAAGATAGAAGGGATGACAAAGGACAGCACAGTTACTTCTGAAAATGGAATCCTTAAAGTGTGGAATTCTCTGCCAAATAATTTTAAGTCAATGAGGGCACTTGGGATTGCTTTCCTTACTTTGTTTGGAACATCTTATGGTTGTGAGCAGCTGTTTTCATGCTTTGAATTATATCAGCGTTTCTCAGCCTTTAAGTACTTGCGACCCAAGTTTTCATAACAGTTTTAAATGCGACCCCCCAAACGTTTTTTTGAAACCCTAATAAAATGTATTCCTATATTTTTTGCTGCCAATACACCGCT
Source organism: Polypterus bichir lapradei (assembly GCA_026402145.1). Lineage (NCBI taxonomy): Eukaryota > Metazoa > Chordata > Cladistia > Polypteriformes > Polypteridae > Polypterus > Polypterus bichir. Next base: position 39,574,864 of record JANRMT010062807.1, read on the forward strand.
ACAAGTTTAAAATTTCCCTACGAATACCGAACTTACGCCACATATGGCAACATTCGTGCCCCCTTTTTTGTTACTTTGCGCGGCCCACAGTTTGAGAACCGCTGAATTCTATCAAATCTGACACCAGAAACAGACTAACAGATGACCTGAGTGCTGCATGTGTTGCTCTCAAACTTACAAAGTGTGAGCCAAGGTTAGACAAATTATCAGCATGCATACAACAGCAAAAATCACATTAATTGTTCAAAACCATACCGAATGCAGACTTTTACCTTTCAATAAAAAGTTGTTTGTATCATTGAAAGCTCTGTTATTATGTTTTTCTTTTAAGACAAAAGATGTTAATGTATGAGTTGTTTTCAGGTTAAACCTGTCAGTATTCAGGTTAAATTGCCGTGTTGGCACTTTGTGATAAATAAGTGAGTTTTAGGTTGCAGTTTGGGCACTCGGTTTCTAAAAGGTTCGCCATCACTGCTATAGATGATCAAAACCACATTGAAACAAATATATTTTTTAATTGTTTTTCAAAATAGTCACTGACGCAGAGCTTAGCACAGACTGCAGGAGCTTATTCCACAGGTGAAGCCCAATAGAACAAAAGGCTCAGTGACCCATTGTGTCTGTGGAACAACCAGTAGGATAAAGGACCCTGAGCACAAAGAACTGACAGATGAAAAAATAGTAATTAAGTCTCAAAGATACCAGCAATATATCTGTAAACTAAAAGCAGGATCTTAAAATGGATCATCTCTTTAATAGGTAACCAGTGCAAGGAAAGGAGGAGACTTTCCCCAAAATGTCATTATGCAGGCAGAGATCAGCTGTAATAACACCAATGTGAAAGATCAGGTAGAACAGCAGCAACAACAGTGCCAGTCCTCTTATGAGGGTGCAAACCGATTCACAGTCAATGGGTAGAAACTGTAGAATTTCCATAAAAAAAGGGGTCACAAAAGGAAGCTTTAGAAACAGGCACCATTACATGCCAGCATGCTCTAAGGATTCCCCAGTAGTACAGCTCTGGTATATGATGTCATTGCTTTCCTCAACAAGACTCTTTTCTGATTAGTTTTTTCACCATTCACTCATTAATTGAAGTTGTTTAATCAGATGTGGAAAGGCAGAGACAAGCCATGGAAAGGTCTCTAAATGGGAGGCACACAATAGAGAGGCCAAATTTGACTAACCAATCAACCTAATCTGCATGTCTCTGCCATATAGGAGGAAAACCTATAGGTAATGTTGTATTATAGTGATATTTCCCTCTACTTACCCTTTACCTATTTTCTTCAGGGATAAGTGTACTAATCAGGTCTGTTATCGGACTGGTCTACCATCACACATTAAAAATAACACACACACATACATAGATACACACACACACCCTAAACACAAAAGCACTGTATGCAAGACGTATACACATGCATGTTATTCCCTTGCACTTTAAACCACACAAGTACCATATAAATAATACATGCACAGTCCGCTTTCTCTAGTATTCCAAGAGACTTACTTATTATCGGCACAAACAACATACAATGTTTTGAATATATCTCAGACCTAAATATTACTTTAGTCTCTAGAAATATATTCAAACATACCAAGGCTCAACATCCTTGGCTATAGGCCATTTATCAACCAAGAAAGCCTTACTTTACGTACTGTTCCCTACTACTGGGTGGAGCTCACATCCTCAGTCCTTAATAAACCTTGCAGCACGGAGCATATGGCAAACGTCCAACTGCTCCAGGTGCTCTTAAAAATATTTACTTTATTAACTCAATCACTCTAGGCATGAATACAAAGTATAGAAAGTTAAAAGCAGCGTGGTATTTATTGCATAAATAATAATACCAAATAGAACAAAGAATAATAGAAAATAAGATTGATAATAATGTCTGGGTATAGTCTTTAGAAAAAGCTTTTGAAAAAGTAAAGATGTCAAGGATGAATGATGCCGCTGTTTCCTCTTCTTCTTTGTCCACATCTTATGAGGCATGTTTATTAGAAAATTCTACATTGGGCTTTTACAACACGTGATTGTGAGATACTCTGATTGGCTGGCTGTCAATATGATAGATAAATTTGCTCAAACTCTTCTCTCTACTCTAATCTATTTGAATACATCCATTTTCCCAAGCAATAAAGTTTTTGATGTTTTAAGAACCTTCCTTTCCCAAGCTGTAAACCAATTTAGTCCTGGTGCCCTTCCCTTCACAGGTGATAAAATCATCAATATAGCTTGAGGGTCTCCTGAATTCCTGCTCAATTCAAACAGATGATATTAATATTGGTACAATTCAAGAAAACAGATTGCCTTTAAAATTAACTGTCCATGCAAGTGACCTATATTTAAGTTCATCTGTTGTTTTGTCTTGAGAAAAATAAAATTTCAGATTTTGTACACCACAACAAATGTGAAATTTGTAGTCTGGAAAACACCAACAATTGCTCACATTTTATACAACAAGAGCAGAATATTCATTGCTTTTCTTGGCCTTCTCAGGCTTATCTATTAAAAGGAGTCTCCATTCCAATATTTTGGCATAAACATTTCCTGTTAGTCTAAGTGTGATATCTCTTTAATTAAAGCATACACTTTTATCACAAAAATGGAAGCCACCACCTTCTAACTTCACAATCTGCAATCCATTTTCACACACACACATAAAAATCTAAATAAAAATTTTTAAAGCATACACAAAACTATTATTTTTCCCACCACTAACAACCTCCACCCCCTTTCCCCCAGTCACTTGCTCTTACACCTTGCTCACCTTTCTCACCTGTGTAGTACACCCATTCAAGTTTCACATCAGTCTCACCTGTCTAACTCCAAATGAAGCTCTCCTCCACACCGCCACAGACTGGTGTCTGCCCATTCCAATGTGGGCATTGCCAATTATTTTGCCCACAACAACATCTACTCGTTATTGTTACATCTGTCCTCTCCCAGGTTTTATGCTGGTCTCGCCTAGAGCCCCACACACCCCTAGAGATGGTCCAAACCACCCCAGACTAATACCCTTAAGACACCATCCTCACCTTCCCTGAAATATTACACATGTGTGTTATCCACAATAGCCCCACTATATTCAGTATTTACAGAATATCTGGTCTCATTATGTTTTCACCACAGAGATTTTTAATCAGCTCAGCACCTTCTCCCACACAGACGGACCAGACCCCAACCAATACTTCTGGGATTGCCATCCATTGTTCATAGCCTATTGATCAGGTTTAGACGTTCTTTGAAGTGTCCTCTCCCACCTCTTGAAAATATCCACACCTTCTGTTACCATATAAAAATGAAAACCCTTATGTTCGAACATGGTGTTCATTTTGGACAGTCTGCCAGGTATTTCCATGACTTTCCATATAAATTATGAAGTCTCTCAGTAGTTAGAAGACATGGAATTCAATGCCACAAAAAAAGACTGACTTCTCTGAATAGTTGTTTGGTACATACATGCAAACAACAACAAAAGTGTTCCCCTTACTAATTCAGTCTTGGTTTGATTTGATCCTCACATCAGTTTTAAAACATGCAGCTTATGAGTATCCTAACACACACCCAGCGTCTGCATCTTGAGGCACCTCTGAATTAGGAGAGAGAAAGTCAATGCTTTATCAAACATTATTAGTTTTAGAGTGAATGTTATATTCCATGTACCATGATATAAATGTTATTGCACCCAACTCTCTCCCTTTACCTTACTGGTAATGAGCTGATATGTGGGGCTCATGCAGGTGTTTTAGGCTTAGATGGACCATACAATGTGGGTCACTCATCTACCACCAACAGTGAACACCACTTCAGGCCTTGTCATCACCCCTAGTTTGGCTGAGGTTCTTTTAAATTTAACTGGAACAGACATGAGGGTCATTGACGATTGTATTTTTTGTTTAGCACCTTAAGTTAAACTATTTTGCCATGGATAATCCTCCTGGGGCAGAGGCATCATAGCCATGAAGATCACTAAAGCACACAAGCCTACTGGCACACAAGGTTCACAAGCCTAGGTATGATAACAGCCCATTCTCAGTTACCTTAGGCTGAATTAATTAAAGATCAGAAGCAGTAATCTTGCTGCCCATTGTGTACGTTTTGCAATGGGACTCTTTGTTGTAAACATTTTTCAAAAAACTGTTGTTATAGTATTGCTATATTCTTGAATACTGTTGCTTTGTTTTGTATATCAGCTCAGTAACTTGTTTCATTGAATCTGCAGTAAGACAGTTTGCAGCTGTACCACTGAGCAGGGCAGGTTTTTGTACAGCTCTCTATCACTGTGTGAGGGAGCTCCTCTCTCTGCAGACAGTAATAATGTCCTGCATCTTCTGGTTGAACTCCACGGATGGTCAGAGTGAAGTCAGTCTTTGATCCACTACCACTGAAACGATTTGGGATGCCAGATTGAAGAGTGCTTGCCTGGTAAATAAGGAGTTTAGGACTCTCATTGTGTCTCTGGTAGAACCAGTACAACCAATCTGTACTGTAACTATATACTGATTTACTTGTTCTACAATTAATAGTAACATCTTCTCCTGGCCTGACTGATTTTGCTGCTGGTGTCTGGGTCACAGAAATCTCCCCACTGCATTCTGTGAAATAAAAGAACATTTTACAGTTATTACTTTTATGTCTTTAAACCATATTTCCTATAATCAATAAATAATGTTGTAAAATGCATTAGAAGACGTTTTTACTTTTAGAAATTTAAGGAATATTGTGTGGAGAAATAACTATATAAATATAAGACATAAAAAAAAAACATACCATGAGTGAAGAAGACAATGGTGCAGAGGAGCATCAAAAGAGGTGACATTGTTACTTTAGATCCTTGTCAGTGTGTCTCAGTCAGGAAGCTTTAAACTCTGATAAAGCAGTCAGGTGGTGATTAAGGCACAAAGAGGCGTGTCTATGCAAATGACCTGTGCTGCTTCAGAGGAGAAAAGCAATCAAGCACCACTACTCTGTTGATTGTGGTTTCTCTTTTTCTTTCACTCGTATATTCAACTTAATAGTTAGCTTGGTTTTGTTTCCTTTTTCCCATTAGCAGAGAGTATTCTTCAAAGAATATTTATTTTTCTAGCACATTTTTAAAGAAAAGTGTAGGTCAATATGATTTACAAATAGTTTAAAAAAGTACAATTGAAATCATATCATTTGTTAGTTTATTGCAGTTAAACTAGTAAAAGTTCATTTTGGATCTGGTAACATTTGCTGTGATCAGGCATCCAGAGAGGAAAGGATGCGGGAGAAAATAATTCTTTAACACCCAGTCCCATCTGGTTATTTTAAAGTAATTAAAGTAAGTTGGATGAAGTAATTCAGTATAATATCTACATACAGTATCATTACAGGTCTTAGAAGATTCAGTGCTGCCAGTATCATCATGATGGTCCTCTCCTCCTCGTCCTTAAAACCTTGCTGTTAACTTTAAATACTTTCCAAAATGACTGTTAATGCTTCTTGTGAAATATAAACATAGGAGATGTCTGGGATTTTCTGATGCTGGCCTTTTGTGCCATCCTCATTATTGTTTCATATTCTAAATTCTAGAAACGTCTAGCTCTCTCTGTTTGTCCATGGGGTACTGTAAGTCTTCATTAAGACACAATTTATAATTTTATGCAGCATTGCATATATTGTATTGCATGAATTATTATTTTTCCAGTATTAGTATTCAGATTTCAGCTGAGTTTAGTTTAGGTTGTTTTCTATGATATGAATATTAAGCTCATCAGAATTACTGTATATTTTATAAGAAACTGTAACCTGGTTTGATTATTCTTTCCTTTACTATTCATGTACTTTATATGTCAGTTACACTCTCAAACAGTCAATGATGTGGTAAACAAAAGACACAGTTTAGATAAGTGATTTAGAACTGCTTAGTTTTTATTTAAAATATGTAAATATTTCTTTGTCTTCTCTCTGCTTCTGAGAATGTAAATGCACAGTGATGTGTGAATGTGTATGGCATATTGACAGTTTGCTGTATTTTACATCCAAACCTTTTCCATTGTGTTATAAATTAGTTATATATCATTGTGACATATTTCGTTTTTAAATTTATAATAATCATTACTGCTTATAAATGCCACAGACACTGTAAAGACTCAGACATACAAATGAACCCCTAAAGCACCATCATGTTAAACTTCCTTCTTTTTTCTGAGTATAATTTGCTCCCATTTTGAAAAACATGTTGCTCTGTGTTGTTCAGGGCATAGGAGCTGTGAAAACAAATTATACTGCCTGTATTTACGTAACGGCATTATCAGACTAGCATGGTATCTTTACATGTAATTTTTTGTTGTTGTATTTATACTGATTTATTTGTATATTCATTTCTAATTTCTTTTCTTTTTATCTAATGTTCTAAGACCCCATTTGCAAGGTTTAGTATGCCTGGGTCCATTCCACTCTTGTCTGTTCAAAGTAAATGATGAGGTGTGATAAGAGGTCCGTGGTGAAGTGCGATCTTAATAAATAATGGGAAGTCCCACAGCGTGCAGACTCCAGGTGGGTGTAGGTACAAGACAGACAGAGAGACACATACGTTTCAAAGCTTTATAACACACTGGTGAGGCTTCATCTGGAGTACTGTGTGCAGGTTTGGTCTCAAGGCTACACAAAGGACATAGCAGCACTAGAAAAAGTCCAGAGAAGAACAACTAGGCTGATTCCAGGGCTAAGAGGATGAATCAGATTAAAAGAGCTGAGCCTTTCAGTTTAAATTAAAGAAGAGTAACAGAAGACATGATTGAAGTGATTAAAATTATCAAGGAAATTAGTCCAGTGGATTGAGATTGTAACTCTAAAATGAGTTCATCAAGAACATGGAATCACAGCTGGAAACTTATTAAGGGTAAATTTCACACAAAAAATGCAATTTCTTTCAAACAGAGAACCATAGACATTTGGAATAAGATACCATGTAGTGTGGTCAACAGTAGGACTTTCAAAATCAAGTGAATAGGACTGGCTAATTTTGTTGAGCTCAATGGCGTGTTCTTGTCTGGATCGTTCTAATGTTCTAATAACACAGAAGAGGCAATCTTTTTACTGCTATTAGAGTTCTACTTTATCTTGGCACAGATAAACTGTTTAATGATACAAGTTTTTAAGGATGGTGTTCAAAGTTGTGTGGAGTTGTTATTGCTCTGGGTTCAAGTGGAGGATTCTTCTTGCGTTAGAGTGCACTCTTTCTCTTTGTGATGTTTTCCTTTGTTCTTGGTGTTACGTACTTTTCTCAGTTCAGCTATTTTCTGTGTCCACTGCTATGTCATAGAGAAAAGCATCACTCTTTCTGGGTTTAGATTAGTTTAGATGTTGAAGTTTCCTTCTTGAAGTAATGGCCGTTGCTTTAACACAATGGATCTCAGCTTTCAGGTCCACAAAAAGAAGAGATTGTCAGTTTACAGCCCCCCAAAGAGAGAGCAGCTCATGAGCTTTTCAGAGAGTGTAAGCAGCCATTTCAGAGAGTGTCCAATAGAGATGAGTGCAGCTAGTCTTGGAAGGAAGGTGTAAACTTTGTGGATTGGATTAATGTCCCTTCCAGTTACAGATGTAGTGTCTGCTTATAGGCTTGTTAGTTTGAAACTTTACTGTTAACCCATTCTTGAGTTGAAGCTCTTTTTTTAAACTTGATGCCTAACTGCTGCCTAAACGTCTCAAGGAGTCTGACATCGGATATGTTAGTTCCACTGTGATTTACACCTTTATTTTCAGATGAAGTACAGGCTGATACTGATATGGAAAGAACTGCAGTTTAGTTGTTTAATGTGAAATGTAGTTTGGAGAAGGTGAAGCTTCTTGTATGCAACCCTGTTAAATCTGCTAAACCAAGCAGAATGGGCAGTGCCCACTTTATTCTATACCACGTATCTTTTCTGACCAGTTTAATGGATTTCAAGGACCTCTAAAAGCCATCTAAAACTTATTTTCCATGGCCTTACCAAACTTGGCTCACACAGGTTTTCATTATGGTCAGTGCTGCAGCTATTGTCAAGCTCTTTCCTTAACTTGAGTGTTTCCTCATCATTGGTGTCCACCACCAAATAAAATTTTCATCACAGTGCTTGAAGCTGCTCCCACAACTACAGGGTCCATTCAGACTCCACGTCCCTGACCTTTTGTAAGATACAAATGCTATAGCAGACAAAGAAAAACTCCCAAGTGTTGTTTGTCAGCTGAGGTTAGGTTTAATTAATTTTAGGATCTGGTAAGGACTACAGGATTATTAGTTATATTCTAATAAGTAAAATCATTAATAGAAAAAAAAATCACGTCTGTTAACTTTTTTTGCATAACTGGATTATAAACCTGGGAGTTGTGTTTCTCATTTCTGTTGTTTTGAGCAGCCAGCTGGACCACAACATAAAAGTCAAGGTCTTATTTTAGTCGTAGGTCTGCAGTACCTCTGTTAGCTCAATAGTATCTGTGAGATTCATCAAGCTGTTTTTAGAAAGAGTCAACTATCTTGTCAGTTCTGTCAGAGAACCTGAAAGGAGGTTATTACATTTAAGTAAGATCTTTACTTTAATCTAGAAATGCCTCAAAGGTTGAAGTTCTAGTCTTAACCATATTTATAGATGCCTTAAGTGTTGGAGTAAATTTTATTTCTGACTATGAGATTTCATTACACCTTTTTATTTTTGTTACTTTGGATAACTGAAAGACTTCTAGGTGTTGATCTGTTTTATATCTCGGCCACTCAACCTCTTAACTACTATTAGGGTTAAAGAAGCAATATTTATTTTTATGTCAGTGTCTAGATCACAATAACACTCACAAAGTAATTTTAATGTTTTCAAAAGTTTTTATGATTTGCATAGATCTTCTGGCACTAATTAGTATTTGTTTAATAGTTACATATACATGAAGAACAGACAGGCAAATAAAAAGCCTATTGTTCTCTGCCACATCACTGTACACTCAGCCCAGCTTCTTTTCGCCTCATCATGTATGCTTAATTCTCCTTTGGGAGTGCGTCCAGTTCTCAGCTCAAAGGAGTCAGTGATGCTGGAAAGGATAAGAGAGGATGTGACATCAGTAAAAGGACATATTCATATTAATGTTTTGTTTTTTTTTGCAGGTGTATGGTGAGGAAACATGTTCATATTAGTTGACTGTCAATCTGTAAAATAAAGAAAAGTGAAAACAGACAAAAATGTCAACATCCAAACAATTTATGTTGAAGTTAAATTTTAGTCAACAAACAATAATTAAAAAAAAAAACACACACACACAAGTTAAAAAAATGTGAGTACTCTGAAGTTACTGTTTCCTCAGTGCTCTGTCCAAAGTGACAAACAAATTAAGGACCTTGAACAATTGGGAAAAGCCTAATGAACTAATGTGTATAATATTTGTTAAAGGTATCTATTTCCAAATCTACAAAAAATATAAAACCAGAATCAAAATTGCATGATCATAACATATATTTAGGTGGAATAATTTGGTTGCTGAATTCAGTCATGATATTCAATACGGCCTAGGAGGTCTGTAAATTAGTACTACAATTGTGTTTGATTCTGTGTTAAAATCTAATGTGACCACTTCAAACGTTATAAAATGAGTTATGTTTTTAAACCCACAAATAGTTTAATACATTAAATCACTTCCTTTTCAGTCAAGATTTTAAGATTTATAAAGGAAGACAAATTCATCCAGCACAGCCTGAACTAAAAGGAACAGCATCAATGTCTCTAAGCCAAGTTTCTATAAGTATACTTGTAAAAAATCATTTGACTGTGTACTTTGTATTATTCTGTTAACCACAACGGCTCATTTTAAAGCAAGTGAGTGTTTAGTAAACATCCTTTAAACTGTATTTATGTATCAACATGAAGTGGTTTTATATGAATTTTATTATGAATCAGGTTATTGATACCAGAATTCCTAGGGATAATCTCATTTTAATTCTAGGTTTAATCATGTGCTTAATTGTTTAGAAGTGAGTTGGTTTAGGATCTGTTACACAAATTAATTTTTGAGACGCTGGGTTTTCGGAAAACAGCTTCTGAAGAACAAAGGGTAGAATGAACTCACTGGAGACTGTGGCATTGTCTATGACGCCAAGGGAGTTTAGAGGCAATTTGCTTTCTATTTCCATTAATGTCTCAATGGTACATTATCATATAAACTAAATAAAAACATTAGGAGATTTCAAATTGGCACACTGTTAAAAAACATGACTTTTTTGGTGAATTAGACAAAAATTGCAGTTTCTCTCTTTTCCTGGAAACAGCAGAGTTTGAGTTTCAGTGCACCCACCTATGCAGGTAGAGCCGTATTCACACACTAATTCACATGTAAATCGGTCTCAGCCTCCAAGGAGGAGCACAGTTTGGTTCAGAAGTGCCTCTGTATTACAGATTCCATGTATATTTTTGCGTTGGTCTTTTCCAACCAGGGCAAAACAATAAGACTTGCCATTCTACTTAGTTTTTCAAACACAAGCCAATCTTAACACAAAAACATTCACACTTAGCTTATATGGAGTAATAAAAACATGAGCTGATTCACTTTTCCATGATGATTTCAACGGAAGACGTATGGCGCTCTAACCCTTTCTGAGGCTCCAAACAACTTGCATGGTCCCACTCTCTAGCAGAATGTCCAACAGTGAAGTGAACAGGAGAATGTGTGAAGCTGAAGTTACGCTCAAGATAAGGCGAATAAAACAAACATTTAATGACACATATACTGATTGTATAATGACTTTACGTAGCACACAGTGAAAGGCTACATTTTTATTTTATTATCAGATTTATTTATTAGTGCATATCCTTTTTCTACATTGAGTCCAAAAGAAAATGAATGGCTCTGTTCCCCTAAGTAGTAAATAAACTCATCATGAGACAAATAATATTTTGATTTTGAGCTTACACCGTACTGTGAAACGCTACAATTTTTTTCATCCATCCATCCATTATCCAACCCGCTATATCCTAACTACAGGGTCATGGGGGTCTGCTGGAGCCAATCCCAGCCAACACAGGGTGCAAGGCAGGAAACAAACCTCAGGCAGGGCGTCAGACCACCAAAGTACAATTTTTAATGTTATTTTATATATCTACGCTTTGCACAAATTTTTTGTCCTATGTAGAGTTTAAATTTGGAAAAGTTGATATCTTTCTTCCTCTCACAGTGCTATTTTTTTCATACAAACTCATTCTGTGCATGTTCCTTGCTCTGAAAACACCCATTTGTCTCTCTACTTTGTTTTCTTGATTAGCCTGGGTGGGTTTATTACCTGATCTTAGTTTTGAAAAGACCATCCATAATACACATTCATCAGGTAGATAGCAAATCCCCATCCATTGCTTTTCTTTAAAAAGATTAGTGTCAATAAAATATTTTTAGCAGTTTTTATACCTTTCTTAGATAATCTGACATAATTGGTAGGTTTATGTGCTCAAGAACACACATCAGTAATCAAAAACCTTTGCCACAATGGTCTAGTATGTGTTTTCACAAAATTAATGAAAATATTAAGAGGCACTGTTTACACTTTTTGTACTTTTGAAGAAATTTAGAAGCTGAAGTTGATCCTGACCCACTTATTGTTTACATATTGTTGTAGCTGAGTTACTGAAAATAAAAATTTGGTGTAATGATTTGAAAAGGTAATGAAATCTGCATAAATACCAATGCATGGCTGAATCACCCAACTTCCTAATTTCAGCAAAGTCTCCAGAAGGTTAAAAAAAGAAAACAGCCTGCTAATGAAGATCTCGAGCAGTGGTGTGTGAAAGAGGAAACTGTAGATTTGCATGCATTTTCATGGAACTGACACAAAATATAAGAGTTATATATATGACATAAAATATAAAAGAGTTTTTGGGAGTGTTAACATTTTTTGGGGATTGTAAACAAGGATAATTGCTTCTTTAAGCTTTGTTCGCACTTTCATGTTTACTTGTTTTCTGTTCTGCAGCTGTGTGACACGTGTATTCTGTTATACATGAGTAAAATCATCACAGGAGTGCAGTGTTTTTAAAAATGGGATGTGTTGCATATTTTTGGTAGAAAGACACACCAAAACCAACCATCCCACAAAATATTATGTTTTCTGAACAGTCACTTCCACAGAAAACAGCTGCTGAGCCCTTCATGCAGGGACCTCGAGACTCAGACAAAGTTTCATCCCAAGAGCTATAAATGCACTCAATCAGCACATTAAAAGTCCTCTGGTAAACTTGTACTACAACCATAACATTACATAATCTGAGCCACTTTATAAATGATTTGCAGTATATGTATAGGTACATTGCATTTATGTTTTAATATTGTAGTATTAGGGTGTTGTATACCATTATGAATGTAGTGAGAAGTCAAGCAAAATTACCCCTTTTATTAGCTAACTAAAAAGATTACAATATGCAAGCTTTTGAGGCAGCTCAGGACCCTTCTTCAGGCAATCTTGAGTTGCCTCGAAAGATTGTATAATGCAATCTTTTTAGTTAGCCAATAAAAGGGGTCATTTTGCTTGACTTCTCACTGTTTTTGTATTGAATATTTTTATTGTTTTATCATATTATTTTTATCATTTTATAGGGAATTTTGTTATGGCAGGGGTAGCACATGGAATTTCATTGCACTGTGTACAATGACAAAAAAAGAAATTCAATTAAATTCTATATTGCTGGCAACAAAATATCTTCATATGGCAGGAAATGAGTCCAGTGATTTTTGTTTTTCTTATTAGAGATCCTTATTTAAACACTGAGTGATAGGCAAACACGTGTGAAATTAATGTAGACATAAAATAAACCCCTTCTTCTTGTGTGAATAGCACAAATTTCTCTTTAACAAAGTGGAATTTATTTATTTATTTTTGCGAGGGGAAACAATGAGTTCCAGTGCAAATTCAGTTTTACATGAAGTCTTTTGCTCATCACTAATCACAAAGCAGCAGCCTAAGTGGAAATCCGATAAACAATTTATGCTTTAGTTAGGAGCCATGCACAACTGAGTTCCAACATGTTCTTTTTGCATTGGTGCACACAGACATTACATTCCTCTTTTAATACCTTCAATTTGGTAAACCAGTATCACAACATCTAAAATGAAACTATATGCTAACAATATATTTTATGTGCCAAAAATTATTTATCTTTACATTCAATCAAGCTGTATTAAGATATCTATGGATTTAGGGAGCCATTGCTGTATAACTGTCATTATTATAAAATGATAATCTCTCCTTCACATATTTAATGTTCAGCTACTCCATGTTCAGTGGTCCCTGCTGCCACTAATGCCCCTGCTAAAGTCACCCTCCAGCATTGCAGCAGCTCACCAGAGAGGAGTAAGCCCAGGGATGATGGCGTGCACACAGCTATCAGCGAGTGAGTTCTTATCATGAGGTTAAAGAGGACTTGATCACCCAACCTCACAACAGAAATATTTCTTTGAGAAACAAAGAACAAATATTTATTTATTTTGATTAACTTCAGGGCCCTGTAGCCCCTGTGCAAATAGCCTAGCTTAGACCGTACTGTATATAAGTCCAGCCATGACGAAAACTGAAAATATTTTTTGCAGTTTATAATTTTATTTCAATTGGTGTTTTCAGCTACTGTATAGGTTTGCATAGTTTAAGTTTTGTATCCAAGTTAATAATTGTATTTCTTTTTATGTTTTTTTTGTTGTTGTTGTTGTTGTTGTTAATAATGTTTGTCTTCATTTAGTTTTCATTTATTAAAATAAGCCTCCTCCCCAGAAAGCCTTTCTTCTCCTTCTGGTCCTAACTACAGTAAATCAATAGACAGACAAAACATCTTCATTTGTATTTCAAGAGCACATTCTCTGATGTCACACATCCACTCTATAACTTTGCAACATCTGAGAAACCCTGGAAGCAATGGGAGCTTCTAGGAAAGTAAACAGTGGAAAAATACAAAAACGCACTATAAAAGGAGCTCACCTATCTGGTACATTTGACACCCACTAGGAAAGAAAATCTTTTGTTTGTCTTATGAAGTTAAATAAAGAAATATTCTCTTAGCCTGAAAGGTTACTAGAGCTTCTGATTGTAAGGATTAATGACGCCACTTAAAAGCATATTCATTCTCAGCACTAATTCTTTGATTCCTACTGAAATTCTCCATCTATTTTTCTCTAGTGAGAAAATTCTGTTGATTAAGGAAATCTGGCTCCGTGAAGGCCTATCTCATGTGTGGTTCAAACACAAAACACTACACAACTGTCCTTTTTGTTGGGCAAGAAATAAAAAAGTAACTTCTAGCATTTTTCTCTAACAAGTGTTAGGACCGAAAGCTCAGATGAGGTGCCAAACATCATCATTAGGTCCTGTGCAAACCAGTCAGAGGGGAACTCATCATGTCGGTGTGGGACAGCAGAAACAACTCAAAGGGCACTGTAGTGAATGAAAGAGTAACTTCCTGGGGGATTCTCCTAGCACATATTCTTCATATTATATAGATGAGAGGAGTTAAAAGGAATGATCTCAATTCACAGTGGTGGTCGTGGTAGCTGCCAATACTTTGTTAGCATACTGTATTAGGTGTATGGCACAATACAAATGTTGTGAGCCTTTGCTTAAGTTTAAAATGATACATTTTACTAATATGTCTTTATTTATTCATATGCAGCACTTACTTTATTTTTTTAAATTATTGTACTTATATTCCTAATATTTTTAAATTATTGTACTTATGTTCATAAATTATGTATATCACTCAGTTTAATTAATACATGAAATAAAAATAGGCAAATAAGAATTATCTCATGTGCAAAAATAATAGAGACCATATATACTCAGCAAAAAAAGAAACGTCCCTTTTTCAGGACTGTGTATTTCAACAATAATGTTTTAAAAATCCAAATAACTTTACAGATCTTCATTGTAAATTGTTTAAACAATGTTTTCCATGCATGTTCAATTAACCATAATCAATTAATTAACATGCACCTGTGGAATGGTCGTTAAGACCTTAACAGCTTACAGAAAGTAGGCATTTAAGGTCACAGTTCTAAAAACGCAGGACACTAAAGAGACTTGTCTACCGACTGTGAAAAACACCCAAAGAAAGATGCCCAGGGTCCCTGCTCATCTGCGTGAACGTGCATTAGGCATGCTGCAGGGAGGCATGAGGACTGCTGATGTGGCTAGGGCAATAAATTGCCATGTCCACACTTTGAGACGCCTAAGACAGCGCTACAGGGAGACAGGAAGGACAGCTGATCATCCTCGCAGTGGAAGACCACATGTAACAACACCTGCACAGGATCGGTACATCCGAATATCAAACCTGCGTGACAGGTACAGGATGGCCACAACAACTGCCCGAGTCACACCAGGAACACACAATCCCTCCATCAGTGCTCAGACTGTCCGCAATAGGCTGAGAGAGGCTGGACTGAGGGCTTGCAGGCCTGTTGTAAGGCAGGTCCTTACCAGACATCACCAGCAACAACGCCGCCTATGGGCACAAACCCACCTTCGCTGGACCAGACAGGAGTGGCAAAAAGTGCGTGAGTTTCTGCATGACAGCAATGTCAGTGTTCTGCCATGGCCAGCGAAAAGCCCAGATCTCAATCCCATTGAGCACGTCTGGGACCTGTTGGATCGCAGGGTGAGGGCTAGGGCCATTCCCCCCAGAAATGTCCAGGAACTTGCAGGTGCCTTGGTGGAAGAGTGGGGTAACATCTCACAGCAAGAACTGACAAATCTGGTCCAGTCCATGAGGAGGAGATGCACTGCAGTACTTCAAGCAGCTGGTGGCCACACCAGATACTGACTGGTACTTTTGATTTTGAGCCTCCCTTCATTCAGGGACACATTGTGAAACATTTTTAGTTTATGTCTTATGGTGTTGACTCTTTTAGTGTTCATACAAATATTTACACATTAAGTCTACTGAAAGTAAAAACAGTTGAAAGTCAGGGGACGTTTCTTTTTTTGCTGAGTATATATTATTAACAATGACTAACCTTGACTAATTTTTTACCAGGTAAATGGAAAACAATTATTTCCTGCAGTTTTCTATCACTTTATCATATCAGTTTTGAATACCTTCAGCTATTCATCCTTACAACTGCCTTACCTCCTCCAGATTTATTCTCAGTCTCTGCTTCATTTCTTCCCAACACATTCTTGCTTGAATGAGATTTGGACTTTACCTTTGCCACTGTAAAGCGCATAAATATTTAAGGTCATTGACATACTGTGGGGTCCACATTTGTGCACAGAAAAGGGGTCTTACCTTCCTAGCCAGAAAACTGTAGTTCATAATTGCCTTAAACATTAATAGTTATTCTGGCATTTTTCCAAAAATTCAACAAAGTCATGCAATTGATCTTTAACAAATTCAAAAATGCATCAATGGTTATTTCTGAAAGCATTTTTTTCTCTTGGATACATTCTAAAGAAAGCCTTTGATATTAGGTTTACGTTCTGTTATTGAAGAATGTGAATGAACATCATCTACTAAGAGATATGGAGTGTGGTTAATGGATCTTTGAGGACAGTGGTTTTCAAAGTATTTTGGACCGAGGATCTCTCGAAGCGACTTGCGAGAAAGTGGCGTTTCAAGCCTTCGGTGCCTTCTGTGATCCTGGGAAATGTGAATTCACTACCAAATAAGATCGACAAACTGGTGAAAAATGTCAGGACCAACAGAAAATGCAGTTTGTTGTGTTTTTGTGAAACGTGGCTAATAACTAACATCCCAGATGCTAACGTGGAGCTACCCAGGATTAGCACAGCTAGAGAGGACAGAGATGCAAATACCTGCGGGTAGCAGAAAGGAGGAGGACTCGCTCCCTATGTAAATACAAGATGGTGCAACTCTGGACATGTAAACATCAAAATCTCCACTTGCTGCAGGGACATCGAACTGTTGACCGTAAATCTGTGTTCCTATTACTTTCCCAGAGAGTTTGGATATGTCATTGTTGTTATTGTTTACATCCCTCCTCGGGCGGACATGGAGATAGTGGGTGACATAATCCATTCCGCTGTTGCTAAATTACAAACACAGCACCCTGAGGTGCTTGTGCTAATCGCTGGAGACTTTAACCATGTGACGCTGGACAAAACATTACCTGCCTTCTCCCAGTATGTGGATTGCAACACCCGGGGAAATAGGACTATTGACCTACTGTATGCAAACATTAAGGACGCATACAGCGCCACCCCGCTGCCTGCGCTTGGGAAAGCAGATCATAACCTGGTTCTGCTTCAGCCTCACTACAAACCAAGAGTGAGGGCGCTACCTACAACCACACGCTCATTCAGAAAGTGGTCCCCTGAGGCTCTGAGAGACTGCTTTGGAACTACAGACTGGGATATCCTGCAGGGGTCACATAGTGAGAACATTGAGGAGGTTATTGACTGCACTACTGACTACATCAACTTCTGTATGGACATTGTAGTTCCAATAAGAACAGTACGCTGCTATGCTAACAACAAGCCATGGATTTTAGCCAATTTTCTCCCAATTTCCCAACTGCCATTTCTGGCCAAAATTCTAGAAAGAATTATTTATAATCAATTGGTTGATCACCTTAACTCCAATAACTTATTTGAGATCTACCAATCTGGCTTTAGGCATTATCATGGTGTTGAAACGCCCCCCCTGAAAGTTTTTAACGACATCTCTATTATTACTGACTCAGGTGGCGCTGCAGTCCTTGTCCTCCTTAACCTGTCCGCTGCCTTTGACACTGTTGACCACGAGATATTGCTGATGCGGCTTGAACATCTTGTTAGGCTTAAAGGGGCTGCTCTTAACTGGTTCAGGTCTTATTTAACTGGTAGACACTTTTCAGTTATTTTAAATTCCTCTTTTTCGTCTATTGTTCCTCTTAAATATGGTGTTCCTCAGGGATCTATTTTGGATCCTATTTTATTCTCTATATACCTTTATCCTATTGGAGCTATTTTTAGGAAATTTAACATTTCTTTTCACTGCTATGCTGATGATACTCAGGTTTACATTCCTGTCTGCAACTCTGCAATAAATCAACTCCACAACTGTCTTTCTGAACTAAGATCCTGGATGGCTAATAATTTTCTTGATCTGAATCAAAATAAAACTGAGGTGCTTATAGTGCATCCATCAGCTAAAGCCCAAATTGGTCTTAGACTTCTCAGCTCTTTCTCTGTCTTTTGCAAACCTCAAGACAGTAACCTCTCTTTTGAGAAACAAGTTAATTCTGTAGTCAAGAGTTGCTTTTTCCAGCTTCGTCTATTAAGTAAGATCAAGCCTTTTTTTATCTTCTAGGGATCTTGAGAAAGCTACTCATGCTTTTATTTTTTCTCGCCTCGATTACTTCAACTCGCTGTATTCTGGGATTAACAAATCCCTGATACGCAGGTTACAGTTGGTTCAGAATGCTGCCGCTTGCTTTCTGGTTGGGGCAAGAAAGTCTGACTCTGTTTCTCCTATTTTAGCTTCTTTACACTGGCTGCCTATCAGTTTTCGAACTGACTTTAAAATCTTGTTGCTTGTTTTTAAATCATTACATGGGCTCGCTCCTGCCTATTTATCTGAATTGTGTGCTTTGCACCAGCCATCCAGAGTGCTTAGATCTTCTGGTCAGTTGTTTCTTGTTGTCCCTCGTACCAAGTGTAAAACCAAGGGGGAACAGGCCTTTTGCAGCTGCTGCTCCTCGCCTGTGAAACTCTTTACCTCATCACATAAAGGAGTCATCTACAATTGAACTGTTCAAAACAAGATTAAAGACTCATTTCTATTCACTTGCATTCCGTGACCTTCAGACATACTGATGGATTCCTCTTTGTGATTATATAACATTACTTCTATTTATTATGTATTTTATTTATGTTATTTGTTGTTATGTTGTTTTAAATGTGCTATATAAATAAATTGACATTGACATCAAGGGCCTTTTGAACCAGAAGAAAAGGGCTTTTAAAGGTGGTGATCAGCATGAGCTCAAGCGCATGCAGAAGGAATTCCGAGTCCAGCTCAGGGCAGCGAAGGAGCAGTACAGGAGAAAACTGGAGCAGAAGTTGCAGAACAACAGCATGAAGGAAGTGTGGGATGGGATGAAGATCATCACTGGCTGTAGCTCGAAGCAGGGTGCCACCATCGAGAGAGACGTGGAGAAAGCAAACCAGATGAACAACTTCTTTAACAGGTTTGACCACCCTAACCCACTGTCACTTCGGAGTACTGCACCCTCCACCCATCTTTCTGCTGATACCAGCATAGGAGAGACATCCCCACCCACAATTACAGCAGTGCAGGTGAGCTGAGAGCTGAGGAGACTTCATGCCAGCAAAGCAGCCAGTCCAGATGGAGTATCGCCACGACTGCTGAAGGCCTGTGCGTTGGAACTGGGGAGTGCTCTACAGCGCATCTTCAATCTGAGCCAGGAACAGGGGAGAGTCCCAAGACTTTGGGAAACATCTTGTATCACCCCAGTCCCAAAGGTATCAAGTCCTAGTGAGCTGAATGACTTCCGGCCTGTTGCTCTGACGTCACATGTGATGAAGACCATGGAGCGGCTGCTGCTTCACCACCTGAGGCCACAGGTCTGCCACGCCCTCGACCCTCTGCAGTTTGCATACCAGGAGAAGGTGGGAGCGGAGGAGGCATCATCTACATGCTACACCGATCCCTCTCCCACTTGGACAGAGGCAGCGGTGCTGTTAGAATTATGTTTTTGGACTTCTCTAGTGCCTTCAACACCATCCAACCTCTGCTCCTTAGAGACAAGCTGACAGAGATGGGAGTAGATTCACACCTGGTGGCATGGATCGTAGACTATCTTACAGACAGACCTCAGTATGTGCTTCTCGGGAACTGCAGGTCTGACATTGTGGTCAGCAACACAGGTGCACCGCAGGGGACTGTACTTTCTCCGGTCCTGATCAGCCTATATACATCAGACTTCCAATATGATTCGGAGTCCTGCCACGTGCAAAAGTTCACTGACGACACTGCTATCGTGGGCTGCATCAGGACTGGACAGGAGGAGGAGTATAGGAAGCTAATCAAGGACTTTGTTAAATGGTGCGACTCAAACCACTTACACAGGAACACCAGCAAGATCAAGGAACTGGTGGTGGATTTTAGGAGGCCCAGGCTCCTCATGGACCCCGTGATCATCAGTGGAAACTGTGTGCAGAAGTTACAGACATATAAATATCTGGGAGTGCAGCTGGATGATAAATTGGACTGGACTGCCAATTCTGATGCTTTCTGTAAGAAAGGTCAGAGCCGTCTATACTTCCTTAGAAGGCTGGCATCCTTCAACATCTGCAATAAGATGCTGCAGATCTTTTACCAGACGGTTGTGGCGAGTGCCCTCTTCTACGCAGTGGTGTGCTGGGGAGGCAGCATAAAGAAGAAGGACGCCTCACACCTGGACAAACTTGTGAGGAAAGCAGGCTGTATTGTAGGAATGGAGCTGGACAGTTTAACATCTGTGGCAGAGCAACGGGCACTGAGGTGGCTCCTGTCAATCATGGAAAATCCACTGCATCCACTGAACAGGATCAT
Organism: Polypterus bichir lapradei; assembly: GCA_026402145.1. Classification (NCBI taxonomy): domain Eukaryota; kingdom Metazoa; phylum Chordata; class Cladistia; order Polypteriformes; family Polypteridae; genus Polypterus; species Polypterus bichir. The sequence continues at coordinate 39,595,381 of JANRMT010062807.1, forward strand.
CTCCAGGCAGAGGAGTAGCTTCAGCGACAGACTGCTGTCACTGTCCTGCTCCACTGACAGACTGAGGAGATCGTTCCTCCCCCACACTATGTGACTCTTCAATTCCACCCGGGAAGGGTAAACATTAACATTATTCAAAGTTATTGTCTGTTTTTACCTGCATTTTTATTACTCTTTAATTTAATATTGTTTTTTGTATCAATATGCTGCTGCTGGATTATGTAAATTTCCCCTTGGGATTAATAAAGTATCTATCTATCTATCTATCTATCTATCTAGGGATTATGAATATTAGTATATATTGGAAATATCTGATACATATTTCTGCTAGTTTAACATAAAATATAATTATGAGCTCATTAGAAAGTTCAGTGACTGGATATACCTTAGAATGTCAATTTTGCATATTTAATGAACAGTTCTGTCCACTTTTCTCTTCACTCTTTACACCTCAGACTATAAGTATAACACGTCACTTGTCAGGTGATTGAGACTAATGGGATGTACTGATAAGGGGATGAGACAGAGTATCGGAGTCAGGTGGAGATCTTTGAGAGATGTCTGAAACTCAACATCAGCAAAACCAAAGAACTGGTTATTGGCTTTCAACATGCCAAAGAGACTCCACGCCCAATCAATATTCATAGAGTGGATAAAGAGCTGGTGCATTGCTTCAAGTTCATGGAGGTCCATATCAATGATAGGCTGTACTGGTCTTGTAAGACAGAAGAACTATATATGAAAGGTCAGAGAAGACTATTTATTGCTTGGAGACTGTGTTCCTTCAGTGTGTGTAGTGATAACACTTCTAACATGTTCTACAACTCTGTTACAGGTAGGCTTTTTAGATTAGATTAGATATACTGTATTTTTTCCCTTCTGACATGGAATGTCTGGCGTGGATAATGAAGAACTGCTACTTTCAGCAAAAGGTAGTATGTAGGTGGCATTAAGATGGTCAGATCTGTCCAGATGCTCCACAGGTATACATTTAAAGGCTTTAATATGTGAATAGAGCAGGTTCAGCTTGCTGTGTCTGCAAAATGACCAAGCCAAAGCTACACAGTTGAAGATGCCAGAATTCAGAATGACTCATCTTTAGAATGTTCATAACGGAGTGAATCATTTCTGTTGCTGAGTTTAAAAATTCCTAATTGGTAATATGTACAAATTCAGACTGCATTTCAAAGTCTGGCTCACATATTTCAGCATTAACTATAATATACTTCCTCTTTGTATATCCTATTGACATAAATTTCAAGGGCCCTTCCCAAATTTTCCATTACGTCTGATCTTATAAGATGTAACTTGTGTAACATTAAATCCCTTCTTAAAAAGGTTTAAGACAATTTTCTACAATACCCAAAATGCAACAATACCAGATCTTGCCATAATTCACTATTAGATGTTATAGTTATTTCAATTTAAAAAGAGATCAAGGAGTGTTTTCATTTTAAAAAGCGACCAAGTCTGGCAGTTTTGAATTGTTTCCATCTTATATTTTCCCTCGTTCTGGATCATCATCCTTGCCATCCTCAGATGACTTTTATATAAATTCTAGGTTATGGTGTTCTGGGCCAGGAACCTCACTTCAGAAGAGATCCACCGAATCACAAATTATGTAAAAAGTCAGGCTCAGCTATGGGATGCACTTTGGACCTGCTGAAGGTAGTAGTGGAGGAGGGAATGAAGGAAAAAAAAGTGCCATTATGAACAATGCTTCACATCTTCTCTTTAACACACTAACACTCTGAAAATGCATTATGATTGTTGTTATTGTATTGTATTGTGATTATTGTATAGCAAATGTACAAACAAAAGGTCATCTTACCACCATATATCTTTTTTCTATTAAAGTGAGAGTGCTGTTTTGTTCCTGATGAATACTGAGATGAACACAAATACAGTAGATACAGAAAATGGATCTGATGCTCTTTCAAAGAAATCTAACCCTTTATTTTTGTACTGTGTTGGAAGTGAAAAATATTTATCAGATAAATTAAGAAGAAACGTATTTGCTGCACTGGAATGCCAAATCTTACCTGCGGCTTCGTAGTTCACAAGAGTTATTTTCTAATAGGGAGTCTGTATCCCTAGGAGAACAGAAGACAAAGAAGTAGTATTTGAGTCTTTAATATGCATTTATTTGTAAGCAGTATGCTTTGCAATAGAAAGGAGTCATCACAATATGCATGTAGTTAAGCCTTGGGCATCTCCACCTCTCTAAATAGGCTTTTTAAGTCCAGTAAATACACAGTTATGAACTAAAATTCCCTGTTAACACCAGTTCACTTAACTGTCCTCTCCTTTCCCTTACAACTTTGTCTCTCCCAGGCTAGATGAACAGTGTAAAGTGGAAATTGACCATTTAAACTTCACTGATTTATGTTTAACCCACTTTTATAATTTTTCTTTAGCATGGGAATGTCAATAATGATTATTATAAGCACTATGTTAAGCTGTCAAATTGTTGCTGTAATCAAATACAGAATGCAATTTAATTGGTCTTAAAATACCCATGAGTGCAAGCATCTTATAAATATCTTGTACTTACAATTTGTCCCATATACCGTATATGCTCACGTATAAGTCAGGTCTTGAAACCAGAAAAATCAATCATAAAATCAGACCCCGACTTATACACCTGTTCAAAAATGCGACACTTAATTTTTTTTTTTGCATCTTCTTGCCTCCTCCAACCTCATATCAGTTTCTCATACACATCAAATTTTGTTGCAGCAGCGCAGTTACCAATTTCTTTGGCCACTTCAACGATGTTTAATTTAAAACCAGCTTCATTTTTTCTTCTGATCAAATGCTCCATCGTAGATAAGGGATGCTCTTACGATAAAGGTGTATGAGGGTGTGAGATACAAAAAACACAAATCAGTGCAAATGTTGCTTCAGAATAGTTTGGGTATTACTGTAGGCATTACATAGGCACAATACATAGAAAAAAAAGTACTTGGGTGTTAGCATATCATAAACTTTTGGACCAATAGCGTGAGTTTTCCGAATTCGACTTATAC
>JANRMT010062807.1:39608409-39642124 GCA_026402145.1 Polypterus bichir lapradei
AATAAATGTTGTGTTTGTCACATGAATACAAACAGGTTGCGGGCCTCATAGTGTCTGAAGTGCTCGGATCTGTTGTAGACCTAAAACTGTCCTCAATTCAGTTGGATACTTCTTGGCACCAATGTTGCGTATTAAGACTGGGCTGGCATGACAAAAATATCAAATTATTTCACTCTGTGATCACTACTTACTATTGTGCAATATATTTATTTATTAATATCTGAAATTTGCCTGTATTACAGAATGCACCTGAAAATTAATTCATTAAAATGACATGATTATTAAAACTATACAGGCACAAATTTTTTATTTATTATTTTTGTCTTGAAAGTAAACAGATATATTGTGTATTGCTCATGACCAGAAGTTAAAAAAAAAACTTCACCGTGTACTTTTAAAATAGCAAATTATGTACTATAGAATTGGATTATTAAAATTAATTTAAAGTTGATTTAAAATTGCTTCAAATCACAATTCTGTATTGGCATCAGTGTCTAAAAGCAAAGTTTCCTGCCTCCGCATAGGAAAATTTTAACTGCTCAAAGGTTGATCTATGATGGCGTATGTGACTTCACAGAGATTTTCATTTATGATTCATTTAAAAATCAACTTTGTAAGTAAGTAAAAAAGTAGTAAAGTTCATTTATAAAGAGCACTTCACAGACAAGAAGTCACAAAGCGTTGTACAATAAAAGTAAAATAAAAAAAGATGAAGCTAGGCAAGACATAGACACATTAAGATACACAACAGAGTAAAATCTAATAAATACATTATGTTCAGATCGGGGGGGCCATTCCTCCCAATCACGCCCTTCCAGGTCTCACTGTCATTGCCCATGTGAGCATTGAAGTCTCCCAGCAGAACGAGGGAGTCCCCAGAAGGTATGCCTAGCACCCCCTCCAGAGACTCCAAAAAGGGTGGATACTCCAAACTGCTGTTCGGCACATACGCACAAACAACAGTCAGGACCCTTCCCCCCATCCGAAGGCGGAGGGAGGCCACCCTCTCGTCCACCGGGGTTAACCCCAATGCACAGGCTCCAAGTCAGGGGGCAATAAGTATGCCCACACCTACTCGGCGCCTCTCACCAGTGGAAACTCCAGAGTGGTAGAGAGTCCAGCCCCTCTCAAGGAGATTGGTTCCAGAGTCCAAGCTGTGCATCGAGGTGAGTCCGACTATATCTAGCCGGAACCTCTCGACCTTGCGCACTAGCTCAGGCTCCTTCCCCTTCAGAGAGGTGACATTCCACGTCCCAAGAGCCAGTTTCTGTAGCCGAGGATCAGACTGCCAAGGTCCCCGCCTTCGGCCACCACCCAACTCACACTGCACCCAACCTCCTTGGCTCCTCCCAAAGGGGGACCGGAGAGTGTGTTACAACTACAGAGGGATCACACTCCTCAGCCTCCCTGGAAAAGTCTATTCAGGGGTTTTGGAGAGGAAGGTCTGTCGGATAGTTGAACCTTGGATTCAGGAGGAACAGTGTGGTTTTCATCCTGGTCGCGGAACAGTGGACTAGCTCCCCACCCTTAGCAGAGTCCTGGAGGGTGCATAGGAGTTTGCCCAACCAGTCTACATGTGTTTTGTGGACTTGGAAAAGGCGTTTGACCATGTCCCTCGGGGAATCCTGTGGGGGGTGCTCCGGGAGTATGGGATACCGCACCCCTTGATAAGAGCTGTTCGGTCCCTGTACAACCGGTGTCAGAGCTTGGTCCGCATTGCTGGCAGTGAGTCGAGCCCGTTTCCAGTGAGAGTTGGACTCTGCCAGGGCTGCCCTTTGTCACCGATTCTGTTCATAACTTTTATGGACAGAATTTCTAGGCGCAGCCAGGGTGTTGAAGGGGTCCGGTTTGGTGGACTCAGGATTGGGTCACTGCTTTTTGCAGATGATGTTGTCCTGTTTGCTTCATCAGGCTGTGATCTTCAGCTCTCTCTGGATAGGTTCGCAGCTGAGTGTGAAGTGGCTGGGATGAGAATCAGCCATGGTCCTCAGCCGGAAAAGGGTGGAGTGCCCTCCCAGGGTTGGGGGAGAGATCCTGCCCCAAGTGGAGGAGTTCAAGTAGTTCATGAGTGAGGGAAGAATGGACCGTGAGATCGACAGGCGGATCGGTGCGGCATCCGCAGTGATGTGGGCTCTACATCGGTCTGTCGTGATGAAAAAAGAGCTGAGCCGTAAGGCAAAGCTCTCAGTTTACCAGTCGATCTACGTTCCTACCCTCACCTATGGTCATGAGCTATGGGTAGTGACCGAAAGAACGAGATCGCGAATACAAGCGGCTGAAATGAGTTTCCTCCGCAGGGTGTCTGGGCTTTCCCTTAAAGATAGGGTGAGAAGCTCAGTCATCCGGGAGGGGCTCAGAGTAGAGCTGCTACTCCTCCGCATCTAGAGGAGTCAGATGAGTCTGATCAAGATGCCTCCTGGACGCCTCCCTGGTGAGGTGTTCCAGGTACGTCCAACCGAGAGGAGGCCCCGGGGAAGACCCAGGACACGCTGGAGGGACTATGTCTCCCGGCTGGCCTGGGAGCGCCTTGGGATTCTCCCAGAAGAGCTGGAAGAAGTGGCCGGGGAGAGGGAAGTCTGGGCCTCTCTGCTCAAGCTGCTGCCCCCGCGACCCGACCCCGGATAAGCGGAAGAGAATGGATGGATGGATGGATGGATACATTATGTTAAAATTGAATTAATAAAAATAAAATTAATAACAATAAGACTCTACCTACACAAAAACCTGGCTAAACTAGGAAGTTTTTAACTGTTAATTAAAAGTTTTCTCATGCGATGAACAACTAACAAATTTTGAGCCTGAGATCTAGGTAAGTGTGTGAGAGGCACTAATTCTGAGAAGATTGGATAAAAAGACTGGATATCTCTCCTAAAATCCCTTTAAAAAAAAGCTCTAGACAAAAAGGAGACATGAGATACAACTGAAATTAAAGGAGTCAAAACTGAGAATTTGGTTTGAAAAATCGTGTTGTATTTTGTGAAATCTCTTTCTAATTTTGTTTTAATCTCTTTCAGGACTTCATTGTTTTTACTTATTTTTGGATTAATCCCTTTATCCAAGGTGTCTAACAACCTTTGAGACACGATCAGTTACATTTCTTTTATTTTTTCAATTGAAGCACAGGCAGATAAAGTGGCTTGTTCACGGTCACACACTGGTGTCAGTAGTGGGATTTAAACCCATAACATTACGATCTGAAGTCCAAAGTCTTAACACTAGAATTACCAGAGCCTATGAGAAAACTTGTAAATCCGGCCCACATTAAATCCGTTCGCACCTCTCCGTCAGCGTCTTTTCTCCTGTAAATGTGCCGATTAAGTCAAGCAGCAAGCAGCCTGCTATTCCAACCCCCACCATTGCAGAACGTTTGCTAAGTTCTACCAGCTCATGCCTTGTTTAATTATCTGGGAGTGAACTGCTGGAATTTTAGAGTGGAAACAATAGATCGTTATCTGGAACACATGTCATTCATGTGTGTTCTGTTTCTACAGTAATCTGTGTAAACACATTGTTAAAACAGAAACTTTGTCATATTTTAGTAATTAATGTTACAAAATGTAGACATAAACTATAGAATGTTTGAAGCCTGAAGTCCAAAGATCAAATAAACACTTTCATAAAAGGTTAAAGGACAATACCCTGTGGTGTAGTGGTAAGATTTGCTGACTTGTAATCAAGTGGACACCGGTTCAATCCCCATTGCCTCCTATATTTGCTGTTTTCAGTACTGAGTTGCTCTTATTGTTAATATTATACAGTACAAACATACATTTGGTTTGTGTCTGTAACAGACTATGTACATTTATAGTACTGTACTTGTAAAAGTTACCTGTTTTCACTTTTATTCTCTCACTCACAATCATGATACATACTACCACCCTAGGGATCTGACGCTGTTAGTTTTTATTTGAAACTGGGAATAACTGTAGATGTGAGTAGTGTTTCGAGGCAATGGAACTGGACATTCTCTGATATGGAGGGATAAAAGCTGACACACAAACGCTGGTGAATCTGCCTTCTTCGTATCCCACCGTCACTTTATTTTTTTTTATTCAGTTTTTTGCTCACACAGAATTAGTATGCACCTTATGGTGTATGATGTCAAAAAAAAAAAAAAAAACACAGACGTAGGTACATATGATATTTTGAAGAAATCATTTTATGACCTGAATAGTACCAATCAGAAAACATCATTGCACTAATGCAATATTATTTGAAAATGAACAGGGTCAGATCGGGTGTGAATTTACGCTGACGCTGTTACTTAGAGTCAGATCAGGAGAGGCAACGGGAGTGTTAGAGCATGATCGTGCCAGGATTTGTGTGATGGAATTTCTGCAGTAACATTGGGGCTTGCACATTTTCAGTTTTTACGCAAGACTGATCCATTTGACCAGAACCTTGCCAATGGGTCAGATATTGTATGAGTTCTAAGGTGTCAAGAATCCAGAATTCTTTGTACTTCGTAGTGCTCTTCAGTTTCCACTTGAACTTGAAGATGACCAGGTTCACATCTGTAATAAGGACTTTTATTAAGTGGATTTGTCTGTGATACATAAAATGATTTGTGAATTTATTAATGGGCTGAAAGTGCCAACCGATACAACATTGGACCCTCTCTTTTCCTGATTACATAATGACCTATATGTCTGGGTGCTAGTTTACTGAATGGAACTCTCCGTTGGAAGTCTTTCATTGAAAGCCACACCTTCTGTCCAATATTAAATTATGTAACCACATTACATTTTCAGCCCACATAACATTTAGCAGTGGCATCTCTCATCTTCATATTCAACAGAGCTACCTCCCATAAAGACTTAAGTCTCTGGAAATGTTCAGCTACACCCAGAACTGTTAACGCAAGGGAAGAAAACTCAAATTGAGACATTTTGATAACAGGGTCATAAAGCACATTGCGGGCAAATTCATTGATAGGTATAATGTCCATCCAGTTAAAATGGTATGAATCTATAGTACAATATGGAACTTCTGAAGGTCTTCATTGACTTACTCAATTTGGTCTTTGGCCTTTATTGTGATGTCAGATTTAGCTCACAACCCATCTGCTTGCGAAACAAAATTGGGAACAAAATGGGGGACCGCGACCTAATATCATTGAGTATGGCAACCCATGTAAGTGTACAACCTCTCTACTTAAATATATATCTGTAACATCTCTGACTTAATGATCCTTCCTCAATGAAAAGAAATGTGCACACTCAGGGAAATGATCCACTAAGACCAAAATGGCAGTATTAACCTGAGAATTGACAAGATCTGTTACAGAATCCATTGAAAAGGCCTCCCAGGAATGACTTGGATAAGCAATTAGCTGCAAATGCCCGAGAGGTAATCCCTGGGAAGGCTTTTCAGCAAACTGTAAACTGATCATGACACCAACTAACCCATAAGCACCTAAAACAAAGCAAAAGGCACAATACAAAAATTAAACAGACACAAAAGGTTGTTGTTTTTTTTTTTATGACAAAAATAATTCAAGAAAATGGGGCCAAAAAAGAAAAGAAAACACTACAGTACAAATCAAGCCTCCTTCAAAACAGCTAGCTACCGGGATCCGATGAGGGAGAGATCAGTGTTAAAGTCTATACTGGCCTCCATATAATAATCCAACAAATCCCTCAGTATGCCTGCCTACGTTTGTGTGCAACTGATAACAGCCCTCCTTCTATTCTGTTTTTAAATCACTCATAACTCCTATATCATTGTAAATTAAAAGAACATCATTTTTTGAAATATTTTAGTTATTCCAAATTTTGTCAACTTGATGGTGGACCTTGTTCATCAAAACTGTTATATCTATGGCTAGTGCTCTGGTCAGATATTAGAGCTTTCTTCTTTAAGTCAGGTTTATATATTTAAATCTCTAAATGTTCACCATGGTTCACAAACCAAAGTTACTTCAAAGTGAAAAGCTGCCAAGCTGTACATTAATTTTTGAGAAAGTTTGTGAGAGGTAGAAAAAAGACAAACTAATTAGGTCACTTTAATGTCAATAGTTATAGGATTCGCCTATGGACTTTCCAGACCTTCCATGTTTTAATAACTGCTTTCTCTGAGGATGGCCATATATGTTTGTAAAGTTTTATTAAATGGGGAGGGAGGAGTGGATTTTTTCAGAAGCTGCAGGAAAATGGTATGTGCTCAGACTTAAATTACAGCTACTCATCTACACGTGCATGCATAACAGAGGGAGCACTGAGGTACATGTTCTATTTGTTGTCATTTCTCATAATACAAGGCCACAGTCTGCCCCACCATTAAAAGTACTATTTTAACTACAGTCTCGGAGTTTTGTATTAAACTTTCATTCACTGTTGTTACAAACTGTATTCTTCACATGCTATCATTAACTTCTTATCTGCACAACTAAACACTCATTCTAATACTCTCAGTTTCATTACTGAAAATTCTTGTATATGCCTCAAAACCCTGTTGGATTTCAGGTCAAAAGTGTTCTGTGTGCTCATGTCTTGGGCCTTTTGCTACCATGAAAGGGTTTGAGTTCAAAGTGGCAACAATTGCTGTTTATTAGATTCAAAATATTATTACATATAATTTAACTTATATACAGTGTAATGATAAATAAAACAATACCAATTAGGAAAAGGGTTTAGCAGGAAGAAGACAGACAATGTTTCCTTGAATGTACAGGTGAATTGTCATATTAGAAAGTATTGGACTTTACCTGATATCTGTCAGGAATATTCCCCATAGCGATGTTGGCGATGTCCTCCACACATACACCAGCACCACTGACTTCCTCCAAGCCCATTGTGTCACACAAAACAATAGGCAACTGCTTGCCTTCTCGGCCGGCCTTGATTGAATAAGTCCGAAACTGTGAAGATATTTAAGTTTTGGAGATGTTATGGAGTTTGTTTGTTCAATGGAATAATATTGTTTTTTTGGCTTTGTCCTGTCAATGCTTTTCTTTTTATAAAGAAAATGGACTGTGTACATTTTTGACAAAAGTTGCATCATACCACAAATTACCTCATTCCCTCATCTCTTTATCTGTGTGGCTTTCATATTTTGGCAAATAATCTTCATTACTGATTGCTGAATTTGGTGGACACTCTTATCTAAATTAATTTACAACAGAAGAATGCATTATAATTTTTATTTAATTGTTTTTAACAGTTGAACAGACAGATTAGGGAAAACACCAAATATTTACACTGTATGTCCAAAAGGTTGAGGACACCTGCCCATCACACCTATATGACCATGTTAGTCATCCTATTCCAAAACCATTGGAATTAATCAAGAGTTGGACTTCTCTTTGTGGCTATAAATACCTGCAGTCTTCTGGGAAGGGTTTCTATGAGATTTTGGAGCATGTCTGTAGGAAATTGTGTCCTTTAAGCCAAAATAACACTTTTGAGGTCAGGTCTTGATGTTGGTCGAGAAGACCTGACTCATATTTGGTATTCTAATTCATTGCAAAGATGATCAATAGGGTTTAGAACAGGATTCTCAAGTTCCTCCACTCTAAAATTGGCAAACCTTGTTTTTATGAACCTTGCTTTGTGCCCAGGCCACAGTCATACTGGAACAGGAAAGGGCCTTCATCAAACTGTTGCCACAAAGTTGGAAGCACACAATTGTTTAAAATGTCTTTGCATGCTGTGGCATTAACAGTAACCTTAACTGGATCCAACAGGCCATGCCCAAATCCTGATAAACAGCCCCAGACCACATTCCCAACTCTAGCAAACTTTACAGTAAGAACTATACAATCCAGAAGGTAGCATTCCACCAAACCCACATGACTCCATCAGGCGGCTAGATAGTGAAGTGTGATTCATCACTCCATAGAACATGTCTCCAATGGTGATATGATTTGCTCAACTTCAAATGATGCTTTACCTTTGCACATAGTGATCATAGGCTTGTATGCACCAGCCATGGAAACCCATTTCATGAAGCTTCAAACTGTTCTTGTGCTGATGTTGTTTCCAGAAGCAGTTCGGAGCTCTGTTGTGAGTGATGCCAATAGAAGACAAGGCAACTGCAATGTACATCTGCACTCTGTGAGATTGTGTGGTTTACTAATTCATAGCTGAGCTGTTGCAGCTCCTCGACAACAGCACTTAAAATTGATCAAGGCAGTTCTGGCAGAGCAGAAATTCCACATGCTGACTTGAGGTGGCACAGGTGACATCCTTTGACAGTATCACATTTAAAGTCACTGAGCTCTTCAGTACGATCCATTCTACTGTAAGTGTTTATTAATGGAGATTGTAAGGTTATGTGTGACTTTATACATCTGTTAACAGCTGGGTATGGCCTGAACACCTGAACTCAATCATTTGGGGGGGTTATAAACATACTTTTGGCCATATAGTGTATATAGCACATTTTAATATATAAGTGTAATTCAAACCACTTTAAAAGCAGTTAAAAATAACTAAAGCTTTTAAAAAGATAAAACGGGAGAACCCTTAATTTGTATGTCTTTCTTGGTTAAAATGTTGAAAGCCAATATCTGATTTGACGAGATTTACTATGGTCAGGTGGTCAGACCAGTGGTAGACCAGGGTTCACACCCTGTGTCCTCCCTGTGTTCAGTCTGCATGTTGTCCCCATTTTTGTGTGGGTTTCCTCTGAGTCCTCCCACTGTCTAAAGGCATATGCAGGTGTATGGGTGTGTATGTCCTGCACATTGTATTGGCACCCTGCCAGGCTTTGTCCCTGTCTTATACCTTATGTTAGCGGGAACAGGCTCCAGCATAACCCCAAACACACCCCCAAGCAAGCAACCCTGGTCTGTACATAACAAACAGCTAAGGTGCTTGTAAGCCTGCTTATTCAGAAGCAGATCCCACAAATGCCAGACTTGTCCTGTCACAAATGACATTCTTTTACCCATTTCCTTCTACCTCCAACTGTCTTCCCCTCTATAACTGAGGTTCAGAGGCTGTTCTAAGGCATGGCACAGGAGTACTTCTAATGAGCCTTCAAATGCTCTTTCATTAATTTGGTATGACGTACTTGACGGCATACTTTGGTACTTTTATGTAGATTGATATTTAATATTGATTGTTTGTAAACTCCTGAATATATACCATTTTAATTTCTCTCCCCCAAAGTGTAAGGAATGCCAGTTTTATTAATTTATTTCTGGCCATGTGTGACAGATATGTCTAGTTTTTAATGACCCGAAAGTTTGTTTGAAGTTGTATTTGCCTGTTCTTTTTCAATTCGAGAAAATGCTGGCTGGAAAGGCTATAACTCAACAAAGAACTGGGGAGTGTTTTGTACCTGAGTGCTTTCAGTGGTGAATGAGTTGGGAAGGGAAAAATAGATTTACTCTATTGGACTGTGGCTGAAATAGGATTGGATGAACCAAGGTAGTTATCTAAACCCATTGGTTCACTGGGTTACTCAACCCCTCAGGCTTTCTCTCTCTCTCTCTCTCTCTCGTCATTCCTCCATAAAGTGAAGACCATCTCTCTCTTGGCCTTTCTCCATGAGATGAAGACAACTCTTTCCCAGCCACCATATTGTTATCTGGGCCTGTGCAGATGATGAGCTGATCAGTAACTGTAACAACAAGTTATTGTGCCATCTGAAACTACACGTCTAGCATTGTCAAGGTTGTTTTGGTTTTTAACTAACACTCATGGCATTCCATTTCTTTATAATTTTGCTATTAATTAAAAATATAGCTTTCTGACTTGTTTGTTCTGTTGCCAGAGGGCATCAGTATAAAAGGTAGCATAACGTATGAAGTCTAAAGGCTGGGATTTGAGCCATTTTTTGTTAAAGTCTACACAATAAAGAGTATTTAAAGGGAAAATAGGGTCACCTACAACTCTATGTGACAAAACAGGTACCCTCCACAAGAATCATTAATTTTTCAAGTTAAAAAATTAAAATGCCACTCTTACCTGTTTGGTCACACTGGTCACTGCACAGCCAGCAATGGCTTGGCTAGTTACATGGCCACGAAAAACAGAATTTACTGAATTGAAAAAACTGGACTTCCCAGCTCCAATGGGACCAACAAGAAGAACTCTGACTTGGGAAACCGAGGTTACAGTCGGTTTATATGTCATGATGACGTTCATCAACTCTTTTTTCCTCCTGTTTAGGAACAGATTAACAATTTGACAAAGTGAATTTTATACATTCTCAGTTAACATCATACAGAGTGTTCACTATCAGTTGTAGTCAAAGCTTCCTGATGAGTAAGGAAAAACTGCACTTGAAATGGTCGAGCACCTCTGTATGTTTGTGTGGTGAAACAGAAGAAGATGGCAGCCATTGTAGAATGCACCTGAGAAGAGAATTGATTAACAATATTTTCACGGGTGAAAGGTTGTGGTGCCTTCAGTGGAAGTTAGAAAAGGTGGTTATCACTTTTGCCAAAGGTGCTTTTCCCTCCGATTAGAAACACAGCATTTTCAATAGGCTAGATGATCTATTAGATGGATGAACATTTCTATCCAGGAAACATGTAAACATGCTCCTTTAAGGATAAAGTAAGTACTTTTCTATATAACTTAGTTCTAAACATACCTTATAAATACATTTAATTTATATCAAATTAACAGCATATTTTGATTAATACTACAGATTTATAAGAAGACAAGAACATTAACAATCAGAGAACATTCTATCCACTATACTTATTTGGTTAAATAATAGCTACATTCTTTTAATATCTGGTCCAGATCTTTTTGTCGTTAAGGTTTTCTTTTGGCTACACAACTCTGTATATGTTCCAGATTTTCACAACTCTTCCCAACTTCAGTCTTGTAAGCAGCTCCCTTTAATCTGTCCTTTTGTAAATGATTTACTACCAAGGTGCTGTTATCTAACAAGTATTAGTATTTACTGATGTTTCTGGGGACTATTGTGCTACATTGGCAGTCCTTTCTTGGTGCATGTTCTTCATCAGTATAAGACTGTAACCAGAACTTTTCTATTAATAGCTTCAATAGCTCTAAATGATATTGCTAAGATTTAATTCACAGACTATCTAAATGCAAGGGCCAAATGACAGATGGGAGAAATTAGGTTTGTTGACCATCTGGTACTTCTGATGTTCCAGTATTAATCCAATTTTATTAATTAATCAGGGATATAAAGGCACAAAGTTAGTCCAAAGCTCAACGCAAACTGTTGTTCTCTGCTTGCTCACTTTCCTTATTAATGATGGTGACGTAAAGTGAAGATCACACACTGCGCCAAGTTGCTGTTGCATAGCTACTACTTCAACAAGAAAGATAGGTGAAAGCCTAGATTAGCTGAAACTAGGTATTACTGTAGTCACTTTTAACTTATGTTTAACAAAAAAAAAGATAGGTTAAGCAGGTCAAAATCTAAATTGTTCAAAGCAATACAATTCAGTGGAAGACCTGTCAGACGTTTGCAAGCTTGGTTTGACAAGGCTGGCCTCCAGAAGGCCTAATATGATGGGGGTTCCAGCTAATCCAGCCCCTCAGATTCTGAGTCCTTTAACATGAAGAGGATTTAGTGGAACATTAGCAGATCTTGCCCAAGTGTCTTTTAAGGAGATACTATGCACCTCCAAAGTGCCACTGGATGAGGTTTTAGAATAGGGTGGTATACATAGGTGGATCATCATCGGACACAAGCACAAAGTGCACACTGTCCTGCAGTATCAACCATACAGTATGAAGAATTTAACTGTTTTTCATCTGGTCATATGTGAAATCAGCCAAATCATTACAATGGAACCTGGAGAAAATGCAGGCTTGATTGATGAAATTTAGCATACGTGATTATAAAGTATTACATTTAGGAAGTAAAAATCTTAAATTTAAACATACAGTGGAAGGTGTGAAGTTTGAAAGCACTCCTTATGAGAAGAACCTACAGGTATAAGTCATAGTGGACTTATCACTGTCAACGTCAAAGCAGCGTACTCAAGCAATCAAAATGTATATATCATGATGTGTGGAGTACAATTCAAGAGAGAAAAGACTTAGGCTATTAACACACCAATTACGGACAATGACTTCATACCACATCTCTTGAATGCTAAAATTTGTAGTCATTTAGCTTTATTACAAATAAATACTGGCTCTTTCCAGCTCCATGATTTACTCTGCATGTGTTGATGTGCCATAAGTTAATGCAGGACTAATGTTATTGTACTTTCTTCAACATTATTATTATTAAATAAATGTGAACTTTGCACTTACTTGTTTAACTAAACATTTCATTAGTTAATATGTGCAGCAAATTTATAATTTTAATCTATGTAATGACCTGAGCACCCAAATATGTACACCAAGAATAGCACTTACTCAGCCTTCCACTGAATGCTCCTCCATGGGTTCTCCAATAAATCTTCAACTACTGGATAGGCAAAAAAAAGTAGTTTAAATAAACTCGTCCAATTTAGGTATGTCAGTTTGAGTCAGACAATATCCCACAAATGTGGTTTAATCACATTGGGCTGAATTTAGACAAGATGTCTGCCTGCAGTCTGTGACCCAAATAATGTTTTCTCCGTCTTTATTTAATTGTTTGATTTCTGCTTTTTTTGTTTAATGTACCTCTTTGTTCCTTATTATCTGTTTTATTATATGAGTTTAGGTGTAAACTGATTGCTATGCCCATTTAAGTTCTGAATAAAATTCTCTGACTGACCATATCAAATAGTTATTAGTCCTGGAAGATGTGGGAAGATGCTCTACCAGCCAGTGAAGGTCTGTGGCATTGTGATTGAATATGTATGAGGATGATTAGCATGGCCCATATATGGTTTTTTCAAGTTGTTTTTGAAAAAGAAAATCCGGGCAGGATTTGAGGCACATTCATTAGTGCACATTTACCAGATGACTGTCATTTATAAAGGGAATGGAAATGTGGAAATGTACGTATACCAGGTTTTATAAACCTGATTTTTTTTGTTTGCCATACACATTTTCCTGTTTGTTTCTGTATGTGTATTTTCATACCCAAAATAACACAAAGTTTTATAAGTGAGGCCCCATGTGAGCTTCATCCTTTTACATTCTCTTTTCAGCAGACTCGGGAGTACTTCCAGCATGTCATCGTTGTACCCAAGAAACACTTCCAGGTCAGGCAGAACTCTTGGTGGCACCTGTGGACCACAACAGGGCTGCCCTCAAGAACGTCAACTCCCATACCACCATGCATATGTCCAAACAAGATCTACCAAACAAGAATGCTGCCACCTAGTGTACTGGGGAACACACAGACCTGGGAGGCAGTCCATATCAGAAAAGGATAAAGTAACTAACCCAGTCGGGATACCCATCCATTCACATTGTCTATCCATTACTGGGGCCTTCTGGCCTGGTAAGAGACCACTATCCATCCCAGCTAGGTTGCTCACCAATTTCATCCTTTACAATATACAGGAACAGGAGCACAAGGAGATTAAATGACTTTGCAGTCACACAGTTGAATAGATGTGGGCACTGAGCTGGCAAGCTTGTGCTTCATATTCCAATGTCTAAGTCACTAGGCCACACTACCTAGATTATTATTTTTTTAAAGAAAAGCTTTTAAATGAAATGACCACTACTTGATTGCTATTTCAGGATTTTAATAATATTTTTTAAGTTCAATTATTGACTGCATTGTGCTAACCCAGCCACAGGAGATGCACAAACCAGTGTGTTTCTTCATGCCCGGATATATGGGGTGGGTTACGTCAGGAAGGGCATCAAGTATAAAATTTTGCCAGACAACAATTTTTAGATGACCTGCTGTGGCAAACCCGAAAGAAGAAGAAGAAGAAGAAGAAGAAGAAGAAGAAGAAGAAGAAGAATTGACTGCATTGTGCTGCTAATCAATTATTACTTATAATTATTACTATACTTTTGGCTTTCTATTCACTGTTCTGCATGAGCTATTACCTCTAACATGTCCTGGAAGGGAAGCCAGACTTGTACAAAAATAATAAGATTATTCTGTACATAATTTCATAATGGAAAGAAATAAAGAGACTACAGATAAAAGAAAGTTAGTCCTCCAGGGCAGAAATGGGTAGTAAGGAGTCCTAACATTTGCTTGGATTGTCATTTGTTATACCTCTGAAGGGTTGGCTGGACGTTTTGTGGAAGAGTGGGGTTCAGAACTGAAGGCACACATGAGGCCAACAGGCCAATGTCAAAGAGGAAGAAAAGGGGAAGACCCCAAGAGTCCTACAGAGTATTTGTGACTATGAATATGGTTTAGTGTGGGGACCTGAAGGTTATTGCTAAAAGAAGCTTAAAATACAAAACTGTGAGCAGCAAGGGCTGACTGGCGAAAGGAAAAAATGCCAGTGTAACCTGAGGGAAATGAAATGGAGGAAGGAAGGATGTATTTATTTGGTTCTTAGCTTTGGAAAGTGGAGCAGCCTCCCAACAGGTTAGTCACACACACACATCATTTTTGTATTTGGTAAGTTCAGACACTCTTAGGTTTGCTTTATTTTGTTATGAACATGCAGTTGTGTTACCATCTTAGTGTTTTTTACCCTTGTGTGCTTATTTTAATAATATGACCCTTTTTTAACTGGGCTTACATTGTATTATTGTGTGGTTCCCTTACACACTACCCCTTCATGCCACAATTTAATTTTGAATTGATGCTGCAACCTTCAGAGTAGAATATACATCCCTGTGACTTGACTTTTAATTGGATTATCTTATATTGTACACCTTTTGTCTTGTTCTGTTTTATCTAGTATGCTTCATAAAGTGTTGTGGGAGTTTACCATGAGACAACTACTATATAAAACACAGTTTAAATAATTAACTATCCTTCAGTTCTTGTGTGTGAAAAATATGCTCATACTTACATTCCACTCGATACACTTCGCATTCTCTGAGTGTAAAATCATTTCCGCAAAACTCCAAAGGTTCAAACATGTAAGTGTTTCCTGGATTACTGTAGATTGCTGCGCTGTTGTTATAGAGGAACTGCAAAGCTGTTCCAAAGTCAGGACCCCGGTTATTAACATCATAGATGGCATTTTCAGCTTTTATAACAGGAATTCTCACAGGTTCACTTTTTTTGTCTTTGTTTTTAAGGTAAAAAAGGAAGGCTGAATTATCAGCTTTGTAACCACCAGACTGGCTGTAGCTCATACAGGTGTAGCCCCCAAATATGTATCCAGAGTTGTTGTAGCCTACAGTGAGGGTGGGACCTTGATTGTCACATTTGGAATGGAAATTTGCAGCACTGTATCCATGGACACTGGCTTTGTACAGAAGGGTGAGATTCACTGAGTCAAAGAGAGAAAGAAGCAGCTGGTGTTCATTTTTAGAGAGTTTGGATTTAACTTGTGCCATTCTTCAGTTAATAAGTCTAGAAACAAAAAAAAAACAAAAAGGACATGCCTTATTATCATAATCTATTGATGGAAAGAAGAAACTCCTTAACAACTTGTATGAAACAAAACAAAAGACAAAAGAACCCCACCTATTCTCCAAATTAATTTTCCTTTAAAGCAGTAATATCTCATACGTACAAACCAGGTGTTGGCGCTGTGTGCTAATGCCTTCTCTCTTCCTCCCTTTGCAGAAAAGAAGATTGACAGCTGTTCCACCCCTGAAGTCACTTCCATTATCTGCCCTCGTTGACCCGCCCCTTCCTGCCTGGAACCCATATGACTGGAAAATTTTGAGGCATTTTGTGGCAGTTCAATTCTGGGCTCCCATCTGAAAGCATACTATCCTAAACTTATTTTCTTCACTGTTATTTTCTTTCAGTTATACAGTGTCGCTAGTGTGGTGCCCCAAACCTTTGACATTGTTTTGTCTCCTCTTTACAAGCATTATAAGTGAGCATCACACAGTAGGAAATTACTTTATTTATTTTTTTACAGCAGAGTGTTTTCCAGCCAGCCTTTTTTAATGTTACAGCTCTGTGCTAAATAAACTTCTGACTATAGACAATCAATTAGAACTAAAAAGTCTAGATTACCATATCATTATTCATGAACTCATTTTATACAAAGGGTCAAATTCCAGTTGTAGCCCCCTACCCTCCACCAAACTCCAATCCCTATCCTTTCACACTATATATTGTTATTTTAAATTTGCAGTACTGGCCAGCTGTTTACCTCCAACACAAGGCAACACGGTCTGCAGCACACACTTTTATCTAAAATGTTTTTAACCTACCTAGTTAACAGCTGAAAAGACCTGGTAAATATGAAAAGCATTGTTCATTCTGATTTTATACTAATGTTTCTATTTCTTTTGTGTCACTATGAATTGTCATGTTGAACACCATAAAGCACATGTCCCTTTTCCTACACTTGCATGCATGCAGAAAAAGGAGAGGAGGCAAACGCTTGCACAAGAACATTTTGGAGGAGAGAAACACTAATCAGACTTTCAATGGTTGCTCTGAAGTTTTATGGTGATTATATGTACTTTTTTGTGTACTTATGTACACTTGTGCTCACACCACAGGTGAACTGTAGAAGACTTTAAATACTTCTCACCACTGAATTCAGGCAAATCCAAGTAAGGTTGCCTGGTCCACAACTGAGGACGGTAAACAACTTTTACATCAATCAAACAAAAACATGTTTACAGTCAAAGGTACCAGGGTCCTAACCATAAGGTCTATTGTGAAAGAACCATCCAAAATGAACTTTTCATTGAAAATTTCACATATAACATGGAGCTAGTTTTGGGTTGCATCAGCATGCAAAGAAAAAAAAAAAGAAACGTTATTTCGACACTAAAAAAAAAAGAAGGTAAAAGACACACACAATGATTCATCAGGTGAAGGCTTTACAGCCGCAATGTTGTGTCTTTTAACTTCTTTCCTTTTTGGCATGAAAATCAACTTTCATTTTTCTCCTTTTATATATATTTGAATATATTTGTACGTAGAAATCCAAAAGGGGAGAAAATTAATCCCTCTTCTTAAAATAGTTTTTTATTCCTAAGCTTTTGACAAACTACCAGGTGGCATTGTCATTTGAGAGCCATGATTCAAAATACCATTAACAGGCATGAACCTAGCATATGCAGCAGCGTTTCTCAACTTTTAAGTATTTGCGACCCGAGTTTTCTTAATAGTTTTAATCGTGCCCCCCTAACGTTTTTTTGAAACGAGCCCATTAATACCAATTTTTTCTTTTTTAATTAATGATATATCATAGATGCATATTTTATTATACCTACTTAACTTTTATCGACATTTATCTAACTCTATATTTATTTCTCTAGTATCAGAATGTACAGTAGTTTAAGTTCATTTGTTTTGGTTTCAATAGATGTATTTTTCATATTTACAATTCTTGTTTTCTTTTTTTCACATCTTCGCACCCCCCTTTTTGTTACTTCGTGCCCCCCTAGCGGGGCCTGCCCTACAGTTTGAGAACCACTGATATGGCGGCTTAAAATAAAGGACACCTAAATAATAAAAAAGACTTTATGACCAACACCCTTAAAACCCCACCTAAATGATCTGTGCTCCCCTTCCACCCCACCCCCTAATTTGTTATACAGTATATTACATTTGATTCCAGTATGTCTGATCATTTTCCTCTGATGCTAACACCTGGCAGGTTGTAGAAACCTTAGGAATAAAAAACTATTTTAAGATACAAGATTATTTTTTTCTTTTTACATATATATATACTAGCTGTCCCTTGCGGCTCTGCAGTGAAACAGGACAGTGAGGAGGGCCCTGCCTGACTCCCCACTCCTGACGTCATACTTCCTCCTCCCCTGGGCCTGCCGCCTCTGTCTTGGATTAAAACTAATAAGTCACTCCTGCAAGCGAACTGTGATATTCAGCGCGATGAGAGAAGATGCAAAATCAACCAGAATTTTCAAGCAAATTACTAAAAAATCAATCTAAATCCATTAAGTAGTTCTCTAGTGAAAAGTGGGCAGACATTCAGACAGACATTGGATTTTATATATACAGAGATCTGTTACACCCCTGCCAAAAAAAATTAACACACTGTTTCTTCAGCAGTGTCTGTATGATGAGTTTATTTACAACAGCCCAAAAAAATAACAGTTTCAGTACTGTATTACTCCATTAATCTCTCTTTAGCACTTTACACACTTTACAGTATACTGTATGTATAGCTTCCACCAATTTACAAACATCAGTGCTTATCTTTTATTCTTCATCTCTAATCTCTTAAACGTTCATTTTTTTTCTATATATTTGGTGCTGCTATTTATGTCATATTCTCATCATTCTACATTTTCCAGGTTTCTTACCTATTTTTCATAACCATTATTATGTATTGATTTGCATAACAAAGACAAAATAAGCATGTAAAAAATGCTGTATGTATAAATCAAATATAGAAACACACTCCCATCAAGACATATAAATATATACATACTGTATAAACATATGCATAAAGGAATACTAAGGGCGTTCTAGTATCCTTAACAAAATACAGTCACCTTTCATTCACTTAAATTCTCAGTGTTACTTATAAATGTCACAATATTACAACTGTAAGTTTTTAAAACAAATCCACTAATTTAATAACTAATTTTATAGACTCCTCTCGCATACAAACTTTAGCAACTTTACAAGCAGCCATGTACAAGTTCATTCGACATTATTTCTTTCTTTTTTTTCACGTTAGCAAAATTAAAACATTTAATGCTGTGCTAAACATTTAGTAAGTTTAAGGATAAACATTTATTTAGATCTACTGGCTATATATAAATGGTAGTTAATTTGCTGCATACCTGCCAATATGGAGGATGATTAATAAATCAGACTAAGCACACTTTTCCTCAGAAGTGCCTGTAAAATGAGTGAAGAAAACAGGAAGAGCTCCCCCATAATACATCTGGCAGACAGCCCCACTCAACTGCCTAATAACCTATCAGCCTAGCACTGCCAAGTTGACTTCTGAATTACTCACACACACACGAAAAAAAGTATTTGATTGTCAACATTCAGAACTTTACCTATCTTTATACTCCTGTTCTCTTTTTGAAAAAAAAATTCAAACTTTGGACAATAACTCAAACTGCACTGCACTGTATCAATTTAACATGATATAGTACTTAAGATTATTCTTAAACCTGAAATACATTTGCTATAAATATACGCAAATGATCTCACTCTGTCACATATATACAGTATATCTCAGTCAGTCATTATCAAGCCCACATTGTCCTGAACAGGGTTGTGGTGGTCTGCTGGAGCTGAATCCCAGTCGGCATAGGCCACAAGGCAGTAACAAATCCTGGGCAAGGCACTAGTCCATCACAGGGTGAACACACATCACACACCCACACACACATTAGGGCCAATTTTGGAGTGCCAATTTGCCTAAACTGCATGTCTTTAGACTGTGGGAGGAAGACAGAGTACCCTGAGAAAGCCCACACAGACATAAGAAGAACATGCAAACTCCACACAGGGAGGATCTGAGACACAAACCCTGGTCTCCTGACTGTGCGGCAGCAGCACTATATACATCTTTCCTTGATTTTCCCATGTGCTCCACTTTTAAATATAACAAACCAAACAATTCAGACATGATTAAAGTGCACATTTTAGACTTTCATTTAAGGATATGTGCATTCATTTGGTCACACTATGTTAAAATTACAACAAAGTTTCTAAATGGCCCCACCATTTCAGGGCTACATAATGTATGGCAGGTCTTTTAAAGCAGTCATATTTAGTACTCTCCCAAGCGCATAATGCAGCCTTCTTAAGCTCCTGCTTGACCTCTTAAGTTTTCTCTTCAGCATATGGAAGGTCTGTTCAATTGGATATCAGGTAACTGGCTTGATCATTTTTTAGCTTTGATAAACTCATATGTTGCCTTAGTATTGTGTTTGAATCTTTATCTTTTTGTAGGATGCCATTCAATGACTTTGAAGGAATTTACTTGAACTTGAGCAGGTCAGATGTTTCTGTACACCTCAGAATTCATTGTGCCACTGCCATCAGCAGGTCCATCATCAATTAAGAGAAGTGTGCCAGAGCCTGTGGCAGCCATACATGCCCAAGCCATAACACCCCCATAACCATGTTTAACAGATGAAGTGGTCTGCTTTGGATGTTGGGCAGTTACTTTTCATCTCCACACTTTTCTCTTGCCATCACTCTGATTCAGGTTCATATTTGTCTTGTCTGACCACAAGACTTTTATTCATATGCTTAATTTATGTTTTATTATTTATTTAAAGGCACTTTTGTCCGAAACACTGTTTAAATGATAGTGTGTATTACAGTAAAAGTCCTTTATTTCTTAGTTCCTAACTCCGTGCCTTGCTCATATATACCATCAAGCAGTTAGATTCAGTGACTAGAAAGAACAAAGCTGGCTTTATGTATTGGCTTCCCTTCTCTGCACCATGTTGGATGCAACCTCACATTATAAGGAAAGGAATAAAATAACAGAAATGAAGTACAATAGCCTTTGCAGGACTTTAGGCTGTGTGTTACTGTAATCTTTCTTAAGTACTTTACATCTACTCTGACTTAATCCCCATAGCAAGCTTCTAGCATTTTCCTTCAAGAATACAAGAAATGACGATACCACATGGCAGTCAATAAAACTACATTTAAGGCCTCTCACCTCCAGTCTTGTATATTGAGTCCTGCAGTATTGTTTTGCCCCTCGTGCCTCTTCAATTTGATTTTAGCTCCTTGCTTGATTCTGTGGCATCTACTATATCTGATCTTTAATTACGTTATTTTATAACTTTATATCAGTTACCCACATCCTCACGCATAAAGTAAGCAGTCTGCTGTGCTTCCTGTGTTCCAATTTACCAACCACATGGGGACTTTCTACTGATGTGTGCATCTTTTTTACTTTCATTTTACTCTCTTTTTTATGGTCAGATAGGATTTAAAGTAAGTCTAATTATAACAATTTGGAGAGGCATAATTTGAGTAAAGCTCATGTATTTGACAGATTGATATTTTACCTTTTTCATATTCATTTGGGTTAGTGTTTAAGGTACTGTGCAGGAAACAACAACTTATTGTTGCATATTTTCTATAAAAATGTGTAGATTTTGTTGTGACTAAAAGTTTCATTATAAATATTCCACATGCCCTAATTAGAACATATCTCCACGTTTTTCAATGTAAGAAGGTTTTAAACATGAATAAGGTACATTCATTTTAATGTGAAATAGAAAGTGAATTCCCCAATCAATCTTCCTCCTTTTTTTGCACATTTTACAATACATGTAGGTGGATAAGAATGGTTAACCACCCTTTAGTGAGATTATTATTATTATTTTAAAATAACTTTAGGCTACTGTGAGGGACGGCCGGCATTTCAGTCCAGACAGGACATCCCTCAACTGGGATCTACAGCCTTTACAGGACACTACATCCCCCAGAACGCTAGATGGCAGCTCCCCTTGATAGAAATGGCTCCTCGGATTCCCACAGGGCAGTATGGGACATGGAGTCCGTCTTTTCAGCCATGTTGGGTGCCGTGGGTGCCGCCAAGAACCCGGGGACTTGTATGATTACGCCACCCGGGAAGTACTTCGGGATCATGAGGACGGAAGAAAGATGTGGAGTTAACCCGGAGAAGAAATGCTTCCGGGTCACAGACTTTAAAAGGACTGTGGGAAACCCCAACAGACCGAGCCGGAGTTGGGTGGAAGTGTGACAGAGCTGCTGGGAGTTGGAGGATTGGTGTTTATTGTATTATTATTGTGATTATTGAGAATTGTGGAAAGTGCGGTGCTTTGGGCACTTTATAGAAGAAAATTATTAATAAAATCTTCTTGGTGTTTTTATATGTGTGCCAGGGACGTCTGTCTGGTGGGTTCAACAGGGCAACAGCGCCTCTAGCGTCCACATTACATATTGTTTGGTGAATCTGGCAATCCTTTAAGCACATAAAACTAATATGATGAGACAGTTTCATACATTACAAGCTTACATTCTCAAATCAATTAAATTTGATTTGGGGTTGCGGGGAATAAAGCATATCATGGCCTTATCAAGCACAGGGCAGCAATGTACCCTGGAAGGGATGCCAGGATCGTAAAGAGCAGTGTGATTAGTCAACGTCCTCTGTTTTTAGGTGTGTTTGGGTATAATAAGAAAAGCACCTACTGTTGTTGTCATGTCTCTCTGTCCACATGAAACACATTGACCAATTTTATTGAAATAAATTATTCTTCAGTTAAATTTGTCAGGATAGTCCAATTTTTCTTGAGGTATTTTTAAATAGAATATGCTGTACACATTTTTGAAATTTCAAAAACTTGCAATGAAATTTATTGGCAAAGTGATCTATCTTGAAATAAAAATATATTCTGTGCTGCATCAGTTGTGGAATAGTTTATTATTTGAATTTCTTTTAATGCAAAGTGATTTCACAATAGGGTTTTTGGAATTAAATATGTTTGGGTCTCTTTTTTAACTTGTTTGCTCATTTTTTCTTATCATTATTTTTTAGTTTTAAGGGATTTTGTTTCAATGTGTATGTAAATATGTAAGGCTAAGAAAACTCCAATGATAAGTAAATCAGCACATCCATGAACACATTTTAAAGTGTTTAGAAGCAGGGGGGAGCCAGGGCATCACAGGATAAACTCTCACACACCCAAGGAAAGGTTCTGAGTTTCCAATTAACCTAACATGCGGTGACCATTAGAGGGTGTTGCAGCACCCCAAACACAGCTTTACCAACACATTTCCTGGGTGCAAATATTAATTTTATTAATCCAAATACCGCTCACAGGCTTCTCCAAAAGTTTCACAAGCACACATTACAAAAAGTGTTGTTCCTTCTCTGCCTCCTCTTCTCCACAACCAACCAACTCCTTGATTAGACTGAGCAACTTCCTTTATACCAGACTCAAGAGTACTTCCATTGTTATCATACTACCGGCTGGAAGGACTTTCAGGTTAAGGAGAAGTTCTTAAGAGTGGGGATGGTCTGTCCCTGCAGCTCCCCCTGGCAGCACTCATGGACAACAGCAGAGATGTCCAACAGGACTGCAATTTCCTACCTGCCCTGTAGGTAGCATGCTGGCACTGTGTCCTAAGAAGACTGCCACCTATTGCATTAAACTAGTTTCCCAGCTGGGCAAGGTCTATGACACTGCATGTGGGTGGAAATGTGAGGAAATTCAGAAAAAGAGATATACAAGGATTTTGAACCGAACTCTCAGAATCTATGATGCAGCAGTGTTAATTACTGTATCACACTTAATTGAATACATAAAAATATGAATTAAGCATAATGAGTCTGTAGAGGTGGTAATCCCTGTATTTTCCTTGATTTGTCTTGTTCCACACATATGCCATCCCTGTCAATGACCATGAGTATATGTGGTGAGGTCAGTGGCGATTGTGCCATTTTAAATAAATAAATATTTTGTAAGCAGTAAAGCTACTGCAGTTTGGGCTTATGGAGAAAGGTAGCATTGTAGCCAGGAGCCAACTGTTGAGTAGGAGGGGCAATGTTGAGTGCGAGGGACTACAGTGTTGAGTAGGAGGAGTTTATGGCCTGTTAACATATGAACCTCCCACAACTCTAATCTTAACCATAATGTATTGGGGCATGCAATGGGTGTGTATGTCCCCTCCCACTTGACATTCAGCTCCTGGCTGCAGACATTCATATTTGGGCTTATGGGTGCACAGTCACAGGGAGGTCAGTGGGGGCAGTGAGTTGATATATGCCCTCACACACATTTAGTTAAAACAGGTAAATTAATATCTCAGTTCCTCTCTTAATTTGTCTTATGAATGAAGCAGAAACCCGGCATCTCCAGATTAAACTTATTTGACTGTAAGGAGAATGTGAAAACTGAACACATAAGCCAGGAATTAAAGCAGGTCACCCACTGTGTTACCCTTCTCTCTTTATTTCTGATAGCATACTGTGCATTAAGTTCTTAGAACCTGCTCTAAAAATCTGTTTTTACATAGTGGCATATATCTATCCAACAGTGTGCCGCAGTCTGTATTCTGACATGAAAGTTAGCTGATGCCCAATAAATATGAAGTATGTTGTTACTACAAATATTTCATAAGAACATAAGAAACATAAGAAATTTGATATTCTTCTTAACACTAGAATTACTAAGGCCTACGAAAAAACTCGTAAACCCGGCCCACCTTAAATCCCGTCGCACCTCTCCATCAGCATCTTTTGTCTTGTAAATGTGCCGATCAAGCAGCAAGCAGCCTACTATTCCATCTCCCCACTGCCGCAGAACGGGCACAAAGTTCTCGCAGCTCAAGCCTTGATTATCTGGGAGCCAGGTACCTAGAGTTGTATAGGAAAATAATAGATCGTTATTTGGAAGACATGCATTTCATGTGTGTTCCATTTCTATTTAAACACATCATTATAACAGAAACTTTTTCATATTTTAGTAATAAATGACAAAATGTAGATATAAACTGTATAATGTGTGAAGCCTGAAGTCCAAAGATCAAATAAACACTTTCATGAAAGGTACAAGAATGAAACAGCAACTTCCATGGTGTAGCAGTAAGAAGTGCTGACTTGTAATCAAGAGTCCCCTGGTTCGATCCTGACTGCCTTATAAATTTACCATTTTGAGTAGTGAGCTGCTCTTATTGTTAATATCTCTCTATTATAAAAAAAAAATCCTGGGAGGGAGACTAGGGAGACGAGATGTGATCTTCTCGGAAGACAATTTGACGTCCCGCAAGAGACATTTTAACGTCACGTGAAGACAATTTGACGTCCGGTGAGAGACACTTTAACATCATGCGAGACAAGGCAGTGAAACAACATTTAAAACAAGTTCACGAATATCTAACCAAGCATTTGTTGGAATGCTTTTGACAGACAGACATCATGTGCTCCCAGCTCTTAAAACAACAACTGACAAGCAGAACACGCAGCTTGCCAGCAGCAGCAGGATGCCAGCAGATGATCTGACTGCTTCTCCTTAGAGTGAGTTCAGCCCCCCCTTTCATAACGTGAGAGGCAGAGACGCAAAGTGGCAAAAGGACAGCTGCTGTACAGGCTTTGAAATGATTGAAGTGCAGCACGACAAAAAGAACACCCAGCTCGTCAGCAGCAGCAGCAGAAAGACAGCAGATGATTCAACAGCATCTCCTTAGCATGCATTCAGCCGCCCCCCTCCCCACCCCTTTACAACAATAAAGGACAAGTATTATTTTTACAAAAGTTTTAAAGTCAGTCATTATCAAACCCGTTATAGCCTAACACAGGGTCACGGGGGTCTGCTGGAGCCAATCCCAGCCAACACAGGGCACAAGGCAGGAACAAACCCCGAGCAGGGTGCCCACCCACACACCAAGCACACACTAGGGACAATGTAGGATCACCAATGCACCTAACCTGCATGTCTTTGGACTGTGGGAGGAAACCGGAGGAAACCCATGCAGACACGGGGAGAACATGCAAACTCCACGCAGGGACGACCCGGGAAGCAATCCCGGGTCTCCTTACTGCGAGGCAGCAGCGCTACCACTACGCCACTGTGCCAGCAAGTTTTATAGTAAAAGTGAAAATAACGTACATGTAACAATTCCCATGAAAATAACAATCTCTTTAAATTGTATATCCAGTAAACCAAACCTGGTGGTGGGAGAGCGAAGAGAGCAGGGGTTAGAGCTCCCTAGTTATACAATAAAAACATACAGTACATGTGATTTGCATCTCTAACAGCCGGTGTAAATGTATAGTAATTGTAAAAGTTTGTGGGTTTTTTTTCACTTTTATTCTCTCAGTCACGATCACGATATTTTCTACCACGCCCAACCCCTTGTAATGGGGTTGTAATCATGACCGCATGTTTTTTTTTTTTTCGATCTTGCCCAGTTTCCACATTTTTTTGCTTGGTGATGTTTCTTTTGTACTCCAGGACATGCAGAGAAAAGAACAGTACAGAGAGGTCAGTTCTGCGCTATATACAATCATCAAATTCAAATATTAACAGTTCCCACACACCCAAGGATCGTCCTTCCTACATTTATGACATATGTACCCGTTGTAATGCGCACACTTCCCTCTATTCTGTGGTTTCTATTACATTGAAGGGGCACCTGACACTGACTGAGTTTGCTTTCCTGGGGGAAGTGGCTGTCTTGGAACAGAAACTTGTCGATGTTGCATCCTCCTTTTCTTTTTCCATCGTCTTTTCTTTTCCAGCCTAAACAATATTTCAAAGGGAAACAAACACACTTTTAACTGGCCTTTTGCAGGATCAGCTGTGGCTTTGCTCTTTTACTGTGTAACGTGCTTCTTGAACTGTGCTTAGAACATTTTAAACACTGAGCCACTGCCAGCCAATTGCTCACTCTTCTATCCTCAATTCCCAAACTGCTTCTGCCCCAGCCAGTGCCTCTGAGGCAGTGAACCTGCTTGACAAGGAAGACTTTTTTTTCTTTTAAGCTGAAGATTGAAGCTGGAGCTCGTCTTTTGCCAGTTGTTTCCTGTATACTCATATCCCGAAGGCAAACTCCTGCTGAGTAAACTCTTAATGCCTCTTTCTGCCTGTTAAATAAAGTTGATATTCCTTGGAAACCTTGTCTCCTGTGCAACTCTACGACCAAAGTTTGACAATACTTTTTAATCTGATTATTTATTTCATAAGCACAGTTTTATTTATTTAATTTTGGCACAAATGAAATTCAATGGGAATGGTATGAGACTCGGGTTCCTTGGTGCACCCTGTATGGAGTTTGCATGATCATATGGGTTTCTTCTAGGTGCCCTACTACAGTCCAAAGACATGCCTGTTAGGTGGATTGCTGATGCAAAATTGACCCCTGAGTATGTGCGTATGTTCATGCCGCGATGAGCTGGTGCCTGATGCAGGGATTGCTGAGATAGGCCCCAACTTCCCCAAGACCTTCCTCTGGATATGAAGGTTTAGAAGATGGATGATATTGTAAATTTGACCAACCTAACTTTAAACCACATGACCCTAACTACCAAATGTGATCATGTCCTTAGTTATCAACCCCACTACAGAATAATTTAAGAATCAGAAACTTTTTCTCCATTTTTCCTTTCCTTTCCACTTGCTGACTGTCAGTAAATGTCTTTGTGTTAAATGTATTACTATTACTACAAGCAAGAGGGTGTTCAATGTAGCAAGGAGACAGTAACAGTCAAGATGCTAATGTGTGACTTTTTTTTAAGTTTTATTGATTTTATTAAAATCAAATAACATTTCATACACATAACTCAAGTTTTACAAGAAAAAAATGTTCTGAAACAAATCAACCCCCACCCCTGAGAAAGAGTGCTAATGTGTGACTTTTACAGTTCAATGTCCAAAGCCTGAGATGTGACAATTCTCCACACGAGTAAGTTCTCTTCATTTGCTTTTTTGTTTTTTTTGACATTTTGCCTTCTATACAGTTGACAGAATATGGAGGCATCCACTATGAGACCTGCTCTCTCTATTGATTCTTTTCTGTTTCACTTCCCCATCAGTACCTGCAGGCCTTTGCTCTGTTGCTAGTTTAGACGGGTGATGCGGTTTTTGTATGGCTCTTTATCACTGTGTGAAAGGAGTACTCCAGTCCTGCTTACAGTAGTAATGCCCTGCGTCTTCATGCTGCACGTCACTGATGGTCAGTGTGTAGTCAAGTCCAGAACCGCTGCCACTGAATCGATTTGAGATCCCAGACTGTAGAGTGTTTGAGTGATAAATCAGGAGTTTAGGAGCTTCTCCACTTCTCTGCTGGTACCAGGACAGATAGTTGTAGCTGCCAGTAATGGAGCTGCCAACTTTACAGTGCATTCTGACCGTTTCTCCTAGTTGAGTTGAAAGACTTGAAGGAGACTGAGTCACTGTGATTTGACCAATTGATTCTGGAAAAGGAGAAACAAAAACAACAATCAATCTTGCCATTCTTTATGAACAAATCAATGTACATCCAAAAAAGAGAATCACTGAAGACAGATTATTTGTTTATTGCTAGTTTTCACCTTGTAACAAAAGGAACACAAGCGTGACAAATAGAAACCAGGAAGCCATTGCCAGTCAGTATCAAAGGCAAAGAGAGACCTAAATAAGAGGTTCACGCTGTCTCTGCTCTTTAAATAATGAGCAGCGGAGCAGTCAGCAGTACAGAGGCCATCATGCAAATTCAAAAGGGGAGGGAACTGCAAGACATAAAGAGAAATCACGGAAATAATTGCAGATGAGCTGCAAGTGATGTCACCTAAAGACCAACTCAAGATACTTTGTTTGCATACATGCTTGTTTTTTTAATTTAAGTTAGTTCCTTAGAGTAAGAGATGGCAATCAATCCAGAAGTCTTTTAGTCTGTTGTCCTATCCATTCTGATGCACTCACTACCTATCAAAAAGTCCCATGAACACAGAGAAATATTTAAAATTCAGAAGCCACCCAAGTAAAGTGTGAAATGGCAAATCTACATGCCCTGCTGCTTACTTCAAACAATGACGCTTTACCTGAAATAAGAAATTTTGATTTGTATATTGCCACGAATGACTGCCTTTCTTCTCAAGCAAATGCCTATCGTCAAGTTATTCATTCTCTTTGGTTATGTATTATTGCACAGAGGAGACTCTCAAACTTCACCTATCCATTTTGTCAATCAAGTAGTCAAGGTTATGAGGAATTAAAGTGAAATTACAAGCAACAGGCATAAGAATGGGCACCAACCTGATATGAAAATCCATAAATAAGACACAACAGGTACCTTATTATACAGTGGAGAAGAGTTTCTGTACCCCAGGCATAACATAACATAACATAACATAACATAACATAACATAACATAACATAACATAACATAACTTACTCAAATCTTCTCAGTCCAATTCAGGGTCACGGATGGCTGTAGTCTAGTTTACCTATAAATCTACAAGAATTAAACCTCAAAACCTTCTCACTACCAAACTGCCGACATACACCTTCCATTGTCATTTCACATTTATCCTGACTCTAAGATTCCTTTGCTCTGGTGGCGGCTATTCTGTCCATTCAAGAGATGCACTTATGGGTTGAGTGCACACTAGGAGACGTTCCACATACTAATAATGCTACCATACACTCCTGCCTCTTGAAAGCCACAAGACACATTCCATCTCACCTCTGAAACATTCTTTTAAAGGTCCAAGCATCTAAGTTTGAATAACCTGCAAGACCATTATGTTATACTGCTGTGCTCTAATGAATCTGACAAAGGGAAAGAAAATTAGTCATGTACCAGCCTCAATCCATAATTCCCATTGTTTGCTTACCCAGTAAATGTCCCTTAAAATATATATAATCAAATGTCCCTTAAAATGTATACAATCAGGACACAACTAGATGATACGGACGCCATTGGCTAAGGTCAATTTATTGAGTACAGTTTAGCATTTACCACTGTCGTACCATCGAAAATAATCACAAAATACAGTAACTGGTCTTGAGACTTAGTGCCTTCCTCTGCAACTGTATTTTGGATTTTGTAATTGGCAGACCTCAGCATGTGTGGGCTGGCAGCATTACATCCTAAACACTGATTCTCAAAGCAGGCACTCCACAGGGTAGTGTGCTGGGTTCCCTCAAAAAGAATAAAAAATCTGAGGCTGCAGTGGGTGCAGTTTATCCAAAAGTGGACAGTTGAAGGTTGGAAAAATGTAGCCTGGTCTGATGAATCTTAATTTATGCTGAGGCACACTGATGGTTGGTTCAGAATTTGTCACCAACATCATTAATCCATGCACCCAACCTGTCTTGTGTCAACAGTCCAGGCTGATGGTGGTAGTGTAATGATGTTTGGAATGTTTTCTTGATGAAGTTTGGGTCTGTTAACACCAATCAATCATCTCTTGAATGCCACAGCCTGTTTGATTATTGTTGCTGACCAAATACATTCCTTTATGGCCACAATTCACTCATCTTCTGATGGCTACTTCCAGCATGATAAGGCAACATGGCAAAAAACAAAAGTCATTTCATACTAGTTTCATGAACATGACAATGGGTTCATTGCTCTTCAGTGATCTTCCTAGTCCCCACTTCTGAATCCAATTGAACACCATTGGGATGTGGCAGAATGAGAGGTTCACAGCCTGAATGTGCAGCTGACAAATCTGCAGAAATTGTGCGATGCAATAACATCAACATGGAGCAGAATCTCAAAACAGCCTATATGAAGATTTGTTTTGAGAGAAAAAGGAGGTCTTACCTATAATCCTAATAATTTGCTCACTGAGTGTACAAGTAATACATGTAAATATAAAAATGTCTATTACTAGCTTTGGCTACAAAAAGCCTTATCCTTAAAATGATAAACAGCAGATGGATCAGGGAATACGAAGGTTTTGAATGCAACAGAGAAAACACGTCAAAATTTATATCATAAATAGACAACAGCACCTAATAATAGCTAGCACCTAATAATAATTCCTCCCTCACACTATGTGACTCTTCAATTCCACCCGGGGTAAATGTTAGCATTATACAATGATATTGTATGTTATACCTGCATTTTTTAACTTGCACTGCATTTTTATCACTCTTTAATTTAATATTGTTTTTTATCAGTATGCTGCTGCTGGAGTATGTGAATTTCCCCTTGAGGATTAATAAAGTATCTATCTATCTATCTATCTATCTATCTATCTATCTATCTATCTATCTATCTATCTATCTATTTAATAAACCCAAAATCTGAACCGTCAAAGTCATAAGACTTTGATCATTAATCAAATCATTAATAAACGTTTCCCCAACAAAACTCATAGAACTGAATAGCTACTTTTTTTAAACCATAAGCATAAAAATGTCTGCGGCACTACAGCACCATTCATAATGGCAATGTGATGATGCCACAGAACACGTCCACATGTCCAGCAAGGATAACAACATGTCTTTGACCACAAAAAACAACAGAGGAAACGAAAAAAAAAACTGTCACAAAAATACAATCCAAACTCAAAAAAGTTTGAAACTCACTTGTGCAGAGACAAAATGATAATTATGACAGTTTTAATTGTGATTCCTCAAACATTATTTAGGACAGATGTTCAAAATCTATTTTACATACTTGAAAAGTTTACACAGAGGTTAAGTACTTAAGAGGAATCCATCCTATATGGGATGTAAGTCCATGGGTGAGCATGTCATCTGGATAATTTAGAGATAACAATTATAATTGTAATTGCAGGTCTTCGAGCTGTGGAAAATCATATTAGGGACCAATTCAGATTGCAGTCCAGTGCTTCCCAATACCACATGTTCTGCTACCAAGCTTTCATTAGATATTGGATAATTTACTTGATTTGGGAAAACCACCAACAATCTAAAAAGCAGTTGAAAGATTTGAAAGTCAAGCTTTCTAATTTTTGGAAAGTGAGGCAGTGACAAAGCATTGACCTAAAATGTACACCTCATAAACAGTCTGAACAGCTGCTTGTAGATCAGTGAGTGAAGTGACTAGAACAACCAAAAATGGAAGATTGATTTTATAAGGTGCTTTTCCATAGTGAACACTCATTCATGCTGCTCTACAAGTACAAATCTATAAGACAGTTGCTTACTTTTATTCACAATTAAAACCATTGAACTACAATTGTAGGTTAAGTTACTTGCCCAGAGTTACAGAGTAAGCCTTTGGTTGGGACTCTGGTGATGTTGTGTTTTAGAGTCTTTCTTTCTTTAACTGTTCACAGGCTACAGCTACCCTTGTTCATTGTCTCTACATGGTGAGCATTGCTAGCTTTTCATTTTTTTCTTTTTAATTCTTTTACATTTATATAGCTCTCTTCTCTCCACTCAAAGTGCTTTACATTGAGAGTTGGGTGCCAGTTCAACCATATCCTATGTGCAGCACCCACCTGATGATGCAATGACAGCCATTATTGTGCCAGTAAGCTTACGACACATTAGGTAGTTAAGGGGTGGGAGATGAAGCCAATTAGAAACAGTGGTATGATTAGGGGTCTAGAATGACCAGGCCATGTGAAGAAATTTAGCCAGAACATCGGGATACAGCCTATTCTTTACGAAGGAAGCCCTGGGATTTTTAATGACCACAGAGAGTCAGGACCTCGGTATTACATCTCATCTGAAGGATGGTGTCCTCATCACTGCACCGGGGCTTTGGGATCCACACAACGACCACAGGGGAAGCATCTCCTGCTGGCCTCACAAACACCTCCTAGATGGTGTCCTATCCAAGTACTGGTCAGATCGAAACATGCTTAACTTCAGGTGGATCATCTTTTCTGAAGCACAGGTGGTATGGCTTTGTAGCAACACTACTGTCAGAAACTACTGGGCTCATTTTCTAGGAAGTTTTATTTTAGAATAATCTTTAACCAAAGAAGAAGATAAGAATTTAAAAACTAAACGTATTTAATAAAACAAAATGTAGTCAGAGAGGGGCTGAAATGACAGCTTCACACCATCTCTCCTCTTTAAATCTTGAGCAGCAGAGCAGGTGTGGTGATGCCTGCATGCAAATCCTAAAGGGGAGGAAATTAGAAGACACAAACGAAGATGCACTTGAATATGTGGTTAGCATTTTGAAAATAAATTCAACTGTCCAGTTGCCAGTTTTTGAAAATTAAAATTCAAAAACAGCCACACATGTACAATAGTGGTGGAAGAACTTAGAACCATCAACCAACCTGATGAAATATTGTGCACTAAGGTTGAATGAAAACAAACTTTAATATATTTAGAAAATTGGAGTGGCTAACACCATACTAAGATGTTTTTCAAATATGGAATTATTTCTGTTATCTCCATATATTTTTCCATTCGCTATACAGGTAAGTTACAATAGGCAACTTGCGAAGGGTCTCACAGTGAGTCAGAGATGGCAATTGATCTAGGAATTTTCTTATCTTTTGACCATTGTTCTAGCCCTTCTAACAAACTACTGGTGACAAACTCACAATAGCACAGGGCAAAATTCAAACTAATCATAGAAGCTGAAATAATAAATAATTGTGGAAACAATAAGTGGAAAGCTACAGAATTATAGTTTTAGCTTGCATGGCACCCTTTTGGTTTTATGTCAAAAAATGATGGGTTAAAAAGAATGAGTAACTATATGAGCATTTGTTATTTTTTTTCCTTCTAATTGCCAAGAATGACTGCTTCCATTATTTCTCTTTATTCTGCTTTATATTTTTTCCTGTTGCTGCTTGCACTGTAATTATTTTTTTTCTTTTCAAGGAAATCTTGTCAGAACACACTTCAAAGTATCATTGGTATGCCCTCACTAACATCACACAAAGATCTATTCAAATTTTTTATATTTTTGTGCATTAATTAGACTAGCTGAAGTCTGTACTATATGTACCTGGCTCAAGATAGGATCCAACTCTGCGTGAGAGTCCTGTCTGTAGAAAGGCACCGTCACAGTGGCGCTCACACTTGCTTGCACTCATACAGACACAAACTCATTCATTCAAACAAGGTTAATTTAGACTCTCCAGTGTTTTTAACAGCTTTGCATTAGTCTTTGAGTGAAAGTTAACCCTGTTGTTTATTGGGGGATAGTTCCAGGTCCGCTTAATCCTATTCTTAAATCTGCTTACTATAATTTATCAGTCTATGTGAATCAATACTTAAAACTCTGTTACCTTAAAATACTAGACATTTACCTTACATGCTAACTCTGTGTTCTGATCCTTTGAAAAGGTCGCTTCTGGGATACATCCAGACTGGGGTGGGAGGGGGTTAGGAATTGTCCAATGTAGTCGTAATTTCACCATATATTCCTGCTTCCTGGAAGCCACTAGACACTAATTGCACTTTTTCTCCAC
>JANRMT010062807.1:39650723-39666619 GCA_026402145.1 Polypterus bichir lapradei
CATCTGAGTGTGCATTATATACAAAATCCTTACATTACAGTTCTGAGAAATTATGATACACCTTGATAATAAAAACGACTGTGTCAGAGTACTATTGTATGTAATGTGTGTTACATAGTGTCACAGCCTTGCCTCCTTTCTTCTACATCAACTCTGCTTTGTTTCTGACATTTTCTCTTTGACTTCCACTTGATTTTTACCTCTGTTCTTTCTGTCTCTATCAGTCTTACTCACAGATCCCTTGTTCTCCCCAATTAATGCAGGAGCACTGTTTTTATTTAAAAATACTGCACCACCATGGACCCCTAACACCCTATCTATCTATCTATCTATCTATCTATCTATCTATCTATCTATCTAGTGTCCTCCATCAATATGGACACTTTTGGTAAATAAGAGATAAATGGGAATAAAAAAAAATGTTTTTGGTTATCCTCTTGATATCTTATTCAAAATATTAACAAACATCTAACCTTCAATTGAAGTAAAATAACTGAAAGGAAAAATGCATCATTAAACAAGTACTCCTTAACTTATTTCAATTATCCTTTTAACGGAACTGATTATTCCAGAGGTTCACATACTTTTTTCCACTAAGATATTTATGGATCATTTCGGACAATAAACAAATGAAACTGTATGCATTTTTTTGTGTTTTTCTTTGTTTACGTTATCTATTTTTATACCTCAGGTGAAAATTATTTTGTAGTGCCATCTCTTACAGGCTGTTTTACCATTGATGCTTAACCTAACCTGCATTTCATTGATGATGCTGGATCAAAACCCATGCAGGCATAGTGAAGACATGTACAGTATGTTTCATGTGGACAACAACTGAGTTCAGATTTAGAGTCCAGGGCACTGGATCCTTGAAACAGCAGTGTTAAGATGGATTCCATACTCAGTCCTGGTCTCTTCAGCACATACTGAGTCTCAGTGATATCTTTTTATATATAAAGCAATAAAATATCTGTCAGTCTGGTGTCCATGCCCATACTTGGTGTAATGTTGACCAACATCCACAAGAGGGCAGGAATGTCCAATGAACAAAGGCAAGTGGCCGGTTTAAGATTGTAAACTGCAGCATATGTCTTTGTGCCTGGGCATCGCACTGTCTGGCATCCACAACAGTGCTAAAACAAAGAAAGGCAACATAAAGTACAAATAAAGACATAAGGCTCCTTCCCATGGGCTCACCACCTATGGGAGGGGCCAAGGAGGTCAGGTGCAGTGTGAGTTGGGTGGTGGCCGGAGGCGGGGATCTTGGCGTTCTGATCCTCGGCTACAGAAACTGGCTCTTGGGACGTGGAATGTCACCTCTCTGAAGGGGAAGGAGCCTGAGCTAGTGCGTGAGGTTGAAAGGTTCCGGCTAGATATAGTCGGACTCACCTCGACGCACAGCTTGGACTCTGGAACCAATCTCCTTGAGAGGGGCTGGACTCTCTACCACTCTGGAGTTGCCCCCGGTGAGAGGCGCCGAGCAGGTGTGGGCATACTTACTGCCCCCCGACTTGGAGCCTGTGCGTTGGGGTTTACCCCGGTGGACGAGAGGGTGGCCTCCGTCCGCCTTTGGGTGGGGGGAAGGGTCCTGACTGTTGTTTGTGCGTATGCGCTGAACAGCAGTTTGGAGTATCCACCCTTTTTGGAGTCTCTGGAGGTGGTGCTAGAGGGCATACCTTCTGGGGATTCCCTCGTTTTGCTGGGAGACTTCAATGCCCACGTGGGCAATGACAGTGAGACCTGGAAGGACGTGATTGGGAGGAATGGCCCCCCCGATCTGAACATGAGTGGTGTTTTGTTATTGGACTTCTGTACTCGCCACAGATTGTCCATAACGAACACCATGTTCAAGCATAAGGGTGTTCATATGTGCACTTGGCACCAGGACACCCTAGGCCTCAGTTCGATGATCGACTTTGTGGTTGTGTCGTTGGACTTGCGGCCATATGTCTTGGACACTCGGGTGAAGAGAGGGGCGGAGCTGTCAACTGATCACCACCTGGTGGTGAGTTGGCTTCGATGGTGGGGGAAGATGCCGGTCAGACCTGGTAGGCCCAAACGTGTTGTGAGGGTCTGCTGGAAACGGCTGGCAGAGTCCCCTGTCAGAAGTAGCTTCAACTCCCACCTTCGGCAGAACTTCGACCACGTCCCGAGGGAGGTGGGGGACATTGAGTCCGAATGGGCCATGTTCTGTGCCTCTATTGTTGAGGCGGCTGACCGGAGCTGTGGCCGTAAGGTGGTCGGTGCCTGTCGTGGCGGCAATCCCCAAACCCGTTGGTGGACACCGGCGGTGAGGGATGCCGTCAAGCTGAAGAAGGAGTCCTATAGGACCTTTTTGTCCTGTGGGTCTCTGGAAGCAGCTGATAGGTACCGGCAGGCCAAGCAGAAAGCGGCTTCGGTTGTTGCTGAGGCAAAAACTCGGGCATGGGAGGAGTTTGGAGAGGCCATGGAGAACGACTTTCAGACGGCTTCGAGGAGATTCTGGTCCACTGTCCGGCGTCTCAGGAAGGGGAAGCAGTACAGTGTCAACACTGTATATGGTGGGGATGGTGCGCTGCTGACCTCGACTCGGGACGTTGTGGGTCGGTGGGGGGAGTACTTCGAAGACCTCAATCCCACTAACATGCCTTCCAATGAGGAAGCAGAGCCTGGGGACCCTGAGGTGGGCTCTCCCATCTCTGGGACTGAAGTCACCGAGGTGGTCAAAAAACTCCTTGGTGGCAGGGCCCCGGGGGTGGATGAGATACGCCCGGAGTTCCTTAAGGCTCTGGATGTTGTAGGACTGTCTTGGTTGACACGTCTCTGTAACATCGCATGGACATTGGGGACAGTGCCTCTGGATTGGCAGACTGGGGTGGTGGTCCCCCTTTTTAAAAAGGGGGACCGGAGGGTGTGTTCCAACTATAGAGGGATCACACTCCTCAGCCTCCCTGGAAAAGTCTATTCGGGGGTTCTGGAGAGGAGGGTCCGTCGGATAGTCGAACCTCGGATTCAGGAGGAACAGTGTGGTTTTCGTCCTGGTCGCGGAACAGTGGACCAGCTCTACACCCTTAGCAGAGTCCTGGAGGGTGCATGGGAGTTTGCCCAACCAGTCTACATGTGCTTTGTGGACTTGGAAAAGGCGTTCGACCGTGTCCCTCGGGGATTCCTGTGGGGGGTGCTCCGGGAGTATGGGGTACTGGACCCCCTGATAAAAGCTGTTCAGTCCCTGTACAACCGGTGTCAGAGCTTGGTCCGCATTGCCGGCAGTAAGTCGAGCCCGTTTTCAGTGAGAGTTGGACTCCGCCAGGGCTGCCCTTTGTCACCGATTCTGTTCATAACTTTTATGGACAGAATTTCTAGGCGCAGCCAGGGTGTTGAAGGGGTCCGGTTTGGTGGACTCAGGATTGGGTCACTGCTTTTTGCAGATGATGTTGTCCTGTTTGCTTCATCAGGCCGTGATCTTCAGCTCTCTCTGGAGCGGTTCGCAGCTGAGTGTGAAGCGGCTGGGATGAGAATCAGCACCTCCAAATCCGAGACCATGGTCCTCAGCCGGAAAAGGGTGGAGTGCCCTCTCAGGGTTGGGGGCGAGATCCTGCCCCAAGTGGAGGAGTTTAAGTATCTCGGGGTCTTGTTCACGAGTGAGGGAAGAATGGATTGTGAGATCGACAGGCGGATCGGTGCCGGGCTCTGCATCGGTCTGTCGTGGTGAAAAAGGAGCTGAGCCGTAAGGCAAAGCTCTCAATTTACCAGTCGATCTACGTTCCTACCCTCACCTATGGTCATGAGCTATGGGTAGTGACCGAAAGAACGAGATCGCGAATACAAGCGGCTGAAATGAGTTTCCTCCGCAGGGTGTCTGGGCTTTCCCTTAAAGATAGGGTGAGGAGCTCAGTCATCTGGGAGGGACTCAGAGTAGAGCCGCTGCTCCTCCGCATCGAGAGGAGTCAGATGAGGTGGCTCGGGCATCTGATCAGGATGCCTCCTGGACGCCTCCCTGGTGAGGTGTTCCGGGCACGTCTAACCGGGAGGAGGCCCCGGGGAAGACCCAGGACACGCTGGAGGGACTATGTCTCCCGTCTGGCCTGGGAACGCCTTGGGATTCTCCCGGAAGAGCTGGAAGAAGTGGCCAGAGAAAGGGAAGTCTGGGCTTCTCTCCTTAAGCCGCTACCCCCGCGACCCGACCTCGGATAAGCGGAAGAGGATGGATGGATGGATGGATGGATGGATAAAGACATAAGGCATATTTGGTGAACAGAGGTTTGTAAATGCACAATGCAAACAAAAGGAGCAAGTTGTGTGCTGAGCTTTAGCCTCATTCCAATTCATTTTATTTATCTTCAGCAACTGTTGGTTCTTAAAACTGTTTATCTGATCTTCAAATCCTTTTTTATCTTTGTGTAACATCTCTCTTCTAGGTAAGAGTCCAGTCTCTGCAGTCTTTTAACTAAACTGCTCAAAAAAGTTAAAGGAACACTTTGAAAACACATCAGATCTCAATGGGGAAAAAATCCTGCTGAATATCTATACTGAAAGGATGCCAGATCATTTGATGGAAATTAAAATTATCAACTTACAGAGGGCTGAATTCAAAGACACCCTGGAAATCAAAGGGAAAAAATGACGCGGCAGGCTAGTCCATTTTGCTGAAATTTCATTGCTGCAACTCAGAATTGTACTCAGTAGTTTGTAGGGCCCCAATGTGCTTGTATGCATGCCTGAAAACATCAGGGCATGCTGCTAATGAGATGACGGATGGTGTCCTGGGGGATCTCCTCCCACATCTGGATCAGGGCATCACTGAGCTCCTGAACAGTCTGAGGTGCAACCTGGCAGCATTGGATGGACCAAAACATAATGTCCCAGAGGTGTTCTAATGGATTTAAGTCAGGAGAGCATGGGGGACAGTCAATGGTATGAATTCCTTCACCCTCCAGGAACTGCCTGCATACTCTCACCACAAGAGGCTGGGCATTGTTGTGCACCAGAAGGAACCCAGGACCCACTGCACCAGCATAGGGTCCGACAATGAGTCCAAGGATTTCTTCCAGATACCTAATGGCAGTCAAGGTGCCATTTTCTAGCCTGTAGACATCTGTGTGTCACTCCATGGATATGCCTCCCCAGACCATCACTGACCCACCACCAAACTGGTCATGATGAACGATGTTACAGGCTGCATAACATTATTCACAGCTTCTCCAGACCCTGTCACGTCTGTCACATGTGCTCAGGGTGAACCTGCTCTCATCTGTGAAAAGCACAGTGTGCCAGTGGTGGACCTGCTAATTCTGGTATTCTGTGGCAAATGCCAATTGAGCTCCACGGTGCGGGGCAGTGAGCACAGGGCCCCACTAGAAGACATGAGGACCCTGAAGGCCACCCTCATGTAGTCTGTTTCTGATTGTTTAGTCAGAGACATTCACACCAGTGGGCTGCTGGAGGTCATTTTGTATGGCTCTGGCAGTGCTCATCCTGTTCCTCCATGTCCTCCTTGCCCAACAGTCCTGCTGATGGGTTAAAGACCTTCTACGGCCCTCTCCAGCTCTCCTACAGTAACTGCCCGATTAAAAATTGTTCCTTTAATTTTTTTGAGTAGTGTATTATGTGTATTTTCTTATCAATCCTCTTCCTCTCTTTTACCATTTCAGTCCAGACCTATTCAATTGTAAAATGGAGACTTTGATTGAAACTATATTTTAAATTGTATGTTTCTTATCTAATAATTCTAACTATCATTTCACACTGGTACAGATTATCACAAAACATATGTTGAATGTTGGTTTTCACTTAGGCACCCTTTTATGGGAAACAAAAATGAAAATATTTTATGTAAAGTCCAAAGGAAGTAATCAGATCACTCAATTGCAGACACTGGTAATGCCCTGTGTCTTCAGGCCGTATACTTTACTGATAGTCATGGTGATGTCAGTTGATGATCTTCTTCTGCTGAAATGCTCTGGCACCCCAGGGTCTCTCTTTTTGGCGTAATATAGCAAACGTTTGGGAGGTTCACCATTTTTCTTTTGAAACCAGTACATAGCCTCAACACTATTAGTCAAAGTCACTGATATTCTTGTCTTACATTGAATAGTCACAGATTCTCCTGCTTGTACAGAAAGAGTGGAAGGAGACTAAGGAGGCTAAAAGTGATCTGACAGTCAGAAACCAAGGGAAACCAAACAAGAGATTATCATTAGCTCAGAAAAAGCTACCAGTAGGTTAATTTAAAAAAATGATATATTCCTTAAAACCACACTCTTCTGCATATTGAAGAAAATATTTTTCATAAAACTAATAAAATGCAACTTGTTGATGAGGCTATATCCTCACCTGAAATACAGACGTGCAGGAGTGCTGCTGCCAGTTGCACCAGTGCTGTGGTCATGGTGAGTTTCTGAGCCATCATGAAGAATGGCAGTTTAATTCTGTGCCTCTGTTCCTCTATAAGTGGTTGGCATCACTGAGTAAAGCAAAGTGGGGTGTGTGTTCATATAATGGTTCTCCTTCTCAACAAGAAAGGATGTGTCATTAAAAACAGATGAAAGCAGATATGAATTAATTTTACCTGCATCACGTCACATGGATATTAGACTTTTTGCTCCACACTTGCCCTACCAAAAGGAAACAGTAGTATAATGAAAATGATGGAATCATGTATACAGTATTTACTACTCAATTACATTTGATTTACTTTTTACTTTATAACAGATTGAAACAAGTACAGCGTGGTATCTGGATTGCAACTCTGCATCAAAAATCGTAAGATATTTTGACAAATACAAAAATTATTACAGAAAAAAAATTTCATTGCCTGACACCTAATTATAAAGTGACTTTGAAAGAGGGCTTTGATAAGTAGCTTTCCTTAAAACAAAAATTATACAGTGCATAGAAAGTCTCCCTAGTTTAATGAGTGCACTCAGGTTTTTAAATTAGTGCAAAACATTCGAATTTAGGTGAAGAGCAACACAACTACAGATCTCCAAACTGCATACTATTCCAGATTAATAGATGAAAACAGTAATAATCCTTGTGGACTGTGCAGAACAGTGGCTAATTCAACAAATGGGAATTATGAACTGCAATGCAAAACATCTGCAGGTAGTAGCAATGAAGACTTTATAAACTTCTTTAATGAAAACTAGGGGGCTTTTCCCCCTGCTCGCTTTGCTCGCCCAACACCTCCCCAAAAGGGTGCTCTACGTACCAGCCACTTCTCATCTCTGCCACTCACTTTGTTGGCTGAACGCACGCTAAGGAGATGAGGTCAGATCAGCTGCTGGCTTGTTGCTGCTGCTGTTGCCGAGCTGCATTGTCTGCTTGTCATGCTGCGCGTCGATCATTTTAAAGCCTGTACAGCAGCTGTCCTTTTGTCTCACTGTCTTGTCTTGCTGGACATTAAAGTGTTTCAGAGAGAATCACGTATTGTCTCCTTCC
The DNA here is from genome assembly GCA_026402145.1 of Polypterus bichir lapradei. Lineage (NCBI taxonomy): Eukaryota > Metazoa > Chordata > Cladistia > Polypteriformes > Polypteridae > Polypterus > Polypterus bichir. The sequence goes on from JANRMT010062807.1 coordinate 39,658,143, forward strand.
AAGAGTTCCAAGATTTTTTTTTATAATAGACAGAAATTAAAAATATAAGTTCCAAGGTTTTTGCATTATCTCATAAACTAGATATAGCAGTTCTAAACTTAGTCTCTCCTTACACACACTACTTTAGTAATTTTAATGTGATAACAGAACAGGAAGTCATAACTTTAATTTCTAAAAGCAAACCTTCCTTAGATTCAGCTGTTCTGACAGTTCCCATTCTTAGCATTTGCATTCATTACTGAATGCTGCAGTTCCTGATGCATAGGAAGTGTCGGTTTTCAGCTCGTTACTGAAGATGTAGACCAACTTACATACCAACAATTCTAGGCTTATTTCGGATTTTCCTTTTCTTTTTAAAATACATTAAAAAACAATCAACATTCAACTTCAGACTCACCTTACACTTTACAATTTATTTGAGAAATTCCTGTCTTGCTTCCATACCGGTTACAGCACAGAAACACAGAAACAGCATTAATCCATGTTCTAATATCCTCTGATGAAGGAAACCCCACTGTAATTAAGTTTTTAGAATTAAGTACAGTGTGTTTGATGCCATTGATTACTCATTCTGTTACACTGACTAAAAATATTACATTGGGTTCTCCTTTCGTGGTTTAGTTTTTATTTATCAGATCAATTCCATTATGTGGAAAATGTGCTGACAGTACTCCATCATTATACTCAGAAGTTAAATACGGCATCTCGCAGGGCTCAGAACTGGAGCCTTTACTATTTTTTACTTTGCATGCTTCCATTTAAAACTATCATTAGAAAACACATTAATTTTCACTCATATGCAAACAGCTCCCTACTATACATTTCTTCTACTTCAAATGATGTTTCTCTGATGCTGTCTTTAATTAACAGTACCAGTGAGTTAAAGGAGTCTATAGATGAGAATTAATTGTCTCTGAATACAGAAAAAAATAAATTCTAGTTATTAATGGGAATGTTGCAAACCACAACAATATTCTCTGACTATCTCACTCGGTTGGACTAGTCCTTAGTTTTACTGAATCAGCACGCAGCTTAGGTATTAAGCTAGCATGTCTTTAAATATACACATTACTGCTGGAATTTGTTAATCATAGGCGCTTCAGATTAAATCAAAATACTGCTGCAAGAATCATTACAAAAACTAGAAAGTACTGTAACTCAAAGTCTTAAGTCATTACATTGACTTCCGCTTAAATTTAGAGCTGATTTCAAAATGCTTCTTACATATAAAGCCTTAAATGTCCAAGGTCCTGCTTACATATTTGAACTTATCATTATTTACAAACCAGAGCTTGAATTAAGATCAAAAATTGCCATCCAATAAATGATTTAAGTGATTAACAAAATAACAGTGGGAAGTCAAGCTGTTAGTTACAGGGCCATGAAGCTGTGGAACAATCTGCTTGCTTATATAAGAGAAGACCCTTCAGTTTAATCTTTTAAATCCAGGATGAAGATTTACACCTTCAGTCAAGCATAGCTTGATTAGAGTTGCTGATTAGTTGTGCGTACTGCATCTCTGTTCTTCATCAAGCTGAATAAGATGGACAAGTTTGTTGGGCTGAATACCTTGTTCTAGTTCTAATGTTCTAGAGGGGTTGTACATGTATCTCAGGTATCAAGAGAAAGAGTAGTCAGTGTGGTTCATGACAGACGAAAGCAACATAGAAAGAAGGGGTACTTATGTGGAGGATGATGAGGACAAGTAAATCAGTCACTCTACAGGTTAGTCAGGGACCCTTTATTGCCGTAGGTACTGTAGGCTCAGATAATATTATGTTATTCTTGCATACTTTTATTACTCCATGTTACTCACTTTTATGACTAATTCCACACCCATTCTGTTTTAACCTCCTTGAGGTCACTCAGGGTTTGTGGTCGACTCACAACTACTTCATACAGTATAGGCTACAAGCTCACAATGTAAATAAGGAGATGGCATTTTTAGTTTTTTGCAACCTTCTTATTCTAACAGAGGCATTGACTACATTAGTGTTATCTTAAAATCTACAAAACAAAATTTCCATTGTTTCCATTATGTATTATTATTATTATTTTTTTTTTTACCGTGTCCTGTTCGGCTGTGAAGCAGTCAGAATTGATGTCTGAATGCTGGCGACTAGCCTTACAGTTTTTCTCTCAGGTGGAGCGTTACAGCTTCTGCTGACGTCACGCCTGATACCAAAACTTTATTAGAAATATTTTCAGATGTTTTTAAGATTCGAACCGGACACGGAGACAAAAATGAAAGAAAAAGAAGAGAGAAAAGGAGGAGATGGAGGTAAAGGGGAAGGGGGGATTTTCGTATAGAATAAACAATAAATGAACCAGAATCTGCTTCTAGACCTGCAGAAAGAGAAGGGGGGAAAAAAAAACAAACAAAACCACAAGACAAAACATTGCTGCATCAGCTACATGAAGATATATAAAAGTAAAAATGTTTGCTAACAATCACACAGTAATTATTACTAAGGCATTTAGGGCCAACCACAGCCTTAGGTCATGTGCTGAAGATGTCCAAGTCATACCTATGAAAGCACCATGTGAGCACCTGTGTGCGTACGCACACTTGTATGTGTAAGGTTTCTCTATAGGAGCGTCCAATAGTGAGTGTGAAGGGCCACAGACCTGCCCCCAAAAACGTGCGGAAGATGGAGGGAGTTCCAAGCCCAGAAATCCAGTGGTCACCCCAGAGCGTGGAGACCCCAGGGAGACCGTCACCAGAGAAGCCCCAACCCCCCCTCGAGAGGCGCAGAGGATCACCCTGGGGGGCCACAACCAGCAGCCGGCAGAGTCCCGGAGATATCAACGGCTAGCCCCCAGGTCCGCCCGCAGCCGCTCACCCCGGAGCCGGCCGGGCCCGGAACCCAGCAGCCCGGGACACAAGGGCGACCCACCCCGCCGAGGACCCAACAGAGCCCAGGGACCCAGATCCCACCAGGCAACCACCGGGAGTGACCAGACAGATGTTTAAAAAAAAAAAAAAAAATGTGGCAGGGGGAGGGTAGGCGAAGATGTTGTAGCATTGCCAGATGTCCCAGGAGAGATGAGGAGTCCAAAACCCCACCTGACATATACAGTCACACACAAACACAGTCATACACTCCCTCCCTCATGCTCTCACATACACATACAACCCAAGACTTACAAGGATGTACGCCAGACACCCATTCACACTCCCCATACACACCCTACTAACTCTGGTCCCGGTGCTGCCGTACCGAGGGCACAACCATTCCCGGACGCCAGAGTTAGCCCCGTTCCGCTGGGGTAATAATGAGCAGGCACCCCCGTCCAACACAGAGCAAAGCAACCCACCACTCCAGACCACAGGCAGACGGCCAGCTCCCACTCCTAGCCTCCAGTCCCGGGCAGGTAACTGAGAACAGAGGTGTGATAAGACCTCTAGTCTCCCTCCGCCGGCTCCAATGTAATGTTAATGTGTGTTGATAAGGTGCATTTTGTGGTTGGGGGGGCGCGGGCAGCGCCGGCATCATGTGGCCTACACCAGCTGATGCCAACACACAGCCCCACTTCCCCCCCAAAACCCTCCATGACTAGGTGCAGTTTAAAATTGGAAGTGGGCACTGGCACTCGGAGTGAGGCTGAAATTTCCCCCCACCGGATGCCGTTGAGTGTGCTAACTCCCAAGGCCCTAAGTGTGCATTTGTGTGAAATATTGTTTGTGGAAGTGTTTAATGTGCAGATAAAATTGGGGGGTAGGCTGCCACAGGACTGCGGAAATGGGATCCATACCCGCACCCCCTGACTTACCCACACCCCAAGGCCCTATGTGCATGTTTGTGTGATGATGTGAAGGAGCAGGAGGAGGGAAATGTCTGAGGATGGGGAGGAACGGCTGAGGGGCCTGAGCCCTCCAGGGAGCCAGCTCCCCTACTGGCCCCAATAGGCACCTCCGCTCCCAAAATCCACCCGGGGCGTGGAGGCCCCAGCCCATCTAGCCACGGCCCAAAGCAGCAGCATCACAGAGCCCCACGGAGTCCGAGGCCACCAACCCACACCACCCCAGCAGAATATTTACTCCCATCCCCACATTTACTCAACATTCAGACTAAGTAAGACCTAAGACACCCAGGTAAAGTTGGATCCCCCCCCTCCCAGACATCCCCCTCCCCCATGGCGGAGCCAGGACCCGGCACCGCCGCATGTTCCGGCCCTCTTCCCGGCAGCGTACATGTCAGGACCGAATCCCCAAGGCCCCACCCAGACCCCCATCCAGGGACGGCTGCTCCCATACCCCAAGCCACCAGGCCCCCACCCAGACCCACCCAGGGGCGATGCAGCCACCAGGCAGCGACCCGCAGCCACCGTCAAGACCCCCCAAGGCCCCACACACAACTACCAGAAGTCCACCCCCCGAGGCAACCCAAGCACCACCAGAGTGGGGCAGTAGCCCCCCAGCCCAAGACCCCCCCAGTGAACCCACCCCCAGGGATCCTCCAGACACTCTAAGCTCAGACTCTCCACCACATCAACCACAGCATCCCGCAGGACAATATCAATGACCCTCCATCATCGCTATGTGATGGAACCGATCAAAGAAGCCCAGAGAGATTGATTTGAAGTGGAGGCAGAGGCTGTCTCAAGTGTAATATGATCCAATAAAAGATTTCTATACTGGTTAATGCAAAGATTATCTTTGTTTTTCCAGTTTATGAGGATAGTTTTTTTAGCGATGCATATGGCAGTGAGAACCACGTGAACCAAATTTGTTTCAATCGGGACATCCTCTAGGTTCCCCAGCAGGCAAAATGAGGGGGAGGTTGGGATATCACATTTCAGACACTTTGACAGGTCTTCACATACTCTATACCAGAATCCCTGAACAGGTGGACATGACCACAGTGCGTGGATATAACTGTCAGGAATGTTGTCTGTGCAGTGTGTGCAGGTGTCAGATGGCACAAATCCCATCCTGAACATCCGATGACCTGTATAGTGTACTCTGTGTAGAATTTTGTATTGAATTAATTGTAAATTGGGGTTTCTGATCGTTTTAAAAGTTTTTAAACAAGTTTGGGACCAGAAAGTCTGGTCAAAGCTAACTAATAGATCCGCCTCCCATTTACCTATAGGAATTGCTATTGTATCATCTATTTTGGTCAATGTTTTATATACTTTAGACAGTAATTTGGGGTGTTTGAGATTACAGAAGTCTAATACCCTTGATGTTGTTTGTAATTCTACTTTATTAAGCTTAAATCTTTCTTTAACTACTGATTTAATTTGGAGATATTCTAAAAATCTATTCTTGTCTATCCCAAATTGGGAGACTATTCTGTTAAATGGAGTGAAATCCAATCCTTCAAATATTTGTTCCATGTATAGAATTCCTTTACTTTTCCAATATGGGAAGTTCATCATTTTATTGTTTTGCAATATGTCAGGATTATTCCAGATGGGTGTACGTCTGCATGGAATTAGTGAAGACTCTGTCATTTTTAGATATTCCCACCATGCTGTCAATGAGGTGCTAATATTAATACTTTTAAAACTTTCATGCTTTCTTATTTTTGAGCTAATAAAAGGTAGGTCCGAAAGCTCTATAGTATTGCAAAGTGTCTGTTCTACATCTAACCAGGACTCATCCAGCGGGTTATGTTGCAACCATCTTGGTATATATTGGCGCCTGTTGGCTAAGAAATAATGATAGAAGTTAGGTAGATCCAGCCCTCCCCTATCTTTGGTCTTCTGTAGTGTTTTTAAGCTAATTCGTGGAGGTTTATCCTTCCAAAGGAATTTAGTGATGGAGGAGTCCAGGGATCTAAACCAATCAGATGATGGCTTGTTTGGGATCATTGAAAATAAGTAATTGATTCTTGGTAAAACCATCATTTTAATTGTGGCAACCCTCCCCATAAGTGATATCGGTGAGGATTTCCATCTAGCAAGATCATCTTCCACTTTCTTTAATAGTGGGATGTAGTTTAGTTTAGTTAGATCTGCCAGCCTGGGAGAGACATGAATGCCCAGATATGTAAATATTCCCTGATTCCAATTGTGTATTAAGGGAATTGACAAAAGAAAAATTAATTGGGAGAACTGTGGATTTTAACCAGTTTATTGAGTAATCTGAAACTCTTGAAAAGGAGTTTATTAGTTCAATTGCTTGGGAGAGAGAGGATTGAGAATTCTGGAGAAAAAGTAACACGTCATCTGCATAAAGACTGATTTTATGTTCTATGTTCTTACACTTTATGCCTTTGATAACTGTAGTTTGCCTGATTGCTGCTGCTAGTGGTTCAATAAAAATAGCAAATAACGAGGGGGAGAGTGGGCATCCCTGCCTGGTCCCCCTCTGAAGACAGAAGCTAGCTGATGTTTGGTCATTTGTCCTGACGCATGCTGTTGGTGAACTGTATAATATTTTAACCAGTTTATGAAGAAGTTTCCAAAACCAAATTTATGTAAAGTTGCAAATAAGAACTTCCAGTTAACTCTGTCAAAAGCCTTTTCTGCATCGAGAGATAATATACTGGTTTCCATGTTTCTGCTGTAAGAAAAGTCTGTTAAGTTAAGTAATCTACGTGAATTTGTGGATGAATGTCTCCCCTTAATGAAACCAGTTTGGTCTGGGTGTATTATGAAAGGGGTTACCTTCTCTAATCTTTTTGCAAGGGCTTTACAAATTATTTTGAGGTCAACATTAATAAGAGAAATGGGGCGATAGCTGGTAGGAAATATAGGATCTTTGCCTGGTTTTAACAGGAGACTAATGTTGGCTGAATTCATGTTTGTCTGTAGTCTACCATTTTCTTCTATTTCACTCATCATTCTGAAAAATGTTGGAGCCAGATTGATCCAGAATTCTTTGTAGAACTCTGCTGGAAACCCATCTGGACCTGGAGCCTTTCTATTAGGCATGGAGTTAAGAGCTTCCTGGAGCTCATCTGATGTTAATGGCAAGTCCAGGACTGTAGCTTGGCTATCTGATAATTTGGGAAGTATTATCCTGTCTAGAAACTCATTGATCTCATTATCTGATGGGTTAATCTGTGGTGAGTACAAGGCTTTGTAAAAATCTCTGAAAGTGTTGTTTATTCTTTCAGGATCATATACTATATTCCCAGTTGAGTCTTTAACAGCAGATATGGCAGTTTTCTCTTTGTTTATTTTTAACTGGTTGGCTAAAAACTTGCCTGATTTATTACCGTGTTCAAAGTTTTCTATTTGTAGTCTTTGTGCTAAAAATTGTATTTTTTTGTCAATAATTCCCTTAAGTTCTAGTTTACTTTTACGCAATTTGTTTTGTAATTCTTCTTCTGTGGATGCCTCTAAAGACTTAATGATTTCTTCTAATTCCTGAATACGTTTGTTTTCTATTTTTTTCTTATGTGATGAGAAGGAGATTATTTTACCTCTCATCACTGCATTCCCTACCTTCCAGAGAACAGATGCTGATGTTCCAGGCAGGTCATTGTGTTCTAAATATAAAGCCCACTCCTTTTTATAATATTCCACAAAACCTTCGTCTGTAAGCAGTGACCTATTAAACCTCCAGTTTTTACTTGATGGGATTGTTTTCTTATTTAACAGAGTTAAAGAAATTGGAGCATGATCGCTGACAACTATAGGGTATATCTCAGTGTCTGAAATGTCAGCCAATAGATAGATAGATAGATAGATAGATACTTTATTAATCCCAAGGGGAAATTCACATAATAATGAGCTGCTGACTAGAAAATAGTCCAAACATGAGTGAGAGTGATGAACGTTTGAGAAAAAAGTATACTCTCTATGGCTGGGATAAAAAGATCGCCATGCATCACAAAGCCCATAATCACTCATATACTGTTTGACTATATTACAGTAGTGGAATGCCAATTGTGCTGAGTCCCAGCTGTACTGAGCCTGTCTAAAGAATAATCCATCCAAAAATTAAAATCTCCCGCAAGTATAAGTGGACAGTCCAAGTGTTCGGAGAGTACAGAGAAAAAATTATGAAAGAATACGGGGTCATCTATGTTTGGACAGTATATGCTAACAATACATAAGCTTTGATTTTGTATAGATAGTTTTAGTATTATAAATCTACCATCTGGATCTGAGACTGTGTCCAATACTGTAAAATTGGTATTTTGGTGTATTAAAATAGCTACACCTCTTTGTCTAGAGTTATAGGGGGCAGAGAACAGTCTGGGGAACTCAGATGTTTTAAGTTCATCTGCAACTGTGGCAGACCTATGAGTCTCTTGTAATAAGACAACATCTGCCTGCATTCTTTTAAGCTGATCAAAAATCTTTAATCTCTTCTCCCTAGAGCCAGTTCCGTGAACATTCCAACTGACAAACCTTAGTGTACCCATAGTTATGTGTGTGAGTAGCTAATGTATGGTGCCTTCATGTGAATAAATTAAGTAAATAAATGTATAATTTAATCTGAAAAAATAAAGCAATAAATAAGTAAATAAATAAAAAATATATATATATGTATAATAATGCTAATAACAATAATA